>CM061531.1:327751328-328480933 GCA_030545055.2 Neoaliturus tenellus | reverse complement strand
GTTGTTGTATGGGTAGCATCTTATTCAATATGGCTTCTCCTAGTGGTACACAAGAAAATGTAGTAGATATTGAGAAGGAGATATCCGACTTTTTAGATCTTCAAGGTCAACCGGAGGGAGATGAACACAACGCTTGCGGACAACTCCACGCCAGTAATAATATTGAGGAAAAAGGTAAAAGAAGAAAGAACGCACACAAGAGGAAAAGGGATATTGAAGATAATATTTCTCCTAACATATTAAGTGAGGTATTCTTGCGAATATTTTACCCAATCTCTTCCAGTTTGGACAAAAGTGTTTTAATCGGTGTTATGAAATCTACAGATTATTCCCCTACTGTAATTTTAACTCATGGACCCAAAATGATTTTGTTTACGGACACTGCTTGGGAATCGTTTATGAAACACTTGCATCTGCTAGAATGCTATTTAAGTAGTAACATGTTTGGAAGAAAGACAAGAGTAGGCCTTTTGGATTCAAATGTGGAAATCGATATTGTTAAACATCGTGGTGATCATCAGTTGCGGTTTAGAGACACAACAAGACATGATAACAAGATTCAACTTAATCGAGAAGAGTTTTTTATTCTAACTTGTGCAACTGAACCAATAACGAGGTACTTGAGACAACTGGTGTTTTCAAGTTCAATTATTAAAGATTATCTGGAAGACACTTTGGACAAACAACCGGACGCACCTATATTGTACGGACCTGTAGATACTTCTATATTCAATAGGGTTCCTCATGAAGTACAAATGTGGAGACAATTGGAAAAGTACGCTCAACTACATAAGAAATCAGTAAAACGTGAAAAAGAGGAAGAAGAAGGAGGAGAAGAATCAAGTGTTAGTGATGAAAATGAAAACAAGGAAAATGTAAAGATGGAAACCTAAATGACAATTAACTACACAGCAATGGTTAATTTTTAAAACAATGTCAAACACTTTGTGGGGTTAGGCCTACCGGGGACGGTGCCCACGTTAAATATACACCAACGCGCCAACAACTGTACGGCCGGGTATAAAAGTCGTACCTACCGTGGTGTGGAAATCAGTTGACCTTTGGACTTCGTCATGAGCAGACGAGTGATCTTCGCAATGGACAAGGAAGAAGAACAAGTAAAGTCCAAACCTGGTATAATTGAGTTCCAAGCGTTTCGGGGTAATGATGATAGATTTATCATAAAAGAACTTGTGTTTTTCGACATCAATACAAGTGTTCCTTATTCGTTTTTATTTAAACCACCATGTTCTTATTCATCTTTAACCAGTAAAGCCGCTACTACCAACAGATGGATTTCAAAACACTTCCATCATATCGATTGGTATGATGGTTTTACAAGTTACACGGACTTGTATCACATTATGCATCACTTTTCAGACAAGTTTACCAATATTTACACAAAGGGGCTGGAAAAGAAAAGATGGATCGAAGGATTTACTCATGTTCCGGTTAATGATGTGGATTTGGATAAAAACTACAAGTATACGATGGAAAATGTTTGTATTTGTACTAAAAGTCCAGAACATGAAAAAGATAGACATTGCGCTTTAAAAAACGCCTATAAACTCGCATCTTACCTTCAAAGTGGGGAAATGGGGAGTGGTGGGGGTAACGGGGGTTATATAAGTGAGGAGCAGACCGGGACCTGGCATGAGTATTACTCGAGATTCCGAGACGACAACATCTCCCAGCAAGAAGACGAAGAAGACGATCTATAACTTGACCATGGCATCTCACCAGTTCCTGCAAACTTTGGTTGAGCAGTTCAATGCTCACTCCAAATCTACCATACTACCCGTCAAGAAGTGTTCCGAACTTAAAGACGAGAAGCACTACATTATCCACGCTATAAAGAAGATGGAGACTACAGTTGGAGAGGCCATCTGCTGCAGTCTTAGCGAGGCACCATTCACTCCGGGGGATGAGCCCAAGTTCCAAGTCTACCTGCCGAAACGGTTCGTCCATCTCCTCCAGAACGAGGATCTGCGCTCCATCCAACCCGGCTGTCTCTACCTGGTTTCCCACGGTTGCACGGGTAGCAATTCCACCGAGTTGACCATCCACATCGCCGACAAGCAGCAGTGTTAGATTTAAGTTTTACTGTTGTACATATGTTATTGTAATGTTTTATAAATAAATAAACCATAAAAGACAAAAAAGAATACAAAAAGACGAAAAATGCAACATATCAATATGTGAAGTTTGTCACATATTGATATGTTGCATTTTTTTTTAAACTTCGCGGGTGACCTTGACCTTTGACCTTTGCATTTCACAGTTACCCCCACCACCACGCTACAAGTCAAACCTGCTTGAATGCAAAACACCCCCACCACTTTTTCATATACCTCCAAGTGCTGTGCCTCGTCTTCATTTCAACTCCAGCAGCCAACCGAACAACATCAGTATGTCTCTGAACGTAAGCTGTGCCAGCTATGAGGAGGTGACGATCAAAACGCAACAGGAGCTGAACGACTTGTACAAGGAGTTGCAGCTGATGGTGGCAAGAGGCTACCGTATAAACGTGCAAGTCTACGCTTGCAATATACGGAATCTTCGGCAGCCGAAGGAAGAGCCTGGACATTCCTCTTCAACGACAGCTTCCTCACCGGCGTCGATGAAGACCGAACCAGACAACTTGGATTACTTCAGCTGACTAGCGGTTGTCTTCCTTGTCCTTACAATTGTAGAATATGTTTATTTCTTTATTATATTAAAGAAGTAAAAAGAGCAAAGCCACCTATCTTGTTACTGACATATATGCTCAGTAACAAGATAGGGTTTTTTTTAAAACACAATTTGAATGACCTTGAAACTTCCCCCTCCACTGATTCGCTACCCCCACCACTTCACTGTTGATATACATGAGACAACATAATTAGATACCTCATTCCTTCTTCAACGGCCAAACCTACAACATCAACAATGGCTAACCTACCAACAGATGAAAGATGTCCTCACGCATGCTGTGACTTCGTACACGAGTTAGAGAAGAGGATGCAAGAGAGGGCGATAAGAAGAAAGCAGATCCACTCAGAAAATATCATGATAGTAAACGGCTATCTTTTGTTGTTCGGCCTTATCATGGTTGTACTGTTCATACTGTACAGCATAGTTACATGCGTCGGCAAGGTTGCAGAAGAAAACGCTCGCCACCATCAGTTGGAAGATTTCAATGTTACTTTCTAGGTTTTCCTTTTTTAAAACTCCATTTGGATGACCTTGAACTTTCCCCCTCCACTCCTTCCTTTTTTAAAACCCAATTTAAATGATCTTGAAATTTCCCCCTCTACTTTTCAATAATGTTACAACTGACTGCAGCTCACCTCATTCCTTGCTTGGCTGCCATGGCGGAAGGAACTCTTTCTCAAGTTGACTCCACTACGGACGAAGCATTTCCCTTGCGGTGGACTGTTCATTTACAGGATGCGACAGAAGTGGAAGTCTTGTATCAAAAATTACTCAATGTATTCAACGGGAACCCTGGACCTCTTGAATGTAGAATGGATTTGAATTTTGATGCAACCAGGGTCGGCACAGAACCTTCAACTTCAAGCCAGCCTCAGCAACGAGATTTTACACATTTATACACTCCAATATCACCGGAAGGTGTAACTGTCTGCGAGGCTGACTCAACTACACGTTATGTTCAGCCGAAGCCTTGGGTGTTGATTATTAACAATGTGTACAAAGTGGAATTGGTATGTAATAGATTAAAGGAGTTGATGGTACAAGATCCAGGCCTGCGCTTTCAAATAGATATACATTTCATCTGGAGAGCACCTGCACGGGGCTCTTCGTCTGACAGCTCTCCAAGTACGACGGACGAGGAGGACGACTAGTCATCTTTTTTAAAACTCCGTTTGAATGATCTTGACCTTTCCCCCTCCACTGAGTTTATTTAAGGTGCACTCTCACTGACTACAGCATCATTTCATCGCGCACCTTCACCGCAGCAACATGGAGAGTCAACTCAACTACTGTTGCGAACAGAAATGTTTTTCATGGCCGAATGGTATTGATGTGGTGGATGGCCTGGCTTGTAGAACATGTGAAGCTTTTAGTCAGTGCATGTGTAAGTGCAAGTCTTGGAAGAAGCCGAAACCGAAGTTGAAGACATTCCATGTGTACCAAATGAGAGGGCATAAGTACACTTGTTGCCCTGAACGTTGCATTGAATTCAAACTAAAACAGCTAACTGGCTGCAAATTGTGCAACAATCATTTTGCAGGTTTTTGCAAACATTATTTAGGAGCGTGTCAATACAGATCAACTTGGCATACAGAAGTACTCACTATCAATGAAATCGCTATAGACTCACAAGAGTAGTCTTTCTACTCTTTGACTTTTTTAAAACTCCGTTTGAATGACCTTGAAATTTCCCCCACCACTTCCCCATATATCTAGAGTACGCAGGGCCCGGAGGTCAGTCGCTCGGCGGCTGTCGTAGTGTGCACATCCGTGTTGTGCAGTCTGCTGTGCAGTTTTGATTTTAACCAGTTCAAGGTCACCACACTTAAACTCTGGCAAAAACGTCAAGCTGTTAAAGACAATCCTAAGTCCCAGGTTCACAGTCAACCTCAAGGTCATCACACTTTAACATGTAAATTTAAGGTAGCACCAAAACGGTGCTACCTAGCTTGACATTTTCAAGTTTCCCGAGGTCATCACAGTTCCCCCACCACTTCCCATATACCTAGAGTGCGCGGGGCTGGACAGTCAGTCGCTCGGTGGCTGTCGTGGGGTGCGCATCGCGGTTGCAGTAATGGTGAAACGCGGGAGTTGTATCGGTTCAAGGTCACTCGAGCGGTGTCACATGACGGTTTAGGCAGAGTCACGTTGCAAACTTTGAGTTCCCTCGGCACTTTTGCTGTTTCTCGTCTAATTTCGCTCCAAGTCGTCAAGGTCATTGAAACCTGACTGAAACTCGGAGCGTAGTGCGAGAAACAGCAAAAGTGCCTAAAAATTTTAGGTTTCAGCGTGACCTTGACCTTTGTGACATCGATGACGTCATAATGGTGACGTAAGGGGTGATGACGTCATCGCCACGTCATTTCTGCAACGTCATGGGTGTGACGTCACAGAATGACGTAATTGGTGATGACGTCATCGATTGCGTCATCGATGACGTCATCGATGACGTCATCGGTGGGGTCATTGACCTCGATGACGTCATCGCTCAGGTGACCTTGAACTGAGCCAGCTCCCGCGTTTCTCCACTACTGGTGGCCAAAACCCCCATATTCTATCAAAAATTCAAAAATCCTTGGAGCGAAAAAAAACTTTTCCCGGACAAACAGAGCTTGTTTTAGAGTATAAGATTCACCCCTGGGCCAGTAGCCCATTGTTACGCAGTCGGCAATGTTAACCATATGGCTTTTATGCTAAAACATGTTATGGCATTCTCCTGTTTCGGACGCCGTTTTTCAACCGATTTTCTTTAAACTTGGCAAGTGTTTAGTTGATAAGTTTTATTATGCTTCTTATTCCTCGAAATTTTGAAAACTTAACAATTATTACTAAGGAAATCGAGTTACTTTGCGATGCTTCAAAGAGTAATATTTGTTAAATTTTCAAAATTCCGAGGTATAAGCGACATAGTATAACTATTCAACTAAACACTTAGCAAGTTTATAGAAAATCGGTTGAAAAACGGCGTCCGAAACAGGAGAATGCCATACCATGTTTTAGCATAAAAGCCATATGATAAACATTGCCGACTGTGCAACATTGGGCTACTGGCCAGGGGTGATCATGACTCTTAATTGTCTTCTGTTAGGTATCTTTTTGTGTTGAATATTCTCTTTAGGCTAATAAAATCCAAGTGTATCTCGTGTGTAAATATCTCGAGTCAAAGTTAGCCCGGAAACGTTCCAAAGTTGGAAGGAACCGCGGGTCTATATCCGGTGGGATGTAAATGCATCAGCAGCCCATGAGTTGACCCCAGGGACCCAGCGGCCTGTCCCATATAGCCCCATGTAGCCCCATAATAGCCCATGTGACATATCACCTTTGCCCTCCAGAGTAAACACAGAACTGTACAACTGCCCACCCTCTGTGGATGTAAGCTTATAAATAACAGCAGGAAACACAACGCGACCTTTCAATTTCGAATATTTATTTTCGGGACAATCATATTTTTCTTTGACTACGACGAGAAAAGAAAATTAAACTCAAGAAATAGTGTTGGAGTGTAGTAATTTTTTAATTATTTGATCATGAATAACCTGAACTAAGTTTTTATTTCGGCAAAATTATAAAAATAAAAGGTATCGCACCATAAATTATAATTTTTATTAAATAATAGGCTTATAGTATTTATATTTTATGATGGGAAAAATTATCTACAATACTTTAAATAAAATTTCCGGACTTTTAACCTGATGATTATTCCGATCATTTGTGATGGCGGAAGAATTATATCAAAGAAGGTGGTCAATTTTTATTGTAGACGGTAGGCTATAATTTAATTACGCAAAACATACTTTTGCTTTTATTTTCCTGTAGTGACCACTATTGCTTTTTATCAACAGACCGTGAAAAAATTCAACACTTGTTACGGTAGAATAACAGAAGTCAAAAATAACTTTGTGATTTGGTTGAAAATGTGTGGTTTGTGTGATTACTGATAATCACAATGTTTTTAACTAATTTTAATGTGTTTAATTGGTGGCGTGTGATTGGTTTTGAGCCAAATGTAACATTTTTTAGCAATTAAAGTGATACCTAGTTCATATTGTATTAATCGATTTAAAGAAACAAGTAAATTAGTTTAATTTGTTATCAATATCGAAACTAAATCCCTTGATTTCGAGGAACGGGTAGACTATAGCATTTCAATTAATGCCTACTAGGAGGAAAACTAATTGTTATTTTAACCAATTCATTTTTCCCACATGGCATTCCAGTTAAATTTTCATTTTTCAAACCCCATCGCTTAAATATCCGTACAAACAACACCGACAACACAGCCACGCTGTCGCGTCGCAAGAAGCCCAATATAACTGTGGTCCCCGGCTTTAATTGCGATCGGAAAACGATAACCTCCATTCGCGACGCCATATTTCTGTTTCGATGCGGCGAATTAACACATTTTTCCGCGGATATTGGCGCACTGAATCACACTGGTGGTGATGGTGAATCGATAAGGAGGATATGAGAGCGAGATAAACACTATATCAGACGCAGGTGGGGATATGGGCTCTCAATATCGCGATGCGGTACGACTGTTTTGTGATTTAACTTCACGCCGCGTGGCAGCGCTATTTGTCTGTGATATCGCTCGGCGGGCGGCCCTCAGCCGCAGCGGGAGAATACTTCTTACTTTCAAATTTACTTTCCCTCAGGGGTTTTGGGGGAATATGAGAAATCTGTGAAGTTTAGAAAGCAATAAGATAAAAATACCGTGAGGAATTTTTCAAACCAATCTTATGTCTTGTTAAAAATTAGGTTTTATGAATAATAAAAGCTTAAGCCGCGTCCGCACTGGCCGAACATGTTCGCCGAACAAAGTTCTCCCGAATATTTGTTTGTTCGTTGCTAACCTTTGAGAATGTAAATCATATGGCCGGTTAATTGTTCGTTAAGAATGTTTGTTGATTTTTGTGTTCGCCGAACAAGTTCGCCACGAATGTTCGCGCCCAGTGCGGACGCGGCTTTATTTTGACAAGTTTACCATAATATTTTACTAGCTGCTTATGATATTATACATTAAAAAATCGTAAGTGTTTTGTTAAGAGTGTTTTATGCAGGCCTTCATGTTGACCACCAAGAAAGGTAAACATTTTGAAAAAAACTTGTGGTCTATTATCAGTGTTAAATATAAGAATTCCTCAATTGACAGCAAATAATGCAAAGTTTTGTTGTTCATCAACATCAAAATAACAATGTGCCCTGTCAAATGAATAAATTTAGGGTCTAAATTATTGTGGGTGAGGGTGTTTGATAAGAGCCCTCGGATTTAGTAGTTATTTTTATAATATGCCTTTTCAAAATAGGATAGTTTTATTAATAAATTAAAAAGGGTTATTTTTTTAGCTTTTACATTTTTTTAAAACCTCAACATCACGCATTTATTCCGTCTGGTGGGCCAAATGTGAAAAATAATTTGATTACTGTAATACACTAATACCCCTAATTTTCATTTTTATTAAATTGTACTTGTTCAGTAACAATGATTATCAAAGAAGAAATCCCTTTAAAACGGTAATATTGACATAAAAAAAAAAAAAAAAAAAAAAAAAAAAAAAAAAATAGCTACAGACCAAGCCCTATCCAGCGACACCAAAAACTTGAAAATCCGTTGAGAACTGTAGGAGGAGTTCTCGACAAAAAACGACCATAGCATATTAAATAAGTATAGATATTACACATTGTAAACATAACAACAAATGACAACATTTCAGGGCGAGAGGGGATGGGGAAGACACAGTTGCTGTTAAAACTTCCATCGGACTATTTTCGTGAAACTTACTTTAGCGAATTGGTAAAGCATATAGTCAATATTAATTATAAGAACCAGGTTAACCGAGCCTTGCTCGTTGGTTTTAAATCAGTTTTAATCTTTCCAACAACCCACCAACAACCAACCATACCTCTTCACAGTTAACAGATGTTTCAAAAAGTCTGCTTAACAGTAATGTACCTTTATTTTTGTTTACATTTCGTTGTTATTTCGTTACCAAAATAGCAACCCATAAGACCAATGTAAAAAATTACGATTTTTAAACTTAAATTTAGACCAAATTCGATTTTTCCTGGAATCGAGACTGTTCCTAAACTTATTTTCGGCCCAAAACACTCTTAAATGCAAAGTTTAAGTAAAATCTAACCGCTAGATTTCGATATCGTGGAACACTTATCCCTTCAGACATTGCTCGTATTATAGTATAGGATCCCGCCACTTAAACGGCATTTTAAGTTAAGAAAGTTGGCATTGATTGTTAAGAATTAGTAGCTCACCAATCCTAGGAAACTTTTTTTTATTCTGACAGTTTTATTTTTTAGCCTTAAAAATGAAAAATATCCTTTTCCCTGAAAATAAACAGTGGAAATAGGTTTTGTACATCTTTCAGTTTTAGCTTCCTTTTCAAACTTCATTGATGCATTGATTTACACTAAATATACGTTTTATCATCATAGATTTTTCGAGCATTGAACATTATTTAAGCTTCAGGGGCACTCATTTTTATTAACGAGTATTTTTATGTTTGCATCAAACTGTTATTCACAAATTCGAGCCTTCCACCAGAATAATGTTCGCATTACGACATAGGCCCACCCGCCATGAGGCTGGGCATACATCAGCTACATTATTGGCCTCTGGCCCCGTTAATTCCGTTTAATGACATCCTCTCTACCAACTAATTGTCCTCGCCATTAACTGGACCGTTTATGAACTCCCAATAATTTATGGCATCGATTACTAAACTATATTGCTAACTATTCGTCCGCACAAGCGAAATAAACGGTTTCCGCTCCACCTCGTTATTGGGCAATTAATTTTCGTTCTACATTAATTAACGTAGGCTTATTTAAATGTGTGATTTTTTGTTAGAAATGTAATTAAGTTATAAATGCAAGCTATGATTTAAATTTGATTTGATAGTGTGTTGAAATTTTAAATGGAATTATTTAGAAACTATTGGAAATTGTGCGTCCTAACGAAAATTTTAAAACTACAATTATTTAGAAGAACGCAATATTGGGAACAATGTTAAATTGCATACATTGGTGGTTGTAGGATGTTATTGGATACCTATTAGGATTAGGATGTAATTTTGTAAAACGAATAACGTAATTGCAAAACAAAAATATTAATAATTCATTTTTAATCAAAATCCACTCACATAATCAAAATTATTTCCCAAAATAGTGACTGCCTCTATGTTTAATTATTCTCATATAAGGCAATTTTTTATATTAGTTTTTGTATTAGTATTTATCCCCTATTTTATGAAAAATTTCAAGCATTGTCATTTTCACGCTTTGTTCAAAATAAATGGTGGTCTGATTCTAGATTTGAAGTCAAATTATCATACATTTCAATTAAATACAGTTAAAAAATTTGCTTGTTTGTTCAGGTTTGTAGTATCAAGGACTTTTCTTACCATTTATAAGATACGGTAATTTGTAACTCAATTTAGTTCACGTACTATTAACTCTTTGGTAAGATTTAGATATTGCAGAAAAGGTAGAGAGTAATATTTATACAATAAATCTATGTATAGGAATAATGACTAAAATGAGATCAATTTTTATCTTGTATGAAGAAATGCGGTATGTAAAGGTTATAGGAGAATATCTTTAGATTTGGTAGAATTAGTCGTTAATTTACTCCGATGCCTAGAATAATTAATGGGGTACTTCCCATTAAGTGTTGACCTCGGGAAAGGAATTGACCTAATTTAAATAAAGTTTTTTAAATTGGCAAATTACATTATCTTATTTGACCTAAATTTGGAAAAGCTGAGATTTTGGTTTCGTATATAAACTGGTTTTGCTTTTAGCATAAAAAATTTATAAATGCGAACTATGAATTAAAATTTGGAATGTAAAATTTTTAAACCGAGTTTACGATGGCTAAACTCATCTACGTGACTCATATATTATATTCAGAATGGAAGTAATATTTTTAACGTTGAAAATAAAAGTATTTGTCATAACATTTTAAACCTGTTTAATTTGACATTAAATCCTATTAAAGGTGGGAATCCTGCAATTGATAGTATATTTATTCAGATAAGAGTTCCTGTATTTTTAAGTGATGTCATGTTAAACGAATAATAACCTAACGGATCATATTATGAGTACAAAATCGTAAAATCAATGCATCATTCAGATGTATACTTTCGTCTTAATTGGTTTAGAGAAATTTGATGAGGGACAAAAAACCAGAACTATTAATTTAAATAAACTTTTAGTTTTAATTTTTCTACTTTTTTATACAGTGAATATCGTTAAAAATATCTTTGTATGTATAAAGAAAGTATCCTGCATGTGGACAAAATACAACCACCAAGGAACAGAGACTTCCATTCATACAACACCCGTCACGGTTCAAGGTTCAACTTGCCAGTCCACCGTACGACTCTTGCAGAGAAAAAACCATCATACAGCAGCTGCAAGCTACGAAACCACCTACCTGCATCCATGAGAGACCTTACTGGGAACAACCTCAAGACGGAGTTGAAGATATGGGTGACGGCAAGACCTTTCTACACCCTGGATGAATTTCTTGAGAGGAGAGAAGACCTACTGTAAACCAACAATCAACCAATTTTAAAACAAACCACTTGACACTATTGTAATTCTTGAAGAATTGTATAATAAAGATATTTTTGACTTTGACTTTGACTTTGACTTAAAAGGCAACCTTACATCATTTATAAGGATCCTTACATACGAAGCCCTAGTAACCTGAGTGTGTAGTGAACATATACTGCAGTGGATGCTGACTTCTTCTTTGACAAAGTCACAACGTTCCGAAAGAAAATATCTTCTTCCTTTACTCCTCCATAGTCCTTTTCACCTTCCAACCAAACACTCCACCCATTAGTCATTTTGTAAAGTAATGTTTCTCACATAAGTCTTTTGTTTTCTCAATTTCTTTATTTTTTCCAATTTCACTCACATTGCCAATCATGTTTGTAAAAACCATCAAACCCAAGAAGTTGTACTCTGTTCCATATCATATAGGTTAGTTTGTCAACTGCTGTAGATAACAATATTTATGTGATTTGATTGAGTATTTATTATTCCATAGCACATAGAGTATTATTCCTACTTTGTTTCTTGTACAGTCACTGTTTGTATGCATGTATATTGTAAGTGCCAGTAGTTTAGATATGGAATCTGTTGCTTTTTATGTATGCATAATCAACATTGAATTGTGAGCATGAAGATGCATGAACTTTTTTCCGTAGCTGATGAATTTTTTGCTATGAACTGTGAACTGCAAAATTATTGTATGTTGTCTAAGCATGTTTTGATAATGTATAAATGGTGTATCCGTATGGTTTGAAATAAATAAATAAATATATATTTCCGTGAATTCATTTACATTGACAAAACTTTTATCAGTGAAGATCTTGTGTTCACTCCCATCTGTTTCGTGTGTTATATCCATATTCTATAGTGTCTATTTTCTCCAAAAACTCGTAGTTCTATAAAAAATTTAATCAGGTAAGCAATCAGGTACAGTGTGTAAAAAAAAGTCTTTTAACGGCTTAATAATGTTTGTAACTATTTTAGTTTTACTAATGAAACTTTTTACTTGTATATAAGCCATTAAAATCTACTTTTTCAGAGGGGGGTTTTTATAAGGATTTTACCTCTCCAGCGGGATGGAATATTGGGGGTAAGAAGAAAATTTTAAATAAGAGCATAGATGTATCTTATCCTATATCCTATACTCCAATATGAGTAAGGTATACTTGTATGCATGTATTGTGTATGTAGACTATGTACGTTTTCACACAGATCTAAAATAACGGCTCGAACGATTTTCTTATTCAAACTTTGCAAAAAACTTAGTTCTTTGATAAAAGCAATGTAGATCTCAACGCCAGGAAAAATCTTTTTCTCTATAATCTTAAATTAGAAGTTAGTAAATTGTAATAACATTATATTTTTCTTAGTACCAGGGGGACCGAGCTTAAGCTCGGTAAAATATATCTTTCGTTCTCACGCAAAGCTCGTTCGCTCCGCTTACTTGCCCTCTTAATTTTTAAGACGAGCTCGTTCGCTTCGCTCACTCGCCAGGCCGAAGGATGCTGCACTCTGATATTAGTCCAGTCATATTAAGAAAATTACCTAAAAAAAACTCTTATAAGTGTAAAACTTAGTACATTTACTGAATTTTACCTCCGGAATAACATACTAAAAGTCCTCGAAAAATAAACTTGTGCTATGGCCGCCATTTTGGAAAATGGCGCCCAAAAACCAGTTTTTCTCCGATTACTCCAAAACTATTCATCCCATGATAAAACATTAAATGCAAAAAATGTTTGCCAGAAAAAGAGCTACAACTTTTGTCCTTAGCAGTATTTTGATATACTTAACCGTTTAGCCATAAAATACAATATTTAGTAAATATATGTGAAAATCGTTAAAAACATTAATTGCCATTAAAAATGTTTAAAATAAATTATTTTAACATTTGTTTTATTATTTTTATAAAAAATTGAAATGTTCTGAAACGTTTCATACCCAGTAACATAACTTTTACCTTCCATTTATATTTTCTGTGATATTTTTAAGTGTCGTTGATGGACTACCATAATAATCTCCTACCGTATTTAGTATCCATGGTTATTTTTATTGATTTTTTCGTTTTGATATTTATGTTGGTCCCCAGAGGAGAACTTCAGTCTGACGATGAATGAGGTTGGAGCAATTATGTAACAGTATACAATAATAATAATTTGAATCAAAAAATAATTAATTGTATTAAATTGGTTTATTTTTTTATACATACAATATTAACATATATTAACTTTTTAATTTTTAATGTCTAAATCCTTAGGTAAAATTCAATGTCCATTTACTAAGATAACTGCCTACTAAGATAGGTGTTTTTGCGAAGGCTTTTGTTATGTTATTCCAGTAAATAAAACATACATAGTTACCAAATCCCATCCTTGTACCATAATGAACTTAGTATGGGATTATTATGGTAGTATATCAACGAAACCATCAGCAGCGTAACATTAAAAAATTCACAAAAATATATAAATGGAAAGGTAAAAGCTATGAACATTCCAAGTTTTAAATAAAAATATAGTAAAATAAATGTTTAAATCATTTATTCCAACATTGTTATAATAGCAAATCATGTTTTTTAATGAATTTTCAAATTTACTTTCTAAATATTGCATTTTATGGCTAAACGGTTAAGTATATCGAAATATTGCTAAGGACAAAAGTTGTAGCTCTTTTTCTGGTGGACATTTTTTACATTTAATGTTTTTGTATAGGATGAATATTTTTTGAGAAATCTGAGAAAAACTGTTTTTTTGGCGCCATTTTTCAATATGGCGGCCATAGCACAAGTTTATTTTTCGAGGACTTTTGATATGCTATTCCGGATGTAAATATCAATATACATACCAAGTTTCACACTTATAAGAGTTTTTTTAGGTAATGGAGAAATTTTGATTTAAAATGACTACACTATATAACTATCCTTTAAAGATAATAGCACATTGGTTTTATCTACATTCATCAGCTGATTTTTGTTCAATTTAAAAACCTCCATATAAGGATAACATGAAAACGTTGAAGGGCTCTAGCGCGGAAACCGGATTTTTTCCAGCCATGGGACCAGCTCCAATCGATTTTTGGTGGCCAAAACCCTCATATTCAATCAAAAAATCAAAAATCCTTGGAGCGAAAAAAATCTTTGCCCGTACAAACGGAGCTTGTTTTAGAGTATAAGATGACGTTAAAAATCAAAATAAAGAAATAATTAAAACAGCAGACTCGCGACTGTCAAAGTGCGGACCACGTGTTCCAATATAAAACATGGCTTTGCATAGCAGCCAGTTACTAAATTATTAAATGGCACTCCTGTGTAGTAATAGTATATTTCGTCACTAGTCCGGAAAGTGGTCGTTATCGGTGCAAGAACGAGTTTCAAGTACGAGGCGAAGCCGAGTCCTTGAATTCGATCGAGCACCGATATACCACTTTCGGACGAGTTACGAACAGTACTTTTCATCATACCACCTTTAATAAATTTACAGTTTGGATAAAAATTAATAAATTTTAACCTATATACCCCCTCTTACGTTGTTATTTGGTTATCTTGTATTTGAACTATTTACAGCTGTTATTAAAAATAAAAATAAATTAACTTGTTTAGTGTCCCGAAAACCACTTCTTCGCGGTCTAGTCCCGAAAACTTTGTTTACCAACACGTTTATCCACCCCACCGGGAATTAACTAGTTTCGATCACAGCTCACCTTTCCGAAAACAACGTTTATCGTAATGTTATGATGAAAAAATAATTCCTACTGCAAAACAAAAAAAATCAATAACTTCCGATATATGGAGCTTTTGAGGTCGGGTTGTGGCAAATTGCTCAGTATTCATCAACACCCTTTCAAATTATGAATTCAATGAAAGCCATTGCAGTTTTTTCCAAGATGTTTTATAGGGATGTCCCTAATGGCATTCGTCAGGGGAACTGCATTGACCTAAATGGTGTACAATTTGCAACAACGACCTCAAAAGGTCGAGTGTATCGGAAGTATTGTATTTTTTGTTTTCGTCAACATGATTTTAATGCAAAGTTTGATGGCCTGCCGTTTTTGATCCTGTCATCCTTTCAAGGTCAAGTTTACGGCTTTTTTCTATTAATCGGACCTTTAATTCGATGTACATATTGACCTATGCTCACATTTAAGATTTCCTTTTACTCTTTAAGGGCCGTCTGCCTGGAGAGGTAAAAATTCTATAAATGTCTAAAAAATATATTTTAATGGCTTACAAACACGTACAAACTTTCATTAATAAAACTAAAATACTGTAGTTAAAAATTATTATGCTGTCATATGACCGTTTATTTTATACAAGACTATCAAATGTTGTGATTTGGCTAAACCATAACTCTTTCAACATCAAACATTAAAAAGAAAATGAATTTTATTGAAGAAAAAGTTTATTATTGATATTCGATATAAGATATAGTGTTTATGGTTAGATTTTCAAATCTTGGTGTCTATTGTAAAAAAATATATGTTATCAAATAAGTTACTTTTATATATTAATGTTTGGAATTTTTAACGTGGAAATTGTTTTCAAAATATCACCAGAATGATTATTCGGATATGAGGGCCAAACTGATGTTTTTATGACCTTTGTTTTGTAAATTTCCTCCTAACATTGAAATTACCCTAAGTAAAAACACAACTATGATATCATAGGGGGCCAAAACGATATCAATGCATGAGACAGTGTTACAACTCTCCATGTAAGTTGTGTCCAATGTCCAATAAGTAATTTTTTTTAGAGCTGTCACTGTTCGTTAGATTGGTCACTGTTCGTTATTGATATAATAAAGATCGATGAAAAAATTGTTTGAGTTACACGAGCAATGACAATGTATGATATTTGGTATATGCATCATAAACGCGTTGGGGTTAGTAAAAAACGCTGCACAAAAATCATATTTAGGTAAATTATTCTGAGTTCCATATCCTATTACCTTAATACCAGTATATTACCAGTCATTTGTAGCTTCAATGTAGATGTCCATCAAATGCAAAGCCTCAGTTCAGTTGGTCAAATTAATTAAAGAAATAAATAATTTTTTGAAAAAACACGGTTTAGATTCGGGACAATTTTTCGAACATTCGCGGAATCAACTAAACGCCGAAGAACCATAAATCAAAATCAGCAAAGACCTAAATCTATACTTATTTAATACGCTAAGGGTTTTTTTGTCCTGAGAACTCCTCCTACAATTTTCAACCGATTTTCAAATTTTTGATGTCGTTGGATAGGGCTTGGTCTGTAGTTGTTTCCGCCAAAAACTGATAAGAATAGGACTAAAAATAAAGGCGCTATCCACAATTGAAATCTCAAAATTTCCCATTTAAATAACATTGGGGGATTAAATAAAGCATTTTAAACATCTGTTAATAATCAGCTGTAAATACGTGTAGTTTTGGTGATTAAAGAGTTTCACAATATTGGATTGGTCGGATGTCATTGATTTAGAGCTAAATGTAACATTTGCATTGTATGAAAATAAATTGCTCGATTTCGAGCAACACGTATACTAGTTACTGTAAATTCACTTTGGTGTGATGAGAAATTTTTTAGCGAAAGATCGAAGCTAAAAACAGTAGGTCTAGTTATGAACAGTTATAGTTACTAGTTATAGCTAATAGTTAGTTCTAGTTATACTTTACAGTTTATGCTTAAACTGAGTTTCAACATGGACAAGTAATTAATTGTAAAATAAAACCAAAAAGTTGAATTTGCATAGAAACATTAATTAATTTTTAAAGTTCAATTCCACTGTTATTTGTGTTAAAACAATACAAGTCTATACACTGCATAGTAAATTAATAACTAGGGTTTCGTGATGTTCTGCAGCACTTTACCCTACTTTGCTTACAATTTTATATGCTCTTTTACCTATTAAAAAGAATCTTTTTATTCTATTAAAAAGAATTCTCACTCGATCTCTGAAGATATTAATCTAAAATATTCATTGAACTCTCTTGACGGATGAAAGGTGTACACAAATGTTACTTGAAGACAACATATTATTTTCACTATTGGTTGGGTATAGGCTACATTTACAGTCATGCTATTGTATATTAAAAATCCCTTTAAATAGAGTTATACTATTTCTATTCCAGTACCAGGGGGACCGAGCTTAAGCTCGGTAAAATTATTACTTTCGTTCTCACACAAAGCTCGTTCGCTCTGCTCAATCGCCCTTTTCCGTTTTAAAGACGAGCTCGTTCGCTACGCTCACTCGCCAGGCCAACGGTTGCTGCACTTTGGTATAACTACAGAAAAAAGATGTAACACATTGGTTTAAATATCTACAGTTATCAGCTGATTTTTGTTCAATTAATAAAATCTCCATAAGGATAACATGGAAACTTTGGAGGGCTCTAGCGTGAAAACCGGATTTTTCCCAACTATGGGACCAGCTCCAATCGATTTCTGGTGGCCAAAACCCCCATATTCCAAAATTTGAAGGAAATCGTCGGAGCCGTTTTTGAGATAATTGTGCAAGCAAGCAAACAAGCAAACATTGCTCGTATAAGAGTATAGGATAGAAACAACATTTCTATGCGATAAACTATAGTCGGACTAATAACATTGGAAACTTCGATTTTAAACAGCTGGTCACTTAGGCTAATTAGCCTATACTGTATATAGTGCATCTTTGTGATTCATGGTAAATTTTGAAAATTTCTCTCATTTATATCATTGCTGGGTTACTAAGTATAAAAACACAACAACAGCTGTAATCGTTAAACTATTTTTTATCTCTACTGTGAATGATTGTTAGATATCTGGTTGCTGATATGAATAACCTCCAATAAATAAGAAATTTGTGCACCACATTTATTGCTTTGAATGTTTTGAGAGCCGTTCTGGAAGGTAACAGTTCCCTGGTAAAGTTACTTTTGAAATGGATAATTCCAATTGAAGGTAACTCTTCTTTGGTAACTGATCACCTAACCTATTGTAATTTTTAAGTGTTACCACGGAGAAATGTTACCGAAAAGAAACGTCACCTCCCAGAAAGCCCTATTTTCCCCATAAAATCATTCGCGTTTTCCATCACCTCATCACCTGATCACCCAAGACCCCACATCTGCTTACATTGGCCACCAACAAAACAGCACGCACACACGCACACACACGCAATGGTCACGTGCCGTGACGTCACTTACCTGACCGCGTCACATATCGATCGCTATCGATGACACCGGCGATGATTTATTAACAGCTGATCCTCCAACACAAACCTACGACATGGATCTGAATTTAAATAATAACAAGGGCAAGACGCGCCGAGACGTGGTATTACTGCGCGGGGGTGGGGCCGGGGCGGGCCAATGGGGGCGCGGGGTGCCCCCCTCCCTCACACCATCACACCCCCCCCCCCCCGGCCACGGTCGGTCACGACATCGGCCGTCACATTGACACATGTGCTCGTTTTCACGGCTCCACGTCGCTCAATCGTCGATCGCTGCGTCTCCCGAAATAGCCCTACACTCGATACGTGCATTTTACATTGTATTTTTTTCTATCACAGATGATTCTGGATAACTCGATGACTCGAAATATACTACAGTTTCACAGTTAGGTCCATATTTTACTTTTATAAGTCGAGGATGTAAAAAGAAAAAAATACCACTATAACTGGAAGTTCTGTGGATAAGTATCTGTATATTAATAGGCAAGCATGTTTCGTTTCCTCCTTTTTTTTCTCAGCTCGTGTGCATCTTAGGAGAAATCCGCGCATACCGTTACCTGTAGATGAGCAGAATCACATTTTAATTCTCATCGGACTCCAGTGATACGCCCCATGGGATTTCAAAGTTCCAATGTTAATCTTATGGAGGAAGGAGAATTGATTGAATCATTATAGACAGCTGTTGTAAGAACAATTGCTAGAAAAGCAGGAAGAACAGATTTTTCAGTTATAAAGTGTTTTTTTTATAATTCTTGGGTCCAGATCAACAATGTTTTTTTGTCGAATTTCGACCAGTGGGCGATCTCTAGTAATCCTAATTTTCCCTTTACCTCCACCAACAGAATTTTACATCTATATCTAGAAGTTTACGGACGTTAGTAAGTTGAAACCCTGGCAAACAGGTTAAAGAAAGTAGGTGACATAAATCCGGTACTGCATTTGTCCGCTATCACAATACTATATGTTATCTTCAAAACTTGATTTCATAAAAATTACCTCTCCAAGTCAAACTATACGTAACTCGAAGAATTACGTCAACGAAGAAGAATTACGAAGAATTACGTCGAAGAATTACGACAATGAGGTCAACTCTCTAACTCATTGTCTCGTGAGTTAGAGAGTTGGCTGTAGTCGAATTTCTTCTATGAGTTACTTCTTGAGAAGATAAGCTTGTGGTTCAGAGGTGTGCTTAACAGTCACTGCATGGTTGAGTAGCAGAGTGTTTATAGAGCACTCCGTTTAATCTGAAGGTTGCCGCTTCAATCCCGAGAAAATTTCGTGCTATTCGAAACTGGAACCATCAGCTAATTCTGACAAATAAATCTGCCTCTATTTGTCAGTAACAAAGCTACACCTCATATGGTCCACAATACTCACCCTTCAGTTATATACCCACCTTAAAATAACTTACGCACCATAGAAAACGTCGGTGTTTCAAGAAATAATTTTAGTAAATTAGCACACACGTTATAGGCATAGGCCTATGGCTAGCCTAATACCATAACGTTAGCTTTTATTATTTCGGTTCAAGAGTTGTTTAAAATTGATTTTCTGATTGCCACAAATAATATTTGATAAAATTTGTTGGACGGCGCTTTTCCAATACGATAAATGTGTTCATATTACAACTCTTAGCTACCTGGATGTTGCTACCTCGGTACCTCTTAGCTACCGGGGGGTGATGTTGTTCGCGTCCGCAGCATTCCATTAAAGTTGCACGTACTCCCCGGGTGCATGGTGCTAAACGAACAACAACTTTGGCAGCTGAACTGTCACGCACGGTGATCTCTTAGCTATGCCAGCTTCCAGACAAAATCAAAACGGCCCTTTCCAGGGCCAATTTAGAAATTTAGGCTGTGTTTTAAATGTTTGTCATTTTAACGTAGAGGGTCTGAGTAAATCTAAAAGTGACTGCCTCAGCAAGGTGCTGATGGAAAATGAGGCCGATGTCCTCGCACTGCAACAAAACACATGCAAAAGACTTAGAAAACAGTGCGAGGGGCAATATCCCAGGATATAAGCTTGTGGAAGAAATAGGTCACAGGGTCTACGGAGTGGCGATGTACGTTAGACAGGACATAGACGACGTATCAGTCTCCCACAAAAGTTGTGATAACAACACATTTGTTGTTGCTGTTAAGGTGTCTGCGACTACTATTGTAAATGCCTATAAACCACCGAACACCCAGTGGTCAGACACAGTTCTCCCAACTTTTGAACATCCTGTGGTATATGTAGGTGACTTCAACAGTCATCATACCCAGTAGGGATACTCGTCCGATGATGACAACGGCACTCGTCTTTCAAGCTGGGCTGAAAATAACAACCTTTTCTTGGTATATAATGCCAAGGACCCACACACCTTCCATTCAGCCCGATGGCGTCGTGGGTACTCTCCAGACTTGTGCTTTTGCTCCCGTGAACCATCAGCAACACCCGTGCCTACTTCCAGGATGGTCCTAGGTGCATTCCCCCACTCTCAGCACAGGCCTGTAATAATATCAGTAGGAATGCAAATTCCACTAGTGAGATCTTTTCCCCGGCCTAGATGGAACTTTAATAAAGCTGAGTGGGAGGCCTTCTCATCAAGGCTTGATAGCGGCATCAGGTTCATCCCCTCTAAAATAGAGAACTATGATCGGTTCTCACGCCTTGTCCTGTCTTCCGCTAAGGCGACAATCCCAAGAAGTTTTAGAAAAGAATACATACCAGGATGGAGCAGAGAGTGCGAAGATCTTTACAGTGAGTTTACAGACACTGCTGACAGAGATGTAGCTGACCAACTACTTAACTCTCTCGACAACTCCAGGAGAGAGAAGTGGGTGAAAACTGTCGAGAACCTGAACTTCACCAAAAGTAGTCGGAAAGCTTGGTCTCTGCTCAGGACCCACTGGTAAATCAAGTGAAAAACACGACGCCTCACAGCCTAGCCCTCGTGAAATTGCAAAACGCCTCTCTGTACTTTCAAAACCTGTGCGTACATCTGCAGACAGAAAAATTAATTTCAAGCTTAATGAGATAAATGAGAGTCGGCAAGCACCCTTGGAAGTCTCTAGACCCTTCACTTATGACGAGCTGGAAGTGGCGATTGATGCGATGCCAATCGGCAAAGCAGCAGGCTTGGATGACATTTTCCCGGAGTTTATAAAACACTCGGGTAACCAGGCTAGACAGTGGCTTCTTGAAGTTTTTAACACCACTCTGAAAACCGGTGACATGCCTGGGATATTTAGAAAATCCAAAATCATAGCTATTATCAAGCCCGGAAAAGATCCAAAACTGCCTGAAAGTTATCGGCCTATAGCTCTTCTAAGTGTTTGTTACAAACTGCTAGGGAGGTTGATTTATAACAGAATCCTCCCTATCCTCAATGCCAGCATCCCTGTCGAACAAGCTGGATTTAGGCCTACGGTCGCAACTGTTGTGACCAGGTTTTGGCTCTGACTTCTATCATTGAGGATGGGTTTGAGCGAAGACTGAAAACCTCTGTGGCTTTTTTAGATCTGACTGCAGCATATGACACTGTCTGGAGAAAAGGCCTCCTAGTTAAATTTTACGACCTTATTTCTTGCCCTTTCTTGTTGCGTCTCCTCAACTCAATGCTCTCCAATAGGATGATAAAAGTATATCTGGGACGCAGAGAAAGTACGTTTAGGCAACTAAAGGATGGCCTGCCACAAGGGTCAGTGCTCTCCCCACCGCTCTTTAATGTGTATACTACCGACATTCCTGTAACTCGGTCCTTAAAGTTTGTATATGCAGACGATATTGCATTGGCATAACAAACCCAACATTTTCGACAAGCTGAGGAAACACTAACAAATGACCTCACGACCCTCGGTGAATATTTTGAAGCCTGGAAGCTAAATCCAAACCCAACAAAAACTGAGGTTGCTTGCTTCCACTTGAATAATAGACTGGCCAACCAAAAACTTAAAATCGTATTCAACGGTGTTGAGCTGAAACATAATGACCACCCACAGTATCTGGGAGTCACTTTAGATCGGTCTCTCACGTTTAAAAGCCACTTACAAAAGACAGCAGCTAAGGTGAGAACCAGGACTAACATTGTCCATCACCTTGCTGGCTCCACATGGGGAGCTAACGCACAAGTTCTGCGAACAACTGCTCTGTCATTGGTATATTCAACTGCTGAGTACTGTGCTCCAGTGTGGTTAAATATTGTGCACGTTAGAGAGATCGACGTCCAGCTAAACAGGACCATGAGAGCCATTAGTGGTACACTCATGGCAACCCCTGTACCCTGGCTCCCGGTGCTGTGTAATATCGCTCCTCCTGAAATAAGACGAAGGGATGCACTCATTAGGCAATACACAAAGATCTTATCTGCTCCACAGCTGCCCATCCATGATTACCTACCCCAGAATGCGGGCCGATTGAGGTCCCGAAAACCACCTCTACGAACAGCCTCCCAGTTGATGGACACGAACTTCACCATCCATACAAAATGGACTTCCTCCTGGGACGCTTTTCAAGGTCGGAACAACTTCTTGATAGCTGACCCGACCGTAGCGGTAGGTGGTATGAATCTTCCTCGGAAGCAGTGGACTATACTCAATCGTTTCCGCACTGGAGGGGGAAGATGGAATTATTGGAAGTACAAATGGGGAATGACACAAGACCAGTCATGCGACTGCGGAGCAGAGTATCAAACTATGGAACACATAGTCGAAGAGTGCCCACTGAGTGCCTTCCCCGAAGGATTGACCGGTCTGCATGGCTCAAGTGAAGCTGGGCTGCAATGGCTTAGCGCCCTGGATTTAGCTCTATAAAGAGAGATCTAATTTTTATTTTAGTGTTTAGATTTTTACTTATACTGACTCAGTTGCTCTGCACCGCAGAATTTATTTTATTACTAGCTGTTGCCCGTCACGGCTTCGCCCGTGATTGAATTTATTTTATATGTAATACAATCGTTTTGAAGAGCAACGAAATCTACTTCCTTGAGAATGACATTGGAACAATGAAGTAGTGTGAGTGGAGCTCTGAAGGAATTTCGATAAATTTATACCCCCTAGAATCCATGGTAATCTTGAGGTTCTATGGGGTGGAGCCCTAAACAAAATTTTTCAAAATTATTTCTTAGTAAGTAACTATGAGCAAAGAGGAACGTCCATGTCAAATTTAAAACACGTTGGCCCTTGATTAATTTTGAAGTCAGGTGAGGCGGAGCCCTAAAGAACTACAAAAACTATATTTACAAAACCATTTCGTAGTGAGCACCCTGTTAGCAAAACGGAACATCTACGTTAAATGTATGCCCCCTAGAATCCATGGTAATCTTGAGGTTCTATGGGGTGGAGCCCTAAACGAAATTTTTCAAAATTATTTCTTAGTAAGTAACTATGAGCAAAGAGGAACGTCCGATTCAAATTTAAACCCCGGAGGCCCAACAGTAATTTTGAAGTCCTGTGGGGTGGAGCCCTAAAGAACTTCGAAAACTGTGTTTGCAAAACCGTTTTCTTAGCACCCATGAGCAAAGAGAAACGTCCATTTCAAATAACGACCCCGGAAGCCCTAAAGTAATTTAAAGTCCTGTAGGGCGGAGTCCCAAAGAACTTCGAAAACTGTATTTGAAAACAGTTTTTTAGTGAGCACCCATGAGCAAAGAGAAACGTCCATGTCAAATATCGACCCCGGAGGCCCTAAAGTATTTCTGAGGTCCTGTGGGGCGGAGCCCTAAAAGGGATGTTTAAAGCACTTTTTTGAGCACTTAAGAAAAAAAAGATCGCTCCAAATTTCAACCGTGCAGGTTTCCTAATTCGTATTAAAATTGGCCATGCGGATAGCGTTATATTAAAATTTCGAAGGCCTGTGGGGCGGAGCCCTGAAGGAATTTTGTTAAATCATTTCTTAGTGAGCACCTAAGAGGCAAGACGAACCTGTGTTTAATGTTCCAAGTAAATACGTTTGGTAGTTCCTGAGATTTCATGATGAGTCAGTCAGTAATCACTCCCCGTCAGGTTTAGCCAATACCTCCTAGATTACTCTAGGAGGTGTTGGTTTAGCTTGGTCGCTAAGCTCACTCGCCGCAACTATCCTCTAGTTTCTTATTAACTTACCAATCTCCCCTCAATAATTTGAATCAGAACAGCTGTTTACAAAATTAATATTCCTTAATGTAATCATATGTTCCAATACAAAAATGTTGCTTCCATAAGAATAACATGGTAACTTTGAAGACGTGTGGGGCGGAGCCCTGAAGGAATTTTAAGAAACCGTTTCTTAGTGGATGCCTACACCCTAAAAGGAACGTCCATACAAAATTTCAAGGGTCTAGGTCTAGTAGTTTAGGCTGTGCGTTGATACGTGAGTCAGTGGTATTTGACAAATATATAGTAGAAGATTCTTAAACCATGGTGGCTGGCTAAATGAGCCATACGATATATATATATATAGCTACCTGGATTGCACGGGTCACCTCCTCTTCAGTGGAGAGGGCATCAAAGTCCCGAGTCTCTACCGAGCACTTCGGATCTAGAGCCCTGATGGATCCATGCCCCCAAGTGCAGTCTTGAGGGAAGCGGCAAAACCAATCTTGTCCTTCTACTACCAGTTCGAGGAGGACATCGCCGTTCAGGATGGACTTGATAATGGTGTCGGTCTCTTCCGTTTTGGCATGCGATCTGTTTTGGCCCAGAACCTCGGTAAAAATTCGCCCCAATAATGGCTTGATCAAAATTGCCTCCGTCCTGGGCTTCTTAGGCCTGGGTTGTTTAGGCTTTCTGGCAGACTTGCCAGAGGCCTCCACAACCGGGTTTGAGACTTGCGTCCGCTCCACCGTCGGCACATTTTCCGAAGCTGCCTCCGCTCGCTTCAGCTTCCTCCTTTCCTTCTTAGACAGGCGAGTCTGCTAGCTCAACAAAGGTGTTGAGGCAGAGGTCGCTGCCAGGGCGGGATGAGGCGCCGGAGCAGGAACCTCTGGAGGGGTATGAGGATAGCAGCTGGAACAGCGCCTGGGAAAACAAACTATCATTAAAATCCTGTAAATAATAATGATAATATTTATTCCTTTATATTTTTTTACAAATATGGAATTTACGATAAACGTATATAAACGGACGGTTTTTACACTTCAGTTACATATTTCTCTCCAATTGGCACTAAGATCACTGGTCAAAAAATGGTATTTAGTCTTTTCTTTTTTCTTTTCTCTTCTTGTGTCTTCTTTCTTCTTTTCTATTCTTCGCAGTTCATCTTATACATTTTTTTTATTTTCTGTTAATAGTTGTAATAAATGTCAATAAGAAAATGCGTAATATACGTGTGTGCGTAATTTTCTATTTCAAAACTTGATTTGCGTTTTAAAATAGACACCCTGTACTGTAATGGACAACGGACTATCCCATACGACGTCATAATCCATTATAGCACAAAAGTTACAAATTACATAGTTTTATAAATAGAAAAATGGAAACATCTTAATGGATTTTACTTGTACTTTTCCGTTTCAATATTATGATCATGAAAATAAATCCTATCAACCATTTTAGGTTTAAAAATTTTAGAATCAAAATTGGAATAATATGCTTTAGTAGAAAATGTAGTTGTAATAGTAGTTCTCAAAGATTGTATTGAATATTCCATCACCTCTGTAACCTAACCTAACCTGGAACCTGTTCCATTTTTTAACCACAAAACCGTTAGAGTGTATACTCAAGGACAAAAAATGATTAAAAGCAATATGTGGGATAGGGTAAAGCAAAAATAAAAAGTGCTTTATTCTAATTAACGTTATAAATGTGCGCAGTTATACAATCATCTAATTCGCTGTGCGATATTAAAAGCAAGATTTTAATTTCTTTAGGAATTGCAGTTTATAAAGTGGGTTATGAATGAAATAACCAATAATAAGATGTAGCATATACACTATATCAATTCGGGAGCGAATTAGACGGAAATCCACGTAAAAGTAGAGTAGGCTATATGGAAAAAAAACGTGGTAGGTATAGTCATAAAAAGGAATCCATTTCACTGGCCTGTCCTATCTAAATTAGAAATTTAAACTCACCATAAGTTAATGCTGCTGCACTAGTAGACTACTCGTCAGTATTAAAAGTTAGTAGGCCTACTTAATGCGGTACTTACGCGTGGCCGAGGTATAGGGAAAGCTATATGTAAAAAATTATAACTTTATAGCCAAGTTAATACTAATTAATTGTTACTCCGATATAAAAGTTATTACTCAAAAGTTTACACCCTTAATCAACACTTAATTACCATGGGCATCCATAGTGTTTTTAATAATTAATAGTATCAAAGTATTTTAAGAGAAAAAATAAACTATAGCCCCTAAGGGTAGTTAATACTCAGTGTTCTAACTTATCTTTGAGTAATATAGCCTTTTGAGAAACAATGTTTACGTTGGAGATATTTTGTCCCAACTATTACTAAAATGAGGGATTTCAAAGCAAACTATGGTAGAATTTATGGTTTTAGATTTACCTTGAATGATAATTGCTAATTTTTGTCATTGCCTAATGGCTTGTTATAAAATAATAATCCAAATGTAAAATAGAGTAATATGGTGTCGTTACGATAAATATCGTACCCGTGGCAAGACTGCTTCATTCACTTTTTCAATCAGCTGTGGAAGGGTAAATATTATAACATAACTTGACTTCCATTTTAGTTTTGGCGCTTCATATGCGGAACACAAAAAATAGCTATTCAGCTGACCTTAGGTTGAAGTTGTGTTTTTTTTTTTTAACAACACTTATTTCTGGTTCAACATACAGTGTTATACACAGAACAGTTAAAAGACATGATTTGAACAGTAAATTAACACGGTGGGTTCGCTCTGAATTACAGGCACCCTGTAACTAAAAAACACTGATTTCTAAGTAATAATTGAGGATTTTATATAAGTCCGAGATGATTAAAATATGAACAATTTGGAAAGTAAGAACGCTATAATAACAAATCTTGAAAAAGTCTCGGACGTAGTCTTCAATTTTGAAGGGTAGTTCTATTTCGTCTAGTAGGTATATGATATTAAGGTTAGTTTTATTTTGTAATATAATTTTTATATAATGTTAATGATAGTCCGGCTGGTTCTTTCCTATATTTAAGTGTATATTGTAAAAAGGTACCTCTAACGGGCGGGGAATCCAGTATTCATCAAAAGTTTATTTATGTTTTTTTTAGCGAATTTCCCTATAGGAAATACGCTATTACGGTATATAGTAGCCATGGTAAGACCTAAGCCCGGGACCACTTTACTTTTTTTCTATATACCAAAATGATATTTTATGTAACAATATATGTATTGTCATTGTATTCTTCTTTTGATGAATAAATCTTCATTTATTATTATTATTATTTCAAAATCTTGTGCTCCTGGAACGTCATCCAGGCGATGGGAGAATTTCAACTTCGATATACAGGGTGAATCTTGTAAGGTGTCCTAAATGGATTACAGACAAACGCTTTGCTCTACACCCTTCAAACAAAATTATTTCCCACTAAATTGGTCCCAAGGAATAATTTTAAAATATTTTTAACGTTTTATAAATACAGAGTGTACCAAAAACTGGGGGTCACAGGTTCGAATCTTGGAAATTTCAAATACAAACATAGGCTATGTCATATTATACATCATTAGAAAGGTCTATTTAATAGAAACATTTTGGTGAAAACAGAATTTAGTTATCTGCATTCGTTACAAAATGGCGTCCACTTTTGTAACCAAAATCCAAATTTTTGGAATATCCTGTAATTCTTTTATTATTAGTCATAAATGACTTCTGATTCAAAATACTTATTTGAAATACCCTAAGCTTTACAATGATATGCCACAAGATCACATTTATTTAAAAACTAAAATTTCCAAAATTTAATATTTTTGAAAATGTTTACATAAACAAAACTCAAAAATTTCAAATAATAACCCATGTCATTTTGTATATCATCTTAAAGCTCTCGTTGAACTGAGCAACTTTGTAATTTACACTAATGCCGTATCTCTTTTGGTTTTGTAGTAATAACGGAAAATCATTATTTTCCCATATAACTTGCATGTTAATTTAATAGTATGGCAACAATGGAAGAAGGACTGCCATACTATCATGTCCTGATTAATTGACATGCAAATCATAGGGGAAAATGACATTTTTACGCTATTACAGTACTACAAAACCAAAAGAGATACGGCATTAGTGTATATTACAAACTTGCTCAGTTCAACGAGAGCTAAACAAGATGATATACAAAATGACATGGGTTAGCATTTGAAATTTTTGAGTTTTGTTTATGTAAACATTTTCAAAAATATTAAATTTTGGAAATTTTAGTTTTTGAATAAATGTGATCTTGTGGCATATCATTGTAAAGCTTAGCTCATTTCAAATAAGTATTTTGAATCAGAAGTCGTTTATGATTAATAATAAAAGAATTACAGGGTATTCCGTAAATTTGGATTTTGGCTACAAAAATGGACGCCATTTTGAAATGAATAAAGATAACTAAATTCTGTTTTCACCAAAATGTTTCTATTAAATAGACCTTTCTAATGATGTATTTGAAATTTCCAAGATTCGAACCTGTGACCCCCAGTTTTAGGTACACCCTGTATTTATACAATGTTAAAAATATTTTAAAATTATTCCTTGGGACCAATTTAGTGGGAAATAATTTTGTTTGAAGGGTGTAGAGCAAAGCGTTTGTCTGTAATCCATTTAGGACACCTTACAAGATTCACCCTGTATATCGAAGTTGAAATTCTCCCATCGCCTGGATGACGTTCCAGGAGCACAAGATTTTGAAATAATAATAATAATAAATGAAGATTTATTCATCAAAAGAAGAATACAATGACAATACATATATTGTTACATAAAATATCATTTTGGTATATAGAAAAAAAGTAAAGTGGTCCCGGGCTTAGGTCTTACCATGGCTACTATATACCGTAATAGCGTATTTCCTATAGGGAAATTCGCTAAAAAAAACATAAATAAACTTTTTGTGGTCCGGTTCAGAGTTCTGGTGTGAGGCCCCCCCATGCTCGGTCCATCCCTGTCCATCGCCATGTGTTCGAACCGGATACAATATAAGCTACAAATTTTTATTTTTATTTCTTTGGATATTTATTTTGTAGCTATGCACACAACCTGCTTTCTTTTCCATAAATAGGCTATTTTATCTGTATTAGTTTAAGATGTAGATAGGATAAATATGTACTTACGTTTACAGTAGGCCTACATGAAATATTTGATCAAACTTGCACTTTGGCTAGGTCGAGAGTGCTTATTGGAGAGCTACCGCTTGGTTTTAGGCCTAACTTAAGTATTTTGAAATGGCTAAGCTTACAGGGAAAATTATAAAAATGCATTTTATTTTAAAATGGTTAATTAATAAAAATTTTTTGTTTACAACTGTAGTAAACGCTTTTTGAACTGTTGCTTTTGCTTTATAGTTAATTTATAAAATTGGAAGAACTAGGCCCTGTCCTATTTACTCAAGACTAACTCTCAACTTCACTTCTAAGCCATTAGATAGTTCAGTGTTCATTCTTAAGCAAAACTAAGTATCGTTCACTAAAACTAACCAACTCGCAAACGTTTCTTTCTTGCCTTCATTATGGGAAATTTATTTATGACATTAAAAGACACTTTTATCTTATATATCTCTTCTATCTTATATACTTGACAGTATTAGTCGAGGCCGTAAAGGATCGGTTGCAAAATATAATATTTTTGCAATGGTGTAGCTCTCAAATAGGCCTACCAGCACAGCACGAGGCGGCGGCGGCGGACGCGATGCCGAGGCGTCTGTTCACCGACACAGAGCTTAAAACCACGAAGACTCATACAGGCTGATAGGCCTGTGTAGACTCAGGTCATAGGCTATACTTTGTTACGGTTTACAGATTTTTATAAGTCTTCAAAAATACATGGTGTTACTACATAGCCTATGCAGAGATTAAATTTTTATACCATAGATAGAAAAAAAAGAAAAAAAACACTTGAAGATGAGGCTCCCTCTCTCTTGAGGCCCGGGGCAATCTAGCCCCCCCCCTGCCCCCCTCTCGGCGGCCCTGGACTGAACTGGAATTGAGCCGGTCAGTAGACCAATCAGAACGTCTCAGTCTTGATTGCTAGACTCACAAAAATGATGTCAAAATATAAACAAAGAACCAACGACTAAAAATGAATCCAATGCATTTCTTAAGGGGAAAATGTAAAAGTTACATTTTAGGTTTATTGGATTAAAATATCCAACCAAATTTTTTCAACAACGAACTTAGCCTTAACAATTGCATAAAGATTCGATTGAAATTTGAGACTGATCTGTGACTTCTATCGAGAGTAATCGTCGGACATTACATTGAGTCACTCAAGAGCCTATTCTTCGAATAGACAATTACAATAAGTTATGCAGGCCTCCGCACGGGCACCAAGTTCAAAGTATAAAACCAGTGGATTTTGGGGGCGACAACTTTAATAAATTATAATATTATAGTCACCATTAATAAAAATAAAAATTGAACCATAAAAATAAATGGAAATTGTAAAACTTTCAGCCAATAATCGTGTAGGAGGAACGAGTAAAACTATTCGTACGTCGGTGAGCGACTAACCGTGCGGTAAAGCAATATTCAGGTTGTTGAGTCCTCTCGGCTCGGACCATATAAGTCCGGTTTCCAAATTTGTCCATGGCTCTAATAACCCAGCAGCTAAATAAAAGAATAATAACAAAACAGTTTCTACATTTAATAATTAATTTTGGCCGCAATATTGCTTTTTACAAAGTGAAAAAAGTGATCGTTTTTTAATCCCATTGCTGGAACGGAAAATCTTTTACATGGTTCAGCAATTCCCATAGAAGGTTTCTGCAATTTCCATTTTCTTCATTTTTCAACTTTTTGGAACTTTCATTCACTGGAATTTTCATTTCAATTTTTATTTGTTTCAAGCATCCTAGCCGAGACCTTAGTAAAGGTTTAATTTATTTTGCTTGGACCTATAGTAATATTGTTTTTGCATCGTTTGTGTGTGGTGTAGGAAATGTGTTAAGGTTGGTTAGAAAGCTCATTTGTGTTTTCCTATTGTATGCATTATATTTGCACGATTATTTAAATAAAGAATGTTCTGTTGACTCTTAATTCAAATAACATTTTTACAAACCACTTCATTTAGAATGATACATATTATAGTTACATATTATAGATATTATATTATATAGATACATATTATTTATCCGTTAAAAAAATTTTTAACGGATGAATCGTTTTACTCAATAAATGAATTTAATGAACACTATTACAATCAACCGTAAACAATTATATCTTTTTACAAATTTTTTATTTAAAATTTTACCAACAATTCCAATAACACCTAATATGTAAATGTATAATGTAATGTTATCAAATCATGAATACCAAATAAAATATACATAAATCAATATAAATTTTAAAGTGTAAATTAATATTATATAATGATTAAATGAAGATATAGGCCTAGTAACTTTCTGTAATGTGATCTGAAGCATTCAAGCAACCGGGCTGTATGATGCTGAAGGTCTCATGTTCAATGTAAAATGTTAAAAGCATTATTGAATTTACTCCATAAATAAATTTAATGAACACTATTACAATCAACCGTAACATATTCCTACCACAAAATTAAATATAAAACATTAAATTTAAAAGTTGTTTTTTTCTACCAACACCTAAATGTTACATGTATAATGTTATGCATCTTATGTTATAAAATCATAAATACCAAAAAAAGATACATAAATCAATATAAATTTTAAAGTGCAAATTAATATTTTAAAGGGCTAAATTAAGAATAACATTCTGTAGTACATGATCTGAAGCATTCAAGCATCCGAGCTGTATGATGCTGAAGGTCTAATCACAATTTGTAGGCAAAGTAAACATTGCAATATTAAATATAATATATTTAAAATGTATATAAAAATTACAATAAACTTGTACAATAAATTACAAATAATAAATTTCTTCATACATCAAACCAAACTTTTATGGTAAAATCATAAAAACTTCACACTCTGGCGTCCTTGTATATTTTGTTTCCGGTATCCACTTGAGAGGTCCAACTTAAGACATTTTTGAAGAGCAAAAGAATGGCGTGGAAGGAGACGTGGAAGGACTGGAAGAAGACATGGAAGGAAGGAAGAGTTAAAATGAAAAACGTATAGAGCAGTAGACCATTAATAAATTAAACATAAATTAAAAATAACAAATATAGTAATGAAGAACAAAGAAAGAAGAAATAAGTAGGAAGAAAAAGAAATAAGAAAAATTTCAACTAAGTTTAAAATGAAGAAAGAGTTTTGAGAAAATGAGTAGATAAAATTGTAATTAAATGAAAATTTGTAAAATTGTCAATAAGTGCAAAAACTTGAAATTTGTTTTGTAAATTCCCATACACTGTAAAACATTGTCAGAGGAATAAATTTATTATTATTATTACTATAGTGCAATCGGATATGGAGGCCGATTTACCATGGAGGGTAAAAAACGAATGTTTCCTTAACGTTTTCTTATTCCACACACTTGCCCTTAAAAACCAGTCCGATATGTAAGGTATATACATCGTATGGCTCATTTAGCCAGCCACCGTGGTTTAAGAATAATAAATAAATTCTGCGGTGCAGAGCATCTGAGTCAGTATAAGTAAAAATCTAGACACTAAAATAAAAATCAGATCTCTCTTTATATAGAGCTAAATCCAGGGCGCTCAGCCATTGCAACCCAGCTTCACTTAGCTATGCAGACCGGCCAATCCTTCGGGGAAGGCACTCAGTGGGCACTCTTCGACTATGTGTTCCATAGTTTGATACTCTGCTCCGCAGTCGCATGACTGGTCTTGTGTCATTCCCCATTTGTACTTCCAATAATTACATCTTCCCACTCCAGTGCGGAAACGATTGAGTATAGTCCACTGCTTCCGAGGAAGATTCATACCACCTACCGCTACGGTCGGGTCAGCTATCAAGAAGTGATTACGACCTTCCCAGGAGGAAGTCCAGTTAGTATGGATGGTGAAGTTCGTGTCCATCAACTGGGAGGCTGTTCGTAGTGGTGGTTTTCGGGACCTCAATCGACCCGCATTCTGGGGTAGGTAATCATGGATGGGCAGCTGTGGAGCAGATAAGATCTTTGTGTATTCCCTAATGAGTGCATCCCTTCGTCTTATTTCAGGAGGAGCGATATTACACAGCACGGGGAGCCAGGGTACAGGGGTTGCCATGAGGGTACCACTAATAGCTCTCATGGTCCGTCCTGTTTAGCTGGACGTCGATCTCTCTAACGTGCACACTATTTAACCACACGGGAGCACAGTACTCAGCAGTTGAATATACCAATGACAGAGCAGTGGTTCGCAGAACTTGTGCGTTAGCTCCCCATGTGGAGCCAGCAAGGTGATGGACAATGTTAGTCCTGGTTCTCACCATAGCTGCCGTTTTTTGTAAGTGGCTTTTAAACGTGAGAGACAGTGAGAGATCGATCTAAAGTGACTCCCAGATACTGTGGGTGGTCATTATGTTTTAGCTCAACACCGTTGAATACGATTTTAAGTTTTTGGTTGGCCAGTCTATTATTCAAGTGGAAGCAAGCAACCTCAGTTTTTGTTGGGTTTGGATTTAGCTTCCAGGCTTCAAAGTATTCACCGAGGGTCGTGAGGTCATTTGTTAGTGTTTCCTCTGCTTGTCGAAAATGCTGGTGTTGATATGCCACTGCAATATCGTCTGCATATATAAACTTCAAGGACCGAGTTACAGGAATGTCGGCAGTATACACATTAAAGAGCAGTGGGGCGAGCACTGACCCTTGTGTCAGGCCATCCTTTAGTTGCCTAAACGTACTTTCTCTGCGTCCCAGGTATAATTTTATCATCCTATTGGAGAGCATTGAGCTGAGGAGACGCAACAAGAAAGGGCAAGGAATAAGGTCGTAAAATTTAACTAGGAGGCTTTCTCCAGACGGTGTCATATGCTGCAGTCTAAAAAATCTAAAAAAGCCTCAGAGGTTTTCAGTCTTCGCTCAAACCAATCCTCAATGAAAGAAGTCAGAGCCAGAACCTGATCACAACAGTTGCGACCAGGCCTAAATCCAGCTTGTTCAACAGGGATGCTGTCATTGAGAATAGGGAGGATTCTGTTATAAATCAACCTCTCTAGCAGCTTATAACAAACACTTAAAAGAGCAATTGGCCGATAACTTTCAGGCAGTTTTGGATCTTTTCCGTTCTTCAGGATAGCTATGATTTTGGATTTTCTAAATATCCCAGGCATGTCGCCGGTTTTCAGAGTGGTGTTAAAAACTTCAAGAAGCCACTGTCTAGCCTTGTTACCCGAGTGTTTTATAAACTCCGGGAAAATATCATCCAAGCCTGCTGCTTTGCCAATTGGCATCGCATCAATCGCCACTTCCAGCTCGTTGTAAATGAAGGGTCTAGAGACTTCCAAGGGTGCTTGCTGACTCTCCTTTATTTCATTAAGCCTGAAATTAATTTTTCTGTCTGCAGACAAACGCACAGGTTTTGAAAGTACGGAGAGGCGTTTTGCAATTTCACGAGGGCTAGGCTGTGAGGCGTCGTGTTTTTCACTTGATTTACCAGTGGAGAGTTTCCTGAGCAGAGACCAAGCTTTCCGACTACTTTTGGTGAAGTTCAGGTTCTCGACAGTTTTCACCCACTTCTCTCTCCTGGAGTTGTCGAGAGAGTTAAGTAGTTGGTCAGCTACATCTCTGTCAGCAGTGTCTGTAAACTCACTGTAAAGATCTTCGCACTCTCTGCTCCATCCTGGTATGTATTCTTTTCTAAAACCTCTTGGGATTGTCGCCTTAGCGGAAGACAGGACAAGGCGTGTGAACCGATCATAGTTTTTTATTTTAGAGGGGATGAACCTGATGCCGCTATCAAGCCTTGATGAGAAGGCCTCCCACTCAGCTTTATTAAAGTTCCATCTAGGCCGAGGAAAAGATCTTACTAGTGGAATTTGCATTCATACTGATATTATTACAGGCCTGTGCTGAGAGTGGGGGAATGCACCTAGGACCTTCCTGGAAGTAGGCACGGGTGTTGCTGATGGTTCACGGGAGCAAAAGCACAAGTCTGGAGATTACCCACGCCGCCATCGGGCTGAAAGGAAGGTGTGTGGGTCCTTGGCATTATATACCAAGAAAAGGTTGTTATTTTCAGCCCAGCTTGAAAGACGAGTGCCATTGTCATCATCGGACGAGTATCCCCACTGGGTATGATGACTGTTGAAGTCACCTACATATACCACAGGATGTTCAAAAGTTGGGAGAACTGTGTCTGACCACTGGGTGTTCGGTGGTTTGTAGACATTTACAATAGTAGTCGCAGACACCTTAACAGCAACAACAAATATGTTGTTATTTAAACTTTTGTGGGAGACTGATACGTCGTCTATGTCGTGTCTAACGTACGTCGTCACTCCGTAGACCCTGTGACCTATTTCTTCCACCAGCCTATATCCTGGATGTTGCTCCTCGCACTGTTTTCTAAGTCTTCTGCGTGTGTTTCTTGCAGTGTGAGGACATCGACTTCATTTTCAAGCAGCACCTTGCTGAGGCAGTCACTTTTAGATTTGCTCAGACCCTCTACGTTAAAAGGATAAACATTTAAAATGGGGGGTGATGTTGTTCGCGTCCGCAGCATTCCATAAAAGTTGCACGTACTCCCCGGGTGGTGCTAAACGAACAACAACTTTGGCAGCTGAACTGTCACATACAGTGATCTCTCAGCTATGCCAGCTGCCAGACAAATTCCAGGGCCAATTTAGAAATTTAGGCTGTGTTTTAAATGTTTTTAAATATATAAGGTAATTTGGAGACATTCATGACACTCGGTCATTTAGGGTGCCCACTCTTACCACCAGGAAATCCAGTTACAATAAATCATGCGGCTGGAGCGCTAGTGCGGTTCACTAGCGTTCGTAGTGATTGGCGTCAGAATTGATTCCAAAACCTCAGGCTGTGCTGGTATAGCCTAATGCTGGTAAATCCACATCAGTTTTAAAAGTAGATTGCTACAACCTTAATTGATCATTATTGTTATATGCCCTAATCCAAAACATCTAACAAGTTAAGATTGATTTATAAATTTTCTATCACTAATTTATGGTTATAGGTTATTAATAAATAAGGTCACCTTATAATTAATTATATGGTGTTTAATTATGATTAATTAACTTGTCTACAATTTTCTTTGATTGTGATGACGTGTTTAGGTTAGTAGTCCCTACTCTTTTGAGCAATTTCCTATTTTCTACCGTCAATAGTTGATCACCACTAGATAACATTTAACATTCCCATGGTAATTGTAACTCCTTTTACGCAAGTATTATCCACTAGAGGCTGCGAGGACAACTCAAAACTAGTTTCAACACGAGTGTCGCGCTTGTTAACATACTGTATGTGAATGTTGTCAACGAAGTTCCAAAAATAACCTGAAGAGTGCAGCAGTGAAAATGTTGATGGTAAAGCAGATCGGTTGGCCATTGTTGATTTTTATCTTCATTGAAAATGTAGGTATATTAATGTAACATGTTTGACACATTTGCGTCTCCAGTTTAACTTTCCATTAATTTAATTACAATTGAAATAAAAATCTATACATTTAAAATAGTAAGGTAAAAATCACTTTTTTTGGCAGTTCGCTTGAGACTTCTACTTACATGGGGGATTTACCAATACAAACCTTTCCGGTCCTGTAAGTTAACAGGTTTTATTTGTATATAAGAAATATTTACGTTAAATTAATAAAAAAAAAAATAAAAAATTAACTTTTCTTTTGGATATTTAACATGCGGAAAGATACACCTTTTTCAATCCTTTGGACAGTTTGTCTGAGACTTGAACTTACCGATTTGGAAGCAGTTTGTACCAAATAAAAGCTAATTAGCTTTTATTTGGTACAAATTTTATTTTAAACTTTAGAAAAGTTTACTTTTCATTATTAGCAGGTTTTATTTAATTCAACGTTATCTTACTTTCTTAAATTACAAAAATCGACATTACGAAACCTTTGTAATTGAGGAGGTTGGTGGAAAAACTACCTCAGTTCAAAAAACGTGTTTTGAGATAATCGGCTTTGAATATTAAACTTATGTTTGATAGGCTTTTACCAAATTGCATTACTCTTTGGATTCTTATGCTACGCAAGATACATTCTTTTGGATTAAGAATATAATCTTCGTCTGCCAATTTATGTCCTTTCCATCATTTCCATCAAAAGTTATTGAACACAATATGAAGCAGAGTCAGAGGTCGTTTTTCCATCAAACCACTTTTTCAATATTAAAAACTTAGATTTTATATGCATTTAAACTAATCAAAGTGGATAGAAATAAAGTAAAATAAAATATTTATTCGAACTAAATGTATTTGAAATAAAATAACATAGGTCTAGCAACGATTTCATTCATTAAAACACAAAATAAACTTGTAGGGATACAATGGTCCATCAAAGACTTTACTGAAAGCTTTTAAAACATTTAAATAACAGATAGCTCGTTTAAACACCAATTTTCACACAAATAAAACCAATACAACGTTTAGCAATAACCCATAAATGTTTATCTGCACAAGATGGTTTCCTCCAGCTTAAGCCAGCCTGCCTCGTAACAGCTGACAGGATTCAGAAAAAAAATTCATAACTCAGCGAAAACACAAGATACTAGGAATACGCTCGAATGTCCATCCCGTACGAGAATTTTTACTCACTTTAGGTGACGCTTTTTTATGATTTTTTTTTTTTTTTTTTTTTTTTTTTTTGAGGGAGAGGTGATAAAAATGCATTATGCACACAGGTGGCAAGCCTGTAGTGTGGGGCTCCCCTAAAAACGGGTTTACCCTCTAAAAAACCTCCTCTACTCTTTAGGATTCTAACCTGGAACTGTTTATCACATTACGTCATGCTAGGCCTAAATTTGGCTAACGCCCGTGGGGCTCACTCCTTATCCAGCCACTCGATCAAGGGATCTGGGCCACTTCGCGGTCCAGATCGGGTTTCTTTTCCAGAAGGATGCCCCGGACGAACTGTGATAAACAATCCCAGTTGCCCTCATCCTCCAAGATCTTTTAGCAGACCTAGTCCACCGAAAATGCACCAAAAGTTTGTGTGGCCTCCAGGCGGGACCCTTCCCAACGGGGGCAGCGGAAGAATGTGTGTTCCGCATTGTCGGGAACGCCCGGGCAATAAATGCAGTAAACCGGTCTTGCCCATCCGGTTCAGGTACGACCAAAAATAGCCGTGAATTGGCTGCCGTTCCATCCATGGTTGGACGTGCTTGATAAGTCGCGCAGTTAATCGTCCTCGGGTGTCGTGCTCCCAGCTGTGTTGCCACTTCTGGAAGGTTCGAGAGCGCTCTTCTGTTCTTGCCGTGTCCTTGCCAATCTCGCCTTGTCTCTGATAAATTGCCTTCCTCTCTCCTGCCAAGAGCTTGACAGGGATAACTCCGGCGACCACCAGGACGGGAGGCTCGGACACTGTCCGGTAGGCGGAACACACCCCGAGCGCCGATCGACGTTGAACCCGGGCGAATCGCAACCTGTACTACTCTTTATCGAGAGCGTCTGCCCACACCTCTTCTCCATAAAGAAGCACGAACTGAACCGCGGACATCAACAGACGTCTTCTGCTGGATCGTGGAACCCCGACATTGGCCATCAGCCTACTAAGGTAAGTGACTACCTTAGCGGCCTTGTCCGCCGTACTGAATATCTGATCCCTCCAGCTTAACTTGGTGTCCACCATAATCCCGAAGTACTTAGCAGCACGAGTTGATTGGACCACCTCCCTTCCCAGTCGGAACAGAGACAGTGTCTATCCTCTTCTTCGTAAGGATCACAATCTCCGTCTTACAGAGAGCAAGCGAGAGACCGTGATCGGACATCCATGTGTTGACCACACGCATGACTCGGTTCAACTTAAGTTGGGCTAGCTCAAGGTTGCGTGCGACAATGAGAGCTGCGACGTCATCGGCGTACCCAACCAAAGTGGTTTTCTCAGGCATCTCGGACCTCAGGAGGCTGTCATAGGCAACGTTCCAGAGATCCTGGCCGAGTATTGAATCTTGCGCGGTACCAACAGTGACTTCCATCGTCCACGTTCCGTCCCTTGTGTCGTAAATAAGGCTTTGAGAGCGGAGATAATCCTCGATGAGTCGCAACAGATATGCAGGAACGCGAAAGGTGTTGCGAAGCGCATCCAACATATCGACCCACCTCGCCGAGTTAAAGGCATTCTTGACATAAGCGTAACAAGAAGCACTACTCAGCGAGAGAAATGGTTGTGGCTCTCGGCTCTCTTCACAGCTCTCCATGGACTTCGGTGATAGCGTCAATCGTTGACCGTCCCTTTCTGAAGCCATACTGACGGGGGCCTGAGTCCCTGGCAGCTTCCACGCAGAGGTCAGGCGGGAACGGATCAGCTTCTCGAACAGCTTCCCAGCCGTGTCCAACGTGTAGAAAGGCCTGTGGGACGACGACAGCTCGGGATCACCTTTGCCCTTGCTGATCAGCACACTTGCGGTTTTCCATTGGGAGCCGGAAACACCCCTTCAACCAAACAGGCGTTGTACATTCTCAACAATAAGTCAGCATTAATTGAAAATACTTTCTTTAAAGCCTCGCTGGGAATCCCGTCCGGGTCAGGAGCCTTGTTGCTCTCTAGGGAGAGAACGGAGGTTTCCATCTCCTTGAATGTGAAGAGTGGAACGTCATCTAACCGTCCGAAGTCAACGGCGTACATCCTAGGCCTAGCCTACAAATAAATACATACAACAATGATTTTAGCTAAGACCTCAAAACAAGCAAGTAACTTAATAATATGCTTACAATATTAAAGGTAAATAGATTGTAGAGCGAAAAAAACAATACAATTTAAAATCAATGATTGCAAATTAATAAAAATCAAGTAATGTAAGTATTGTAGAATCACACTTACTTAACACTTAATGCATATTTTGTTACCTGAGACATAGGCTACAATGGCACAACACATTCTAATTAGTTGTTCAATTTAAATCTTTCTCCCAAATAGATATTAGTTGTATCCCATAAATTAGTTCCGTACGACAGCAATTCATTCCACATCAGCATGCCTATCTTTTGGCATAATTTATAACTTCAACAAGTATACATCAGTGTTGATTTATTTAATTTAACAAATAGGTCTGTCAAAATATCAAATAAATTTTATTTAAAAATGTAACATAACGGCGAGCAGATATAAGAAAGGTTATGTTGTTTTCAGCATACAGCGACAACTCAGCTGCGATGGGGGAAAATAAACTGATCATAGCAACTACATTAGTCAAATCATGTAGCCTAAACAACTAAAATTATGTCAAAACTTCCGGAAAATAAGCTTTTTTAATACTTGAAAATATTTGCTCGATTATAGTTTATTACCTAGTTTAAAATACTTAAAATCTAACCTGAGAATTTCATTAAAATCAAATTAGTAATAAAAAAGCCTTTTGGGAGTCAAAAATTTGCCTCAGTGAAATTTAAAGTCGATCGTATAGAATTTTATACTCTATGTTCCATAGAGTAAAAATTCAATTAACATGAAACAAACACTGCTGCAAAGAGGCTTAACGGATCATTTTAGCGAATTTCCCATAGGGAATAAGCTATTACCGTAGGTCTCGTGGTAAGACCTAAGCCCGGGACCATGTTACTTTTTCGTTTTGAGGTGCCCAGAGACCAAAAATAATAGGCGTTAAAATTTATATATATATGTAATTTAAAAAAAATTTAAATTTTTATTTCTACCACTGGATTTAGCTCAAAAAACCACGCAATTTAGTATTTTGAAGATTTCTTCATCTTCATTGGTTACCGAGATATTAAAAAGTCTAAAGACAGTACATTGTATTTTGGGGCTCCAATGCTAATCTTATGGAGAATAATGATGTGTTGATATACCACTTACTAACCAATATTTTTTTATGAAACTTTGTATTTATCTTCATTTGGTTGAGATTCATCCATTTATGGTAAAAAATCTTGGTTTTTGTGCTTATCATGGCAGCAAACCTGCATACTCTTTTCCCATGTTAATCATATGGAAAATAGGCAAACACGATTATTTATTGACAGATGTAGATGAAACTTAATGTATGGCTTCATATGGTCGAAATAATTTTTTTTTTTATGGTAAAAACCTACTTTTAGTGTTCCCCATGGCAGCATACCTGCATACTCTATTCCTATCTTAAGGAGGATAGACATTTATTTCCCAATTTATGAGCACTTGATGAAATTTTGTTTACAGTTTTATTTGGTCAAAATTAATATTACTAATTTGGAAATTCGCTGAGTACGCAGGTCTGCTGCGACGGGGGGTATTAAGCGTTTACCGAAAAACGCCCTCAGTCACCTGAGGTAGTTTTTTTTTTTTTTGTCTTTAATTTTTTTATTTGCAACTGTAACAATATACAACGAGCAAATTTGATGAATACTAATTAAATTACAATAACTTGAATAAATTAAAACATATCAGAGAAAACTCAGTAGTCTTACTCTTGATTGATTGGTAACTGTAAATTTGATCTTAGTCCAAAAGGTCTCTGTTCCATTTTCTTCGTAATCGTCTTCGAATTACACCAGGAAGTCTTAATGTAAACAAGTCACTGATTAAGGGATTAGAATGGCTGTCGAGTTTGATGAAAAATTCGTGGTAAGTTTCTTTTGCAACTTCGTTGACAAACTTAATTTTGAAGTCTTCGTGAAGAGTTTTGTTGCTAACGTAGTAGGGTGCGCCAGATATTAGACGGAGAATTTTGGATTGAAAGGCTTGTATTTTCTTCAGGTGACAGAATTTTGCAGATCCAAAAATTTGAATTCCGTAAGCCCATATTGGTTTCAGAAGAGTTTTGTACAATAGTAATTTTGATTTAACAGGTAATTTTGAGTTGAAGTGTAGAAGTCGGTAGAGTTGTTTTGTTCTCGCATTGAGAGCAGCTCTCTTTGTTGTTACGTGGTTTTTCCATGTCAGTCGTTGGTCCAAATGAACGCCAAGATATCGCGCTTCGGTGTTTTGGGGGATTCTTGAGTTGTCAATGTAGACGGGAGGGCAGTAGCCTTTTCTTAATGTAAATGTGACATGGGACGATTTAGATGGGTTTACTTTAATTCTCCAGTTTTTTAACCAATTGCTCAGAATGTTGATGTGATTTTGAAGGTTGCTTGACGCTTCCATGGGATTTTCGGAGGAACTCAATATGGCGGTATCATCAGCAAATGTTGCAATTGTGGTGTTGTTAGTTTCAGGGAGATCAGCTGTATAGAGGCTATATAAAAGAGGAGACAATAAGGATCCTTGTGGTACCCCGGCCCTTATTGGTTTGTAGTCAGAAAACTCTGATCCTTGTTTTACCATAAAGAACCTATCTTCTAGGAAGGAACGGATAACCAAATAGTATGTGGATGGAAGAAATCTTAGTTTTGATAGGAGACCAGGATACCACACCTTGTCAAAGGCAGCGGTTACATCCAGAAACACAGCGCTTGTATATTTTTTATTCTCTAGCCCGGATGCAATAACATCTACTACTCTATGAAGCTGTTGAATGGTGGAATGACGAGAGCGGAATCCAAATTGATGATTTGGTAGCACATTACACTCTTGAACGACATCTTGTAGTCGAGTTAGAAGTAGTCTTTCGAACAATTTTGAAATAACCGGTAGTAAGCTAATAGGCCGGTATGAGGAAACTTGGTCTGCAGGTTTTCCCGGTTTTTGGATTAGAATTATTTACTAAAGTTTCCATTGGATTGGATAATGGGTAGTGTGCAAAATAGAATTAAATATTTGAGTCAGTAGAGTAATACAACAATTTGGTAACTCGCGTAGAACTTCGCTCGTTATTAGATCATATCCGGGAGATTTTCGTAGAGGCAGTTTAAAAATTACTCGTTTTACATCGTTTGCAGTGATTCTAGGTGGTGGTAAGGACATCGGCAAGGGGTTTCCAGCAGACTGTTCAACTTCAGTTGAAAATTGTTGATTTTGCACTTCATGAGGGCAAAAAATGAGGTAGTTTTTCCACCAACCTCCTCAATTAATTTATTTTAGGCTTTCAATCAGCTGATTGTATTATACACACGAGGTATTTTGTCTAAAAACAGTAGAAGAGCAAACGCGCGCGATAAGAATTTGGCTTATTATGAGCCAGTACCTATAATAATTTACATAATTACAATGAATTTTTTTTATTAAACGAAAAATTAACAGTTATTTATATAAGCCTAAAAACTATACAGTTTTATTGTTGGTGGATAATAAATTAATAAATAAGTTTTGATTGTTAAGTTGTTTAGTACTATACTTTAAATTGCTTAACCCCAATATAGATTTTCAATAGAAAGGAAATAGCAATTTAAAAGGACGTTTATACATGTTTTGCACCATCTGTCTAGCGCTTCACTCGATCGCCACAGAACTGTTTCCGTCGAGTTTCGACGGGCAACGACTCGTATTAATTTAAGATATTAGAAAACAAAATTACACTTCCTACCCACCGGACCCACCCAATCCCCCCGCCTTACCGTAGCATAGACTAAGTATACCCTTTGGAAAGTATGCTTAATCTATGGTAAGTATAGTTATAGTCAACGTGGCGCTGTCTGGCTTATCCAAATGCCCTTCGTTGTATTTTCTTTCCACAAGGAGATTCACAGGAAGGAGGTCTTGGTCGGGATGATCATTGTAATTATTTAGACTTCACGATGATGAAAAGAGACAGCCATTTCGTCAACGTTTATAAACAGTCCAAGGTATGGTAATTAGAATATAACCAGTCTATACATATATCAACCTCGTTGCTCTACTTGTTTTACAAAGCTGAAAGGCAAGCTGCATCAGCTGAACTATTGACTAAAATCATTTACTATAAAATACTACACAATATTCAGTATATATAGCTAACTTAATAACTGTACTTGTACCGCTATCCTATATTAGTTTCAAACCAAACACGCCTATGCTGTGAGAAGTCCAAGGCTATTAAATAAGAAAACAGAAGAGGTTGTCTCATTCCCATAAGGCCCATGTAGACAGTAACAGCTGGAATCGTTACGTCACCGGCCGACCCTGTCCGCCCTAGCGATACTAGTGAGAAGAAATGGAACTAATCAGCAGGAACTAATTGCTATAGACGCGCGATTATATCGGGGACCACAGATTTAATAATAATGCCATATTTTATCCGTCGCATTTCATTATATCTTTAAATTATGATTTTAAAAAGGTTTTAATAATATTTTCAAGATTGTTTACTTTGATTACCGTACAATTTCTTTCAGATTCTTCAAACTTACACGAGTTTACATGGGTGAATTTAGATCTTAGTCTTAGTCTGATTAGTATCTGGACGGGGCCAATCTGGAGGTGCGAGGTCGCCAAAATATTTGAGGGAAAAACTACTCATCATTAAATCCTAATATAAATGTTACATTTTAAGGTTTAAAAGCTAGATTATTTTATCCAACAATAATCATTTCCTTAGTTTATTACAACTCATTGCAGTAGGCCTAGATAAAAAGCATCATCCAAAAAATCTAGGAGTTCGGTGCAATTACGGTTAACTCAGGCAATTTTTGAACAATATTTGTTTGTCTAAACGAATTTTATAGGTATTTTAATTAAAAATTTCATAACATTGATGTTTGTTGCAAAAATCAGGTCGTTATGGGGATATTGGGTATGGATTTCTCGGTTATTATACCTTGTGTCATTTGTGTGAAGATAGTTTACCAGAAATGAAATAAAATACACTATGCCGGCAGTGGCGTGATTGATTTTTGGGTCTCCCTGTACATTTATTTTTTAGCCCTTTGCACCACTTACAATCGTGGCGCTTTAATTTATTGCAGTAAAACTCCACAAAGACGACTCAATGTAGACTAGTCGAGTTTGATGTAAGTTTTGTGGAGCTTACACTAATCTGTCGTATACTCGATCAGACCGTGAAACATGGGTTCAAAGGAAGATCGGACCGCAGGAAGGCGATCGCTACAGTACCGATTAAGCATCGTTAAATGGACTAAAACTCGGACCAAAAATTGTATAACTTCTGTCCAAAACCATGATACCGCGGTAATGAAAAAAGCGGCCGCAGTAGCACGTTATCGTGTTTAATGGCCTTCATTACAGTGGACTATCGGGACGCCAAAACCGAATAAAATATAAAATTAAATTCAATAATCTTAATAACAACAATTTAAGACCTGTTCTTCTTTTAGGATTTGTAATAATTAAAACAGCCTACACATTTCACACAACAAAGTTTTGATATTAATTTCAATAAATTTAATCTGTATTACTTTCTCTATCGTTATAACCTAATTACAATACTAACAGTACACAAAGGAAACAAAAACAAAGAAAATGTAAACAAAGAAAGTTTACATCTGATTTAAAACAGCCAGCTGATGGGTCGGCTGATGACGTAGCTCAAATGTGTTGAATTTGTGAATGAGACAACCTCCCCATATTCTATTATCCTTGTGAGAAGTCTACTCACATTAGTGTACATAGTCAATGACTATAACCATAGTCACTGCCTGTACTGTGTTATGTTTGTCAAGGTTTTAACGTTTGATCTGTAGCTGAGTGGCTATGCTGTTATGCAGGTTTTTTTCAGCAGCTGTTGTTAAAAGTGAAAATAATTGAAAAAAGTTATTACAAATTACAAACAAATGGAGTGTATCTGTATTTTAAATTACACAATGGGATTTTGTATCTTTAACTCTACAAGAATAGAATAATTTTATTTGAATTTTATTTTTATAAAATCCAATGAAATCAGCCCTACAGTAAGTAATTACGTATTCATATTTCTGAACATTTTAATTAACCATTGGATGGTTAGACTGTTAGGTTAGATTATTATTATGATACATTTCTTATTTCAATATTATTGTTGTGTTGATTCGATTGTATTATAGGCCTACAGGCGGGGCCTACGAAAACTAACGGGCCTGCATATTTCCCCCCACCACCAAAGTCACGTGACTATTTGCGGCCGATCTGCAGCACAAGTTTCCATAAGATAACATTGTGAAAACGTGACACCCTTCTCTTATTTCCCACCTCTTAGGAATTAGATAATAGGTTATTAGACAAGACTTATATATTCTAATCTAGATTAAATAAGGAACAAAATGATACCATTACTGTAAAGTTAAAAATTTTCCTGATATTTTTTATTACGAGATAAAGTCAAAACTTAATTTAATTTATAGTTTTGTTTACACTTTTCAACAGCTGTTTACATAAAAGTACATTTCGTTGCAAATAACAAAGTTTTAGAACTGAAAAGGTACAATTTAATTTGTTTTATCAAAAATAAAAATTCTTACATGCAAACTACTGATTTAAGACGTTTATTTCATGTCTTATACCTAGAAATATCTTCAAAAGCATTGGAAGAAATCTGTTTACAAAAAGGCAATGTATCCTAATACGGTGTGAGAAATTCAAGTTTTTCTTTAACCTAAAAAGTGAGTTTTAAGTTTTTAAGCAGAACGTTATTAGTATCATTCAATTTGTAATTTAATGAGGATTAGAGGGATATGCAACACTTATGACTTCATTTACTTGTATTTAAACATACACGTAAAAACGGATGCCAAGTCAGGCTATTGCAACGCTTTCAAATGGAGATGACAGCTGAAATTCGGCCGCATCTGGTCACGTGACCAAAAATGTATGCAGGCCCGTTAGTTTTCGTAGGCCCCGCTACAGGCCTCCCTATATGGGCCTACAGGCCTCCAGCTAAAAGGCCTACAGCTCTCAATGAACGCTAAATGCATCAACTCAAAGGTTGTGGAGCAGATGTTTTTGATCGGTGTGAAACTGGCCACGTTTTAGATTAATGCATGTAGACCTATTTGCAACTAGCTTTGCTCTTAAAAGTCTTATGCAAAGTCTCTAGACTCTAATTCTACACCCTCATATACCTATGTGAATCCTTGGATGGATCTTTTAACACGTTGAGTGCGGTTTATGAATAATATTGCTTACGCCAGTGGCTGAAATATAATAATTAATTATTCACCAAGTAAACTATGTGAATGTATCCAAAATGTCACCATAAGATGGCCAGGCCTCCATTTTGGTCATTATTTGTGACGTCACTTCCGGTACATCAATTGATGTAGTCCGCCGGTGGCGCCGGTCGCGTGAGTCACCGCAAGGCATTTTTGAGTGGCTAAAATAAAATAACTGATTATACACCGAGTAAATGAGAGGAATGCATAAAAATATTATCTGAGGATCGCCAGGACTCCAATTTTGTCATTATTGATGACATCACTTCCGGTACATCTATTGATGTAGTCCGCCAGTGGCGCCGGTCGCGTAAGTCTCCACGAGGATAAAATAGTCCGTTTATTGCCACAACTGTTTCTAATGATCCACACACCTGTTTTTTGACACAACAAGTACTAAAAATAAAAGAATAGAAAAATAAATGAACAATAAAAACAACTAATAGGCCTATACACACCAGACAAAAGTGTGAAGTTACCACGGTGCCGTCCTGAACAGAAACCCTAGAATGGAAAACTATACGTGCCAAAATGGACCTGTGTACTGGCACAACAGGCGGCAAAGGGATAAAACGATCCCGGACAATGGCTGAGCTCATACTGAACTAATAAAGTGGGAGTGGCGCGACTACATCAATAGCTGTAGGCCGCTACTAGGGCTGGCGCCGCACTACATCAATAGCTGTAGTCCGCAATCAACGTGTTAAGGGCCTTATTTAAGGTGTTTTGTCTTGAATGAACTATTTTACAAGCTTGTAAACCTAACCTAACAAAAGCTAACTTACCGTAACTTTAGTTAACCTTATAGACTGTACAACCTTACCCAGATAGCAAAGAAAATTTGCAGCAAATTTTTTTAAATTTGCATTTTCAAAGAAGAAAGTTTGCATCAAATTTACAATTGCAAACAAAAGGTTTGCTTTTGGTTTGCAGCAAACTTGTAGTTGACGCATGCTGAACTTGCAGCAGATTTGCTGCAAATTTTATTTGCAAACTGAAAGTTTGCAGAGAATTTTCTTTTGCAAACGGAAAGTTTTCAATTTTTTTGAATTTTTTCAGCAAATTTGCATTTGCAAACGGAAAGTTTGCATAAAGTTTTCTCGTGCAAACGGAATGTTTGCAAATCCCTGAATCTTTTCAGCAAATTTGCTATTGCAAACGGAAAGTTTACATCAAGTTTTCTCTTGCAAACGGAATGTTTGCAAAAACCCTGAATCTTTTCAGCAAATTTGCTTTTGCAAACGGAAAGTTTGCAAAAAATTTTCTTTTCTAAACGGAATGATTGCAAAAAGTTTTCTTTTGCAAATGGAAAGCTTGCAAAAGGTTTTATTTTGCAAACGAAAAACTGCAAGGGATATTTCAAATTTGAAGCTAATAAAAAATATTATATTCACAGAAAATTACTATATATATTTAAATTAATAGGAAAGTAAATCATTTTTAACATGGTATGAATATAAATACATACGTACAGAATATAATATATTTATAAATGTATACGCTAGTTCGTCTAGAGGTAAACCATAGGTAGACAGATTTTGTTTTCAACAATTTATAAATAAATTTTAAGTAAACAAACTGTTATACTGTTTGCAGACAGTTAAAATGTCCAAATAAATATTTAAAATTAATGAAAATGGTATAAAAATGCCTAACATCAGCAAACAAAGTATAACAGAACCGTCATACTTCGCACAGTACATTAGCCTATTTGTAGGTGCCCGTGATAACTTTCTTAATACTTAAATAATTACTGTGTTTTAATTAATGTATTTTTGCGTTTTGCATAAAAAAAATCAAAAAACTTTGCTTCATATTTTTTATTATCATTTAACTTTAACTTAGTAGATTCTTACAGGTAGAGGGTTTAATTTTCAAATATTGTTCAAAGTGGGAAGTGTAAAATAGGGATGTATTAAATAAAAAACTTTTGTATGTACTGAAATATGCAAATATATTAGTAAAAATTTTAACTTATAGAATAATTTACAGCATATATTCAATCTTCATCTGCTCCATTTTCAGACCTGTTCTCTTGGATCGGTGTTTTCTGTTTATTCAGCTCTCTGAAACATAATTCCCTCTATTTAAAATAAATGTCTAACAATAGATACAACGATTGAAACAAATTAAATATAACCAGCAAACATCACACATGTATAGTTGAATTTTTTAAACTAGAAGCGGGCAAGATTGGGTGATGGTCTATCTTTGACGCTGAACTTCATTTGTTCGTAGTATAATCATGTGTTTCTACTTGTCAAATGTTGAGTTTCAATCAAAATAAACAAACTGTAAATATACATTTATTTATATGTTTTGATGGTAAACAAATATATAAAATGACTGACAGGACACACACATGATTGGGCTACAAATAAAAGAAGTTCATCCTCAAAGACAGTTTACTTATGGCCGCTTCTAGTTTAAAAATTCACACACTAATGATATTTTATATGCAGGTTAACAGAATAAGTTTCCAAAATCAGTCATATTTTTTACTTAGGGGAATTTGATTTGTAAACATAATGAGTTAATATATAATTCTGGCTAAGAAGACAAAGTAACTTTATAAGAAAGATCTTCCTTTATTCCCATAATATAGAGTTACAATAATGTAATCTTGAATGTAGCCTAATTTTTAAAATTTAACTTTGTACTGAAAATCTTGCAGCTTGGGAAGATTGGGGAAAGTGTATCTTATGAACAGTACCACAGTGAATTTCTAATTATACTTTACTTTTTATGTTTTACCCACCTTATAGTAATATCATAATTGGGAATTTTCATATGTTTGTTACGATTTTGTCCAACAACTACTCAACCGATCATGATGAAAATTTGTACAAATATTCTTGGAGGTATCAGTAGAAACATAAGATAGCCTACTGTTTACAAACAAAATAATTTTACAAAAGATAAAAAACAGTATGTCAGAAAATTTCAAAATCTATTCTATTGTTTATTTATTATTTGTTACTAAGAAACAAATTCAGTGATATTTCAGTGATATTTAGAAACCAAAAAATTTGGATCAGATGAGGTGTAGCTTTGTTACTGACTAATATCAGCTGTTTTATTTGTCAGGATCATTAATTGATAGCCTAATGACCAAAGGCAGCTGGGTCCAGTATCGAACCATCAAAAAGCACTAACTTTTCTCAGGATCGAACCGGCTCCCTTCAGATTCAAAGGCGAGCTCTTTAACCACTCAGCTACCCAGCCAGAGTTAACCCAGTTTGAATAACTCTTCCTTGGGCAATAAGTTTTTTTTTTAATTATAACACTAAAATTTTGCCATAAAATGAGCCTATAGTGCGATATTAAGGTTCCCAAAATAAATATAGAAAGTAATAAAGGTTAATGGTATTGTATTCCTCCGCTAAGGTCTAAATTAGGACTTACACAATTTATAGGTGATTCGCTATGAAGAGTCTATAAGTAAATATTACTAAAATTTCCATTTCATGAAGCTACATAGGAACAAAGTTTAATCCAAATATGTTGGTAAACAAATAAGAAATTGCATTTTACAGATTATTCTTAAGAAACATGAAAAATTTCTTTTGGATTTTCAAAGTGACAGAAACATGATTACATTAACAAATACTTAATATTTCAGAGATTAATTCTTTACTTTAAGATGTTTATAATTGAAGCTTTTTGCATTTGTATAAAAAAGGAATGTAAATATGTTAACGTCTAACCCATTTGAATTGTTCTAGGAAATACATGCCCCTGTTAAAAGCTTTAATTTTTTCACAAATAAGTTACTGTATTATAACTAAGTAAAAAATGTGAATTTGTAATCTATAACTGAAAAAAATAATTATTGACACCTTACTTACTTTCGAATCATCCTAGTTTTGGCTTGGTTGAGGTAAGCACTAATGATTTTTTTATTTCCTCATCATTTGTATTTCGGTAGATTTTCCGCACGGCTTCTGAAAATCACAATTGTAATGTTTTCAATTAATTAACAGTTTTGTACTAATTTAATATCAATATTAAATTTGTAATAGAACAATGTAAGACTACGAGTATACACAATTTAATTAATCTGTACTGTATACCGTATATGATTCTATAAGTGACTTTTTTCAGTGAAATTGTGGGCGTTTTTAAATTATAGGAAGATGGGAGGGGTCTCATATTAATGATCTCGGTCCCATGCACAAGGAAAATTTGGAGCCGTGTCAGTAATGTTACCAGGAAATGAGGAATAGCGTAAAACGTCCTCCATAAGTATAGCATGGGGATTCAAAAAACGTCTGTCTGCTTTGTGTAGTTAGAACATGTGTTTTGGTTTGATTTTAAAAAGAGAGCCAGGTGGATGACAATGAGTGAATCTTCTAAAGTGGCAATACTATAATAAAATATTTTTTTGTATTGAATGACTACAAAATCCACTGGGAGCGTTATTTCAATCTTAACAATTACTACAAATTTTCAGTTCATTTTTACATCATCATTTAAATAAAGAAAACTTTAAAAGATATTGTATGAATGCAAAAACACAATAAAAAAATTACCATGAGATTTCATAATTGAGCGAGGAGTCATGGTTCAATAAGGAAATCTTTCTTTGTTTACATATTAATACACGGTTTTTAATTTGATTTTAAAACAAATGAAATAATCTCATTGTATGGAAATTAATATATTAATTGAGGAGTGTGATGACCAACAAAGTGTTGGTATTAAAAAAAATTACCCAAGATAATTTTTTTTTTACAAATTGTAGAATGATAGGATTGAGAGAGTTTAAATTAAAGATGTTTGTTCCAAAGCCAAAAGAAAACAGTAACATGACCAAATCCTTCCAAATAAATGAGAGAGAATAGAGAAAATGCACCTTTTATTGAATGAAATTCTTCTGCAAAATTTAAAGCCTTGTGGGATGACAAAGCCTTAAGAGAATTTGGCTTAACTTGTCAGCAATATGTGATATATGTGGAACACCAATGTAATGTATGCGTATTTTAATATTTTGTTATTGTGATAAGTTATTGTTGTTTACTGCAAATGTAAGATAATACCGATTCATGATTGATTGTATCATATCACACAATGCATGTACAAATTATTGTGTAAATAAAGAATTTTAATTTCAACCTAAAATATAAGTTGAATTGTTTTCTAATATTTTACTAGTGTGGGTACAGTTAGTCTTTTGATTTTTTTAATGTTGTTAATGTTTTAAATGAAGCAGTTTTTCATGGATTACTAATGTGTTTGTTTAGTTATTAGAAAATAAATAAAGGTTCACTATGATTATTGTAAATTATGTGTAGTTGATACAGATGAATTTAGTTAGTTTAAAGTTGAGGTTCCTTTTGTCCTTATCTCTATGTTGATTTACCAAAATCATCTGTTTCTGATGAGAACTAGGACATGGAAAATTTCAAATTTATAGACAATTTAGTTGTAGGAGTCTGATAACATATCGTTGTTATTATTTTTTATGTGAGGTCTGTGACAAATAATTTTTTTGGGTATAGATTATTCTTTGTTTTTCTAAGTTTACTGTATAATTTACTTTAAACTTGGATGCCACAATTAAAGTCCAAGCCTAAACATGATATAGTTAAGCAATTATAGTCTAATGTTATATTGCTATATTTACTATAACCATGAGTGTATTTGCATATTTCCGAGTTGCCAAAGCACTCAGTCTTTTCATTGCTGTACCCTTTTTTTCCGGTGTAGGAGAGATTCCTCATGATGTTATCTGTCATTATTCTCCTCAATATGTTAACTGTCAGGTTTTTGGGATCCCTCCCTCCAACAGTGATCATAAGCTTCATCTAAAATAACACAAATTTTGGTTGCAACAAAAATTGACAGTAGAACAACAATATAAGGATTAGGACACATAAAATCACCACTATCACTGCACTCCTGTATATACAGCAAATTTCCCATAGAATTTTGGTATTTTTTATTTCGGTATGAAAACCACAGAGGAGAGTAGGGCATACGGTATTTAGGTTAGCTTCCAAAATGGTTTTGTTAACAAAAATAAATAATTAACCCAACCTATACAGTAAATGTACATTCAGTACTAAATTTAATCAAGTTCTGTTATCTTTTTACCATCCCTGTAAACAATACGGGAGTGAGCACGTAGGTTTGCCGGCATGTGGATTTTGTAAACAAATACAAGTTAAAGCCATCCTAGTAAATGTAGGCCTACATACAAAATCTTACAAACTTATGCCAGTAATCAAGCAAGATAGAGTTGATAATTTTCTTTAAATACAACATGGGAAACATATTTTTGGATTTTCTTTCTGGTAAATAAAGTATTTTCCATAGAGGAAATTTGCAAAAATAACTTAAATGATTTTTTTTAATTAGTAATAAATTGAATGAACTCTAGTACTGGCTGCCATCAATACTAAACATATAGATATATACACATTGACCAAGAGCAAGATAGACTTTAGGTTCAGTAAGTGAAACAAGACACCGTAAAAAACTGATTGAATCTGTGATAATTTAGCTACTTCTTTGTTAGTCTAAGTTAAGCTTAATAAGCTGAATGATTGATTACCAGTTTTTTTTTTGAAGAGAGGGGTTAGTTTTCAACTCTTCATTTAACTTCACAAACCCTTCACAGCTTTCAATAGGAAGTTTCTGTAGCAATGTCTCAAATTCAAAATTATCCACAGGTGGCGTAAAAGTTTCTATTGGTGAAGCGTTGAGAGGTTCGAAAAGGGCGTTCATCCGCCTCTCCATGGAGGACATTTTAGAGGCAATGTCAGTTAAAGTTGCCTCAATCCTGACCAGGCGCTGAAGAAGTGATCCATGAATCACACATCAATATTTAACTTTACACACAATCCGTATCGTGATCCAGGATCACGATGCAAATATCGCGATCCGTATTGACCATGTAAATCCGCCATTGTGTGTTTAGAAGTAAACATTGACGTACCGTATAACCAATCCAATCTCCATCCAATTTTAATGGAGTTATCTTCTAGGGAAATAAATTTTAATTAACTAAGCCTATTCTAACTTAGACCTAGGCCTACTCTATTTGTGAGAACTTTTTATTGTAGGCCTATTTAAGTTATTTTACATTGTCTACGCTATGTCATCATAGATGTTGTTAGTAACTTAATACACTCTTTATAGTGATCATGCATAACCATCTTATAAGGAAAGTGTTATCTAAGCTAAGCAAAGGTGTTAAAACTTACTGAAGTGATTAAGTTAGTCACCAGTTTTAGACCCAAGCTACGGCCTACGGGCGACAGAAATGAACATTTTGTAGGGCCTAGACGTTTCTTTAATATTTGAGGTGCTTATTGCAATAAATATATCTGATGATAAGTTGGAATGGGCCTAGGTTAAAGTCCGAACCTACGCTGTAGGCCTAGGCCAAACGGGCGACAAACATGACCGTTTAAACATAAATATGATATGGTTTATACCTGATCCTAGAACTCTGGTAAAAAGAACCATGTGATAAACTCTGGTAAAAAGAACCATGTGATAAATCAAGTAACATATTTAAACTTTTTATCAATGAGTACGATTTTTATTCACGTTTTGGGTATCGGTACGTCAAGATGTAACCAATAATCGAGTCGGGATTTACGGCCGATAAAACGACGCGCTAAAACACCCGTAGACTTAAAATTATAGAACAAGTCTCAAAATCCGCACTTTTCCAAAATCCTATTCTCATATAGATTTAAATAATTAATTTGCTATTACAAACACCTAATTTATTGTTTAAGACCCCTCCACTTATTATTATGGTCATAAGTTACCGTAGTACTTTCAGTTCGTGTGCCTAGACTTAGCTAACTTAGAGTCTGAAAAAATAACACAACTAGTTAACAAACTTAAAGGTACTATGAAATAAATAATATAGAAAAGACTTACCTGGCTCTTTCTGGTGGTAAAGTGTACAAAAATTAAGTTTATCAAGAATACTAAACTGGACAACGTCAAGATCAAAAACTAGTAAAACGACTTAGATAACCGCTAGCCGCTAAGTGAGCGTAATGGCGGATTTCGCGCGGAAACTCGGGCGGAAGAGAATTATGGGTAGGATGCAAATTTTCAACAATTTATATGCAAATGAAATGCAATTAATCCAAAAACAATCTGCAAACTAAAAGCAAACGATTTGCAAACTAATTTCAAACAAATCGCAATCATACTGCACATTATCTGCAAATATTATAAATTTTCTTTTGAAAACTAACTGCAAATCATTTGCAAACAATGTGCAAATTGACTGCAAATTATATGCAAATTATCAGTTAATTTTAATTCGCAAACAAAATTAAAATTTTCAACAAAGTTTCAAAATGTTTGCAAACAAAAGTTTTCACATGCAAATTTTTTAAACATTTTCTGTAAATTAATTTTAGAAAATTTTAATTTAAAAACCAATGAAAACCAAATGCAAATTTGCAGAAAGTTTTCATGCTATCTGGGTATAGACCTTATAGACCTGTACAAACCCCTCCAACCAACCACACAACTTAGCAAACTAGTAAATACTTAAGTTTAGGCCTATACCGTATTGAATTAAATAAAAATGTTTAATAATTGTTCCAGTGGTGCATGAAAAGTTTAAGCTCATTGCAATAAGGGGAAAAACCCGGTATATATATTGGGATTCTGGGGAAAAATCCTTGAAAATATACCTGGAAATACCCCGACTCATTAACTCGGGATCACTCGCGCTATTAGATTGATTCTAACATTTTTAGTTCCTCTGAAGAAAATTTTTTTAATAATGATTTCTTGCGACTGAGCTTTTAAGAATGCTTTCCTTAGTATTCTATGCACCCGCTACAGCAGTTTGGGGTGGGTAGTGTGGTGGGGAGGGTAGTTTTAGAGGGGAAAAGGCTCGCACCTCCACCCTTGTTAGCGCCCGCCTAACTGCGCGAGCGTTCGCGTGACTCTCCATTTTAGTATAGTTCTAACGGCGCGAGTGATCGCGGAACTGCCGGAGTCTTACTTTTTGAGTAAAAAAAAGTTGTAAATTACAATAAATATGTTATTATTTTATTTTAAATGTGTAGCGATTTATTTATTTCATCTACCAAACAAATATTATGATAATTACTTTGAAGTGTAAGATGCTGTTAAATGTTAGGAGCGCTCTAACGGCGCAAGTGACCGCGGGACTTTTGATAGCGCGAGTTGTCCCGGGTTAATTCAAGGGCCTATTATATATTGTAAATAGAAGAACATATTGACCTTTTGTAACCAAAAAAGATTCATCATTGATTATGCTTCTTAGTATAAAAAAATGAGGTGAGTAGGCCTAGGCCTAACATGTATTTTGCTATAAAGTGTAAATATAGTGTAAACCACTATCTATACATATGTAGGCTTCATTTCTTGTTATGTTTCCAACAACTGTTCTAATTTAGCCCGTAAGGTTGGCCAACCTGTAACCAACAGGTACCGGGTAATGAAGAATGAATCATAGAATCAATGAACGAACAAATCAAGACAATTGAGGTCATCCAGTGGTAATATGTAGGTAGACAGAATTTAAAGTGCATTTTCCAACAAATCAGTACCGGTAAGTCTCCGAAAAAATTATTTATCATTTTCGGAATCAGGAGGTCACATTACTAGGGTCCTATATAATTGTTAACGGTTATATATTCTGGACTTGAACCAAAGTTTTTTTAACAACCCATGTTTTTTCTCTAAGGAAAATTTGTAGTTTATATATGGCCAAATAACATACCTTGCAGTTATCTTTTTACTCAAAATTCGTATGCTAGGTCCCAAAACTGTAATTATACCCATGTGAATATATGGATTAACAAAACAATGGTTGGTAAAACACTTTATTAAGCCCTTAAAATGTCAGTCCGAGTAATTAGGCCTTCATAGGTATCTTAGGGTTGAATGAGTGCCCAGTGGTTGGACCTATATCATAGCAATTTAAAGTCAAACTGCAGATACGTTGTTTGGCCAGACGAAAAACTACAAAATTTCATTCAAAATAGAAACATGTTAAACACCTTATAAAGGCCTTAAAATGTCCGAGTATTTATTTATTTATTTATTTTATTTTACCAACGGCAATACACCAATTTACAACAGGCATGCTTTTAGATAGCTAACAACAGTTGATGGTAACGACTACTTGTATATATATAAAAAAATTAACATTAGACAAAGAAATAAGTTGTTATCACAGCAATTGCGAAAGTTTACAGTCCACTAAATAATAATTAACAATAATAAATACGATGTAACAATGTGATAGAGATTTAAAACTTAACAATCAACAAAACATCTTAACAATATTGATCATACATGAGACGTTACAGAGCATACATGAGCATACATGAGTATTCACAAAGGCATGCAAGGTTATAATAAGGGTTTAGAAGTCTAGCATATCAATGTAAAGTCAAAAGCTAATTAATTGTAAGGTAAATGACCATAAATAAACTATGGATTTTTGTTCAAAGACAAACATGGGTTGGTAAAACACCTTATAAAGCCTTTAAAATGAGGTCCGAGGATTCACATAGGTACAGTTACTTATGTACCAAGGTTAGAATAAGAGTCTAGGGACCTAGCATATGAGATTCAAGTCAAAAGGTAATTGCCAGGAATTTATAAGGTCATATGTATGGTCCTACTATGAATTTTCATTCAAGAGAAAACAAGGTTAAACACCTTACAAAGCCCTTAAATGTCAGTCTAAGTATTCACATAGGTACGAGAGTCTAGGAACCTAGCATATCAATTTTAAAAGCTAGTTGCAGTTATATGGCCAATATGTAAACTACGAATTTTTCATTTGAGACAAAACAAGGGTTGGTAAAACACCTTAAAAAGTCCTTAAAATGAGGTCCAAGTATTCACAAAGGTATGTAAGGTTAGAATAAGAGTCTAGGGATCAAGCATACCAATTTCAAGTGCAAAGCTAGTTTCAACTGCATGAAGCTAAAATGTGGCCAGTTTCACACCGATTTGTTTGAGTGTTAGGCCTATTGGATCACAAAGAATATATTACCCAACTAAATTTTGCATTTGCACTATTTTTATGATACCGTATAGGCCTATTGTTTCATTTCCAATGTTTGTTGTTTATATGTTCAGGTTGCTACTTCAGAGTAGATTTTAAATATGTGGCCAAGAAGAAGACGTTTTGGTTGTGGAAAACCTGGGTGTGATCCCCAGCATGCAGACTGCTATCAGGTGTGCCTGCTTTGCAGACAGTCCTTTTCTGCAATGTGTGACTGAAGTCTTTATGGGGGTCAGTTGGCGGCTCTGCTGTCTGCAGTGCCAAAAGGAGACATCACAGCTCATCAACACCTGAGGGGACGCATCAGAGGGCAGACATCGTCTGCAAGTTGGCCCACCTGTGGATCAAGGACGTTCTACAAGCACAGGTATGTTAACAAAGTGTACGCATACACAAATACAAAGGGGAATTTGTAAATTAAAATTATACTGTTTTATAACACAGTAGTACTAGCTATAAGTTGTTATTTTGATACAGTTAAAACAACTTACACATTAGTAAGGATTTTAATCAAAATTTCATTTTGCTCTATGTTTACCAGGCCAAGTGACAAGGGGTTTGTTGAATGACTGCTAATTATTTATTTTTGACTATGTCACTTGTTTTACGAGCTGCGCTGGATCAAAAAGAAGCGTTTCATGACCAATAAAGAATCTGAATCTGAATCTGCTCATAACGCCAAAGTAGGCTAGCGGCTGAACACCCTTAAAAGTCTTCATAAACTTATTTAAACAAATCTATCATATAGTCAACATCATAGCCTACTTCATAACAGAAGTCCTAGCACAGGTGCGCCCAATTTAAGTGAGGAATGAGGCAGGGTGACACGGTCACTGCTGGGTTGGGCACACACACACACGCAGACACACTGAGCACTTAGCATTCGCGTTGCTGCGCTCTAATATCTGAGTTTAAAGAGCAGTTACAATTAATCACCAGTAGGCCTTTTTAATATATTAATTTTCATTGCCAAGAAGTTAAAAACAAAATATGGTAACAACAGATACTAATAATTATATTACATTAATATACATAGTTTTTTTTCTACTAAGTAGTTCTATGACTTCCTGTTATTATGATTGACTATAATTTCTTGTTAAGGCAAAAACTATATCAATAGGGCCTATACTATTTAAATTAATCATCATTATTATTATTTAGACTTGTGAAAAGGCAGAGCCAGAGAGCTCCATTTCCCAGAAATTGTGAGTGTTGTAAGTTATTGTGATTTGTGGAGGAATTTTTCTCTTTATAGTTAATACCCTCTATAATTTTTAGAGATACATTACATTTATCCAATATAATACTATTTTCTTCATTCATTGTACAGAGATAGCAGCAATTTGTTGTTCTGCAGTTTACTGCCTTTATATCATTGTTTTTGGATATTTTAACAAAATTAATAAAACATATTCGAAAGATTAGCCAAAGTAAACAGTCTGGTATGATTTCATTACTAAGAACAGAATTCGGAACTCAACTGATTTTTAAATCAAAGTAATCGGATTACCTTGCCGTTTTGCTACTCCCACCTTGTGAGTAGATTTAGTTTAAAATTTGGATTTAAGATTATTTTGGCCTAAAAAAAGTTTAAAATCAGCTTTAACCAAAATAAAAATGATTTTCGTCTAAAAAAGAGTTTAAAAATCTCAATATTTATTGTTGGTTTTATGGGTTGCCATTTTGGTTAAATGACATAACCAAGAAAGGTAAACGAAAACCTAATTTTAAACATCGATTTTCTGTTATTTGTGAAAAGGTATTTTTAGTTGTTGGTGTAAGTTGAATAGCCTGTTTACTATGGTACTATAAAAAAATTCATTAAAAGCAAAATGAGCATGCAAGGCTCGGTCAAATCGGTACTATTCGATAAAATAAAACAAAATTAATTAATATTTTTTAACATCTAAAAGCACATCAATATTACTTTGCATTGTTTACTGTTTTCTAAACAAATCTATTTCACAATTAATTTTCCTGAGTCTAAAGTCCTGGCATATATAATTTTGCAATGATTTCTAATAATCTTACAAAAAAAACCTTCCCATGATAGGCCTAACTTGTGAATATGGATTAGTTATTCATTATTTGTTATCAAACAGATTATTATTATTTATATTATTATTAGCTTATTATTATCATTCAAAAACTATTTGTTATCAAAGATATTTATTAAGTTAGCCACAACAAACAATAAAATTTACTCAACCACTTATGAGCTTTATGAAGCGAGGTCTCAATGTAAGCGGACTTTAGAAAAGCTGTTCTAGCAATGGAACTTGGCTTAAGGAGCCGAAAAAGCCGATTTAACATTGTAATATTGAAAAATTGAAGGTCATGTAAGAAAATCAGTCGCAATAATATCAAAAATGACCAAAAACATGTTATATTGTTGTTTTCCGTTCTGCAGAAAAACACTGAAAATAGCAATTAGTGAGTGAACCATGAAATTTTTAAAATCTTATGAAATAATCATGTGAAGTATGTATTTTTAAAACAATTAAGTCCTTGAGATGTTTATAAATTAAAAGCTTCTTTATCTAACTAGGCCTCAGGTTACTAACATTTCTGTGTTCATCAGAAATCTAAAAACCTCAGAAATTAGTTCTTAGCCTATTTATTTATTTATTTTCAACGGATCCTAAATGAATTGTGCGAATATTTTACCATCAAATTTATGATATAGCTTTACGGCTATATGTCTTTTATATAACAGATAGCATATAAAATTGTGACGCTTTGTATCCAGTACAAATAAAGGAACACTAAACTATGAAACAGAAATACCTCCAACATTTAAGATAATTAGCTTAACTTTATTATTTTTAATGAAAAAATTTCAACCATAATATTCTTACTGAAATATTTAGTATTATCTTTTTATACTATTTTTACTAAAGCCTAAACATCCAGCTTTTGCGATAAATATCCCTCAAGTACAAAAACATTGGGTGCTGACAGCATTCCTAATCCGCAACAAGTCATCAGCGGGCACCAGAAGTTAACCTAGCCAAATACACAGTTTTTATGAAGCAATCCCATCTGACTGTTGTTTAGTTGATCATAGTATTCAATAAAATGTCAGCCTAAATACAATAATGTTGTTTTAACGATAATAATTTTTCTAAAATGTATTTAGTTTATAATATAACAAGAGGTTAAAATACCTGAATTGCCGTGTAATCCTTAAGTCGTCATGTTGGCGACCGGTTTCGGTACTAACAGAAAAAATGAAGTATTTAGTTTAATTAGTTAAGAAAGATCAGTTTCAAATAACTGAGTCATTTATCATGAATCATTTCCGCGTGCCAAGTCCGTGAGCCCACGGACCCTCAGGCCCTTCGACACTACCTGATCTGCCAACCCCGTCAGTCACCTGGGCCTGTACTTTTGATTAATTTTATAGAACATACTACCATTAAGACATAACGATGTGTCTAATATTATTTTTATTTTTCAGACGAGGATGGAGGTGCGCAACATTGTGGAAGATACATGCCAGGCAAACAATGACAACACATCTACTGGTGGAATCAGTAGTGTGAAAATATTCGTCAAGATTGTCGATGTCAGAAGTCGGACCAGCCGTCTCTATTAACTATAATACAGTCATCGAGCATGATTCCCACATTTGCTCTGATGGCTGAAGAAGCTACAGGATTCTGCTGCAGTTGTATATGGTCATATGTCATATGGTCATACGATTGTATATGGGTCATTGTGTGGTGGTGCACAAGTAGGCCTACAATTTTGTTGACCCTTCACGAGACAGTGACCCCTTCTTCGCACGGGTGGTTATTTCCACCCCAAGTGCCTAGACACTTTTTATAGAACCAGCTCCAATCGGTCCAACATGGTGAGCCTATGCAACCCTGATGCAATCACAAGACATCAAGAACACCTGGAAATGGCTCAAAAGAGTGTTTCGTGGGTGCAATGACGTCGAGTTGGCCAGGAAATACACGAGCTCGTTGATGTATCAACGGAACGTCGTTATTCCTCTCACTACACTTTGTGAGAGGTTCGTGGGGTTCATGACCGACTGCGCCAGATCATGCTCCATTTTGGCAAGGTTGCAATGGCAGACAACATGATGCAGTGCAACTATGTGGAATGCATGTAAGTCCTTTAAAAATGTGATATACAATTAGTTACTTTTTCCTATTTTAGTCCTCAAGCGAGCACTCGAGCCATTTTCTCAGTATGTAAGATCAGTAGGCCTACATGCAGCCAAATGTGATTCTATCACGATTCACTTCCACTTGGATTGTAAAAAAAGGTTTATAATTACAATAACTACTCATTTCCGTCTGATAAATGTTTTTAAATTTTAATTTGAAATTACTATTGAACGATTTGTTTGAAAAATATTTACTGATGCAGTTTTTACAATTTTTGTGAAGTGTTTGAGCCTTTATAAAACCAAACGGGAATTTCCCCTTGGCCGCGGTGGCCCTTTGCCAGTGGCAGCCGCCCTGACCCCCTGTAATCAAGCCATTTCAATATTGACTACGAAGATTTATTACGACGGCTGAAGAAATGCGAAATATATCATGAAGTACCGAAGGACTTGAAACAAGAGAATGGACGGTGATTGTCGATCGGTTATGTTTTTCTTTGAATATGTTCACTGTTTTCAGACGGACCGGCGCTGACGTACTTTTGAGGTGCTTTTAAAGTATAGTTTTCAACCCCTATTAAAAAGCTATGAAACACCCCCCCCCCATATAGTCAATAACTAAAATCTCCTCTTTTTCCCTTACTACCATATGGAAACCCTCTACATGCAGTAAACATGGGGTTGTAAAATTAAATTAGTATTCACAAGAATAATGTAAAATGCATTTAAACAAAATGCTAAAGGCCGGTTAAGGGACACTTAAGGTAATGAATGGAACAACACTAACACAATAAGTTGACTGTAAACACGGGAAACAAGAACAGGGCTATGAAGGAAAAAGGCACGGTAAAAGCCAACGTCTATAGAGCGATAGGTTGCTACACAAAAGAATATGTATAAGTTCAATGATTCAAATTGTTCTTTTTATTTCTTTTTTGGAACTTTGATATGTTGAGGTTTTGCAATAAAAATTTCTATATGTAGAAGTGTTTAAGTTGTACATTGGCACTCAAAAAGTTTGTTATATTGAGCTTAGCCTCGCTAATCCGTCGATATACAGGGTTAGGCAAAAGTCTGGATACCCCCAGTTAACTTTTTAACGCGTTGCAGTAGGAAAACCAAACTCGGCACATGTTTACAACATCAAAAACTGCACTTTTTCATCAACTACACAACTTTGCCCCTGCCCCCAAAATGGGGTATTTTGGGGGCAGCCCCAAATTTTCAAATGTAAACCCCTATCGAGTGACCCCTCATTTTAAACGGTTTATCAAGAGAAATTAAATGGCGCAAACCGGAGGTCGATATCTCACCCCTAACCAAAATGGCAGCCATTTCAAAATTTGAGATGGGCAAGCAAGTATAAGTCTGGACACCCCCAATTAATTTTTTAACACGTTGCAGTAGGAAAACCAAACTCGGCACATGTTAACAACATGAAAAACTGCACTTTTTCATCAACTACACAACTTTGCCCCTGCCCCCAAAATGGGGTATTTTGGGGGCAGCCCCAAATTTTCAAAAGTAAACCCCTATTGAGTGACCCCTCATTTTAAACGGTTTATCAAGAGAAATTGAATGGCACAAACCGGATGTCGATATCTCATCTCTAACCAAAATGGCAGCCATTTTAAAATTCGAGAAAGGTAAATTGACTTTACATTAAATCAGAAAATAGCTTTTTTAGAATCGAGAATATCTGGAATTATTTTAGAATTGAACCTACTAGTTCATTTCTGCTATTAGGTTCAATTCTAAAATAATTCAAGAAATTATAAATTCCAAAAAGCTATTTTCCGATTTAATTTTAACAAATGTAAATTTACCCTTCTCGAATTTTAAAATGGCTGCCATTTTGGTTAGAGATGAGATATCGACATCCGATTTGTGCCATTCAATTTCTCTTGATAAACCGTTTAAAATGAGGGGTCACTCGATAGGGGTTTACATTTGAAAATTTGGGGCTGCCCCCAAAATACCCCATTTTGGGGGCAGGGGCAAAGTTGTGTAGTTGATGAAAAAGTGCAGTTTTTGATGTTGTAAACATGTGCCGAGTTTGGTTTTCCTACTGCAACGTGTTAAAAAATTAATTGGGGGTGTCCATACTTATACTTGCTTGCCCATGTCAAATTTTGAAATGGCTGCCATTTTGGTTAGGGGTGAGATATCGACCTCCGGTTTGCGCCATTTAATTTCTCTTGATAAACCGTTTAAAATGAGGGGTCACTCGATAGGGGTTTACATTTGAAAATTTGGGGCTGACCCCAAAATACCCCATTTTGGGGGCAGGGGCAAAATTGTGTAGTTGATGAAAAAGTGCCGTTTTTGATTTTGTAAACATGTGCCGAGTTCGGTTTTCCTACTGCAACGCGTTAAAAAGTTAACTGGGGGTATCCAGACTTTTGCCTAACCCTGTATAGAGGTAGAAATAACAGATTGATCGGCAGGTTTAAGGGAAATTAGAAAACTTTGTTACATTGACGATTTTGATATATTGAGGTTCAATATATCAAGGTTCCACTGTAGTTGAATGTTATTCCCTAATACAAATTTATATCAACCAAGAAAAATAACATTTTTGTTTGGTAAATTATTGCGGGCATTTTCCATCACTGATGAGTAAATACAAAATCACAACGGTTTGGGATCTGAAATCTGATCCCATCTTGAGGTGGAAAAAATACATACGTAACAAACTAGAACATAACAAAGTTAGAACACACCATGCTAAATGTTGTTATGTTCATATCAAGCTTACTAACTTTGTTATGTTCTAGGTTTTTCTTTATTCTGAAGACGGGATTCAGATTCCACATTCCGAAATGTCATGAATTTGTTTTTACTGATTAGTGTGGAAAATGAACATGAATTTATTTACTTAACAATAACATAAACCACCATCCACAATGAACTACAAACCAATAAAAAAATCACATCATCAAACAATGTTCCTTTTTCAGAACCGGTTTTACGGCATGTGGCGCAAGCTGCAGACCTACCAGAGCGGAGAGGAGTTGTTTGGTCTTCCGCAGACCGACTACCCAGAACTGGCGCAGATAAGGAAGGAACTCAACATGCTGCAGAAGCTGTATAAGCTGTATAATGACATCATTGACAGAGTCAGGTATAGATTTGTCGATGTCCAACCATTTATAGTAAGATAAATCTAGAGCTATCTATTGGTGATTTACATAATGAAATTTATTCTCACAAAACGTTTTAAAAAAATTTCCAGCTCAGCTTGGTAAAACAGGTGACATTGTCAAAAAAGATAAATAAGTAAAATAATTGCCTAAATATACACATACATACATGATAATCCCTTCACAAAGAAAGCTCAATGAGTAACATTTTCGTCTAAATATTTGTTTACTAAAAAATATCTTTTTTCCAGAAGGTGCAATTTTAATTGGCCCTTGAATTTTGATACATTATCTATTTCTGTCAATGCGGTAGGCAGGTTTTTATGGGTCTTAAACCCATGTAGTAGGGGGACCTTTAAAAAAGACTAAGACGATGCCTTGGGTACTGAAAATTGTTCCTGAAATGGGTGGGGTAGTTGTATTGTGAATAAATATGTTTGCACTAAAAGACTGATAAATATTCAGTGTAAATAATATTTACACTTATGTACACTTGGATGGCGGCTAGTTTTACGGTACAGAGTTGGTCTAGGTGTCAATATTTGCGTCGAAAATTTTTTCGATAGAGTAGAAAGGCTTCCGCACCAGCCAATTACTCGTCTTTGTTTTGAGGGGTTGTCCTACTCAAGTTGTCTAACATCCTCAGGCAGCTTGTTGAAAAGCTTATATAGGCCAACACTGGGTTGCAGTCTTTAGTAATTTGATATTAATTTTTCCCCCAAATAAAAAAATCTTTATTCAATTAGAAAATTGCTCCCTTAATACAAGAAAGCAACCCTGCTTTAATCCACAAGTTGAAATAAGCACTAATGGTCAGGTCGATTCACATTTTCTGACTAACTTAAGAAGAAGTATTCAATTATAAAACAGATTTGGATAGTCATTACTTTTGAACTTACCTATTTTATTTCTGGTGATGTTCTTAAACTGCTATGCGGCATGGATTCCTCCATCAGACTTCCTTGGGTTACTGCTATTGAATACTGGAATCCATTTGTACTTTGGGCCGAATTGTAGATCCTTACAGCTAAGCAATGTTGTGTCCTGAATGTTGTTGAGGGCCTTGGACGTGGATTACAGATGCTGAAGACTGAAATGTTCTTTTGCACTGAGGGTCAAATTGTAGGTCCTTACAGCTAGTTCTTGGACGTGGATTACAGATGTTGAAGACTGAAATGTTTTTTGCACTGAGGGCCAAATTGTAGATCCTTACAGCTAGTTCTTGGATGTGGATTACAGATGTTGAAGACTGAAATATTTTTTGCACTGAGGGCCGAATTGCTAATTGCCGAATTATTATAAAATCAAAACCATACTTTTATTGTCATTATTTTGTGACCAATCTATTTGTAAAATCAAAAGAATATTGATAGTTGCGAATCTACACACTGGGTGCGCTACTGTAGTTCCCTCTTTCTTGGCCTTATACCAACCATGAGTGTCGTTACAACATTACCCTATGAAAAAAAAAAAGGTGTCATAAGATTATGTGGAGAGTAAATTCGTATGAAAAGAATAAACATATTTCTACTTCCTCAAATTAATAAACTTTACATAAGTAAGATGGGCCTAAAAAAGTTTCTGCTGTTTTTAAAGTAGTAACTATTTTCAACTTTTAGTAAATTGACAAAGTGCCACCCCTAAAATTTTGGCGCTATATGCTCCAGCCTTTTCAGCCTATTTAGAAATACGGCCCTGATAACTCATATTCTTGCAATTACAGTAAACTTCCTCTAATCCGGCATCCTATGATCCAGCACGCTCAGTAATCTGGCATGACTTTAAGAACAATTATATTGACAGAAACCAAAATAATAATTGAGCGATCGCGTTTGTTTGGATCAAGAGTCGCCACGAAGAAACGCTGTGTCGTACAAAGCGTATTCCACAGTCTAATATAGGTTATTGGGAGACAGTCATAGCATTGCGTCATTAGGTTGTCCGCCTGAACCACCCGGGGAATCTAGTTATGCAAGGAACAGTGGTTTGGAGCGCTAGTGTGGATTTACTAGCGCTCGTAGTGGTTGGCGTCCGAGTTGACAACACAATCACAGGTGATCACAGCCATCAGCGCAACACAAACACAGCTGACAACAGTGCCATTGCCTATACAATGCTGAAAATAATCAAAATTGTCAAATTAAATCATAATCAAATGATAATGGCCGAAATGTATTTAAGAATTACTTGCCGCTCACTGGAGTTATATTTAAGGTTCCCGCTCAGAATGGCCGGGGACTCCAGTCAAGCCAGTTCCAGCTTAAAGTTCTAATTGCCCCGCGGACAACACTAAACATGCAGTGAGATATCATAGTCAACTATTTCAAATGCTTTTTTTTATATCCGCCAAAAATACGCCACAAACATTTTCTCCTCCATTCAATCCATCATACACATTAGTCATAAAGCTTTGTAGGGCATGTTCGGTGTTGGTGCCTTCTCTAAATCCAAACTGATTTTTGCAAAAAAAAGTGGTTTTACACTTTTAACGAAAATTTAGTAATTCCACTGAAAATTCCTCTAATTTAGCCTTCATTATCTTTTCAAATATTTTAGAAAATGAAGAGAGCAAAGATTTTAGCTGATAATTACCGCAATTATTCTTTGAGCCTATTAAAGATGGGTATAACTACAGCTTCTTTCAATCTTTCTGGGAAACCTCCTTGTTGAAAACTGAAATTAATTATGTAACACAGAACGTTGATAATCTTTGTTGAGAATTTCTTCATTAAAGATGAGCTAATGCCGTCAACACCTGTTACATTTTTAAGAGAGTCAATTATTCGTCAAAAAAAAAATATTTGAATCCCTTTTCTCTCTTCAAAGCCCTTGCTTTCACATATAATTTTTTTCTTTCCTCATTTATGTAGACAATGTTGTCGTCTGGAAGATTCACGTGTCTAGTGGAGAAATCTCTTTTGACACGTCTCTTATTTAGCAGTTCATCTTTATCAACCATTTATCTCTTTTTGATGTCAAATGTTATCTTAACAAATTCTAAGTTTGTTACAGAAGAATCTATACAGGTTTTAATATGCGACATCTTTTTTTGTATAAAGGAATTCCTCCCACAGTTTTCAACCGATTTATGGTTTTGTTGTGATTGAATAGAGCTTGGAATGAAGTTCTTTCTAAAGTAAAAATTAAAAATGCATTAAAAAGGGAAGAATATTGTTATTTAAGCTGTTGACCAACGTTCATTATAAGATTTTTAAATGTGATTTGTAACCTAGCAGCTGATTACCCTGATATGAATTTTTAAGTCAGATTGTAAACAAAAATAGATTGTCTGTCACTTCATAACAAAAAGTCATATGGAATTCAAACTGTACTGTTAGTGGATTTCTCACAAACCAAAAGAAATATATTTTAAAATGCACAGTTTGCGCACAGGCTTTCTAGTTTGACTAAATACACACTATGTTTTATAGCTTTACCTTCTTTTTATTTTAAGAATAAGCAAGTTAGCGTAGTGAGCAAACTAAGGGATAGAGGCGCAATAATATTAATATTATCACTTAAAATTTAAATATTTTTCGTACAATGGAGGTAGCATCCGCCAAAGACTTATGGCCAGGCTGCCTGGCAGTTGCCCAGAGAAAGTTGAAATTCCTAAGAAAGGCCATATAAAGACCAACAGAAATAAAGGAGATGGGAATCAAGTTAGAGATAGGTAGTTATTTACCCCACTTGAAAAAAGGGAGTCTCCTTAGGTCCGGGGTCCCAATCCTCCGATGAGCATTAGTTTTCTCAATTCCTCGAAAACAGCAATCACTCATAGCCCCGAAAACTGGTGTCTGTCCATCCTAAGTATTTTTCTCGCATCCCTGAGGCATTTGGTTGAAATCCCAATTCTCTGAAAGTGTCATAGCGCAGAATAGAACATCTGAACCGATCTTCCTCTGCCATTAATATTATTATTTAAAATTGTATTCTTTACCTAAATAATAGAAACCTACCTTACGAGGATTACGTTATAACTGTTACAACTAAATGTTGAATTTATTATTTCTTTTGTTTCAGCCCTTTCCATCTTGGTAAATCTCAAATTGCTTATGGAGGTGTGCTCAGAAATTTGTACTGTACTTATGCTTGGTACAAATTTGGTGATGGAACAAGATTTTGTAAAAATTGTGGAAAGGCAGTCAGGAGGATGATTCCTGAATGGGAACTTGAAGTAGTTCCGGCGGATTTCGAGACAGCTATGAGAAATGCTGCTCAAATAACTTGGCCGACTGCTCGCATTTTAGGGTGTTTTTTCATCATGGTCAGGTAAGAATTAAATGTATTGAAGAATTTTATTAGGACTAATTTTGATAAAACTTCCAACCTCTATTATGAAATTTTCGCCCAGTAAAGTAAAAAAAAAAAACTTGTATGAAATAAATCTGATTAAAATTAAAGTATTCGATTCTTACTAACTTACTATTACTTATTTCGCTGACTTACGTTTTACTTGTTGCGGATTTCTACAGCGCCCGTCTCCCCGCCCGCAGCTTCCACAACTTACTGTCGTCGCAGTCACCGACTTGAGGACCTCTTCGTCCTACTTACTTGCTTCTAACTAACTTATTAACTTCTTACTTACCTGCTTCTAACTAACTTATTAACTTTACTATTTTATAAATAGAATAGGTTATCAAGTGTAGACATAAGTAAGGATGTGACTAGGAAGACGAGTGGTGTTTTTGGCCCATCTGGGGACCTCAAACATAAAAGTAATATGGTCCGAGCTGTAGGTCTTACTGTGTCTGCCACCGTAAAATGTTATTCCTTATAGGAAAATTTGCTAAAAACAGTAAACTGTAAATTGTAGTTAATTAATCCAATTTGTCCTTAGCAACAGCCCCAATAGGTACCGTACATGATATACTGTACATATGAAATCTGCGAATACCATTAGAAAGATATCATCCTCTAAATGAGCAGAATCACATTATAATTCACACCAGCCCCTAGGGCTATGCTCAACAGGCTTTCAAACTTTCAATCTTAATTTTGTGGAAAACAGGTAATTGATAAAGCCTTGCTGCGTAACTTGAGGAATGAATTTGCACTGCTGTTCAGTTCAAATTATTGGATAATCAGCTGGTCCATGAAAATTAACGTGCAGCATTAGCTCATTAGATAAATCATTAGACAGCTGCCAGTGTTTTAATAACAAATGCTAGCAAACCAGGAAGAACACAAGTTTTACTTATAAAATATTTTTAAACTAATTGGGTCCTGATAAACAGAAATTTTGGTCCAATTTCGATCAGGCGGCAATCTTTAGTCTCCTATACACATATTAATAGCCAAGCATGTTTATTTTCCTTCGCATCGTAGGGAAAATCCATGCATACCGTTAGATGTAGATGAGCAAAAACATTGGTCTTCAGGGCTATGCCCTACAGGCTCCAAAGTTTCAATGTTACGCTCATAGAAGAAGGGTAATTAATTATTTGAATCATTAGACAGCTGTTGTAATAATAAATGATAGAAAATCCGGTAGAACAGATGTTTCAATTATTACATTTTTTTAACTAATTGGGTTCAGATCAACTGACTTTGGGAGGAATAGACTTCTCATCGCATAGGCATGTTTGAAACCTATTGACGGTGGTGCGATCTTCTGCGGCGTAAGTAGTGGGGAATGGGGGCTTCTGGGCCAGTTCAAGGTCACCCGAGCGATGACGTCATCGATGACGTCATCGAGGTCAATGACCTCATCGATGACGTCATCGATTGCATCATTGATGACGTCATCACCAATGACGTCACATCCATGACGTCACACCCATGACGTCACAGAAATGACGTGCCGATGACGTCATCACCCCTTACGTCACCAAGATGACGTCATTGATGTCACAAAAGGTCAAGGTCACGCTGAAACCTAAAATTTTTCGGCACTTTTGCTGTTTCTCGCACTACGCTCCGAGTTTTAGTCACAGTTACCATGACCTTGACGACTTGGAGCGAATTTGCGATGAGAAACAGCAAAAGTGCCGAGGAAATTTGAAGTTTGCAACGTTACTCTGCCTAAACCGTCATGTGACACCGCTCGGGTGACCTCGAACTGGCCCAGAAGCCCCCATTCGACCATTACTGCAACCGCGATGCGCACCCTACGACAGACACCGAGCGACTGACTGTCCGGCCCCGCGCACTCTAGGTATATGGGAAGTGGTGGGGAAATTGCGATGACCCTGGGAAACTTGAAAATGTCAAGCCGGGTAGCACCGTTTCGGTGCTACCTTAAAGTTACATGTTAAAGTGTGATGACCTTGAGTTAAAACATAGAAATACTACAAGTTGATACCGTCCCAGAGTTAAAGTGTGATGACCTTGAGTAAAAACACAGAAATATTACAAGTTGATCCCGTCCCAGAGTTAAAGTGTGATGACCTCAAAGTTGTAGAAGTGTTGTGACCTTGAACTACCCCAAATTGTTAGGAATTGGAGTAGCAACCGCGATGTGCACCCTACGACGGACACCGAGCGACTGACTGTCTGGCCCCGCGCACTCTAGGTATATGGGAAGTGGTGGGGGAAATCTCAAGGTCATCCAAATTGGGTTTTAAAAAAAGGAAACTTTGTCTATTTACTTATAACATAACCACTTAAACTAAAAGGATTGGGATCAACAGTACGTTTAATCATCATATTCGTTATATTCTTCATGTTTCTCAGTTTTCACCTCCGCCCGGATAGTACCTCCACTCTTTAGCTCCTTTTCGGCTTCTTCTAGTTGCTGGGTAATCGCCATCTGACATTGAAGTTCAAAATCATCACGCGGCACAGATCCGAAAATATCCATCTGAGCCAACCAGAGCTGCCTGAGGTTCTTTTCCTTTTCCTCGACAGCTTCGACGGCTGCATGTAATTCCTTTTCTGTAATAGAGGAGTCCCACAATTGTTGATCATCGGTTTTGTTGACAACCTCCTTTTCGGACTCCTTGTACAAATCGTTCAGCTCCTTCTGAGTCTTAATGGTTACCTCCTCGTAACTAGCACAACTTACATTGAGAGACATCTTGATGTTGTACGGTTGACCGTTGGAGTTGAAATGAAGCTGAGGCATAGCGCTTGGGGGTACTATAAAAAGTGGGAAAAAGTGGTGGGGGAAGTTTTCAAGGTCATCCAAATTGTGTTTTAAAAAATCCTATCTTGTTACTAAGCACATATGTCAGTAACAAGATAGGTGTTTTTTCTCTTTTACATCTTTAATATAATAAAGAAATAAACATATTCTACAATGGTAAGAAGAAGAAAGACAACTGCTAGTCAGCTGAAATAATCCAAAGTCTGGCTCGCTTCAGTCTTCATGGACGCCGGTGATGAAGTCGCTGGAGAAGAGTAATGTTCAGACTCTTCTTTTGGGTGTCGGAGATTGCGTATATTGCAAGCGTAGACTTGCACATTTATACGGTAGCCTCGCGCCACCATCAGCTGCAACTCCTTGTACAAGTCGTTCAGCTCCTGCTGAGTCTTAATGGTAACCTCCTCGTAACTAGCACAACTTACATTGAGAGACATCTTGATGTTGTACGGTTGACCGTCGGAGTTGAAATGAAGCTGAGGCACAGCGCTTGGGGGTACTATGAAAAAGTGGTGGGGGTGTTTGCATCGAAGCAGGTTTGACCTTTAGCTTGGTGGTGGGGGTAACTGTGAAATGCAAAGGTCAAAGGTCAAGGTCACCCGCGAAGTTAAAAAAAATGCAACATATCAATATGTGACAAACTTCACATATTGATATGTTGCATTTTTTGTCTTTTGATTTTTTCGTTTTTTTGTCTTTTATGGTTTATTTATTTATAAAACATTACAATAACATATGTACAACAGTAAAATTAAAATCTAACACTGGTGCTTGTCGGCGATGTGGATGGTCAACTCGGTGGAATTGCTACCCGTGCAACCGTGGGAAACCAGGTAGAGACAGCCGGGTTGGATGGAGCGCAGATCCTCGTTCTGGAGGAGATGGACGAACCGTTTCGGCAGGTAGACTTGGAACTTGGGCTCATCCCCCGGAGTGAACGGTGCCTCGCTAAGACTGCAACAAATGGCCTCTCCAACTGAAGTCTTCTTCATGGCGTGGATAATGTAGTGCTTCTCGTCTTTAAGTTCGGAACACTTCTTGACGGGTAGTATGGTAGATTTGGAGTGAGCATTGAACTGCTCAACCAAAGTTTGCAGGAACTGGTGAGATGCCATGGTTGAGTTAAAGATTGTCTTCTTCTTCGTCTTCTTGCTGGGAGATGTTGTCGTCTCGGAATCTCGAGTAATACTCATGCCAGGTCCCGGTCTGCTCCTCACTTATATAACCCCCGTCACCCCCACCACTCCCCACTTCCCCACTTTGAAGGTAAGATGCGAGTTTATAGGCGTTTTTTAAAGCGCAATGTCTATCTTTTTCATGTTCTGGACTTTTAGTACAAATACAAACATTTTCCATCGTATACTTGTAGTTTTTATCCAAGTCCACATCATTAACCGGAACATGAGTAAATTCTTCGATCCATCTCTTCTTTTCCAGTCCTTTTGTATAAATATTGGTAAACCTGTTTGAAAACTGATGCATGATGTTATATAAGTCCGTGTAACTTGCAAAACCATCATACCAATCGATATGATGGAAATATTTTGAAATCCACCTGTTGGTAGTAGCGGCTTTGCTAGTTAATGATGAATAAGAACATGGTGGTTTGAACAAAAATGTATATGGAACACTTGTATTGATATCGAAAAACACAAGTTCTTTTATGATAAATCTATCATCATTACCCCGAAACGCTTGGAACTCAATTATACCAGGTTTGGACTTTACTTGTTCTTCTTCCTTGTCCATTGCGAAGATCACTCGTCTGCTCATGACGAAGTCCAAAGGTCAACTGATTTCCACACCACGGTAGGTACGACTTTTATACCTGGCCGTACAGTTGTTGGCGCGTTGGTGTATATTTAACGTGGGCACCGTCCCCGGTAGGCCTAACCCCACAAAGTGTTTGATATTGTTTTAAAAACCAACCATTGTCATCTAAGTTTCCATCTTTACATTCTCCTTGTTTTCATTTTCATCACTAACACTTGATTCTTCTCCTCTTTCTTCCTCTTCTTCCTGTTTTACTGATTTCTTATGTAGTTGAGCGTATTTTTCCAACTGTCTCCACATTTGTACTTCATGAGGAACCCTATTAAATATAGAAGTATCCACAGGTCCGTACAATATAGGTGCGTCCGGTTGTTTGTCCAAAGTGTCTTCCAAATAATCTTTAATAATAGAACTTGAAAACACTAGTTGTCTCAAGTATCTTGTTATTGGTTCAGTTGCACAGGTTAGAATAAAAAACTCTTCTCGATTAAGTTGAATCTTGTTATCATGTCTTGTTGTGTCTCTAAACCGCAATTGATGGTCACCACGATTCTTTATAATATCAATTTCCACATTTGAATCCAAAAGTCCTACTCTTGTCTTTCTTCCATACATGTTACTAGTTAAATAGCATTCTAGCAGATGCAAGTGCTTCATAAAAGATTCCCAAGCACTATCGGTGAACAAAATCATTTTGGGTCCATGAGTCAGAATTACAGTAGGTGAATAATCCGTCGATTTCATAACACCGATTAAAACACTTTTGTCCAAACTGGATGAGATTGGATAAAATATTCGCAAGAATACCTCACTCAATATGTTAGGAGAAATATTATCTTCAGTATCCCTTTTCTTCTTCTGTGCATTCTTTTTTCTTTTACCTTTTTCCTCAACATTATTACTGCCGTGGAGTTGTCCGCAAGCGTTGTGTTCATCTCCCTCCGGTTGACCTTGAAGATCTAAAAAGTCGGATATCTCCTTCTCAATATCTACTACATTTTCTTGTGTACCACTAGGAGAAGCCATATTGAATAAGATGCTACCCATACAAGAACAGGCAACAAACTGATGAGGAGCGACCTGAACACTCTGCTTTTATACTCGCGGAATGCATTGGAATGTAACAAAACCGGTTTTTTACAATACATTTTTAACAATTCCAGTTAAAGGTGTGTATGTTACGATTTTATCATGTAGAATTAAACAGTATGCAGTTGTATTAGCTGGTATAGCCGCGTTGAATTCCATTTTTATTTTTATATCCACACTTGATGATTTTACCGATTCATTCTGTTTAGAACAATCGATTACAACTATCGGGTAACCATCTAAGTACTTTTCTGGTGATAGTAAAGGTGCATTTGTTTTACCGTAATATGAACTTTGGAATCTTGCATACATATCGTACAATATGCTGTACTTTTTATTAGCGAATGACACATTTAAATTATCGTATGGAAAAAATTGTGAATTTAAATAAACTTTAATATTTTTCAAGTTGCAATGATCAAATTGGCCTGCATGTTTGGTGATGGTGTCTCTTCTGCCTGTTTGTAAACCAAATATAATATACCTGGCTCGTTCCACATAATTAGATGTTTTAACAGTCCAAGTGTGACGATCCGTAGCTGGCAAGCTGGGATGTTCATGAAATTCCCAACTTCTAAAAGGAATTACAATATCACGATCAGCCTTTAATTTTCTTAATAGTAGCATTCTATGCTCATCAGCTAATTTAACATGCGGAACTCTCCATACAATCTTGTCTAATGTTAATTTCCATTCTAAAGTTGCATCTGTTGTACCGTCTGGGGCTTTAATAATGTCTTTATCGTTAGAAGATCTCAACAAAACTAATTCTTGTTTAACATTTAATATAATTTTTCTATAATCTTCAGCAAAACCAAGCAACAAACGTAATGGAATATGAAAATCAAAATTTCCATTTGTATCTGGAGTGATTGTGTCTTTTGCAGGTAAAACCCATCCTGCAGGTTGTATTAGATTGGTTTCATTAGGTGATATAGATGTTAATCCCTTTAAAGTTGTTGCAATACCTACTTTTTTAGTGGAATCAACTGTTACACCTGATATTTCATATCTAATTTCATCAAACAGGAAAGCCATGGGATTATTTATAAATGGAACTGTTGTACCAGTAGTAGTACCGTCCTTTTTAGTAACTTTTCCTTCAATATATAAGTAACTTTCACATGGTAGTGTGTAAATGTCCTGATTTTGTATGGGAATACGAATTTCATCGTTATTGTTTAATTTTGATGAAGTGTAAGGGTTGTGGGTGTGATATTCTTTTTCCCATAGGGTTTCGTCGAATGTCGGACCCTGCGCTATATCCAGTATATCCATAATCGGTTAATTTTAATCCAATTCTCTCTAAGAAACGAATGTTTTCGCGTGTTAACTCCTCCACAGCTGAAGAGCTACTAATGCGGTTTCCCGTAGGTTGTTCGCTTTTAAATGTTAAACCCATGGTTTTGTATTAAAGTGTCGATTTTAAATGTAATCTAACCGTAATAGGCTCTTCTCGGAAATCTATCAAGTTACCGTCTTGATCCAATACGTTCAACACGATGTCTGAAATGAAAGTGGTGTTCAACGGTAGATATACCAGGTTTTGTGGCTTTTCAACAATTTTAAATCCAGGCGGTACACTGGGGTAAAAAGTATGTATTATATGAGTATTTGCTCCATCTCTGTAAGCTCCTTGTATAATGTTACAAGTTATGTCTATACTATTGACTTTTAATATTTTGGTTCTAAAATTGCTCCATCTTTGGGAAATCCTAATAAATCACCAATTGAGTTTGGCTTAGTGAAATCTATATAATATTTTGAAGTAAGCTCAGCTTTCATTGTATTATTATTACCTTTTAGCGATATATTGTCTTTTCCCATTTTATTTTGCAAAAATTCATTAATATGATCAATTTCATAAGAACCTGTGGGTAAACTGCACTCTTCTAAGTCTGTAAACTTACCACTGGCATCTTTTCCTTTATAATAATGCAATAAGTTATTTTTACCTTCCGTAACATTGGGAATAGAGTTGTAAGTTGTAAAATCTAACAGTGCTGCCTCCCAAAATCTTCCTTTTTGCAAGCGTAACGCTGGAAAAAGGATACTTCGTAAAGTGGACGATTTTCCTGTTAATGATACCGTATAGGAAGACATCTCAATAGTGACTGATACTTTTAGCTAGGAATTCCAAACATAAATGGCCGCATATTGAAGTATTATCAGGTTGTTCTCTTTTATAGTTGTAATATATGTTTTTAGCAGATTTAAAGTAATGTTCAAGTTCTTTAGGTGGTGGTAAATTTCCAAAACTATCAAAATAATATACATTGCTGTTCAGTTTCTTATAACACACCCAATGGGTGCCGGGCCCTTCAGTATTATCCAAATTTACGATTCCAGTCTCATTTTTCCATATTTTCTTTGGTAAACTGTCCTTCATGAATACTCCGCGAAAAAATGGTATTTTTAAACAGGAAATATATTTAAATAATTAAACATTAGTCAACGCTTTATGTGGTATAACCAATTGATTTCTTTTATTTAATATGCACGATACGGTCTTAGGTATAGACCAGCCCCGTTTTTTACCATTGACCATATTGTCGGTTTTTTGTTATTTTTCCTCGGAGAACGTCTTTTTAGTCTAATATTACCACCATGTTTCCTCATGGTTGATCCTTTTTTATTCTTACCCCTCCTTTTACCACCTCCTACCGCTGTTTTAGCCTTCATACCTGCTGTTACCGCTAAAGCTGCTGCTTTTTCTGCAATACTAGCGTCACTAGACTTTACTCGTTGCCAAGCTATATTTGCTAGCTTTTTATCAGCGATTGACCTATTTTTTGAATCGGTAAACGTGGAATATGCAATATCGTGTTCTTTACAAGCCTGATCTAACTTATTTATACCTGGATCACCTCTTTCCAGTCGTTTTTTCAATTTAGTTCCTGGTCCGCAATACTGATAACCTCCCGGTATGTGAAATTCGTATGGTAAAGCGTCTATTGCTCTATTTACGATAGATCCTACTGGAATACGATTTAAAGCTTTACTTAACAGAGAAACCGCTGTGGACGTGATACCGCCTCCTTTCCGTATAGTGTCTCGATATGGACTGGTGTAATGAAACGTCATGATTGTCTTTTATATTCGAAAAGCGTAACCTATGTGTTACCTCTATGATAGGTTGCACAGAAATGATGTAATTTATGATGTTATTTAATTAAATATCAAAAGTACCCCAATCTGATGATCTAAACTTTTGTGTGTTACGATTAAAAAAGTATTTATAAAGAATTTCTTGTTTAATCCATGTATTTCTCATTTTTTCATCAATAGGTTTATGTTGTCCAGCTGCAATATAATTATGCATATCAAATAATAAATTACCTATTACTTTAACAAGAAAATTAACAGTTACAGCGTTATCAGCATAATCAGGGTCTGCAACATTTGTTAATCGTTTGTTATCACAATTCCACCATTTTTTTCCATTTGGCTCTAATTGTATTATTTGTTCATAAGTAACAGCATTACCAGGCTTTTCACCAATACCTAAATTTGTCAATAATTTTCCTTTACCATCCCAAACATTATTGTTTTCTTCAAGTAAAGTAAACTTTTTATTTCCTTGTGCAAATACATCTCCTTGTCGTGTTACTACTTGGTTTTGTTTCACAAAACCAGATGTTTCTCGTTTTAAAGTTTCCTTCATTTGACCCACCGTTGCACCATCTGATGATGCAGAACCATCTCTTACATTCGCTAAACAATTACCAAGGCAATCAATAACTCCTACATCATGGGTAATACAATGATCTTTGATGTATTTTAAATTTACAGCATCATTTTCATTTTTTGGATAACCTATATCATTAATAACAAATTTATAAAAAGAAAACCCATCTTTTGTCTTTTCAGGTATTATAGAATGTAAATAACGTCTATTTATGCTGTCTTTTTCATCTACAGGGTCTGCTACGTTAGATATACGTCGATTTTCAGCATTATACGTTTTTCCATCGAATTTTAACGTATTTTTCAATTCCGATGATAAATAACCTCTGTTTATTGCATCAGCGTTTTGATTTGGCTTACCAACGTTGGAAATTCCATGATTACCCGCGTTATATGTGTTTTTGTCTAGTTTCAGTGTTGGTAATATCTCTTTTTTTAATACTTTTAAATTTATTGCATCATTTTCATCTGTGGGATCATTAATGTTTTTTAACCGTTTATTACTAATATCATAATCTCCATCAGGTGTTTGTGGTAAGCCAGCACCTCTTTTTAAAGTATTAAAGTAATATAATCCATCCGAGGAATATCGTCCGAACTTGTCAACACTCATGGTGCAACTGAATAACATTCTAGAGTGTAACCCATTTTTATAATATTAGTCTCGATTTTCTAACCCGTATCAGTTTTTATACAAAATCTTAGTCTTTATCAGTTACATTTTCATCGCTTCCGGGACATTTAAAATATTTAAAATTTCCACTAACTAATGCTCCATCTGATTCATTTCGAAATACATGATTTTTATGAATAAATTGTTCACCAGACAATTTTCTAAATCCACTAAATGAATTTGGATCTGCAATTAATATATTTTGATAATCATTTACATCCATTAATTTAAATCTTTGCTTATTATAAATAAACTCTTTATTTGCACTGTCATATTGTAATGTTTGTCCTACAGTTGCAGCATCATTTGGATCTCTTCCATTATGCAAGTTTTTTATTACTTTATTTTTACATGTAAAAAATCTAAAAAAATGATCTGGATCTAGATGTACGGTTTGTGATAAAGCAGCTGCATCTCAAGCAGTATAACCCAATCTCATATTTGATAACCCTTTACCCATGCAATCCCAAGCATTATTTTTGTATGTTAATAAATTAAATTTTTCATTACCTTGAACAAATTCATCCCCTTGCTTTGATACTACTTGATCTTGTTTTACAAAAGAGGTTGTTTCTTGTTTTAAGGTTTCCATAATTTGACCCACTGTTGCACCATCTGATGGTGCCGAACCATCTTTAACATTCGCTAAACAATTACCTAGACAATCAATAACTCCTACATCACGTGTAATACAATGATCTTTTATATATTTTAAATTTACAGCATCATTTTCATTTTTCGGATAACCTATATCGTTAATAACAAATTTATAAAAAGAAAAACCATCTTTTGTCTTTTCAGGTATTAATGAATGTAAATAGCGTCTATTTACGCTGTCTTTTGCATCTTTAGGATCATCTACGTTGGATATACGTTTATTTTCAGCAGTATACGTTTTTCCATTGAATTTTAACGTATTTTTTAATTCTGATGATAAATAACCTTTGTTTATTGCATCAGCGTTTTGATTTGGCTTACCAACATTGACAATTCTATGATTACCTGCGTCATATGTGTTTTTCTGTAGTCTTAATGTTGGTGATATATTTTCTTTTAATACTTTTAAATTTATTGCATCGTTTTCATCTGTGGGATCTTTTATGTTTTTTAACCTTTTATTAGTTATATCATAATCCCCATCAGGTGTTTGTGGTAAACCAGCACCTCTTTTTAAATTATTTGCGTAATATAACCCATCCGAGGAGTAACGTCCGAACTTGTCGACACTCATGGTGCAACTGAATAGTAATCTAGGGAGTAACGCATTTTTATGAGATTACCCCACGGTTTCGGAGTTCATCCACTAAAGCCACCCATTCGTTTTCCAATCCAGTATGACCCGCTTCTTTAGCTTCATGTATTAGTTTCATTCTATCCACCAATTTATTGATATTATTGTAATAAATCACATTTGTGTTATATAGTTTCTTCATTAAACCTGTACCTGTAACAGATTTGTTTCTTTTTCTTGGTTCTGGAGCACTTATATCCAAAGTGGATGACACAAACCTTCGTTTTACAGGTTTTCTTGGCATTATCGGCATTGGTTGTCTTCTCGTTGTTGGTATTAACTTGGATACAAATACTCTATATTTTAAAGACCTAGATCTAAAAACTGGTTGGTCAGCTAAATACTTCCTCCTGTATGCATTGGTGTGTTCCAAAATCTGTTTATATGCTTCCATGTCTTCTTCTTTAACTAACAATTCTAAAGGTTTTTTTTCAAATAATAATTCAAATAATCCTCTTGTGCCCTTATATCTTTGATTACCAACAATAATATTATCATCTTCATCAATGTTTACCGGGCTATTACCAACCATTAAACCTTCTTCTGTTAATCTTACTCCATAACTATGGTAGTTTTTATTAGGATTTATTCCAGCTAACATTTTTATCATGTATTTCCTTCCTAAAGGTCCTTTGTTATGAATGTTTTCACCCAACAAGCTTATGTTTGACGGACCTTCCCTTGCTTCTTCTTCTTTTTCCTCTTCACTAGCAGTTGATACATCTTCATGTCCTCTTTTAGCTTTTACTTCATATAATTCTCTTATACCACTATAGTCTGGTGATTCTAGCTCTCTTTCAGGTTCTTCACCGGTAAAACCACTATATGTAGAGGATTCCAGGTCTTCATCACTAAAATCTTCTGATTTTACATTTTCTCTTTCAAACTTTGTAATAGGTGCAATTGCATCTCCTTCCAAAACGGGTTTAGCAAATTTTTTGTTTAATTGTTTCAAGGGTTCAGTAATAGGTTTAAAAGTAGATTCAAGAAATTTCTCCCTTTCGCTAATACCTAATTTTAATGCTCTGTTTTTATCCCGAATAGAATCACTAAGTGATTTTATTTCCTTTATTAACTTTTCTTGGTTAACCATGTTTGTAGCAAGACGTGTTGTACAACAATGAATGTTTTACATCATGATCAGTGTATTAGTATAAATTTATCAAATCCTATCCTGTATCGACCATTGTTTAGCGGTTGTTCCTTTATAATTGTTAAAAACCCATACTTTTCAGCCCAAGCCTTTCCACACAACTCTTTAAATCGTTCAAATGGCATATCCGCACTTACATGGTCATAATATATGTGTTTTAGGTTGGTTTCATCCTGTTTAAATACAATTAACATGTTTGCATTGTCTCTAATGAGCTGTTTCGGTATTTTGCTGTAAGTTTGACCAATATAAATGCTATCTATGTTGTTATGTCGACCCATGGCGAAGTAATTCCTTATTGTATTTTGATTTTCACAAGATACATCGTCAAATATGAATACTGAGAATGGTTTAGCCTCTTGCGGTTGCATGACACTTTCGCTTGCGTTAAATCTAAAATATTTAACTTCAGGCACATTATTGAGTATTTGTTCCAATAACTGATATTTTGGTTGTTGTAGTGACTTTGAAAATACATATAAATTATTAAAACGTAAGCCTTTAGGGTTTGTAATCAAATTGAATACTACATTTGTTTTTCCACAATTGGAAGGACCGGTAACCAAACAACGCACCGTGTTTGGTAACAAAACACCGTGTTTCCCAGTATTGAATTGAGAACCATCCACTGTGAGTTCATCTATATTATTAATAGTAAAATTGTCTTTTTGCGGTATTATCTCCATCCTTTGTAATGGTTCAACCCAAAATGATGCTCTACCGTTATATTAGATCCTTTTTAGGTATCCATGAATCTTCCGTCTTATTAAATCCTAACCATCGTACTTTAACCTTATCTTTTTTCCGTTGCAACACCTTTTCAACTAAATATACATCACCTACTCTTGATTTTAACATTTCATGTCCATAAAACCCTCCTTCCAGCAATTGTCCTTTATTATCTTTTAAAATGTAAGTTTCTGGTATTGTAGGTTGCACCTTAAATACGGTAAATACCTCATTTGTCCAGTTTGGAAGATATCTTTTACTAAATACACCTTTGTATTTGCTTGTTCGCACTTTATCACCAACATTAAACCTTTTAGGCTTTAGTTTTTCAATTTTTGGTTTAGTATTCATTTTTATACGTTTTAATACAAGTTCATCATTTTTATTAGTCACTTGGCTTGGTTTCATACCGATAGTTCTATGAAACTTGTTATTGTAATCGCCTATAAGTTTTGGTAACATATCAATCCATACGTGTGATCCTCTGTTGGAAAACATCTTATACATGACACCTTTTAAAGTTCTGTTAAATCTTTCAATTATTGATGCTTTTACCTCTGAATTGGTTGAGTAATGGTTAATGTTGTGTTTTTTCATTAAATTTGCAAATTCCTTATTAAAATATTCTTTTCCATCATCAGTTTGTAAATGTTTTATAGTATGTTTGTCTCTTTGTATAGCTGTTTCCATTGCTTTTGTAACACTTTTGCCACTTTTATCTTTTAGTGGTAAAGCATCTGCCATTTTTGAAAAACAATTAATAATAGTCAATATGTATTTAAATCCTCTATTTTGTTTACTGTAAGGAATCATTTCGATTAAATCCGCTTGATATAAATCATTTATTCCTTTTATCACTGTATTTCTTCGCGGAAACTTTCTTCTTGCAGGTTTATGAAGCTCGTTGACAATTTCTTGCTTCAAGTTCTTCATATTGCAGGTTTGAATGTTTCATGTATCACATGTATAATCACAATGAATGTTGTCTTAAATATTCACATCATTTATATAGGTCAAGGTCATCCAAACTTGCGTAAAAAAATGGGGAACATGGCGTTGGACTTGCCGTGTTCCCCATTTTTTTACGGAAGGAGAAAGGAATAAGGTTGAAGTTGTAGAAGGACGAAGAATAGGTTACTAGTTGATAGGGTTTAGAGAGTAGTGGCCAAAAGGAAGAGTATGGGTTTTATCCGGCATAATATGCCTTTTATCATCTTGAGCTGATAGTGCTCTTTTAACTTCAGTGACACTGTAGACCTCATGTTTAAAGCTTCTGATAGTGTTGAACGTTGCAGACATTGTAGAATCTTTAAACAAGCAGGTCTTGTAATGGTCAAATGTCACATGTTTCTTTAAGTATGATGTTTTGACTCCTTTAGCTTTCTTCACTGTCGGTATGTCATTTTCCATATACATCTTGAAGGAATATAATTTGGACATCAGCGCAACTATTTCCTCCAAAGGCATTCCATTTGCTTCATCTTTAAATTTTCCAATTACTTTTTTATTCCTTTCATTATAATTTGGATGGTTCTTTGGATAGTCAGAGAAGTCAAAGTCGTCTTTGTATGGGAAACTCCTTAGATCTTCATACATGTCCAAAGTCTTTATCCAGTAGATGAACGCGTCGGTATCCATGTATGCAACTCCAATGTTGTCTCTTCCGTAGTGTTTAACCATTTTGTTGTAATGGAAATCATACATCAGAGTTTTACTTATATCCAAAATCGACATTCCAATGTATAACGGACGATCCATCACTATTGTTGTTTTCTTCATACTGACGGCAACTAGATCTTCGTTTATAATCATAGATGTTCCAAAATTTGGTTTTTGCACTAATTTTTCCAATTTCCTAGGATCACTTACTAATTTTACAATCTTATGTTTTCTTTTATTTTCTAAGGTCTTCCCAAAGATGGCGTTGTTCATCAATTTGTAAAAGTCCTTTCAAATGCTGATGTTGCTGCTGCTCTTCTTGTAGTGTTGGAATCAATATATGGTTTCAACCAACAAGACTGGGTGAATTCAATTGCTCTATGAATTCTCACTACACGTAGACCCAACTCAAGAGCTTGTTGAACTACCCAGTAGTGAGCCACATACCGATCTTTATTCTCCAACGTCATCATTAATTTTGGCCATCTTCCTGTTGGTGAAACTTCAGTCTTGGCTAAGGGAGGCAAGTCGTAGTGATGATCATGAAGGTGCTCTGGATATTCAAAATCACAGTCCAAAATATAACCTTTTTGACCATTTTTTGGGATCTGTGAGATGTCACCAATAGTGGCCGGGTCGATCCATTTGAAGTCAGCGTAGGGAAGCGGATTTGACATTGCCCAACCATAAAGGTTGTTTGCGTCAAAGTAGCCAAGGTAGAGTGATGGTTGTCCCTCGTCAAATCCTGGGATGTACTTATTGTTAGCTTTGACATGACGTGTTACAGCTTGTGTCAAACCGCCCCGTACACCAGATTCTATCATGAGCACCATATCAATATCTGTTAGAAGTTCCAATCGACAGTTGGTTGACTTTAGCATAGCTTGCCATGCTAATCCTGGAGATGTGTACGAGTGCAGAGGGTCCAGTCCATAGGCGGAGAAGCAGGTGTTTCGAAATTCTTCCATTACATCGCACAGCAGAGTTACGTCCAATTTTATGTAAAAGTCAGAATATTCCCCTAAGGTTTGAATGTTTAGTTGGTTCCAAACATTACAAGCATGATTGTAGTCTTCAACGGTGATTGCACTTTCATTTAACTTGCTATTGAAGGCTTCAATCGGTGGCAGACTGGTTTCTTCAAATTTTTCTGCAGAAGTTATGTAATCATAGGGGAACACTCCTTTACGCATTACTAAGTCCAATTTATCTTCAGGTACAATTTTGCTGGTTTCTTTTAGGTCTTCTCTTCTTAGGTTCTCAGACAATTTGCTCAAACTAGATGACATAAATCTATAAGAGTCTACGAAGCAAAGTTTAATTTTACCTACTGTTTTTGAGAAACTGATGTACTTCTCCAATGTTTCAGCTAATACTTCAATTTTTCCATCATCTCGTCCTAACTCTGGGATAATGAAGTGGGAGTCATAGCCGCTAAGATTGTGTAACACGACAGGGATAAAGTTTGGTAGTTTGTAATTTATATTGCATGAATTACAAGCAGCTCCTCTGTATAACCCTGTCAGGTGATCGTGATCTCTTACTTTTTGATTTTCTTCACTGAAGCTCTTCTTGCATAAATAACATCTTGTTGCTGAATTGTATTCTTCTTGTTGATTTTGGTTCAAAGGTTCCATAGGTAAAACATTACCAAATAAGCGTTGCACCTTTTCAGCAATGTCATACAACTGGTCTACAAAATACTTAGCGGCTTCTTCCCCACGGTAGAGTATTGGAGTGGATGTTAACCCATAGTGTTGCAACTGTTCTTCAGGCAAAGTGGATTTCACCAATAAGCAAAAACTGTTAGGTTGATGCAATTGATATTTGGTTCTTCTAGTCACCTCACCATTCGGGAGCTCCTGTGGTACTAACGTGGATTCGAAATCTGCGTAGACGGCTACTGGAATCCGATATTGGTGAACTGTTTTGTTTGGATGAACGCTCGAGATGGCGGTGGCAGACTAATCTTCACTTCATAGTTGTCATTACAAAGTCTTTGATGTTCCATCAACCACTCCGATCCTCCACGTCTCAAGTCTTTATTTGTGAAACAAAAGCATCTCTTACACACTGTTACTCTAATTTTCTTTTTAGTCACTTGTCGTCCAACCAAAGTTTCAAAGTTCTTGATGTAAACATAATGTGATATTTCACCTTTGGTCAATAGCAGCAAATCTGTATGATTTTGACGTTCAGTCTTTGTAACTCGTAACGGGTATACATTATTTGATTCGTCTAAACCAAACACATTAACTGAAACTCCTGGGTTTTTTCTTTCAAATTTAGCAATATCATTAAGACTAACAGGATACGACATACCTTGGAAATTATAGCGGTGTTGAACAGTTTCATATGCTACGCTAGGTCTACAGGGATGGTCTTCCACATATTTTGCTAACATTGCATACCGGAAACATTCATTATCCTCGTTTTTCACATTGATACATGATTTAGTATCTTGGATCACCTTTGGTAGAGGGATAAAGCTGCTACCCCTCATACCATATCCATGCTTGTGAACCCTCACATCCATACCTTCGATCGATGATAACGTCCAGCCGGATCCTCTTCCTTCGTGTTCTTGGAGTTTCATTAGCAGTTCATTCAAACATTCTTCTATAATTTCGTTGATATCAGATGTGGTTGTAAGGGTTCGGTTTTTAACAATGAATGCTCTCGGTGAGTTTTCACCATCGGTATTAGTAAACATAGCCTCCAACACCAATCCAAATTTAATAAAGTTCAATCTTGCCAATTCTTCCATCAATGTTTTTACAACTAGATTTTTAGCTTGGGTTATAAAGTTTTCCAGTTCCAATTGCACATTATTAATTTTGAAATGAGTTACAACTGGTCCTGGCAAGGCTGTGGTGCGCAGTTGTCTTATATCTTCCACTTCTTCTGTATCCTCTTCTTCCATATCCTCTTCTCGGGTACGCAGTTGTCTTACATCTTCCACTTCTTCTTCCGTATCTTCTTCTTCCATTTCCTCTTCTTGAATAAATCCTCCAGCTGTAGATGGTCCAGCTCCGGCAAATTGAATAACACTTGGTCTTCCTCTTTGCATTAACTGTAAATAGCTACCCCAGTCCTCCTTCTGCTTCTGAGGTTTTTCCAAAAACCGATCAATCGCATCCAAGTCTTCTTCACTTACTACAATCTCTTCTTTTCTGTCCTCTTCATGATGCAATTCTCGGTGTAACTGTAGATAGCTATCACAGTCGTCCATCTGCCTGTGGTAGTTTTCCAACAAACGGTCAATTGCATCCAGGTTTTCTTCACTTACTACAATCTCTTCTTTTCTGTCCTCTTCATGATGCAATTCTCGGTGTAAAACAAAAATATCTTCGTCTTGGAAAAACTCACCACATATATCGCAAAGAGCCATTTTTTTACAGTTTGGCTTTGAGTGTGCACTCGGTGAATGTCCACGCAATAATGAGCAGCACGCTCAACCGGGTCCCTTTATACCCGAGGTTGAAGGGTGGGGGGAAGGTGACGTCATGTACATCCGGTTAATCAATCATGTAGTAGATTTGGCTTTTAAACACCCATTTTCAATATATTATTCAACAGGCTTGATAAACCAATAATGTTTGATCTATATCCACTACTTTGTACAAGTTTTTTCAAAGATGTCTTTTTGAGCAAGTTTATGTGGGTCAAGGTCACGTAAAGATACCCTTTGAGCGGGGGATAAACCACTAAGCAGCATGCTAGTCCATTGCCGCAAAGTGATCTATCCCCCGCTCTGTTCTACAAAACCTCAATCAAGTCCAAGTTCAAGTCCTAGTTTAACACTTGGTTGGGAGAATTACATTAGTTTGATGCTTATTTCTACCGTTACACTTGCTCCATTCTCAAAAAGATATAAATAATATAATCCCGGATACTGTTTTGTTTCACGTCCTGCATGTTCCTTAATAAAGTCAAAAGCCAATCTTTTTGAATATTCATTATGAAACACTTCTCTCACACAAACAAGAATTTTTTCTTCCACCAATTTCAGTTGAATTGATGTTAGTTTGCTTACATCATCCTTGTCTATCAGGGGTAGCTTGTAGGTGAAAGTATTTGGTGGTAGTTTTCGCGTTCTGTCAAGTAAACAACAAAATTTTTTATACAATTTCTTCTCATTGTCTGTAATACTATTAATACCAATCAGATTATAATACGAACGTTTATAAGGTATACGACGAGACATTTCTTTGGTCACTGGTCTTCTTAAGAATGAGCTCCTGGACAGCCACTTCCAACGAAAGCTGGAGCGTGAATGAGAAGTGCGTGCAACCCGGCCGCCTTATATCCCCACCAGGCGACCACGCCCAGGATATTTAGGGGGGGGGGGGGGCACTTCGCGTCCGGAATATTTACTGTGTTAATAAGACCTGACTGTTAAAGATTTTGAAAACTTTTATATATTTAGGTCAAGGTCACGAAAAAACTTTAAAAAAATTAAGCCCCACACCCCCTATGGGGGGTGTGGAGCTCTTGGGTTGTCATCGCTGTAGCCTCCGAAGAGACGCAACTATGACAACAGAGCAACATCCAATGTCGTGTACCCTTCGCCACGCAAGACTTTTAAATATTTACTGCATTGGTAACAAATAACTAACAAAACATTTACATAATTTTGAGAGAGGTTGAGGACAGCCCTAGTGGCTTACGTCCTCGGTCCGAGTGCAGAGGCCGCCGCAAATTGGCCACAGCTGTGGTCTGCATGCCAGCGTACAAACGGACCGGTTCCCAACCCAGCCGCAATATTGTATGCCTGAGAGGACCCATACTAACATTGGTTTAAAATAGCTTTACACGGGGGTCTACTCCCGTACCCTATCTTTAATATTTAACTTTATCAATGCAGTGAATCTTTATAAGTCCTTTGTGGGTCAAGGCCACACGAACATTAAAAAATTTCGGCCCCCGTACATCCATGGCGAACCACGAATGTTCGGGGGCCTTGGGGACTAAAAAACACAAATAGCTAACAAAGATTCATTTACATAATTTTGAGTTTCCAGAAGGGAAACAAGAGGTTGAGGACAGCCCTAGTGGCTTACGCCCTCGGTCCGAGTGCAGAGGCCACCGCAAATTGGCCACAGCTGTGGTCTGCATGTCAGCGTACAAACGGACCGAGTCCCAAACCCAGCCGCAATATTGCATGCCTGAGGGGACCCATGCTAACGTTGGTATAAAATACTTTTACACGGGGGCCTACTCCCGTTCCCTGTCTTTACTCTTTACTTTGAGCATTGAAAAAGCTCAAGGGGGAATGCTAAAACAAGCGTATACACTTTAGATAAATATAACACACTTACTACACACAATTGAGCTCAACATAGTAAATGCTGGAACAAACACATAGACATTAAACACATATAACAAACAAGACACACAGGATAAAAGACAAACATGACACACAAGGGATATAGGCTACAAGTGAAACACTCTAATATAAAACACTTCCCAATACCCAAACGCAAGCGCAATATCTTATAACTAATATAAGTCCTAAAGTTAGAGTAGGCTTCGCTAAACAGTGAAGGCGCCATTCACTGTTTAGTGAGGCCTATGGCGGTCCGTCCCGATCGTTCACGTTCAACGCGCGGGAGCGGACTGCGAGCCGGCTGTGGTCGGGCCGCCTTATATCCCCACCGGGGCTGCCACACCCAAGGGTGGGGGAGGGGGTGGGGGAGGGGGGGGTCACTTCTCGTCCGGAGCAAAAAACTTGTTGGTCAAGGTCAAAAAATTTTCCGAAAAAAAAGTTCGGGGGGGGGGTCACTTCTCGTCCGGAGCAAAAAACTTTTTGGTCAAGGTCAATAAATTTTCCGAAAAAAAAGTTCGGGGGGGGGGTGGGGGGGGTCACTTCTCTTCCGGAGCAAAAAACTTTTTGGTCAAGGTCAAAAAATTTTCCGAAAAAAAAGTTCGGGGGGGGTGGGGGGGTGGGGGGGTGGGGGTGGGGGAGGGGGGGGTCACTTCTCGTCCGGAGCTAAAACTTTTTGGTCAAGGTCAAAAAATTTTCCGAAAAAAAGTTCGGGGGGGGTTGGGGGTGGGGAGGGGGGGGGGGTGGGGGAGGGGGTGGGGGTAGGGGGGGTGGGGGGGGGGTCAAGTGGGTCAAGGTCACCCACTACACTTCTACTCTAAGTGTTGGCTTTACCCCCTCCACAACCGAGTCCCTAGGCTGCACAACACCACTCCGCCAGTATGTCTCCGGCTTCCATGCGGTGCACCTCGCTGTTTTCTAACTCTCTATATGTAAGTATTTTTACAAGTCTTGAATCTAGGTCACTACACTTTAACTCTGGGATGATATCAACTTGTAGTATTTCTGTGTTTTTGACTCAAGGTCATCACACTTTAACTCTAGCACGTCGGTTATCGTACCAGAGGTGCTCACTAACCTAACTTGTAATGTTTAGGGTGGTGTTTTCACGCCACGTAGTATCGCCATGAGTGTCCAGTCCAGATTTTAAGTTAGATTAATTTTACTGTGATCTTTTCCATTTCCAATTCATTTTGCCAAAGGATGAGATTTCTCTTTATATATATCGGTATTTCTTTAGAGTTATTGGAGATTGTAGGGGTACAGTTAGTTTATTTACACAACTCTTTATCTTGGAGTTAAACAAAACTTCCACTTTGACTTTACTTCCTCGCTCCTCACAGCCTAAGCTGTACACCATTGTTTCTTCTACTGCCAACTCAGCCCGAGAGAACAGTGTGTTGACTGTAGGACAGCTCATGGTGAAGTGATGCGATACTCCAGCGTACAACCTCACCTTCCCCCACCACTGTAACCTTCCCCCACTCCTGCTGTTACCCCCCTCCACTTTTGCCCTGGCTCATGCGCTACCAACAGTCTCTCAGTATTGTGCGGACTTTTGTGAGGGGAAGCCATGTCGCGAGACACTTTAGGTAAGAAACTTAGCCGTGTTAAGTCTTTATTAGCTGCTCAGTGTCCACCGCTCAAGGTCAAGCGGGTTTCGACTTTAGCTAAGTGGCGTAAACTGTTGCGCGGATACCCTAAGTTTTATACCAAACAGACTAATGTAAGTTTTACTGATGAAGATTTGTTTAGAATATTGGAAGAAATGACTTTTCCTTGCAAAGTTCAGTTAGTTACTCCCATTCCTGACGGTTTAGAGTCTTAGTCTCTCGAGCCTATATACCTCGAGTGCGCGGGGTCGGACAGTCAGTCGCTCGGTGTCTGTCGTAGGGTGCGCATCGCGGTTGCAGTAATGGTCGAATGGGGGCTTCTGGGCCAGTTCAAGGTCACCCGAGCGGTGTCACATGACGGTTTAGGCAGAGTAACGTTGCAAACTTCAAGTTTCCTCGGCACTTTTGCTGTTTCTCATCGCGAATTCGCTCCAAGTCGTCGAGGTCATGGTAACTGTGACTGAAACTCGGAGCGTAGTGCGAGAAACAGCAAAAGTGCCGAAAAATTTTAGGTTTCAGCGTGACCTTGACCTTTTGTGACATCAATGACGTCATCTTGGTGACGTAAGGGGTGATGACGTCATCGGCACGTCATTTCTGTGACGTCATGGGTGTGACTTCATGGATGTGACGTCATTGGTGATGACGTCATCAATGATGCAATCGATGACGTCATCGATGAGGTCATTGACCTCGATGACGTCATCGCTCGGGTGACCTTGAACTGGCCCAGAAGCCCCCATTCCCCACTACTGGCGTACAAGTGGCATATGATAGATAAATCAGTATTACCACTCTTCTCAACCAAGGATAGAATATTTTATAACTGAGGGTTATGTTTATGTTGTGGTAAAGTGTTTTGGCAGCACTGCAAATCCAGCTGAATAATAACAACATCGATGGCAGCGACTCTGGCCCCGCGCACACGAAACTTCAAAATTTTTGCCTCAAACTAAATGCATTGCATGAGAGGTCTATTCACGTTAATGTACTTAGTCAATGGTTTAACCCAAAAGTCAGTTGCACATGTATAGTTTAAACTTTCACCTATAGTTGTTTTGAACTGAATTAATCTAGATTAATTTTAATCCGGTTTATCATTTATTTGTGCAAATAGCCCTTTGTATTACATGTTTGAATTTATATTTAATGATATCATAAATGGTACTATAACCGGTGTGGATTCTATTTGCAGGCTGCATTTAGAATGAGTCAGAAGCTTAGAGTGTCTGTATCAACATAGACGAACGCCGAGGCCAACATGACATTACACAATACGCATGTTGATGGGCCTAGCATTACTTCCAGCCAACGAGATGCCCCTTGGTCTCAGAAGTAATATGGTTCTACCTGAGACAGAACAACTTGGAGTTTTTATGCGTTGATGGGGTATGTATAAAGTGTCTATGTTTTAATTTAATTTTGCAATGTGATTGGCTAAAAACCCAGGAGTTTTTAATCCCTTCATTTTGGGTATTTCCAACAATTATTGTTTTCCATTAAATTTTTTTTAAATCTATTTTTTTTGTAATGTTTTCTATCTAACCAGTTTAGGCCCCCTCTTGCTGTATTCTAATTATGGATACAAGCTCACATTATCGATAATCACCATGAAATTGTTTTCCATTTAATTACCCCTCCTGAGCATTTAGTGTCAGTATCCGAGCCAGGCACGAGGCGTGGTGGTGTGTGCGGGTTTGCAAACTGCATTGGCGGTGAATGTAATGGTTGTAGCAGTTTGGATGCGGTTGGGAGTGGATGGTGGATCATTATTTCTGTTTCATCAAGTTTGTTAGAAAACTTGTTTTTTGTAGGAAGACTTGTTTCAAGAAACTTACACTCGTTGGGTATGTAATCATAGCAGTACACTCCTTTTCTTGTTGTCAGCGATTTATGTTCGGGAGGCACTAATTTTGAACTGTTAATTAATTCATGGTCAGAGACATGGAACCAGTATGGCTAAATTAGCTGCCATAATTCTGTAGGAACCTAAAAATTTAAATCCATATAGGCCTATCACCTATTTTTACCATTATTGCAATACTTTTTTCCTTGTTTAATGGTATCGTTCTGACATCACAAACTTTCAATATGTTTATATTAGTTATTATAAAGACTTGGTCATAATTGCTTATATTTTGGATGTACACCAGTACGAATTTTTTATTTCAGTTCTTAAGTTACTTCGAGAACACAGTGAAAACAAAATTTTGATGTCACATGATTTTGATTCGCACATTTCTTTAGTTCAGTGTTTAAGTCATTAAAGGAGGGGTAAAGGTTTTAGGTAAGGATTTAAGGCTTTAAATAGGGGTAAGGACTTAAGACTTTGAGGGATTTGGACTGGTTTCCCTTTAAGCGTTACACTCTAGCAAAAATGACACTGACGTCAAAACCTACAAAAAATTTTCACTTTCACTTATAGAGATGGGTTTGTTTTGCGACAAAAGTTTATTTATTTTTTCAGCTACTTCTTTTAAGTGAAGTAGGAATTTAGCATCTGCGTTTTCCCCTCTGTACAAGTAGGGTTCTGTTGAAATATTTCCATTTTTGAGGATATCAGCGTTGTACATTGATGTTATCATTCTGCAAAATAAATTTACTTGGTGAGTTTGGTAAGTTTTTCCACCGTCATAATCTCTGTCTTCACTGTCAACTGGTTTTTAGGGAGGATTCAAAATTAGCGCAAATTATAAAAGGCACTTTAATGAGACATTCATATTTATAAAAGTTGAGATTTTTGTTTGGCAATGATAATTTGATTTCCGATGGAGGGTGATTTCCACAAAAGGCGATTATTAAACCACACTTCTGGCGTGGGTTTACATCTTACATCTTTGTCGTTCCTTCAAGTACCCACATTGCTTATAAATAATTATTTTATTGGTAGATTTAGTGATTAGTTTTTGGATTAGTTCGTTAAAGATTTGTATGAACATGTCGTGCGATTTAGCCTACTGTTTTCACTACTGAGCAAGAGTAGATCAGTGTGATCTTCCAACTCAGTAACGATTCAAATCGGTAAAATTCTATTTTCATTTGTATATTCAAACACATTAACTGATACCTGGGGATTGTTCTGTTCGAATCTTTTAATTTGATTCACTGTTACAGGGTAAGTAAGCCCTGTAAAATTTTAAGCTTTTATTATGTTTTCATTGAATGATTCTTTGTTTAACACTGTATTTTGTCGACAGGTACATGTTTACTAAGCATCGCGTAAACTAAACCTCTGTTGTCTTTATTTTCAACCAAGCTGAACGATTTTGCTAGTTTTTTTGGAAGTGGCAGATAGCAAGAGACTTTAGGTTCCTCGTAGTGTAGTTGCATTTATTCATGCTTAGTATCAGCCATTTGACGTTGAGGAATGTCCAGCCACTGGCCTCAGCATCAGGGTGTTCTTCCTCCTGAAGAATTTTTTATCCGTCACTTTGGAGTAGCTCTCCAAGGTCATCTGTTTTGGCGTAGAGTATCCTCGTTTTGGTCTTGTAGTTCCTTACTTCTTCGGGCAGCCCTTTTTCCGGATGAGTGTACTTCGCTTCAAGATTAAAGTTATATTTTAATGTTATTCTTATTTCCATTTCCCTTCTTAGGCTGGTTCCTACTGTATGCAGGGCGTTTTCTAGGAAAACGCTTATATCCGTGAATTTGTTGTTAGTTACTTTAATTAAGTTAGTAATCTCTGCAATTACTTAAAGCTTTTTTTATCTTGTAGCTCATAACTGACTCGTTGGTGTTCCCCTGTGTTCTTGGTGGTCCTCAAGTCCCGGGTTCTGAGTTACTTGGTGATGCATTTATTTGCTCTTCGGTAGTTTGTGATGGCAATGGCGGTGTGGCAGGTGGAGGTGACAGTGGCAGCGGTGGCGCAATAGGTGGCGGCGGCGGTGGTGGCGGTGGTGCGGCTGGCGGCAATGTGGACAAGTTTCTTTGCTTCCACTGGAGTGTGAAGTAGTTTGAGTTTTTCATCAATGACGATGGATCTGCAGAGGTAGATTTTCTTTTCTTGGTGGTAGCGGTGGGATTATTCAGTGTGCTCTCCACTGGGTGTTGCTCAGTGCGACGGTCAGGGTTTAAGATGGGCTGACAGTGATTTCTGCATGTTCTTTAAGTATTGCCGATGCTGCCATGTTTCTATGGACTGCGGTGGTGCGGCTGGCGGCAATGTGGACAAGTTTCTTTGCTTCCACTGGAGTGTGAAGTAGTTTGAGTTTTTCATCAATGACGATGGATCTGCAGAGGTAGATTTTCTTTTCTTGGTGGTAGCGGTGGGATTATTCAGTGTGCTCTCCACTGGGTGTTGCTCAGTGCGACGGTCAGGGTTTAAGATGGGCTGACAGTGATTTCTGCATGTTCTTTAAGTATTGCCGATGCTGCCATGTTTCTATGGACTGCTAGTGTTGCTGGACACACTGGTTACAATGTCGCTGCCAACGGTGTAGACTGGTGTAGTTCGTAAGCACCAAGCAAACGCTTTGGTGGCAATCTCTCACGTTGTGTGTTGTAAAGTATGCCTTCCGGCAGACCGCACATGGAAACATGTCCCCCCAGTTGCGTGAGTGTATATCCTGGCTGTAGGCGGACTGGTGAATTGTGACGCTTTGGGCTTGGGCTTGCAGGGCTGCTTATAAAGGGAATTTGGTGAACGGGAACCGTCATAACATTAGTGAATTGGACAGATACAGCAATATGTTTTGCCAAGTATAAATAAATAAAATAAACCTAGATGGCCCAGATCCTTTCCCTGAGTGTGCAAATGCAGCCCGCTTGACAATTGTCCTGCTACACCACTCTCCTGCTACATAGTCACTCTTATGCTATACTTTTTTGGACATCAACTAATTTTAAAACTTAATAAGTAAAATTAGTTTCAAATTGGTAATTTCCCTTTTGTACTAATTGTCTTTCAAGGATTTCTTGTGTTGATATTTGTTGTATTAACGTCTTGTATTTTCATGCTTTACAGTTGTTAACATGTACGTAAATATTTTGTCTGCAGAGTTTTACAGCATTTCGTATGGTTTGCATGTTTTCTATATTTTATTTGCCATTATATGTTTTGTTTGTTTAATTTGGGTATATTTTAAGTGTATTATTTCGCTTTACAGTGTTTTAAGTCCACATATAATTGGTTATGCTTGTAGTTTTATCTTGCATTCTAGTATTGATTTTAGGTTTGTTTTTGTTTCTAGAGTTGCTGTATAAATTTTCACCGTAGTACATTTTATGTTGGTATTAAAGGCAATGTTTCTATGTCTGTTGACCCTCCCCCCCAGGTTCACATGGACAGCGGGTTATATCTCCCACTTGACAGGAGATATCTCTACTATAGAATATATCTTACTGTAGTCTAATAATTCAAATCAATTTGCTCTAATAAGGCTAAGGTTGAATTTTCGTTGTAACTCTTGATGTCGTAAACGATGTCATTTTTCATCGTTAAGGAAATTTTTGTTGTAGCTTTCTGTATTGCGGCTGAATTAATTTGTGTTTCATATGTTAATTCTTTGCTATTTTGTTTAGTTACACTTACTAATTTTGCATTTATTCTTATTTATTTATTTTATCTTCAATGTATATTGTTACTTTAGTCTTATTATTGCAATTAGGTATAGTAGTAGTAGTGGTGATGGTTACTAATTTTTATTGATGTTCATATACTAAAAAAACAAATAAAGAGACAGATGATAAAATTTTTGGTTTTGTGTATAAAATATTAGTACCAGGTTAACCGAGCCTTGCTCGTTGGTTTTAATTCAGTTTTGATATGGTGTCATGGTAATAAAGCTATTAACTTTCCACCAACAACCAACTATACCAGTAAACAGCTGTTTCAAAAGACTGCTTAAAATTAGTGTTCATTTATTTTTTATACCTTTCTTTGTTGTTTCGTTACCAAAATAGCAACCCATAAGACCAATGTTAAAAAAATACGATTTTTAAACTTAAATATAAACCAAATTTGATTTTTCCAGGGATTGAGGCTGTTTCTAAACTTATTTTTGGACCAAAACATTCTTAAATGCAAAGTATAAGCAAAATCTACCCACTAGATTTCGAGCTCGTGGAACACACATCCCTTCAGACATAGCTCGAATTACAGTACAGGATTTTTAATGGACTGTTTTTTACGTTTACTTTGAATAAAGAATTAGTCTTCAATGTAAAATCCAAACAGTTTTAAGAATTCACACTCTACGGTGTTAATTTTTTTCAGTAAACTGTTAATGGCTTTGTAATTTTAGGCTATGCAATGGCTTCGCTCCATGCCAAGCTGTCAGTTCTGGAGAGGACCCCCACTCTCCCGAAGGTGTCGGCGAAAGACCTGACTGCTAGCAGCGGGTACCCAATCGTTGACGTTAGAAGAGTGAACACGAAATACGGGAGAACGGTATTACTGGAACTCACCATGCCCGACGGAACAAAATCTACTACATACCTCCCGTCTAGGTTCGATGTAGAGCTGACGGATGAAAATCTCATCCAAATTAAAGGCGAGGGGTTCGTCGTGCGTTGCACGGGAATGGTGGGGAACTCCCCAAATATATTGATTTCCTCTAAGGATTGACATTAATAAATGCATTTCATGTGATCATAGAGTTATTCATTTTTCTCGCCTAATTGTTGACTTGCGCAAGATTACTTATGTTTTAAAACACGTAGACTTATATTAGTTTTATTTATCTAACTTAGTCAGTTTTTAAGGTACGTACTTTTATACACTTATTTTACACATAAATAATCTTAACCTTATTCATGTATCACTCTTACAAAAGTGAACGCACACTCTCAGTTCACTGCGAAACGTGTCAGTGATAATGCACATAATGCACAAAAATTTCCGCATCGCTGGGCCACCTCTCAACTGCAGCGCCAAACTGCTCATCGATTACAGCATCAACAATCTTGACTCCACTTAGCGCGTAACCTGTAATCATCAGGCCTGACTCCTGCCCGACTCGGCACTCGGCGGCGACCTTGACTTTCCCAGTTTGCTAGACCACACTGCCAGGCTCGGCTAGGGGGGTAATTAAATATCAGGCAGTTATATCTACTAATAATTTTTTCCATATTTAATGGTATCGCTCCCACATCACAACCTTTCAATACATTTATATTAGTTAATTCAATTCAATTCAATTCAAAAATTCTTTATTCAGTTATATACATGCAGTATACATGAATAGTGTCACTTCGTTACAGTACGTAACAAACATTAATAAAAAAAAATAAACACATAAGTTAAACAATCAAAATAAACTATTTCAACAAAAAGAATTCTTCATATGTATATACAGGATTATTTAAAATTAATGTTTTCAATTGTTTCTTAAATCTACACATGTTGTTTTCGGTCTTTATGGCACTTGGGAGGCTGTTAAAAAACAAAATTCCCGAATAAGTTTGATTTTTTTTAGACATTTCTTTGTTTACTCTATTTATCCGAAAATCATTCTTGTATCTGGTGTTATGACTGTGGTTGTCAAGCTGTTTAGATAGGGACTTTTCTGAATTTTTTACATGTAAAATTGTCTTATAGATATATAGACTGTAAACCGTCATTATATTTAGAGTGCAAAAATGACTTCTGCAGGATTCATTAATTGGTAATTTTAGCATTGTTCTAATAGCAACTTTTTGAAAATGAAGTATTCTATTTAGATTTAATTTTGATGTTGCTCCATAAATTTCTATGCCATAAGCAATATGAGAGTGAATTAATGAAAAATATACTGATTTTAAAGTTGCTAAATCACAGAAAGGCGTTAATCTTCTTAAGGCAAAAATACCTGAACTTATTTTTGTACAGATTTTCTTGACATTACTTATCCAATTCAGTAGACAATAGACAATAGACAATAGACAATATTTCTTTATTTACATATTCGTTGAGAATAGTATAAGCGTCAGTAGTTACAATAAGAAATGAGGAAAAGCTCCACTGGTGCTGTTATTCAGGAATTCAGCTTCTGAGTAGTATGGTCTGTCCTGTAGCCATGATGTCAGTTGATTCTTGAAGCGTAGTAGTGGTAGTGTCTTGAGATGCTCAGGTAAATGGTTATAATACAAAGCTCCTTTGTATGCTGGTTTCTTTTCAAACAGACTGAGATGGTGTGGTGGCAAGGCAAAATTTGAAGCATGCCTTGTGTTGTGCTGGTGTATGTCCTGATGTCGTGGCTGTTGTGAGGTGACTGCAAACAGGATTGTTTCACGTATGTAGAGTGAAATTACGGTGAGGGTTTTGAGTTCTTTGAAAGTCTCCCGGCAGCTTTCTTGGTGTTGTAAGCCTGCTAGGCATCTAATTGCTCTTTTCTGTTGTTTGAGGATCCTTTCTAGGTTTGTGTTGGCTGTCCCTCCCCATGTCACTATGCCATACCTCAGGTGTGATTCAAAAAGGGCGAAGTAAGCTGCTTTGGCCGTATCCAGGCCACTTATTTGTTTCATTCTACGAATTACATAGATGCCTGAGGAGAGCTTCTTGCACAGCTGGTCTATATGTGGTTTCCAGGATAGTTTTGAGTCGACTATGATGCCGAGGTGCTTAGTTGTTTCTTTTATTTCTACTTGAGGCAATGGTGTTAGTTGTGTGTTCTTGTTTTTGGTCACAAAAGCGATTTGTACTGTTTTTGTTTCATTTAGGACTAAGTCATTTTCGGAGCAGTAACGTTTAATTTGATTGAAATAGGTTGTTGTGTTTCTTTCTAGAGTGTCTGCTTTTTTATCAGTTATGGTGAGAACTGTATCGTCCGCGTACATGACTGTATAACAGTCGCTTTGAAGCCAGTCTGGCATGTCGTTTGTGAGGAGTAGGAATAGTACTGGGCCGAGCACAGAGCCTTGTGGCACACCTCTCATTACATCAGCTGTTCTTGAGTGGGCTTTCTGAGTGATGTTGTTATTGGTGTAGCTGATCTCAACTAGCTGTTTTCTATCTTTTAGATAGCTTTCAAACCACTCTGCTTCTTTTCCTCTTATGCCTAATGTTCTTAGTTTTTGGAGTAGCCGGTCATGATTTAGACAGTCAAACGCCTTACTGAAGTCTAAGAATAGGCTGGTAACTAAGCAGCCTTCTTCCAGTTGGTCTATTATGTGTTCTGTTAGTTGTATCAGTGCTGTCGATGTTGATCTGCCTTTCAGGAAACCATGCTGTTGGCTTGTGAGGAGGTTGTGGTGTTCAAGGTGGGTCAGTAGTCTCTGAAGAACAATTTTTTCTATTATTTTTGAAAAAGTGGGAATGAGTGAAATTGGTCTATAACTTCCAGTATCAGTTTCTAGTCCTTTTTTGTACTTTGGATATATTTTGGCAATCTTTAATTTGGCTGGAAAAATTCCCTGTTTTAGAGACTTGTTTATTATGTCTGTGAGTGGGCCAGTAAGTACTTCTTTACATTCTTTTGTAAGTTTGGCAGATATTTCGTCGATGCCTGAGGAGGTTTTTGATTTTAAGGAGTCTATGGCTTTCAGTACTTCTGCATGTGTTGTTGGTCGGAACTGTAGGTTGTGGTCTATTGTGGGTGGAAGGTCTGGGGGAATGATGTTTGAGTTTGTGTTATTAGTTTGGAGCGTTCTTTCAGCTATTGTGGCAAAGAATGTGTTAAAGTGATTTGTTATTTCATGAGGTTCACTAACCTGTTCCCCATTTATTTGAAGTTTTAGCTGGTTTTCTGTGCTTCTTGTTGCTTCTCTTTCATTATTTATTACCTGCCACAGAGCTTTAGATTTATTTTCTGCCTGGTTGATGTGTGCTGCAGTTTTTTCTTTCTTGAGTGTTTTCAGCCTTTGGTCATATTCTTTTTTCTTGGTGGCTGTCTCTGCTTTATCTTCTGCTCGTCCTGTACGTTGTTCTTTCTCCAGGGCATTGATGTAGTTGTTTTTGAGCCTTAAGCATTCGTTGTCCCAATAGTGCCTTTTTTTGCGATGTCGTCTTCTTACAATTCTAAGGGGACAGGTGTCATTGAGAGCTGCTTGTATGGTGTTGTGGAAATTTTCATAGGCTTGATTTACATCTTCTGTTAGCAGGATGTTATTCCAGTTCTGTGTTTGAAGGTTTTCTTTGAAAAGCCTAATCCCCCTTTTGGTAAAAATTCTCTTTTTTTCTTTGGTTGTGTTTGGGTTAGGTTTTGATATGTTTAGTGTGATAAACTGCGCTGAGTGGTCGGAAAGTCCTGATTGGACAACAGAGATTTGTATTAGTTCTGGGTTTATGTTTGTGCAGATCCAGTCTATAGATCTTGAGGATTCTTTTGTTACTCTTGTGGGTGGCTGTGTCATCCTTGTTATGCCAAAAGTGGTAAGTAGCTCCTCGATCTTAGTGTTATCACTATTTTCTGTCAGGTTGTCTACATTTATGTCTCCCATTAGAATAGTTTGTTTGTGTGTGTGTAGGGTGTTGTTTAAATGTTTTAATAAGATGTTAATTGCTTGATCCAGGTTTGCACTGGGTGGTCTGTAGACTCCTAATACTTGGACTATGTGCTTTTTGGATTTAATTTCAAAAAGTGCCATTTCACAGATGAGCTCTGTTTCATCCTTGCTTGTGCTGATGAGTCTTTCTCTAGGCCATTTTTTACATATCCAGCTACTCCTCCTTTTATATGGTCTCTCCTAGAAAATCCGCCTAATAGAGAGTAGCCCTCAAGGCAGGTTTTTTTAAGGTTATCTTGAGGTAGGCCGTGTTCAGTTACTATTACAAGGTCTGGTTTTTCATCGTGTAAAAAGTGGCCCAATCTCTCTAATTTGTTTGACAGCCAATTTATGTTTTGATGTGCGATTTTAATGGACCATTCACAAAATGTTTGATTCTTTTGAGGGCTGAGTTCCAGAGTATTCTCGTTGTGTGAACTTTTTGTAATTTGTGTCTTTCTTTGGGGGGCTGTCCTTTGCCTAAAAAATGATTCACGATTTTTTGGCTATTGAGTTGCTGGTTTTGTGTAGTATTGTATTACTGTTTGCGCTGTTTTTTGTGGTTAGTTCATTTTTATTGTGCAGGAGGTTGTTTGTGGGTGTGTTTGTGATGAATCTTGACAGTTGTTCTGGGCTTAAGGAGTTTGTGTATTGTATCCATTTACCTATGGTGTCATTCCTGCAGGGAGTAATGTAGAGAAAAGATTTTGTATGTCTTGATATTGCGACAATACAGTGTGGTTGTGAGTCATATATTTCTTCTGGCTTACTCGAGGTGCGAATTAGGGCTATGTGTTCTGCCTGTCTACCTTGAAATTCATGAACAGTAGATGTGTTGTAACCAAGTTTAATGAGCTCACGTTTCTCTGATTGTTTAAAGACAAGACATGTGTATGTGTTCTTTGTCAGACTCTTGCTGAGATTTTCTATTCCCTCGAAAAGCTTTAGACTCTGTTCACCTGTGGTGTGATTTGTTGTTACCATGCCTTGAGGATAGAGACTTGAAAGTATAGCGGTAGTGCTTGCTGTACACCTAAAAGTTTTGTTCAGTGTTTTGGTGATTTTTGCTATTTCTGCAATCCTGTGGAAATTCACCTCAAGTGTCTCTGTTCTGTTTATGAATGGGATTTGATTCATGTCACCGATGAGTATCACTTCTTTTACTTTTGCAAGGGTTGCTGCAAAGAGAACTTCCCCAGCATGCAGCATTAGAGCTTCGTCTACAATGAGCCTATTATACTTATTTCCTGTCTGTATGTGTTGGGTTGAATTTATTAAGAATGAATGCAGTGTTCGGAATGTGTCATTGCATTCATATTTACTATTGTTCGGATGGGTGCTTTTAAACCTTTTCCTGAAATCCAGTGCAGAGTCTCGCGTGGGAAAAAGGACAAGATCTCCAGTTTTGTAGTTGTTTAATATAAAAGTGGTTTTTCCACAGCCTGGCACTCCTTGGACAAGGTTTAGATCGATGTCAGGTATAAAGTTAATGTTAAGATGCTTTATGCTATTGTATAGGCGCAAGTCATTTAACAGTTGGGTATCATCTGAGACTACAATGTTTGAATTAATAGCGATGTTGTTTGGGGCTGCGACATATTTTCCGTTTTTATCTTTTGTTACTTCTATTAGTCGGGCTCCATCAAATCCAAATTGGTAGTGTTTAGTTAGTTTTTGTTCTGTGTAATTATTTCCAGTTTGTAGGTTGATGATGGCATATTTGTTTTTCGTTTTTTCATAGAAAACCTTTGCCGCAGCATTGTCATTTATGTGGCTTATATTATATTCTCTATATACTCTGCTAAGCTCCTGAAGGATGACTTTTTCTTTTGATTTCCAGATTTCTTTTTGCTCATGCATTGCTGCTTCCATGTATTTTCTTTTATCTTCTGTCCCTAGGCGAGGAGGATCATAGGGGATGGGTGTTGCATGGGATCCTCGAGTTGTCCTCCAGTTGTTATACATGGTTACTTGGCGGGAGGGGGATAGTTGTAATATTTTCCTTTGGTACCTGCTTACAGTGCTATCGATGATCTCGTCAGCTGTTTCTTTCAATTCCTTTGAGTGAGAGTATATTCGGAAGCGGTGAAGATAGGCATTGCAGGAATGTTGTAGGAAAACCTGGAGAAGCTCTCTCAAACTTGCTTGAGTAAGGTTTACTGCCTTCATTATTTCTTCTAGATTCAGGGCAAAGAGTGACGGGAATTTAATGCACTCGTTAGCTAGTTCCAGGAAGCGGAAAAGTTTTTTCTTCCAGTTATTCTCTTTGGAGGAGAAATATATATTTATATGTGTGTTTCCTTGGTTGTCCTGAATTGTCCTGAAGTTATTGAAAGATATATTTCTCTCTTTGAGTTTTTGATACTTGGGTTCTGTCTGCTGCGAGTAATTTTCCTCATTATCTACATCCAGGAGGTGGATACTGCATGCCTGGGATAAATCTTCATCGGATTTGTATTGTGTCGTAAGGAGCGGAGTTTCTTCGGGAGGGAAAGAGAAAACCTTTATGTTTTGAATATTGACGAAGTCACCTTTTGTGAGGTGGGAGATGCGGCCTGTGTTTGGGTTTATTGCTGAATGTCGAATAAATTTGCATGGCGGGGATCTTGTTTCAGTAATTTCATGGTCTTCGTCATCACTGAGTGGAATACCAGTTTGCTTTTCATTAACTCCTGTGTCTGTTATGAGGCTCTCTTCAATTTTGTTTGTTGTTTGTTTACTATGGGGCTGTTTTTTGGGGGGGGGGGGTTTGACAGGCTCCCTCTGTCTGTCCTATGCGCTCTTCATTTGTCAGATGTTCGGTGCTATGGAACTGTTTTTTTGGAGGGGTTTGACAGGCTCCCTCTGTCTGCCCTATGTGCCCTCTGGTTGTCAGATGTTTGGTACTATGAAACTGTTTTTTGGGGGGGTTTGACAGGCTCCCTCTGTCTGTCCTATGCGCTCTTCAATTGTCAGATGTTTGGTGCTATAGAACTGTTTTTTTGGAGGGGTTTGACAGGCTCCCTCTGTCTGCCCTATTTGCCCTTCGGTTGTCAAATGTTTGATAGTATGGGACTGTTTTTTTGGGGGGGTTTGACAGTCTCCCTCTGTCTGCTCTGTATGCCCTTTGGTTGTCTGGTTATTAGTTTCTGTTGTATTTTTGTTATCAAAAGGTTGCCCATAAGTCATAGCTAGACTTTTTGCTACTTGTAGAGACACACTAAAAACATTTTCCCTCTTATTTATCTTCCTCCTGGCTTTTACTCGGGAACTTGACTTGGAGGTTAGTGGTCTTGCGAATTTTTTATTTAGGTCTTGATCGGATAGTTTTTTGTTTTCCTGTTCACAGGATCTCTGCAAGAGTATTTTCATGTTGTCCAAAACCTTTTCCACTTGCTCCTGGCGGATTTGAAGATGGGCCAGTTTAAGGAGAACATAGGAGGAATTATTCTCTCCTTGAGTATTAGTATTAGTACTGTGGGTTTGTGTTGCTACAGTCTGTTGCTCTAGGTGATGGTCTTTGTGTCTAGTTTTACTCTCCCTTTCGGTTTGCTGTAATACCTTTTTTAGTTTCTCGATTTCTTTCTCATAGTTACAGATGATTTGTTCCTTTTCTTTGTCCTGCTCTTCAAACATGGTCATAAGCTCATTTCTTGTTTTCCTCTCTTTGGCTAGTTGCTTTTCAATTTTGTCTATGGTTTCCACAAGTTTGTTGTTTTTTTCTATCAAGAAGTCCTTTTCGTGTTCAAGATCATCTATTTTGTCTTGGTCAATAATGCTGGTATCTGTGGTTTGTTTCAATAGTTCGCCATTTTTTAGAGACATGTCATGAAGGTTTTGTTTTAGTTTCAGGTTTTCAGACAGCAGGGCTTGACCCACTTCTGCAGCCAATATGAGGGATGTTTCAAGGTCTTGATTATCATGGCTGTTTTGGAGTTTTATTTTTATGTCCTCTATCTCATTAACTGGAGAAGTGAGAATTTGTTCACAAACCAAGTTGCTGTTGTTGCATTGGTCGTCTAACGCTTCTAATGATTTGTGATTGTTTTCTATTTTATTTTCAAATGCCTTGTTTGCTTTAAGAGCTGCGTCAGCCTCTTCTAAGGCTTTGTTGAACGTCTTATTTTTAAAGTTGTCTACTTGGGGGATACCATGAATGTGGATGTTTTCAGCATATGGAAGCAGGTTAGATTCATTAATATTTGAAGTTGTGTGGTCACCAAAAAATGTGACATTATATACTGCTGTGTTATTTTTTGTCTTTTCAATTTTTTCATTTATTTTGGCAGGCCAGTAACGGTAGCCTTTCAGTTTGGCAAAAACCAGGTCTCCTGTAGTGTACATGTTTTATTCTATGTTAATTGGACTATTTTTATGAATTTTATTTTGAGCCTGTGTTTCATTAAAATTCATCATTAAAATTCATTAAGCTTTACATCAAATTGAAGTTTAAACTACATTAAGCTAAGATGTGGGGTTGAATGCAAGCTGTTGAGCTAGGTCAGGAGTTGCTGCTGATGACTAGCCAAGGTGTCACATTGTTTGCTGAGTTGGAAACTGCAAGTAGGTCACCATATGTCAGTGAATAATGCCGTTTGATTTCTAATTGTTTGAGTTTTCTTGTTTGCTATTAAAGTATTTAAATTATTGTTTTTAAATTGAGATGGTAGAAATGTTGGTGGTAGGGGTGTGCGAATAGTGATTTTTTGTTTCGAATCGAATCGAATCGAATAGTTATTTACTATTCTAAATATCGAATAGTTTCGAATCGAATAGTAACGTTGGAATTTGTTTTTAACGAATAATTTATTTCAACTGAGATTGACTATGAATTTCAGTTATGTAGTATTTTAAATATGAGTATTTCACAACCAAACTTTTTTTATATAATTAGGTAAAAATAAAGTGTTTTTAATTGTTTTTACTTGGTTTGGATACCTGTTCCTAGTGTAGAGCAACAATGATAATTTTCAGCACAATGTTTTGCTTAAAATGAAAGTACAGGCTTATAGAAGTGCAATAACACTCAATTATTGATACAAAAAACATATAAAATATTTAAAATATAATATAAGTTTTTATATTTTTATATTTTTTATTTTAAACATATCAGTAAAGTATTTATGATTGCTTTATAAATACGTTTTGAGAATTTAAACGATCAATAGTTTCTTATTTTTTCAATAGGCTATTCCTATTCTAATAAAAAAGTTAGGATAAATACTGGTAAATATAAATAACATCTAGATACTTGTAGCTTAAACTAAACTAAAAGTAAAGGTGTGCGTATCCCAGCTCCAGTGATCTAAACAATGAAAAAGAGACATCCCTTTAGGCCTATTCTGACTTTATTTGGTAACCAAAAATTCATAAATTAATCGTGTTCCCAAAATCCAAGCTAAGTGGATAAAATTCCTAAAAGTTTTACTTGAGGATTAATAGACAACTTATTTATCCTACGATCATAACACAATCACAATAATTTAATTACGACGAGAATAAATAATTAAACAATCATGCCACACCGCCGAGAAGATAAACAAGTCAAAGCACATCTGATCAGATCAAATAAACGCTAGCGCGAGCGCCATTTTAATATTTCGTTCATCCTGACTTGGCTGACACAGAGTATGACAAGTTTTAATTCATCACGATATACCCACTCTCGGATTATAACATGTGTGATGTAACTATTTTTTGTCAATCTTAAGGTGTAGATCGACTATACAACTTTGTATATAGCAAAATACAGCTATACCAAAGATTATATAACTCCTTCTGTATAGGGAAAAAGTGGAATCATTTTATAATTTTAAGTTTTTTACTGGTCGACACGTGGCAACACTGATGGAAACTCGGATCTACTGTTAGGCCTATTCCATTCGTCGTCTTTGTCAATATAACTGTTATTAATTGTGGATCAACACATTCATTGCATTTGAATAATATTTCTGCTTTACACTATGTAAATTTGTTCATTTAAACCTTTGTTTTGAAAATTACACTACACGTCGGGCATCGTTAGCGTTTTCGGGTAACCGGCGAGCTATTCCAACGTTTCAAACTATTCGGTTCGAACTTAGAATATTTTCTGGAATTTCGAATCGAATCGAATATTGCGATATTCGGTTGAAAATTATTCGAAGTTCGAATATTCGCACACCCCTAGTTGGTGGGTTTCAAAAATTTTATATAAATTTTCAATTGAGTTTTCAAAGCTAATGGCGTTAAGGTGTATGTGAAACTATGCTGTGGGAAATCTTATTTTGTGTTTTGTAGTGGTCATTTAGTCAAGATGTCATTTGTTATTATTTCTACTTTAACTCATGACTGATTGTCCTTTTGGAGTAAGTATGTTTGTGTTTCTTCTTTACTTCACTACTTGAAGGATTGGTTGAGTTGGCTTCTTGAGTAGCACTGCTCACTTCACAAGTGTGAAATTAGATGGTAAACTTTCAAAAAAGGTATTGTTTTTTGGTTTTATGGAAAGTTTAATATCTCTTGAGCTCTTCTATGAGTATTTCAATAGTATTTTGTTGGTTTTACTACTAAAACACGTCATAAAAAGAGGCACTGATGTTACTAGTTGTGTAAGCTGTCAGCCATCTTGGATGTTAATGTGTATTGTCCAATTGTATTCCCAAAAAAGGTGTGGTTGAAGAGACATTTATTGGTAAAAGGTTCTCACATGATTTAGCACAATTTTTATTACTAAATTTGATAATGGTTGTTTTATTTTTGTTTAAGAGCAAGTTAAGACTATTTAAATATTCGTCAATTTTGTCTATTGCTGTTTGGTTCTTTTCTACAACATGATTAATATTTTTGTCAATAATTGTAAAGTTTATATCATCTGCATATATACTGAAATGGTTATTTATGTTTAAATCTTTAATGCAGCTTGGCAGCCCTCCCAAGTAGCATAAATAATGTGGGTCCCAACACTGATCCTTGCGGAACTGAATACTTAACTAATCTTGTCCTGGATTTAACCTTAAATACTCGGTTATTGACAACATGAGTAATTTCAACATATTGTAAACGTTCTTCCAGATAAGACTTAAACCAAGCGAGTTCTTTGCCTTTAATACCAATCTATACAGGGTGTCCAGCTTCGACTGTCCGAAACTTTTCCATGTTGTTCAGCTAGCCAAAATAAACAAAAAAGTTAATATAAACATATGTCCTAAAATGCTTCGTTAACCCGCTAGCCGCCATTTTGTTTTTTACACTTAATAATTTTTATTTCCATAACGGATAAATGGATTAGGTTCATGTTTGGCATGGACCTTTAGTACAACAATGGTTATTAAAAGAAAAAATATTATTTTTTTCTGTCACATATTTTCAAAATGGCGGCCATTTTAAATTTTTAACCTCAAATATCTCAAAAACGGTAAGTTTTATAAAAATTTTAAAAGACACAAAAAAGCTGCAAAATTAAATTATCTAACCAATGATACCAAGTTTGTAATGATCTGACAACAATTAATAAAGTAATTGGGATTTTTCTTCTAAATTAACCTAAATTTGCATGCATTATAATGGAAAATCAATGATTTTATAGACAAGAATCTCAATAACTTAATTAATTATTGTCAGATCATTACAAACTTGGTATCATTGGTTAGATAATTTAATTTTGCAGCTTTTTTGTGTCTTGTAAAATTTTTATAAAATTTACCGTTTTTGAGATATTTGAGGTTAAAAATTTAAAATGGCCGCCATTTTGAAAATATGTGACGGAAAAAAATAATATTTTTTCTTTTAATAACCATTGTTGTACTAAAGGTCCATGCCAAATATGAACCTAATCCATTAATCCAGTTATGGAAATAAAAATTATTAAGTGTAAAAAACAAAATGGCGGCTAGCGGGTTAACGAAGCATTTTAGGACATATGTTTATATTAACTTTTTTGTTTATTTTGGCTAGCTGAACAACATGGAAAAGTTTCGGACAGTCGAAGCTGGACACCCTGTATATTAATACGCAAGCATGTTTCATTTCCTCCTTTTTTCTCAGCTCGTGTACATCGTAGGAGAAATCCGAACATACCGTTAGAAAGGTATAGTCCTGTAGATGAGCAGAATCACATTCTAATTCACATCGGACTCCAGGGCTACGCCCCACAGGCTTTCAAAGTTCCAATGTTAATCTTATGGAGAAAAGAGAAATGAATGAATCATTAGACAGCTGCTGTTAAAACAACTGCAGGAAAATTAGGAAGAACAGATGTTTTAGTTCTAAAATGTTTTTAAGCTTCTTGGGTCCAGATCAACTGAAATTTTGATCGAATTTCGATCAGGAGGCGATCTCTAGTATCACTTAATTTACCTAACAATTTTGTATGACAAACACTGTCAAATGCTTTAGTCAAATCTAAAAATGACCCAACAATATGGTTATTTTTATCTAAATTTTCCAATACATTCTCATTAAAGAAATCAAAGCCGAAACAGTAGATCTATTTTGTCTAAATCCGTGTTGTTCCTCATCTAATATGTGATTTTTCTCAAGAAAATTATTTAATTGGTAAAACATACACTTCTCAAAAATTTTAGACAAAGCCGGTTGAATAGCAAGTGGTCTGTAATTTGTAGGATCTTTGCTATCACCTTTTTTAAACAGAGGAACAATTCTAGAAGTTTTTAATTCCTTTGGATATATGCCAGATATAAGGGATGCATTAATGACATGAAGTAAGGGCCTAAGCAGTGCCCATTTGGCATCCTTAATAATTTTTATAGGGATTTCGTCAAAGCCACAGGACCATTTAGATTTTATTGAATCGATAATTTCTATCATTTGTTGCTCCAGAATTGTTTTTACTGAAAAAATATTCTGAGATAATGGATTATTGGGTGAAGTTGAAGATAAAATATGATTTTAGCGAATTTCCCTATAGGGAATACGCTATTACAGTAGTAGCCATGGTAAGACCTAAGCCCGGGACCATGTTACTTTTTCATTTTGAGGTCCCCAGAGGCCAAAAATACCGTTCGTTCATTTTCATATATATGTATATATCTATATATCTATATATATATATGTGTGTCCGTGGTACTGATAACTTTTGACAGCGACTTCCGATTTTGATGAAATTTGGTATGAAGGTGTAAGACCAGATCTATTTTCATGAGTTCGCGAACCAGCATTGTCGGGTTATGGGAACAGGGTTTTATGGGGTTTCAAAGGGGTCAAAAATGGGTTTTTGGCATTTTTGGACCTTAATTTTTAAAATTCAACAATTTTAACTGAAACCATTTAAAAGAGCTCAAAAAAACAAACAATTTAGTATTTTGAATTTTTAACTTGGCTTAACAGGTTACGGAGAAAAGCTAAAAATAGGTTTCCAATGTTAATCTTATGGGAAATCAACAAAACTCTGTATCTCGCTTATTTATCGGAATAACTTGATAAAATTTGGTACGTACATTCACAAGGTAGGGTTTAACTGATATTTGCTAACAACATCCATATCGCGGCAAACCTACATACTCACCCCCATGGGGTTTATGGGGAAAATTTAAAAGTGTCAAATATTGATACAATGATATTTACCTTACCTAACTATTACATTTTCTAACAAAACTAACATTTTCTAACAACAACCAATGGCAGCAAACCTACATACTCATTCCTATGGTGTTTATGGGGAAAATACAAAATCGCAAGATCCTTTGGAAATTTGCTGAGTACGCAGGTCTGCTGCGACGGGGGTATTTTAAGTTTGGAATGATGGAATTGTCAACCATATCTGTAAAATAATCATTCAAGATGTTAACCACTTTGTATGGGTCAGATACAATATTTTCATTATTTTTCAAGATTATTTTTGGAGTCAATGACTCATCCTTTCTAGCAAGTTCCGCATTGACCAGTTGCCAGGCTGCTTTAGAGACATTCTTGGATTTCATAATTTTACTATTGAAATAATTACGTTTTTTGTTTACGATACACTTTTTGTACATTCTTTTATGATATTTCAAAGTCGATTTCTCATTTTTATTTTTTCTTATAGATTTACTCAAGTCAATAAGTTTCCTACGTTTGTCTTTAATTTCAGTGTCAATCCAATAATTTCTTTTAGCTTTAATGCGAACATTTACAATAGGAAAGTTTTTTTGAAAATAATACTTTAATACATTGTAAAAAAATGTAAACTTATTCTCTATTGGAGATATGAACAATTCAGACCAGTTTTCCTTCTGTAAATCATCAATAAAACTAGTAATAGCCTCTTTTTTGTAACATCTTACAGCTTTAGTAGGTCTTAAATTTACATCCTTATATACAATTTTATTTACATTAAATAATTGACTGTCATGGTCAGACAGGGCTGTGACAAGACAAGATACTTTTATATATTTCTTTTCTATGTTTGTAATAAAATTGTCAATTGCTGTTTCACTTACATCATTAACTCTAGTTGGAATATTTACAGTATAATACTTGTTATTCAAATTGAGTACATTTATGAATTCGCTTCTCCTATTATCTTGTTTTAGGACGTCGATATTAAAATCCCCTCCTATACAAACATCTTTTTTTGTTCCGACTAATACATTTAAAAACTGATTTAGTTTTTCCAAAAAAACATCTATTTTATGAGACGGTGTTCGGTAAATACCACCAATAATAATTTTGTATTTGTCTAATTTAAGCTCAATTGCACAAGATTCAAAAGTTTTATCACAGTTTAAGACATGTATTTTTTTGCAATCAATTTTTTTGAACTGTAAATTACTATTAACCATTATCAATACTCCACCACCTTCGTTAACACTTCTTACATAATAGTTACCAATTTTGTAACCATTAATTTTAAAATTCATGATTTCTACTTAGTTTAATTTATGCTCCGTCAATATAATCACATCAGGCTTAATTTCTTCCAAGGTAATCAATAAAACATCTATTCTGGTGGACAAACATTGAATATTTTGGTGGAATATTGATAATTCCTTAATACATTTTTTCTTACTATTTATATCTTTAGTCACACTGGAAGTAGAGGAGAGCTGCCCTGGAAGTTTAAAGGCAAAGCTCTCATTTCTTGACATTGTGTGGGAAAAACATTACAATTGACAGGGTTAGGAGCACTCACTGACTGACACACATCACTGACCACTAGTTCACTGGTGATCTTCTGGTGACCGTCCGATGAGGTAGAGCTGAGCCGTCCCACTGCAGTACTGCTATCCGTAGTCGGTAGTGGTGTCGTCTTAGTGGTTGGTAGTGGTGTCGTTGTAGCTTCAACACTGCTCTGCTTTTTCACTGAACTCTTAACCACTTCACTGAACTGCTGAGAGCCAGGAACCAGTACAGGTGATGGGCAGACAGCAGCAGGCGTCAGCGGCAGGATGGAAGCATCGGTGGTGTTGCTCGAGGCGCTTGTGCTCGGTTGGATCTCCGAAGTCTGCTGCAGATCCTCCGTGGGTATCTCACCCATAATAGGAACAGGCTGGTTACAAGTGTCAGACAGGACTGGTGGGGAATCCCTCTCACAACTGCAACTGTCAATGGTCTTCTTTAGCTGATTTAAAAATTCAGAATGTGAGAGTCCCCTCCATAATTTTTGCTGAGCAGCTGGTTGATCATATGACACCACACAGATTGTAGCATTAGTCATTTGGTGTAGCTTTATAATATTTTTGGCGAAATGGTTGAGGGGTATTAAGTCACGTACGCAGCCCATAGGGGAGCATATTAGAGTATCAAATTTTTTTGTTTCAAAATCTTTAATTAGTTGTTCAAATGCCTCATCATAAGCTGGTTTCGTTGGTTTACCTTTATATTCTTCTTTTGTAACTAGACTGTACACTGTTGCACCACTTGGTTGAGTCTGGCATGTCAATCTTGTGTTAATGAAGTCTTTTCCTTTAGGCCTACCAAATATCTTGCGAAATACTACTGCTACACCAGCAGACATATTTCTGTTGTGTTGAAGGTCACTTGAAATTGTGTGTGCAAATGCTGTGGTGGGGTTATTTTTGTTGGTATTAATCACGTCCCACATGTTGGCTTCAATGACATTAATATTAACATTAATATTGTGAAGTTTGCTTCATCTCTGTCCTCTCCTATTCTTGCCACCTCCGGCGTCCCACAGGGATCCTTACTTGGCCCACTCTTATTTTTGCTTTTTATCAACGACTTGCCCCAAAGCATACAAGTTCGTTGTTTGATGTTCGCTGATGATGTAAAACTCATCTTAGAAATAAGTACAGTCCGCGACTGCATCCGTCTCCAGAGATCCTTGGAGGATGTCTTGGATTGGTCAGGGAGGAATCTAATGTCACTCAACCCGGCAAAATGCAAAGTTATATCATTCTACAGGCATCTTAATCCAATTTTCTTCCAATATCATCTCAACTCAGACCCAGTGGAACTTTGCACAAGCATGCGAGATTTGGGTGTGATTCTTTCACATAACTTGTCACCAGAAAACCATATCGATGACATTTGCAGGAAAACAGCCAGATCCCTGGGCCTCATATTTAGATTATCAAGGGATCCTTTCTCCATCCAGACCTTGGTCCAGTTCTACTGTTGCTTCGTGCGCCAGCAGCTGGAATATTGCTCCACCATATGGTCACCTTTCCTAATAGGACAGTGTGAGAGACTGGAGGCGGTCCAAAAGAGGTTTTCTCGTTTGGTTGGGACGAAGATGGGGTACCGGTTTCTGGACTCTCCAACCGCTACTATTCAGTACGAGCTTGGCCTGTCTTCACTGAGGAGTCGGCGAGAGGTGGCAGATGTCTGTTTCCTGTACAAACTTCTGAACGACCTGATTGACTGTCCTGAGCTGCTCGGAAGAATCGACATCCGCGTTCCTGCCCACACCAGATCCAGAGATCTTTTCTTCAGGAGGTCCCATGGTCTCAACTACCTACACAATGCTACAATTCCCAGACTCATGCGACTTGGTAACATGGTGGCTCCGCAACTGGATTTCTTCAGTCCTATGAGTTCTTCTACATTGAAGAAGAAAGTCACCAGCATTCTCCAATCCACGAGATCAACCCCCTGATTGAGACCATCTCTTTTGTCGTGGGTGCAGTGTAGTGAAATGATTTATGGCCTGTCTAGTGTTGTGGAAAGTGCATGTCCATTGAAACGTAATGATTTGCTTCTAATGGGAAACCTCCCTTAATGTGCCATATTTGCTTGTTTTGCATGTTGTCTTTCACACAGCACACTTGTTGCTTCTTGTTGCTATTTAGCAATGAATCATTTGCATTTGTATAATTATTAGTCACTTAAGTTTTATGTGCAATATTCGCCCGCTTCTTTGCATGTTTCTTGGTATGCATGTCTGCACTGTTGCACTTTGTATCGATCATTGAAAATGCTTGTATTGATATTTATTGACTTATTTTTAAGATCACTTCATAAGTAATTGTCTAGCCAAAGGGTCAATTGTCTTTCTTTCTAGTCAAGTAATACCGGTACTACGTATCGTATTTAATCGTAATTATTCTATCTAAGTACATTGTTGTCCACTCTTTAATTGTCATAGCTGTCAGATCAAATGTACTCTGCATGTCATCCTAGCATAACTGAAATTGTAAATTGTAAGAATGGTGTAACCGTATATAAATAAATAAAATAAAAATAAAAAAAATATTGTTTTTTATAATTTCGGTTTGAGCATTTACTGTTTCCAATCGTGATTGATCTCTGGATCCATTTACAGTTTTGGTTTTAGGAACAAATATTTCTTTAATCATTTTTGATATTTGCATTTTTCCTTGCTTGTTAAAGTGAAGTCCGTGTCTTGTATACGATAGACGAGATAGTTTATTTATAGCCAAAAAAGTGGCATGGTCATAATTTGACACTAGTGCTTCAATGTCCATGTTTATGTAACATATTCTGTTATTTAGACCAGGTGTGTGGTGTCTGTAAGGGAGTGCTGATATTACTACATTAGTGTGTTTAGTGTTCTCAAGCAACCATTTAACATTTTCACAATAGCACTTTTCTGCATGTTCAATAACATTGTTGGATCCCCCCAGCACCACAAGTGCATCCGACTTTGAAAATGAACTTGTGAGGCCTTTTACATCCTTTATAACATCTTCCATTGTTGCATTTGGCTTGAATAAACAATCAATGTCGTATTTATTTTCTTCCCATACATTTGATATATTTGATCTGAGGTTCCTACCATGGCTATCAGCTAAAATTAAATTCCTTCCATTTGTTCCCTTTGTTGACTCTTTTGAATTTTTAGTTGGGTTCTTGTTAACACTATTTGAGCGATTACTTTTATATTCAGAGTCCTTTGGGATAGATGACTCAGTTTCATGGTTACCGGACTTTACTTTGGATTTGCCAAGATTCTGTAAAACATCAAATCTGTTTGTTGTTGTCATATCTAGTTCATCGTTAGAGAATTTAGTGTTCTTTGATTTAGACTTCACTACAGTCCAGCAGGTAGATTCAGTAGTTTCAATTTCCATGCTGTTAGTTCTAAAGGCAGAAACATGAGATTTTCCCTCTTTCTCAATCATGAGGGAATAAAACAATTTATTGTTTAGTGGTGATGAGTTTTTTAAGCAGTAAGCTATAAGTGAGCGCTTTTGTATAACCTCCTGTTCTGATAGTGTTTTATTTTTTAAGAAGTTGACATTCAAAGATCCCGTAGTAACAACATCCTGCACCAGCGACTCAATAATCCAACAGGAATAGATGCCGCAGTCGTATCCGTTGGGCTGCTGCGGTCCATTTAGTGATAAAAAATGTGCAGACGGTACTTCTCCCCTCAAATAATCGGACAACCTATTGGCAACTTTTTTTGCAGAACTCAAGTTATAGTTATTGAGAGAGTCAAAATAAAAATATATATTTTCGGTTCTATCTAAGATTAACACACTCCAATGAGTGCCGCTCACTAGTGAAGTTAAATCTTCAGAATCATTTATTGGCATGATTATTATTTTCTTATCTTTCGCAGCTAAAGGGTCCAGCAAACAGTGAAAATGTGGTGAGTTTTTAATAGCGTGAACTACCATTGGATTAATTATCATACAAGATGTTGTGGATAATAGTTTATTATTTAGCATATCTAAGTAGGGCTGAAGAGTCAAATCTGATATCCATGTTTCTCCTAATAGTTCAAACATAATTTTTGCTTTATTTATGGATGAAACGTCTGTTTGGGCCTCTGAAGATCGAGTAGTTTTGACAGTACTTTGTGGAGGTTGAGCCAGATCATGGATGGACGTAGCAGAGGTAGCTGTTTCAGGTTTACATTGAACAGTACAATCTGTCATTTGCAGTGCAGACATTTTAGGGAGATAATCCGGAATGGGAAATATCTCTTCAGTATATTCCATGAGCCTAGTATCAGACTCAATTGAATGATCCAGAACACATTTAAGTTGCTTCTCTAGAGTTATGATAAAGACTTAGTCATAATTGCTCATATTGTGGATGTACACCAGTACGAATTTTTGTATTTCAGTTCTTAAGTTAGGCCTACATCGAGAACACAGTGAAAAACAAAATTTTGATGTTACATGATTTTGATTCGCACATTTCTTTTGATCAGTGTTTCAGTCATTAAAGGAGGGGTAAAGGTTAAAGGTAAGAATTTAAGGCTTTAAGGAGGGGTAAGGATTTGAGACTTTGAGGGATTTGGACTGTTTTCCCTTAAAGCATTTAATTAACTCTAGCAAAAATGACACTGGCGTCAAACCCTAAAAAAAAATAAAATAAAAAATAAATTTTCACTTTCACTTATAGAGATGGGTTTGTTTTGCGACTAAAGTTTACTTATTTTTTCAGCTAGTTTTTTTAATTAAAGTAGGAATTTTGCGCCTACGTTTTCCCCTCTGTTCAAGTAGGGTTCTGTTGAAATATTTCCATTTTTGAGGATATCAGCGTCATACGTTAATGATATCAATGTGCAAAATAAATTTGTTTGGTAAGTTTTTCCACCGTCATAATCTCTGTCTTCACTGTCAACTGGTTTTTAGGGAGGATTCAAAATTAGCGCAAATTATAAAAGGCACTTTAATGAGACATTCATATTTATAAAAGTTGAGATTTTTGTTTGGCAATGATAGTTTGATTTCCGATGGAGGGTGTTTCCTACAAAAGGCGATTATTAAACCACACTTCTGGCGTGGGTTTACATCTTACATCTTTGTAGTTCCTTCAAGTACCCACATTGTTTATAAATAATTATTTTATTGGTAGATTTAGTGATTAGTTTTTGGATTAGTTCGTTAAAGATTTGTATGAACATGTCGTGCGATTTAGCCTACTGTTTTCACTACTGAGCAAGAGTAGATCAGTGTGATCTTCCAACTCAGTAACGATTCAAATCGGTAAAATTCTATTTTCATTTGTATATTCAAACACATTAACCTGATACCTGGGGATTGTTCTGTTCGAATGTTTTGATTTGATTCACTGTTACGGGGTACGTAAGCCCTTCAAAATTGTAAATTTTCATTATGTCGTCGTTAAATGATTCTTCGTTTAACACTGTATTGTTATCGACGACAGGTACATGTTCACATGTGTACATGTGACAGTACAGTAAACAAAGCATCGGTTATCCCGGTTCTCAATATTAATGCAAGCTTTTAGTTTTGCTAGTTTTTGAGGGAGTGGCAGATAACTAGAGCCTTTAGGTTCTTTATAGTTACATTTACTTACTGAGACTATCAGCCATTTGACATCGAGGAATGTCCAGCCACTGCCCTCAGCGTCGGCGTCTTCTTCCTCTTGAAGAATTTTTTCTCCATTGTTGCGAAGAAGCTCACTGATGTCATCTGTTTCCGGATGGAGTATCCTTGTTTTAGTCGCATGGGCGATGTAGGCAGGTTTCTTGGGGTGTGGAGTAGTTGTAGTTTCTTCTTTTTCAACAATGTCAATGGATCTGCAGAGGTGGATTTTCTTCCCCTGGAGGGATCTGCGGAGGTGGAGTTTCTTCCCCTGGAGGTATCTGAGGGTTTCTTCGATGTGCTCCCCGCTGGGTATTGCTCGGTGCGACGGCCAGGGTTTGAAGATGGACCTGGGTTGATCGTAGCATGTTCGTCATCGTGTAGCTGATGCTGCGATGTTTCTATGGGCTACTGGTGTTGCTGGACACTCTGGTCAACCACTCTGGATACAATGCCACCTTCGTAGGCTGGTGAGTAGTAGTTGGATAAAAGTAAGCAAATATTTTGGTGGCGATCCCTCGCGCTGAGTGTTGTAAAGTACGCCCCGCGGCAAACTACACATGGGAACATGTCCCGCTCCAGTTGCGTGAGGGTGTCTCCTGCTGTAGGCGAACTGGTGAATTGTGCCGACTTGGGCTTGCAGGGCTGCTTATAAAGGGAACTTGGTGAAAGGAATCACCATAAGATTAGTGAGTTAGACAGAGACAGCGATATGGCTAGGGAAGGGAAAGGACAAGGCATTACGGGCAATGTTCAAGATGAGAGGCTAAAAATGAAAGTTGCCCACTCATTGAACTCAATAAGTTGAACAGAGACAGCAAGATGGTTTGCCAAGTATAAATATACCCCGATCCTTTCCCTGGGCACGTCACTTGTGCGCACGCAGCCCAGCTCGACAAGTGTCTCGCCGCCTCCTGCTGCTACACCACTACCCTGCTACACACCCGCTCTCCGCTCTCCACTTTTTACACAACAACTATTTTTGAACTTTGTAAGTAATATTATTTTTCAAACTGCTAATTTTCCTTTTTACTAATTGTCTTTCAAGGATTTCTTGTGTTGATATTCGTTGTATTAACGTCTTGTATTTTCATGCTTTACAGTTGTTACATGTACGTAAATAATATTTTGTCTGCAGAGTTTTACAGCATTTCTTATGGTTTGCGTGTTTTCTATATTTTATTTGCCATTATATGTTTTGTTTGTTTAATTTGGGTATATTTTAAGTGTATTATTTCGCTTTACAGTGTTTTAAGTCCACATATAATTGGTTATGCTTGTAGTTTTATCTTGCATTCTAGTATTGATTTTAGGTTTGTTTTTGTTTCTAGAGTTGCTGTATAAATTTTCACCGTAGTACATAACATATTTTATGTTGGTATTAAAGGCAATGTTTCTATGTCTGTTGACCCTCCCCCCAGGTTCACATGCACCGCGGGTTATATCTCCCACTTGACAGGAGATATCTCTACTATAGAATATGTCTTACTGTAGTCTAATAATTCAAATAAATTTGCTCTATCAAGGCTAAGGTTGATTTTTCGTTGTAACTTTTGATGTCGTAAACAATGTCATTTTTAAACGTTTAGGAAATTTTTGTTGTAGCTTTTTGTATTGCTGCTGTATTCATTTGTGTTTCGTATGTTAATTCTTTGCTATTTTGTTTACTTAATTGCATTTATTCTTATTATTATATCCTCAATGTATATTGTTACTTTAGCCTTATTATTGCAATTAGGTATAGTAGTAGTAGTAGTAGTAGTAGTAGTAGTAGTAGTAGTAGTAGTAGTAGTAGTGGTGGTTACTAATTTGTATTGATGTTCATATACTAAAAAATTATAAAGCTTTGCTACAGGTTTGATAAAATGTTTGGTTTTGTGTATAGAATATTACTTTTAATGGACTGTTTTTTACGTTTACTTTGAATAAAGAATTAGTCTTCAATGTAAAATCCAAACAGTTTTAAGAATTCACACTACGGTGTTCATGTTTTTTTCAGTAAACTGTTAATGGCTTTGTAATTTTAGGCAACGCAATAGCTTCGCTCAATTCCAAGCTGTCAGCTCTGGAGAGGGCCCCCGCTCTCCCTAAGGGGTCTGCAAAGGATCTTACCAATGGCAGCGGGTACGCAATCGTCGACGCCAGGAGGGTCAACACAAAATACGGGAGGACGATTCTTCTCGAAGTCTGTATGCCAGATAGATCCAGATCCATCACTTACCTCCCGTCGAAGTTCGACGTAGAACTGATGGACGATAATCTCGTCCAAATTAAAGGCGGGGGGTTCCTCGTGCGTTGCACGGGCATGGTAGGGAACTCTCCAAATACAGTATATTAATTTACAATAAGGATGAACAATAAATGCATTTAATGTGATCAGAGTTATTAATTTTTCTGGCCTAGTTGTTGATTTTTTTTCTTTTCTTTTTTTTTTTAAAGAGGTTGGCGGACTTCTTTTTGCCTTTACTTTGCCCCGTCCACATAGACTATTGATCTGTGCGTGGAACGTATTAGACAAAGTAAGGGGGTGAGCCGCTACAGTACAAGGTGAAAGGTACTGATAAAAGTCACTGGCAGAACGCGGATTCGAACCCACGACATCGCTGCCATGTTCCCGAAGTCCGGCGCGCTAACCACTACGCCACCGACTCACCCACACAGGATTACACAGGATTACTTATGTTTTAAAACACATAGACTTATATTAGTTTTATTTATCTAACTTAGTACGTTTTTAAGGTACGTATTTTTATAAAATTATATTAATTCACACAAAAATAATCTTATCTTAACCTCATTCATGTATTACTCTTACAAAAGTGAACGCACACTCTCACTTTTGGTTCATTGCGAATCGTGTCAGTCACTACGTAATGCACAACATTCACTTTCTTATAACGTCATGTGCATCGCTGGGCCACCTCTTCTGTGCAGCGGCAAACTGCTCATCGATTACAGCATCAACAACCTTGGCTCCACTTAGCGCGTAACCTGTAATCATCAGGGGCGACTCCTGCCCGATTCGGCTTCAATCACTCGGGGGACTTATGCTACCTTGACATTCCCAGTTTGCAAAACTGCGCAGACACCGTCACGCCGCCCGGCCCGGCTAGGAGGGTAATTAAATATCAGGCAGTTATATCTACTTACATCAATGGCATAATCTTTTCTCACAGACAAGTTGGCAACTCTGAGAAGGCCCTCACTCTCCCGAAAGTGTCCGCAAAGGATTTAACCGCCAGTGGCGGCTACACCATTAACTGGCTGGGTAGCTGAGTGGTTATAGTGCTCGCCTTTAAATCCAAAGGTTGCCGGTTCGATCCTGAGGAAAGTTAGTAGCTTTTTAAAGGATCGATTCCGGACCCAGTTGCCATTTGTCATTGGGCTATTAATTAATTAATGATGCTTTCTAACAACTAGTCGATGTTAGATAGTAACAAGACTGGGGTTTGGACCGTTCCCCGTCAAAACGTTAAAAAATGCCACTGGCGTAGAAAGACACAAAATACCATTATCGACGCATGGCGGGTGAACACCAAAATGGCAGGACGGTCCTGCTCGAACTCACCATGCCCGACAGGACAAGAGCGATCATGTACCTGCCGTCGCAGCGACAATCTTCTTCAAGTTTGACCTTCATTGCACAGAATATGTTATTTGATTAGGATGGCTAAACTCAATTAATTACAGTAGAGAGTAGTAGAGAGTAGCTGGGGGTGGTTTAGATAATCAAACACAAAAACTATTTAACATTTAAAACCACTAAACAGTTCATTGACAGTAAAAATATAGGCCTACTTTTTTTAACCCTCAAGCGGGCGCACGCAGAGTTTTTCTCTACATGTGTAGTTTCTGTTAAAATAAATATTCATAATGGTCGTCTGCAGTCGTGTCTGGCCTAGTAGTTAACGTGTCTCATACCGGGATTCACCTTAAGACCTTTATATCCCCCACCGAGCCCTCAGTTCCTTGTATTTGCAATTCTGTGATGCGGTGTCAGTTAGCGGAGGTTTTCTCCGCGTGCCTTGTATCTCGCGAGTAAACTCAGTGCGTAGTTTATTTCCTCGTGAAACTTTCTGTGTTATATGTTATAATACGTATGTATAAGTATGTTTTTGTATTATTTCATTTAGAATTATTATCAAATATATTTTGTTTGCATTTTATTATTGCGGGGAAAAACTCCGCATGCGCCCTCTCACGTAACACAGTGATACTTATTTTATACTATAAAACTACTTACAATGTTTAATTGACATATTAAACCTATTAAGTTAAACAATGAATGGTTCCAACTAATGAAATGTTGTTCCTGATGAAGTTAGTCAACATTTAAATACAATATTTCGTTATAAAAACATGTAAAATGGTTCATTTTAATAAGCTCTTCTTATTGGAACTGTTATTAATTTTAAATTAACTTTCATCAAATAAAGTTGAAAGTTGATGAAAGTTAATTTAAAATTAATAAATGTAAAATGGTTTTAATTTTGTGCAAATTATTGTTGCGGAGTAAAACTCCGCATACCCCCTCTCCGGTTTTACCAGTGAAGCCTGCACTCGAGGGTTAAATAACCTGTAGGCATTGATGGAAAAGAGATAAAAAAATAGAACATATTTAATGATAATTTGTTTACACTTGAGATTTTGACAATTTGCAGTAGGTTTTTTAGTACTTTTCACACTGGTTTAGTAAGCTGTTCTCAATAATAACTGACTGTTTTGATCATTTGCGTTCAGATAATCGACTTTTTTGTCCTTAAATATTATATACTAGGGGCTTGTAGGGGCAAAGGCCCCTAAAAATCCAAATAATGATGTTATCTCAAAAATTAAGTTTCAATTCATCACCTAGTTGGACAATTATTATATTTCTCCTCAAGCTGTACTGTGAATTTACACGGTTAAATTTTCTTATAAATATTACTTAATCTCGACTAATATTTTTTGGTGGTAAAGAATCAGTAATTTGCCAATATTCTCCATTGCATTAAAAAATACAGTATGTTGTCTATTTTGTGAAAAAATGTTTTTTTTTTGCACTATTAGACTGACGGACGCAATACAATTAGTTTTGACCTTAAAACATGTACACATAATTAGTTCGTAATTCAAGTGAATACAGTAGTTTAATAAAACATGACAAAATGGTTATTATCCCATTAATACTGTACACTACTGCATCTATGACCCTGTGCCCTCCACTCCCCCACACTTGCCATGTCCCTCGTCCCCTTTCGTGATCCGTGCTTCCTGTACCCCCCCATGCCCCGAACCCCTGTGCACCCCCCTGTCAGTGTGGCCCCCATTTTCCTGTGCCCACATGCCCGCCGTTCTTCCCCGAGGTCCCCGTGCCCTCTATGTCCCACATTCCTCCTCTGTGTATCCCATGTCCAACTAACCAAAGTGCCTCCAACGTCTCTCGTGCCAATTGTGCCCAATGCCAATGCCGCCATGCCACCTATACCTTCGTGTTCCCATGCCCACCGTTCCTCCTCGTGCTTCCTATGACCAGTAAAGCCTTCCCCGTTCCCCTCTCGTGACCCGTGCTCCCTGTACCCCCTATGCCCCCGTGGCCCGAGTACCCCCATGCCCCGTACCCCCTTTCCTCTACTCTTCCATGCCTCTCTGCCCCCTTCCTCCCAAGCTCACATGCCCGCTGTTCTTCCTCGAGGCCCCGGTGCTCTCTATGTGTCCCATTCATCCCCCGTACCCCCATACCCAGCTACCCCCCAGTGCCACCGACGTCTCTAGTGCACATCGTGCCGACATTCCCATACCCCCCGTGTCTCCCATATCCTTATGCCTCCATGACCGCCATTCCACCCTGTGCCTCCCATATCCCCATTCCCCGATGTCTGCTGTTCCTCCCCGTGCCTCCTATGTCCCCCCCAAGCCTGCAATGTGTCCCCCCTCTCGTGACCCATGCTTCCTGTAAGCCCTATGCCTTGCGTCTCGAGTACTCCCCATGCCCCCATACCCACTATGCCTCTGTGAACCCCATTCACCTGTGCTCACATGTCCACCGGTCTACCTTGATGCCCCCTATGTCCCCCCAAGTCTCTCCCATGCCCTCATCTCATGACCCATGCTTCCAGTACCTCCTATGATGCCCCCAATCCTCAATGTGCCTCCCATATCCCCGCGATCCCCGATTCCTGCCGTTCCTCCCCGTGCCCCCTATGTCGTTCCAAGCCTCCCCAGTGCCCCTCTCTTGTGTCCCGTACTTCCTGTACCCCCTATGCATCTGTGCCCCCCATTCTCCTGTTCTCACATGTCCGCCGTTATTTCTCGATGCCCCCGTGCTCTCTATGTCCCCCATTCCTCCCCCGTACCCCCTATGTCCCCCCAAGTCTCCCCCATGCCCCCCTCTCGTGACCATGCTTCCTGTACCTCCTATGATGCCCGTCATTCCTCCCCGTGCCTTTCATATCCCCGTTCCTGGTGCCTGCCATTCCTCCCCGTGCTGTTCCCCTATGTCACCCAAACCTCCCTTGCCCCCCTCTCGTGACCCGTGCTTCCTGTACCCCCTGTGCCTCGCGGCCCGAGTACCCCCCATGCCCCCATACCCATTTTACCTCTGTAACCCCCATTCTCCTTTGCTCACATGTCCGCCGTTCTTCCTTGATGCCCCCGTGCTCTCTATGTCCCCTATTCCTCTCCCGTGCCCCCTATGTCCCCCCAAGTCCCCCCAAATCTCCCCCATGCCCTCATCTCATAACCCGTACTTCCTGTACCCCCTATGCCCCCGTGGCCCGAGTACCCCCATGCCCCTTACCCTTGTGCCTCCATGACTCTGTGCCCCCCATTCTCCCAATCTCACATGTCCGCCGTTCTTCCTCGATTCCCCGTGCTTTCAATGTCCCCCATTCCTCCCCTGTAACTCCCTGCCCAACTACCCCCTGTGCCACCTACGTCTCTAGTGCCCCCCGTGGCCCCCATACCCCATGTACGACCTATGTAAGGAAAGAAGCAAAGAATGTATAAAACAAAATATTCCTCATACGGAGGTTATCCAATGTTAGTAGTTTACATAATATGATTTAGTCAAAAATAAACAATTACTAAAAAACCGATTCAACTCTAACCACGAAATAGCTAATATATAAAGCATTAACGTAATATCTTAACGACAGGTACTGAGTAAAGCCATTTTATTAACTATTATATCAACCATCCCACGGCTAAGTCACTTTTTACAGCGGTATATTCAGTACACAAAATCATAATGACTTAGATTTTGAAGAGAGAAATCTACCGTGGATCCGTAATTTTTCCATCACTATTGGTGTTTTCTTTTTTTATAGTGCATTGCAAATTTTAGAAAGCTATAATTAAATATGGTTATCTTAACTCAAAATATCTGTTCAATAACCAGCTGAGTTTATGATAAAAATTATTCACTGGATCATCTGCTTAATCACACGTGTAGATCTAAAAATCTTCTTCCCATTAGATTAACATTAGAACTTCAAGGTCCAATGGGGCGAAGCCCAGGTAACTTTTGGCAATTCTGGTATTTTTCCTTGCGTCCTTGGCCCTCAAGCTTTAAAATGAGCCATCGTACGTTACTCTATCTTTCTTCTAACTCGAGATATTTCGTGGGGACCGATTCGCTTACGGAATTATATATATAGATACTCGCCTACGGCTCGATGGGGGCTCCGCCCCCATGCCCCCTTAGGGGTTTGCTTAAATTCGTAAAGTAATATAATGGCTATAGTATTAATCAGGCTAATTCTACCAAGTACTGGATAGCCATGACTGTTAACAGAAACGGCAAATACACACTACTCACAATTAATAGTAATAAGCTTTGAAAATTGCCCACGGCTCATGGTATAATCCCAATCCCTAGTTCCCCTTGATTCGTAAAAAATATATAATGGGGTTGTGAAATATTAATGAACTCTGTAAATAGTCATCCTTAAAAATTTTCGTGTTAAAATTTTGGAGATACGATTATGATTGCACATGATTTAGGTAATAGGTGTATTCTGAAATTATGAAAGTGGAATAAAATTATAATTTTTGATGGAGGGTCGCTGCTTGTAATAGAAGAAAAATAAGACAAAAGAAAGACATTTGTAATAAAAAATATTTAGTGTAGGCTATGATGCTTCAGTTTTGCCACAGGGTTGCCAAGAAATTCAGGAACCATATTTTACATTGTAAAGAAACGATGATAAATTAATCCTACAAAATCAGCAATGTACAACTTTAAATATAAAATATCATGGTTAAGAAAATTAATAAAAATAGAGCTCTCGTAGTATTTAATAAATCACAGGGTAATATTCAGTATAATAATGAAGTTGCATTGAATAGTTTTAAATTATGACAATAATTGAAGTAATCGAGATTTTAGGTGAGAGCACTGAATTGAGAAAGTTTAACGGACAAAGTGACAGCGAAAGAAATACATTTTAGTTTAATTAAATATGATTCAATGGGTTATTATAATATTTTCAGCCTGATAGGTAATCAGATATGTAAATCGTTTAAAAAGGAAAAGCGTCGGAATTGGGTAAACGATAGCGAAGGTAATGTCCCAGCTGAGAAAAGTTCAATCGTTCAATAACTTGATACGTTCAATTCAATCGTTTCCCAAAGTAAAATCTCAGCCTGATTGGACAACAGCAAATAGGTAAAAGAAGGGAAGACACACGTGTGGGACATCACTCTTCAAATTAAAACTGTGCCAGAAATATCAACTGAGTACTATATTCCATCTAGGGATCCAGATAGAGGGACAGCATACAAATAGTAAGAGTTATAGTTACTGTATTAGGTAATTTTTCGAGCGAAAACCTACAAGAAATTTTCCAGCATGAGTAAACTAAAATTCTAGAAAACGTAATGAGACCTAAAATCTTTCCAGGCGTTACTGCCGCAAAATCAATTACAGTACTAAAATAATATGTTAAAAATATTCGCACAAGCTTCGTATAGCTCACCATAATATAGATAAAATTAATAATATAAAATAATTGAAAAATAAACTAGATATAATAGATGAAAATGTAGAATGACTAAGCTAAATAAACTATTTTTTAGATCAATGAATAAATAAATGATTTCACAAAAACCAAAAATAGGAAAACATGAACAAACGGTTTGGAACCCGCCAAAGACTATTTACAAAAATAATATTCGTTAAAAAATAAAAATGTTTGTTATGAAATAATAATTTAAGAATAATTACCGTATTCTAGTTACTACTCTTAAATCCTGTAGAAATTACAGGGATATTAAGTTCAGTGAATGCAAAATTCGAAATTCAGATACAATGTAACTGTAGCTAGACCTATTAACAAGTTGCAGAATATCAAATTTAGTAATAATAATAGTTGCAACACGGTCTTAAATAAATTGGGATACTACAAAAAGTGCAATGTTAATAAGTTAGATTTATGTTACTAATTCACAAACAATCTATGTAATAGAGTAATTCGTTCATATTGAACAGGTTATAAAGAAAAAAACACATAATACAAGTATTAGGAGGTATTAATTATAATTTTTTTAAGCTTTATAAAATACAATATTATTATGATTACTGGCGAAAGTATTTAAAATATTAGTTACAAATTGCAAATCTACCTCTAGTAGTTGGAGGCCAAAGTATTAGGTCAGTAAGTAACAAACAATGTAAAACATCACTAAGTAACAAAATATTCAAAACAATCTGTTGAATAACAATCAATTGTAAAACAACCAGTTTCGCCTAACAGGCAAAATAAAAATACTTAATTCTGGCATTCATCACAACTATTTTTTATGTTTGGTACTTTTATTGATATCGGTGCCGTCCAAGATATGTGCATGTGCAATATTGAAGGAACTAAATAATATTACAGTCGTTATTAAATGTAACGTCTACATTTGGTAAACCACCCACATAAATAAACAAGTTAACACATAATATTAGCTGAAAATAATTATGAATTCTTTGTAGTTCAATTTTTTAAGAGAGTTACACTTCTAAATACTATGAATTTAATTTTGACATCACTGTCAAGCTAAGTTAATACAAAACTTCAAGCTTGTGGGGAAGCAAAACGCCAAATTCAGCTACATGCAGCTAAACTAAATAAAATGTTTCGCAGTGGATCAATAAAAACCCTTGAAATTAGGAAAAATTCCCTTCTTCACGCTCTGTACATCAGCTTATGTATAATTTAAACAGAGTGGTAGTAAAATGAGAGATGTTCGTTGTGATTGTGTCAGGTATGTTTAGGGCCAGCCGTTTTGGCTGCAATGGCGGAAAACTAATATAAGTTCTCATTTCTAATAGGCCAACGTGGTCCGCAATTGAAACTTCCAAAAAAACACTACTGTAAATATCAGTTACATGACAAATCATGTATTAATATATGAATAGTAAGTTTGTTTCAAACAAGGGTGTAGTTGAAAGAGATCATTTAAACACAAGCGAGAACTAAACTTGCAAAGTGATCTACGATACCGTCACACGGTGATATACGCTAGCACGCCTGAACTACATTACCGACAAATCTATATTTTTTACTCTTTTTATAGATTAAAAGTGAAAAATTGCTGGTTTTTAGAATTTTTTATGAATGTAAATGGTGTCAGCTAATAGAATGCCAAATTTCAAGTCTCTAGCTTGAACGGTTCCGTCCAAACTTTTATGTACATCAGTGAGTTACCCATGCGGGAGTATATATTTAGGACTCAGTGGGTTGGTCAGAGTAAAAAAAAAAAAAAAAAATGCGAAAGGATTTTAAAATTTGTATACCTTCACTTAAAATCACAGTTTTTTAATCTTCATATTGTAAGTTTGTCCAAGCCCAATTAAAACTCTAAAAACAAGTGCTGTTAAGATGGTAACAAAGTTGGGATGAAGTAGCCAGATAGCCTAAAATACTCATACTTATTTTTGACCAGTACTAGGTGACAATAGTAAAATCAATAATAAACTAAATCATCATCTCACATTTATAATTCACATCTAATTCTAAAATCCTTGTCCTTGGTTTACATACCAATTTAATCTTTGGGCCAAGCACCAGTAGTGAATACACATTAAAATGAAAAATGGGGCTTTGAGAAGAATTTATTTTACAATCTTCGACAGGGTTAGGAGAATCGAACTGTTATTCATTTTTTGGGCAGCACTTATTATTTACAGTCTCAGATTAACCCACATTCCAACTCTTTCAAATGGTCTTTTTTGTTTTATTTTCAAATTCTGTCAGCAAAGTTACAGTTACTGAATTTATTTTCTTTACTGAGTTACTTTACATGTTGTCTAATTATTCCCCCCAAAGATGGCTGACAGTGAATAGAACTAGAGAATTAGAACTTTAGTTAATTTGAATTTATTGTTGTTGATAAAAACTTGTTGCAGTGAAACCTAAATAATTATAATTTACATTTTAAATCCTCTATAATTTGTAACGTTCTTTGTTCTCTCTAGAAAACCTCTAATATTATTGATCCTGTACTATAACACGAGGAGTATCTGTGCAAGGCCAACTACACACCAGGCTGGAGTGCTCAGAGAGATGATGTCACAGAATAGGTGTGCCAGTGATCGGTTTTGCCAAAAGTAGGTAATTTACCCAATTATCGGGTATTTAATTAGAATTTGGGTGAATATTTATTTTAGGGGGTTTCTAGGTAATTATTAGGATTGACATTAAAATCACATTATTTCAGATCAACTGGGGGAGTAGTAGAGCGACGTTTTAACACAAGTGGTGGGGGGCATTACGGCCTTGTTTGCTGTAGTTGCCATTGATCTGTAAAGCCTGTTTTCGACTCTGCTTAAGTTGGCGACACTGTTGCCAACACTCTTGCCGACAAAGTTGCATGGTCCAAAACCGGCCTGTAAAACCTGTCGGCGACTTTTTTTGGCGACACTGTTTTTAATTTTTTTTGCTGTTTCCACTCAGTTGCTGACAGCAACACATTTGAAGCAACATTCTATGATTTTAGTCTGGCACTAGTCTCCAGATGGATGATCAAATGAGTGCAGCGTTCGTCGTTTTGGCGGGTGCGTACATTTTAATGAAAAAAAGGTATAATCGACCAAAGGTGGTGGGTGCAAAGTTCTCTGGCGAAAAGGGAAATTGAAGGTGCTTACTCAAGTTTGATGGTTGATTTGCGACTCAAGAGTGGGTACGTCAATTTTGTTCGAATGAATTTACAGATTTGAAAAACTGCTCAGTTTAGTAGGACCACTCATTGCGAAAAGTTCAAAACGCAAGAGTTCCAGTGTGTCCTGGAAAACAGTTGGCCACAACATTAAGATTTTTAGCAACTGGAGATAGCTACGGGTGTTTGATGTACTTACATAGAATTTCAAAATCAGTGATTTCACGATTCGTGCCACAGACTACACTGGCGTATTGCTCCGAGTGCGCATGCGCGGAGTCGTGTTGCCAACTGTCGCCAACATTCTGCTGTTTCTACTCCCAAAAACAGCTGTCAGCAACTCAGTTGGCGACAATGTTGCCCCACAAAATTGTTGCCGACACGAAATTATCGCCGACATTGTTGGCGACATTTTTTGAACGTTTCCACTCTGCTAAAGTTGCTGACTTTATTGCCGACTTTGTTGCAAACAGCGTTGGCGACAAATTTTGACAGAGTCGAAACGGGGCTTGACGATGTATTTTCCATCGATCGTGAAACCTAGTACCGATTACCTAGTACCGTAGGTTTTGCTTAAACTTTGCATTTGAGAGTGTTGGTCCAAAAATAAGTTTAGAAACCTTCCGTATTTTGTTATATATATAAAAAAAAAAAAAAAAAAAAAAAAAAAAAAATGGATCTCTATTTACGTTTATGTATATGTTCATTCGATACTGCTACTTTTAAGCATTGGTTTTAAAACAGCTGTCACCTGGTGAAAATGTATAGTTGACTTAAATTTTCAAGCCTGATTCCTGGCATACTATAACAGAAGTGAGTTAAAACCAACGAGTAAGGCTCAGTTAACCTGGTACTATGAAAAATATATGGATAGTTCACACATTTTACAGCCTCTGAAATTCACATTTATTTACACTTGATACTCTATAATTTCAATTTTTTTGGCTGGAGTTAGAATCATTACCTCTAAGTTTCCATGTCAACATCTACGTTTTGAACTGCGATACTGTTTCCTGAAATAATTTTAGAATTATTATTTTGAGTTAAAAAATAAAGTTTGACAGGTGTAATTTGAGTGTAATATATATTTTCATCATACCATTGCCATAATAGTATATTTCGTCACTAGTCCGGAAAGTGGTCGTTATCGGTGCAAGATCGAGTTTCAAGTTCGAGGCGAAGCCGAGTACTTGAATTCGATCGAGCACCGATATACCACTTTCGGACGAGTTACGAACAGTACTTTTCATCATACCACCTTTAATAAATATACAGTTTGGATAAAAATTAATAAATTTTAACCTATATACCCCCCTCTTACGTTGATATTTGTTTATCTTGTATTTGAACTATTTACAACTAAACAATCAGCTGTTTGACATTTATATATTGGAGTCAACGAGGTTTAAGTTACTGTAAGCAGAATAGCAGCGCTAGTGGTGTCAAACATTGGAAGTTTTTTTCCGGCCTAGTCCCGAAAACCACTGTTTCGAGGACTAGTCCCGAAAACTTTGTTTACCAACACGTTTATCCAACCCACCGGGAATCAACTAGTTTCGATCACAGCTGACCGTTCCGAAAACAACGATTATCGCAATGGTATGATGAAAACGTTGTTTTCGGAATGGTCAGCTGTGATTGAAACTAGTTGATTCCCGGTGGGTTGGATAAACGTGTTGGTAAACAAAGTTTTCGGGACTAGACCTCGAAACTGTTTTCGGAGAATCCTCAAAGTGTAGAACATTAAAAAGAATTAATAACGAAACATTTTGATGTTTTATTCTCACCATAACTATGCAAAAAATCTGTAGGCTAAATCAGTGTTGAAAAGGTGCACCAAGTGTATTGACAATGACTGTGATCACTTTGAGCAGCTTCTCTAACATGTACATTAAAATAATACTGTTATAGTTATGTTTAATACTATCTACAGTTTAACTCCATTTTCGGTAAGCTGACTTTTGCCGCACCCTGTGTATATTTGATCCCGATTATAGAATACTAATACAAATAAGAAACAGCAAAAGTGCTGTGGAAACTTTAAGTTTGCAATGCTGATGGTTACGGGGCTAGAAGTAAAACGCTTGGCGCAGGGCTACCGGTTTTTCAACGGCGTCAGGCGATACTGGGACAGCGAAGCGAGAAGGAAAGACAAGACTGTACGTCAAAAGTTTTAAGTTCAGATTTTAATAAATTACTATCACACCCAGACGGTGGATTATACCCAAGATTCAGAAAAAATCTTGCCTGAGGTAAGTTGATACTGATATTCGTTTGGAAAGTAATTCCATTAATAATTCCTAAATTAAAACTTGCAGTAAAGTTTCACAACAGGAATCAAAGAGTCGGTCGATTAAAGTTTTGTCATAGTTCAATGTTTAGTATTTAAAATTTTAATTATCACCTGTTACTCTTAATCATAATGTTATTGTTCACAATTTTTATTGATGTGTAGGTTGAAATTATTTGGAAAGACTTAAAATAGTAAAGTTGGGAAGTTGGCAAACATGTTGTTTTCTCAATTGGTTTTAACATGTCACTTTTACCAAGTTTTCTACATCATATATACAGTACATTTGTTTCGCTAAAGAAGTCTCAGCAATTGTTCCATATGTTAATCAAGCATTAGGTAAGATGTTATATATATGTTTCTATTGTTATAAATTCTTTTGTCACCAGATAACAAATTGTTATAGAGCCTTTACTTGTATACTTGACATCTATAGTCACGATGAGAAGGTGAGCTTAACTGAACTTTGAATTGTAAAGAACCTTCTGTATATTATTGGTATCATGTCTAAATGTATCATTTTATCCAATTTCTTACTTTGTAGAAAATCATAGTCGCCTAATTTTTGGTGGCAATTACTGACAATGAGTTGACCCTTTGTAGACCTAGCCTACCATGGTTAAACTGCATTCTCTAAATTGTATGGTTCAATCATTGACTATGTACACTAACGTGAGTAGACTTCTCATAGCATAGGCGTGTGAGAAGCCTATTGACGGTGGTGCGATCTCGTGCGGCGTCCACGGAAGTACGCGTAACATATGATAGATAAATCAGTATTGCCACTCTTCTCAACCAAGTATGAAACATTTTATAACTGAAAGTTATGTTTATGTTTTGGTAAAGTGTTTTTGCAGCACTGTACATTCAGCTGAATAGTAACAAGATCGATGGCAGCGACTCTGGTGCCACGTCCCCCGAACTTCCAAATTTTTGCCTCAAAATAAATGCATTGGATGAGAGGTCTATTCACGTTAGTGTATATAGTCAATGGTTCAATCCTTCTGGTTAACTTAATCAAATTTCTTTCCACAATAAATTGCAAAATAAAAATATCGGCAACACCTAATTATGAAAAATATAGAAATAGTCAATGCCTTTATGAATCATTTTACGATGAAATATTTTACTATATCAAGTAATTCAGAGGACCGGAAGAAATTGTTAAACGGCTAATTTTATGAATAAATTATGGACCCTTTGTATTATGTAAATTGCGATAGCTTTAGAAATTATAATTAAACTTAGGTGCAATTTTAAGGATACATTCTATTATTTTTGTAAAGAAACGGGGTTTTCACAGACGGAGCGAGCAGGGATCGACCTACAACTGTACACTCTCGATTGATGCGGGCGGAAGCCTTCCACCAACCTTTCACTGACACTGACGCCCGGCGGATGTTTGGACAACGACTTCGGGATCGCCCAGGCTCGGTTACTCTGGATTAGAAGGGACGTGAGTCCCACGGAAACCTTGGTTTGTGAACCACTCAAATTCACTCCTGGAATTTGGAGAGTGCAAACTTTGATTTATTTTGGAGCAACCTACAGACTATTGGCCATCTTGGGGTGAAATTACTCAGGAGATAGTCTTGAGTGGGGAAAACCGTTCCTCGCGCGTTTATTTCTAGATGGCTCCCTGACTTTGACCTTATTCGACATTGATTAGGCTAGTTAGTTTTAAGGTTTTGTATTCGTAGTATTAGGCTGTTACCACTTGTGCAACTATTCACTCTTTATTTGTTAGGTTTAAGTTGGTTGAATTTTTTCATGGGCCCAATCTATAACTAGTAATTGTGATCTGTATTGAGGAAAAGTTAGTAGATATTGTGGGCAATTGCTTTCCGAACAAGAAGTTAATTGCAGAGCCCCCAGTTGCCTAGAATAACATTTTATTTACTGAAGTGAAAAGTGTGAAATATTTGGGTTCTTGGATCAAAAATTAACCTGGAAAAATCATTTAAAAATACATATGGAAATAACATATATTGGAGTGAGAGACAACAAATGGAATTGAAAGTAAGAAAATTGAATTTCATACTGGGTGAAAGCTCAAAATTGTCATTGTCTAACAAAATTTTGCTTTACAAAGTTAATATCAAATCTATTTGGACTTACGGAATTCAACTTTGGGGGACTGCTAGCAAATAAAACATTAAAATGGTACAAAAATTTCAATCTAAAACTATAAGAAAATTACTTTGTGCTCAATGGTACTTTTCAAACAAAACTATACACGACGACCTGAAAATGCTGACAAGATTCAGTGAAAAATACCAAATGAAGTTGGAAATCCGTACGAACAATCTTGCTGTTGAATTACTTGACAATAGTGACACTATTTACCGACTAAAAAGGTGTATTAAAGTGTTGGATCTGCCATACCGGTTTGCCTAATTTGCAGTAAATAAGCAACAAGATGTGTCACTGGACAAATACTTGCTCACGTGAATATTCTTTTTATAATTTTTCTTATTGTTCTATGTATTTTGAACAGATTTTAAAATACAGTTTGACAAAAATGTTTTTTAAAACCAGAATTTCAGAGATTACATTACACCTTACAACCTGTGTTTTATTTAAAGTTGGAGGAAATTTTCTCCAATGATTGATTTTGTTCTCTAGGGCGATCAATTTCTATATTCAGTGATTAATAAAAGTTTCATGTTGGTATTTTTCAAATAAAGTGTTGCTATTAAATTTAATTTCATTCTATGAAATTAAAGTTGTCTCTCACTCTCGTAATATTATCTAGTCAGAATAGCAATAAGCCAAATGAAAGATAGGCTTAGGAAATTGTAACGGCTAAACATTTGATACCCTAGCTTTGTTTGAACTTTTTGAACATTTTTTGTATCACCCTCTTCTGAAAGCCACTTGAGGAGGACTCACTTCGTCATTGATGAGTTCTGTGTTCAAGCAATCCTCCGATAAGGTTGCGCCCTTTTACTTCCGAGAATTTAATTTCTGGCGCCTTCACAGTGGTTGTCTGGTAAGCTATAAGTCACCCCCCAACCTAGCTGGCAAGCCACACAATATCCTATTGGAGACAGGGGTGGCAATACATAATTTTTTATTAATTATATTTACAGCTTTTCATTAGTTTGTATTAAAAATGCATTCAGACATACATAAAAAAAGTATTTTCTATTAACTGAACTATTTTTTTGTAACATCAAATTTGATATCAATCTTGTTTCAAACTCGTATGAAGCTTATTATAAAACAATTTCAAAACATGCGTCATTATTGAAAGAAATCACTTATAACTCCATAAATATAGTTTTTTTTTTTTTTTTTTACAAGTTTAAACTTTCTTTAGGTACCCTTTAAATGCTACTTGGAAAAATATAAAATTAAAACAAAATTAATTATATTTGCTTTATTTAAAACGTGCTAACAGTGCATGGTGCGTAAAAATAATGTTTCAAAATGGTCATTTAATTTCTCATTGAAGATAGGTTTTGGGCCGTCTTCGTCCTTTGCAGAGTTAAGGATTAAGCGAGTTTCTTGATTAATCCTGCAGCCTCTCCTTCCTTGATTAGTTTCTCATAACCTGAAATTTACAACATGCATTGCATTAATACGCTATTAATCATTCTAAGTAAAGCAGTTAAAATTTCATTCCATTACATTTAAACGTTGGCCTACAGGTCCGGCTCGAGATGGTAGCATAAGCCTTTGCTTTGGGTCAAGGGAATCGTGTGTGTGTGTGTGTGTGTGTGTGTGTGTGTCTGTGAGAGAGAGAGAGAGAGAGAGAGAGAGAGAGAGAGAGAGAGAGAGAGAGAGAGAGAGAGAGAGAGAGAGAGAGAGAGAGAGAGAGAGAGTATGTGTGAATTTAAATTGTCAAAATACAAATCCCTAGAGTTTAAATCAATGTATTTTCACCTGCATAGTAATATTTTTTTAAATATATTTTTTAGTTCGTTTAAAGAAACATTTGATTTCGATGAAATTTTATATGGAGGGGAAGACAGTATTCTACTGTAACTACTGTAACGTCAGAGATGATGTAAACCACCTGACAAAAAATAGAATATCACTTTGACATCTGAAAAACAAAAATTATAAAAGAGGCTTCAATACTTTCTAATTACAGGTTTAAAGGCGCTTCTTAAAGTATAGTGTTATACAAAATAAAATATATAAGACCAAATAAAAAGAACAAATTATGGGTTTTAACTATCAATTTACAAATATTTGTACTTTATGCTACTGTTGTACAATGTAAATAAAAAAATTACCTTTAAGGGAAACAGTTGTATTATCATCATTGCCAGGATCAGCAAAGTCTTCAATGTCTTTAAAGGTTTTTCCATCTACCTTTTCATACCCATTCTCCTTCAGTGCTTTGGGTAGATCATCTTCATCCAAGCCAGGAGATGTTCCTTCGTGCTTCCTAAAATTGTTTGTGTATGAATTTTAAGAAAATGTTATAACTTGGTCTCATAACTTACCGAGTGATATTTATCATAACAAATTATGTTTGTAGGATACAATAAAAATTATACTGACATGTTCCAGTTAAAATCTGACAGGTCAGAAAAAAACAATAATATCCAAAATTCGAAGCAATTTAAGCATTAAAATTACAAAATATGGCCAAATATATTTACATTTATATATAAAATACATTATGTCCCTCTAAAGAAATCTTGGCAGATTTTTGAAAATGTTGAATTAATCCCGGTCCAACAACTAACTATCCTTGATGCACTCCAGTGTTTTCTATTCCGTTATTTAATAATAGTATAAACTTCACAATAGTTTTTACATAGTATAAGCCAACCTATTGACGGACTGGCCGCATTAGTGGTAGGGGAGTGCAACATATAACTATTTAATTTATTTTACCATCCTTTGAAGCTGCCAATGCTTGCTAAGGCTGTAGTTTATAAGGTTTCGTGGAATATATTTTTAGCTATCAAAGATAACTTATAATTTTTCTTAGCTATAATATTTTCCAAAGCCTTATGTTACACAAAATAATACTTAAAATTTAAGTGTAATTAATTTTAGTGTACCCACATTCTAAGGATTAGTTCGGCCTATTGATGTATGAAATAGACCTTTTAAATGGTCCATAATAGTATGACTTATGTTTGTATTAAGAATCTCCAACATTCCAACCTGTGACTCCCTGTTTATTATTTTTTATCCTGTATTTATACAACTTTAAGAATATTTTGAAATGATTCCTTGGAGTAATTTTAGTGGGAAATATTTTATTTCAAGATGTTAGGATATACTGTTTTGTAATCAGCTTGAGACACCTTACGTGATACCGCCGGCATAATTGTTTAGTTAATCTCGTGTGCAACCTTTTGTATTTTCCGATACTGATAAGGTAACGATGTTGATTGTAGTGTTGACTGTATGTAATTTAAAATGAGAATCTTCCGTTTCCAGTAGCACAATTAAAGATATTACATGGTCAGGAGTTATCAGAATAATCATCATATGGATAATTACTTACCTGTACGCATCACATGCCGTAGGGTCTACCTTGCCACCGTCTTCTTTGTCAACATCACCGGACAGAACAAGTAAGGTGAATTCTGAAAATGACAATAATTGTATATAATAACTGAGAATTACCTTCATCAACAAACTCTACATAAACATGTCGCTTGCAAATCTGTACATTCTTAGGAGGCTTCAACCTACGTTTACTTGTAATGGGCTTTGGAATTCGGATTAATATATATATATATTTATTTTAATTTCAGGTTTAATATGGATTATAGATTATAATAAATGATTTTATTTTGTAATTATAGGACCAGCCACGGTTCCATGGCCCCATCAGAAACGCTTTCCGAGTACTTTTGAAGGTTTAGTAGTCCGTTCACACATTACACAAAGGATTACAGAATACTGCCATGTCCGTAGGTTTTTTGGTGCAGTGATCATTTAATTTTTAAAAATAAAATTTGTATACAACTTTTACTGTTGAAATGTAGTTTTTTCTCTTAAACATATATGAAATTTCTTAATTTTGTATTACAGTAAAACCAAAACTTTGGATTTATATTTTTTAATACATAGAGTATCTTTCACTGTACACACTGTGGAACTTCGATTAAACAATAATGACTATAAACTAAACTAAAATGACGTTCTATAAAAATCTGTGTTTTTCGCAAAACTTCGTTTTATGTTAGAAATGGTGATATTATTTAGAGGTTACAAATGCTTAGTTATAAAAAATCTTAATATTGTATTCTAATTAATTATTGATCACGTCTAGTAGGTGGTCAAACACAAGATATATCACTTGATGAATAATTCTTTTATAATCTATATTTAGAAAAATGGATGTTGATTTGTGTGTGTTAATTAATATATATATATATATATATATATATATATATATATATATATATATAACAAATAGAAAGTCGATACACCACAAAACAGCATAAGCAAAAACTTAATATAAGGGACAACCAAGTTCGAAATGACAGTCATCCAAACTTTAAATTGAAATCATATTGCTGTAATTTTAATAGCAGTTCATGCAACAATTATATTATAAAAGCTGAACATAATCATTGTTTGCACTTTTTTTTATCTAAAACCACATTAAATTTGATAAAACCACATTAAATTGATTGATCAGATTTTTAAAAATATGTAGGGGACTTATCATAAACGTCATTTACCCGATGTTGCTTGAGCTAATTGTTGTTTTCACTCATATATTATGATCACAATCTTTCAATGTTATGCACATAAAGAAACTGAAACTTGAATCGTATTGGAACAATCAGGTGATGGGCGAATTATATAATTTCTGTTAAAATATAACTTCTGTCAAATTCAAAGCTCACATTTATAACATGCCTTTTTGTGAAACCTAAATTCTTACAACCTCATTACGATACTGGTTTGTGTTTTTTTGTTGTAATATACCTTCTTATAATATCAAATGCAATACCTTTATTGATGCTTATTGTAACGGTTGTAGATAGAATCCAGTAACTGACAGTTCCCACCTTTATAGATCATGTCTGTGGCCTATTGCTCCGGAATGAACGAGTTTTGAAGTTGAAACCGTTATGAGTTAAGCAAATAACGTTCTCTTTAAAACTCCATTCAAGAAACATCTAGTCACATGTGTCCTTAAGTCCACTAACACTAGTTTTCTCAATCCTGTTATTTGAGCCTTTTTTTTTTTTTTTAATAAATAAATAAATAGAATAAAACTCGTTTATTGTACAACTGGTTATTTTCATACATTTAAAATTCTGCAATTTAGAACCCTCTCTTTCCAAGAGGTAGCGTCAGAAAGTTTAGTGGCATCTAGTCTAATTATCCCTATATTTAAACCACAACTCGAGTACCCCAAACGTCTGTATAAATGAGGCGTCTAATGAATTTTATAAAAATATTTTTCATCACACTACATCGATATCACCTGTTTTCGACCCTCGTTTCTACCGTCGAAACACCTGTTTTGCCGGCCTAGGCCGGCAAAATTTTCCGGCCTAGGCCTGCAAAATCAGCTGGCCTAGACCTTACATAAAAACAATACGTTGTATCACAAAAACATGTGACTCCACAATGAAATGAATTGGTTGCCTAGCAACCGGAAACTCAAGCAGTACATATCTCGCTAGGTTAGTTGATGTTATGTTTTGTTTGTTATGAACGAAAAAGTAATGTTTTCACTTGTTTAGAATTTATTGAATTGTGTAGTGTGATGAAAAATATCGTTCGTAACTCGGGCCGAAAGCGTTTTGCCAACCCTCGATCGTTTCAAGTTCTCGACTTCGTCTCGAACTTGAAACACGATCTCGGGGCCGGCAAAACGCCACTTTCGGCCCTTGTGACGAAATATACTATTGTTTTTTCCCAAGCCCAAAAAAATTATTTAATTTCACCTATCATATATTCCACTAAAATAATTTTATTACTACTGTTCTTGATTAGGCCTAAGTATTAGTTTCGAAATAAATACTTGATTTAGTTTTATAGATTTAAATAACTTTCAAGATATTTCAGCATATTCAGAATACACCTGTATTCAATTAGTCAGTGAGGCAATCCCAAAGTTTAATTTCTGGTTTCCAAACTGCCAAAGTGATGGCAAACGCTAGTAAATTTATACAAGTTTTTTAAACCTGTAAGACATTTTTATAATCTCATAAAAAATCTATCGTTTGAATTCAATCGGTATATTAATTCAATGGTTGTTTATTGTAATAGTTTCTTATGCCATTTACGATACACATCGTTTTGTTTTCGTAGCAATAAATTAAAATAAGGTCTCACAATTAATAACCTACATTAACGAATGCAGATACTTACGCAAAGGCATCGCAAATTTCTTTCTTTAATCCAGCTTTGGAGCACCACATGAAACAAAACAATTATTAGCATTAAACTCATCCTTGTTAATCTGCAAGTGTGTTTAGATTTAGATTAAAAGTATCTTCCTAAACTCAGTAGTGTAGTGATTCCTTGGATTAAAACCAAGAGAATTCGTTATTTAATGTATAGTCCTGTGTCACTCAGTTTTCCGTCTGTATGTATGTGTTTTTCAATATGACCTGAATTTACATTCGGGTAATAGACAAACTTGAAACTTCAAATATTAACACCCTTCGTTGAGATCTAATTTTGTAAAAATTTGGAAGTTTTTTTGAACCACTTCAAAAGCGGATATTACAGTATTTTTATAAACAACATCTTGTAAGGAAAACCAATTTGTTTGAGTACATTTATGTATAGAAAGTTTTATATTTAATAAAACGAAATACTATCTTAAAAGATTTTGTGGAAAACAAGAGAAAAAGGAGATTAAATAAAACAGAAAGGGGAAGGTGCGCATTAGGTGGGTTGGTAGTGAAGAGAGCAGGCGCAACAATGGCCAACTAGACCCCTATACTAACCGTCAATATGTTAAGAGTCATCTTCACTCCTGTGCCAGAAGTCCATTGTTGCGCAGTCGGCAATGTTAACCATATGGCTTTTAATCCAAAACATGGTATTTTATTCCCCTGTTTCGGACGCCGTTTTCAACCGACTTTCTTTAAACTTGGTAAATGTTTAGTTGAATAGTTATATTCGGTCTCTCATACCTCGAAATTTTGAAAATTTAACAAATATTACTCTCTGTGACGTCGCAAAGTAAATCGATTTTCCTTAGTAATATTTCAAAATTTAGTAAACTTTTCGAAATTTCAAGGTATGAGGGACCTAATGTAACTATTCAAATAAACACTTACGAAGTTTAAAGAAAATCAGTTGAAAAACGGCGTCCGAAACAGGGGAATCAAATACCATGTTTTTCATTAAAAGCCGTATATTTAACATTGCCGACTGGGCAACAATGGGCTACTGGCCCAAAGGTGAAGATGACTCTTAAGTTCAACATATTGATATTACATATATGTGATTATGTAATATCACCTACATAAGCCGAGCACACGCATTTCCGTTCAATACCGATAGTGACGCCTGGAGGTCTTTTATTTGTCGATGGATGTTTATACATAGACTGAACCAGGCTGTTTTTATTTGAAAATAAAAATGGCCGCCATTTACTGAATTAACACAGGAAAATATATACATACAAATAATTTTTTCATAAAATGGTATTGATATTATAACGGTCCATGCCAAATATTAACTTCCTACAGCAATCCGCCATCGAAATAAACATTCTAAAGTGGAAGAACAAAATGGTGGATATCTGGTTAACTATGGTTATTAGGATATACCTTCCGGTAAACGTTTTGCTTATTTTTACCCAATTTACCATATTATGAAGTTTGGTGACGTACTTTACAGGCAACCTGTTTGAACTACTATAGTACAAAAACGGGTATTGACAGAGGACCAGGAAAGATTTTTGTGGCTCTCACACTATACAACACGCACCGTATAAGCTAATAATTTGTTGTCCGTGGATTTTTAATAAGAAGGTATATATGGTTGCTGGCCAAGGTGAATCAATCGGAGCTGGAGAAAACTCGGAGTCCACAATGCAGCCTTTTAAACTGCCCATGTCATCCTAATGGGGAATTTTTATAGTTACCTCAATTCAATATAAAAGTTGCTGATTATTGCAGAAAAAAATAAAATTGTCAACATATCATTTGGCGTTTTATACCAAGTGCTTCACCCTTTGGCTTGGCGAGTGAGTGAATGAGCTAATTTTGAACGGTGGACTGAGCAGATCAAACAAACGTTAGGTGGAAAGGAACGTTTGTTTCACGTTTTTTGTTCACGTTTTTCAGTTTATTTGACAACCGAGAAGTAATAAGTTAACGTTTTGTCATATTTGTTAGGTTACCGAGGACATGTTCAGGCCTTCAGGTACTGAATACAAAAACTATCACACCCCATTTTTACACAAAATAAACACACCAAATTTCAACTCTCAATCATCGTAAGAAGTTAAAGAAATATATATGATCATATATAGATCGATTTAATACTCATAAAGAATAAACTAACTCACACTTTGTTTTTCCTTTTTACGTAATTGAGAACCTGCCATCGATAAAGACTCGGTCACCAGTAGTTAAGTAATTAATTGAAGAATAATTATCTTAGATTTACAAAAGGAATTTATAAATAAATTATAATTTTAAGTATTTAATAATTTATGCGTAAGAAACCTATGTCATTGTTTTAGATGTTTGTGGTTAATCAATAAATAAAACAACATTTGATTCGTATCCGCATACATATACTCACCCACAGCGTCTACACTGAGGCCCTCAGTGAAGGGGATAGTGATTACCTGGAAAAAGAATATTATTTATAATAATAAATAATAGTGAATGTAATATAAAATTGAGACGAGAAAATTAAGATTTTATAAGAAACCAAAGTTATTAAATGTAGCATATCTTGAAACATTTTTCTATCAGTAATATTAAATTATTTGTTTCAGGTTCGCCTGCTCCTCCAGGTTCGCCTAATGTGTTTTTACTAAATTTGTTAGGTCCTAGGCACTTCATCAACCATCAGATTCAAGATCCCGAAATGTCGTGAATTTGGTTTTACTATTCAATGATGGAAAATGTTTGCAATAATTTACAATCAAGTTAGTCAATAATAATTCACCAAATTGCATTGAAAAATTTACGATTCAAAACCCCTAGAAATAACTAAAACGAAATCTATGCGATTTTGTAGTCTTCTAAATTATAGAAGTGATTTTAAAAACCATCCATGATTTTCACATAAAATTAAAAAAAGAAAATCAGTCGTAGTAGTTTGTGACTATCAACATTTAACCTAAGAAATTAATTACCAAGACTGCATAATTCCTCCTTTACTACTTTCTCCTTAAATGTTTAGATTCTTTCTTGAAACGCCGCAACACTCTGTGATGCGTATTTTAATTTGAGTGTGGCTGAAGGGTGTCTTGTAGTTAGGTGGCTTTTTGCCCTTGGTTTATAAAAGAATATATAAAAATAAACTTGTGAAATCATTAACTCAATCACTTCTTTTTGTTCTCATAGGAATTATAGACAATATTTTATTCAACAGTACCTATAACAATCCAGCCATGATAATGTAAAGAACTAAATAACGGTTTTGCTATGAAATAATAGTTATTTATTACGAGATAAGTTCAAAATGTTTTCTGGTTAAAGTGTCAGCTTATACTTTTGATCAAGTATTTAACTAAAAAACTGTAAACTTCATAAAAAACAATGAAATTTTTGAAGCTGAAACCTATTAATTAAATCATACCATCCAAGCTACAAATTTAATGCAGCAGATTGTTATAATTGATGTAACACTTATACAGTTTTCACTATTCATGTGAATTTTACATTGATGTTTGTTTATATTCAATAGCAGGAACCTTTAGATATTTATTTTAAGAAAAATAATATTGTTTTATAAATACTCTACATGTAGTCTGATCTCCGATGATAAAACAACTAATATTAACGTCGATGCATCCTTGTTACAATATGCATGATAAATAAGAATATATCAATACTATTAGAGTAAATGGAGCAAGTGGCTAATCACAGTCACGTGACCAAAAGTACATCCAATCATATTAGTTTTCGTAGGACTTGTTACAGCTCCCTTATAATTTAAAAAATTATTTTTATTATTACATGGCTTTACCTTTTACTTACGTTTTCTCTTACGGAAATACCTATGTATAAAATGCAAGATTAAGTATTTTGTGGCATACAATTAACAAACGAAAGTAACGTGTATTTTCACAACATATTAAACTTTATTAAATGAAATATAAAATAAAATAAAAATATGTATGGTCCTTACTCAAATGAATATATATCTTGGGAGGATGAAAATATATGTAAATTATAATCATATAGCTTTAACGGCCCCTTTCGGCTTTATGAGAGACTGATTCAGAATATCCAATCGGATACAGATTAGAACATAGACTGTAATTAAAATACCAACCCACATTTATAAAGAAAAACTTTCAATCAGCATGCATACTTGTAAAATTATAAATAAGAATGAATATAAAGAATTCGAATAACAATACTAGTGAACACGCATGATTCTAACAAGGAAACATTTTACAATCACACCTTATTTTACTAAAACTTACCTTTACAGCTATACGGTAATCATAAATTACATTTTAACATAATGAATATTATAGTGTTAAAACTATAGAGTATGTACTTAATCCGAGGAGGAGGACGACGGCGGTGGTGAAGTACATGGTGGAGGTAGCTGCTGGCTGGGACTGGCAGAAGACTGTGCCTACCTCTCGGAGACCGCGGCTTTTATACCCTGAAAACACCTGTTCTGTGACGTTATTCTCCACATGTGACTTGACGTCAAACAATTAATTGGCTTGATGTTGTTCTCCAACACCGAGTGGTTTTGTATATATTTTTATAATTTGTGAAAAATTCAAAAGAGTATATTGTTTATTAGTAAGAGGTGAAAACCTACCGTTGATAAAACTGTACAGGGTAAAATTGTATTAGGGTACAACTATTTATTTCTGAAACGGTACATTTTATGACAATAGTGAGGTTTTACTGGCTCGTGATTGAGACGAGTGTACAAAAAACTAACTTGGGCTACGAAAATCCCCTTCGTGTCAAGGTTGTAACTCCATTTGTCACATACTACAAGGGGTAAGAAGTTTGGTGCTCCCTCTTACAAAACAATATTTTTTACTTAAGCTTTCGTCCAAAAAATAACTCAAAAAGAAGTCGAGAGTATGATCAATAACGCTATGTGGTTTGAAAATAATTTGGAAAAAATGGCTAAACAGATAATTAAATTTACAACCCTTGTACTGTTAATCACTTTTTTCAGAGTTTAAATGACATATGGTGCAGAAAACATATGATTTTATATTTTAAAAATGAATTTAGGGTAGTATACTAATATCAATAAACAACAATCTGGATTTACTCAGTTTCGATTGTAGAAGTTTTCTTGTCCGATGTCAAGCTCAAGATATTTTGCAACACGCACAGCCATTTTTACATAAATAAGGATTTACCTTTCGTCAATCAGCTCCAAATTGTGTAACTTGATGTTACGGCCGTAACAATCCTTATTTAGTTATATTACGGCTCCGGGGCTATACAACATGGATTTTTTTCATTTTTACATAATGTGACATAACTGAATAAATTCAATATGATGGACATTTTAACTGCAGTTGACTTTAATGTAACACTTTTTTCACCAATACTACATCAAAGTAGCTGATTCTCATAAAAACTACCAACGATAATACGATTTCTATATAATTTGTCAAAATCGTTTGACCTAGAAAAATATGTAATTAGAAACATTTGTACTTAAGCGTTACTTAACTAATTTGACTGACTGTTGAGAAAAGTTCTAAGATCACACCAGTAATTCGAGTTAATAAGGCCTCTCACAGTTCAAGTGAAAATAATAAAATCCAGAAAACTCGATAATCTAAGAAAAAGTAGACGAGGAATTCAGTTGTTGATGCGACAGAGAGACAGAAGTTTTACTCACAGAATTGAGTACCTCTTTTGGACCAATTTTGGATACTGTGGCGCACAAAACGTACAAACACCAAAAATTTTCAAATATCCATACCACCCAGACAAAAAAAAAAAAAAAAAAAAACTTCTGACAAATAATAAACTATTTCTTAATGAAAGAGGGCAAGCTTAAAACATTTTCTTTTGTTAAATATAAACCCAGTGTGGTTGCCCTCTATCTTTCTTATTGTTTAAAAAAATCCACAACGGAAACATAAATGTTACAGGGTGAGACTTCAAATGTCAATAGAAGTTAAAAAATGAGAAACTACTGTTAAATCTTAAGAAACTATAATAGGAAGATCAAAGTGTTTAGGCTATAAACAACAGGCTTGCCCGCTAGAAAGACAATATAAATATATCGTATGGCTAATTTAGCCAGCCACCAGGTTTTAAGAATAAGAAAATAATTCTGCGGTGCAGAGCACCTGAGTCAGTATATGTAAAAAAGATAAACACTAAAATAAAAATTAGATCTCTCTTTATAGAGCTAACAAAGCAAAATTTTTTTAAATTAGCCCTGGAAAGGGCCATTTGCATTTTGTCTGGCAGCTGGCATAGCTGAGGTAGTTCAGCTGCCAAAGTTGTTGTTCGTTTAGCACCACCCGGGGAGTACGTATAGCTTTAATTTAATGCTGCGGACGCGAACATCATCACCCCCCCCCCCCCACCAACCAGATTGGTTTGCAACCTTTTTACCAACCCCTAAAAAAATACATTATCTATCTAGACTTACATGTTCCTATACATAAAAACCAATATTTAAACAAATAACACCAAATATTAACTATATGAAGTGCATGGGGCTAAAGCAAAGGTGCTCCGAAAGGTTGCCAGTCACGTGCTCGGTGTTAAGCTGATTCATTGCCAAATTTCATTAATACCACAAAGAGTGTAGTTAGAGTTAAGATAAAATTATGGTATTTTCTTGTATTATACCGGTCTATGATGGTCATTATGAAATAAAATATTTTATACTATGATACCAGGAGTGCCTGTGAAGATGTATTTTCCACTATGTCGAAATCTAGTGGGTATATTTTGCTTAAACTTTAAACTTAAAGCATTTAAGTTATAGTGTAATGGTAATCGGGCTATTAAGCTTACACCAACAACCAACAATACATACCCAAAGTTAACATCTGTTTAAAAAAGAATGTTTAAACGTAGTTTTATATTATTTTAGCGAATTTTCCTATAGGGAATACGCTATTACGGTAGTATCCATGGTAAGACCAAAGCCCGAGACATGTTACTCTTTCATTTTGAGGTCCCCAGAAGCTAAAAACATCATTCGTTCTATTTCATATATATGTATATATCTTATCTATACATACAGTGTGTTAGTGAACTTCCTTTAAAATAAGTTTAGTTTTGTTCCTTGGGTCTACAAAAAACATCAGGCAAAGATGGGTTACGGATTGTTGTATTCAGTTCATATTTGGTATGAAGATTTAGCATACCAATGCACATTTACAGAAAAAGTAGATTTTCCCCCATGTTATTGTCAAAATGGCGGCTATTTCAAAATATCAAACTCAAATATCTCAAAACCGGTACATGATATTAACATTTTTTAAATGACAAAAAAGTTGCAAAATGAAATTATCTAACCAATGATAGCAAATTCGGATCTGAAAACAAATAACGGAGTTAATACTCTTCTTCTGTAAAAATTACCTTAATTTGCATTAATTACCATGCAAAATCAATGTTTTATGGAAAAAACACGCTGTCATGTAATTAAATTGAGAGAGTAATAATATCTGCTAATGAAATAAAATAGAAAGCATGTTACCATAGTCCGGTGAATTGCAGCACACATTTCCTGTATACCTTCATGTTAATTAGTGAAGTGGGGGCCCCCTGGGATAAAATATCTTATTTCTTGAAGCACTTTAATTTAATTTCACTTTTTACTAATTAAAAGATATTCACTGGCTGAGAGCAGCTTAAAACAATTTTATTATATATGGAGAGAGACAAGTTTTTGGCACATGAGGAGCCTGTCTGGTGTCTGGTTCATGACTGGGGGAGAGTTAAAGAAGGAAGGACGTCAGGTCCAAAGTTCATTGGTTGAAAAGTGTGTGTGAGAGAGAGAGAGCTATTACAAATGATCTGTTCCTACATATGGTTTGAATAGGCTACTACTGACATTGTTGTTTGAGCTGTTTGTACAAATTAAGCCTAAATCATTTTGGTTCTTCTCAATAAGTTTACAATAAAATGAACTATTTATTAATTAAATAAATCATGTCCCTGTTTACAATAAAAATAAATAAAGCAATATACCTTGTTGATTAAGTTTTGATAAACTTATTAATCTTTAACTTATCTTTAATAAATACTTAACATCCCGCCCCCCTTGATCCGATGGGATCAACCAACAAAAAATTAAAAACAATTTCATAAAAAAAGTAAAAATCGTACTTGGCATACATTATGACAAAGGAACAAAGGGGGCATTTCATTGTTCATATCACTGCTCAAGTGGAAGAGGGGACACCTTGACGACGGGGCGAGTGATGAGACCTCCAGACGTTTTGACTTGAATAACACGGACGACATTATCTTTCCCAGGGATGACGCTGAACACTCTTCCAAGCTTCCAAGACAGAGGAGATGCATTATCTTCATGGACTACCACCATGTCACCTATCTTGATGTTGGGTTGCGGCTTTGTCCACCTTGAGCGTTGCTGGAGGGTGTGTAGATACTCTTGACTCCATCTAGTCCAAATATTTTGTGCAAAGGCTTGAACAAGGTGCCAGCGTTTCAATTTGTTTAAGTTTAAATGTTGAAGATTATGTTCTGGAATTGACAAAAGAGGTCCACCTACTAAAAAATGACCCGGCGTAAGTGCTTCAAGTTCAGAGGGGTCCGCAGAAAGTGGTGTCAATGGCCTTGAATTCAGTATCGCTTCGACACGAGCAATGAGTGTAGAGAATTCTTCTAGGGTTAGTATCTGGTCACCAATAACAGGCTTCAAGTGATGCTTAGCGCTTTGAATGGCTCTTTCCCAGAGGCCTCCGTGATGTGGTGCTCGAGGGGGAATAAACTTGAACTGGATAAAATTTTCTTGTAAAAACTGTGATGTTTTTTCTTGCTGAACAATGCCCTTAAATGTTTCACTAAGTACTCGAGAGGCACCTACAAAGTTGGTTGCATTATCACAGTGTATTTCAGAGACCATACCCCTTCTGGATACAAATCTAGTAAGTGCTGAGATAAACGCTTGTGATGTGAGATCCATTACTATCTCAAAGTGCACTGCTTTGGTTGTAAAGCAAATGAAAACACACAAATAGACCTTAATTGGCTGTAGTCTTCTTAAGAGATGAAGTTTAATAGTTATCGGACCTGCATAATCTATTCCGGAAATAAGGAAGGGTCGTGTTGGAGTGATTCTTTTAGCTGGTAGGTCTCCCATGAGAGCAGAGGCAAGAGGGGGTTTAGTACGGAAGCATCGCAAACACTTGAAAATTCTTGAGCGAATTGTGCTACGTGCTGATAAAATCCAGTATTGAAGACTTAAGATCGACTGTAATTGTTGGGGACCACAATGGAGGTGTAGACGATGATTATAATCAATGATTAGGTTGACAACATGGTGTCTCTTTGGCAGGAGAATCGGATGCTTGGAGTGGCGCTGAAGTGAAGAGTGCCGCAGTCTACCACCTACTCGAATCAGACCTTCTGAGTCCACAAAAGGAGCCAAGCTTCTTACAGAGTTTGACGGAGGTTGTCTATTTTTCAAACATTTCAGATCGTTGGAAAAACACTCTTGCTGTACAGATTTACATATTATTTTGGAGGACCTTTGTAATTCTGAGATGGATAGAGGACCTGTAGATATGACCTTCTTACAGTTGTTTATGAACCTGAGCACATATCCAATAACGTGTTGTAGCTTGATCCATGATGAATATTTCTGAAGTACATCCCATGATTCTATAGATGTGGATAATAAACTAGGCAGTTTTTGTGGCTTGGTTTCGGGCAAAACATTGAGAGAAAAGGGGGAAAAATTATTAAGTTCACTTGTAACTTGTGGTTTGGAGAGCCAAGAGGGGCCACTCCACCAGAGATCATGGTGTGCTAACGATTGGGGTAACACTCCTCTACTGGCACAATCTGCCGGATTTTGCTGTGAAGCAATATGATTCCATACATGTGAGGGCAACCATTCCTCAATTTCTGCTATTCTGTTAGCAACATACACCTTAAGCCGGTATGATGGAGTATTTATCCAACTTAAAACAATAGTGGAGTCACACCAAGCCATTATTTTGTCTATCTTATGATGAGTTTGTAATTGTTTCATACAGTAGTGAAGTAGTTTGGACGCTAGTAGGGCACCGTTGAGCTCGAGACGAGGTAGAGACGTGTGTTTAAGTGGAGCGACCCGAGATTTTGCAATTAGTAGTTGAACAGAAACCTTTTTGGTTTTGTCAATGGATCGTAGATAGACACATCCTGAGTATCCTAGCTCACTTGCATCGCAGAATCCATGTAATTCTATTGAGGTTGCACAAGAAATTTCAAGGTGACGAGGGATCTTGATGTGTTCAATAGAAGAAAGCTGAGAGTGGAAAGTGATCCATCGTGATGATAAATCTTCTGGTAAATGTGTGTCCCAGTCTAACCCAAGAGCCCATATATTTTGCATTAATGCCTTAGCCCAAAATACAACAGGAGTTAACCATCCGATAGGGTCATAGATGCGGGCTATGACTGAAAGAACAGTCCTTTTTGTAGGAGTGCAAGGGCGAGTTTCAATTACATATGAAAAATAATCCCCACTGGAAATCCATTTTAAACCCAGAAGGGAATATAGTGGCTGTTCCGGAGTCCTAAAGTAGAGAGGTGACTCATGGTGTTCAACTGGAACTGAGTTAAGAAGTTCTGGACGATTCGATGACCATTTCCTAAGCTGAAAACCACCTTTTGACAAAAGTTCTATGACTTCCTTCTGTAATTGTAAAGCTTCTTCAACAGTTTCACTTCCTAAGAGAGCATCATCTACATATATCTGAGTTTTAAGGGCAGGAGCGGCCAAAGGGTAATCAGATCCTTCATCTTCGATGACTTGCTGTATAACTCTGTTAGCTAAGAATGGGGACGAAGTCATGCCATATGTCACAGTGGTGAGCTCATAGACAGTCAACGGCAACTCTGGGCTTTCACGCCAGTAAATCAACTGAAATGGGCGGTCTTCTTCATGGATGGTGATTTGTCTAAACATCTGTTTAATATCGCAGGAAAAAACTACTGCATGCCTTCGAAAGTCAAATACGATATCACACACATCGTCTTGCAACTTAGGTCCTGAATACATGATTTCATTCAATGAAACTCCAGAGGTTGTTGGAGCAGAAGCATTGAAGACTGCCCTAATTTTATCTCCTTTCATGACCCCATGATGAGGCAAAAAATAATGAGGCTGATTTAAGATTTCATCAGTTGGACAAACGCTCATATGCCCAGTGTTTGAATAGTCACGCATAAAATCAATGTACTTTTCTTTAAGTTCAGAATTCAACTTCAGACGTTTCTCCAATGAAGAAAACACTTTGAGAGCAAGTCCCGATGATTCACCAAGCTTTTGAGGGCTGTCCTTGAAGGGTAAGCGAACAATGTACCTTCCTGTGTTATCTCTTGAATGTGTGGTGCGAAACTGTTTCTCACATTCAATACTGTCTGGGGAGAGTTTTACCTTAGATGGGGGTTCTTCACTTGACCAAAAGCGCTGAATAACATCATGAAGTTTAACATCCTCGGTGCAAAGAAGTGTGTTAATCATATTTTCCGAAAAACCGGAGGGATCAGGTGAGGTAGTAGGCCCAATTACCACAAAACCAAAAACTGTTTCAATCGCAGTGGGTTGATTTTCACCTAATGATACTTGTGGGCCACATAAAGTTTTAGCAAACAGGTCAGCACCTATGAGCATGTCTACAGGCATGGGTGTGTCAAAGCTAGGATCAGCTAAGACCAAGTGACGCAATTTCTTTCTAACGTTTGACGAAACAGCTCATCGTGGGAGGTCATTTGTAATTTTATTCATAATCAAAACAGGGTGAGATTCAGCTAACTGTTGACCAGTAAGTGTGGAAATATTAACATGAGTAAGCCCTTTAGTATCAACAAAATGAGCCGACAAGCCGCATACTTGGGGTAAATCTGCGTAAGAGCGTTGTACCTTCAACAAACTAGCGATGTTGTCAGTTATTATGGAAGAAGCAGCAGCAGAGTCCAGAACCGCTCTACATACAACACGGTTACCATTGGGAGCAGTTAATGACACAAGAGTTGTTCCTAACAAAACAGTGCACTTTGTTGACGCAACACAAACAGGATTTTTATCGTCATTACCATCTACAGAAGTAGTTGTTTGAGGAGGCTTTGCTTTGGACAGAGATTTTAATGGTGACTTTCCTTTACTATTAGATGACGTTTGAAGGCCTGCATCAGTTTCAATATGGAGTAGGCTATGGTGACGACCCTTACAAACTGAGCAAAGATATTGGGATTCACATGCACTGTGTTTATGAGAAATTCCCAAACAATTAGAGCAATAAGTTTAGTCTTAATAAACTCATATCTTTTTTTAGGAGGAAGGGCTAAAAACTTGTCACATTTGTAGATTTTATGGCTGTCAGATTGACAAAAATTGCACATTGAGGTGCGAGAGTGAGTTAGCAGCACTGTTTTATGAGGAGAGGAGCGAGTTTTTGCAGGCATATGGGGCCTATTCATAGTTGAGTTAGATTTGCCGCTGTATGTGGGGGGTTTATGAGTGTTCATACTAATTTTCTGTGAGGGCATATTAGCAGCTTCAAGTTGTGTACACTCAGCTTCCAAAAAGGTGACGAGTTCATTTGCAGTGGGCATTACTTTCGAGTCATCGCGGGACTGCTCAAATCTTTTTAGAAGTTCTGAGTTTAGTTTACGCAGCAAAAGAGTGACTAAAATATTAGTTTCTTTCTCAACATCAACCTTTAGAGATTTTAATGCACTTACATTTTCTTTATAAACATTAACAATATGTCTCAAAGCCTTAATGGAGGTTTGATTTACGCTAGGCAGGTCAACAATAGCATTAACATGAGAAGAAATAATCAGTCGGGAATTCTGATACCTCCGAATCAAGGTCTCTCTAGCGATTAAATAATTAGCACTTGTTAGAGAGAGTGACTAAATAAGAGAAAGGGGTTCGCCAGACAAACAGCTATTCAAGTAAACAAACTTTTCTGTGTTAGAGAGCCTTTCATTCTTATGAATAGTATTTTCAAAAAAGTCATGAAAGTTTACCCAATCAGTTTCCTTGCCAGAAAAATGAAATAACTTAAGCTCAGGTAATTTAACACTTGACTTCTGCTTGTCAGTGCGTGGCGCAGGGGATTGAGGTTGATCCTCTTTGGGCAAAAGACTCTCCGACACGGTAAAAATCTCAATTAAAATATCTTCTACAATTTCTTGATATCTATAAATTTCATTTAAGTCAACTTTAAGTTCAGCTTCTTCTTCTTCTTCTTCATTAAGGATTTCATTTAGATATGAAATAAAATTAGCCTGTTTCTTTTTTGCTTCATTTGTAAGGAGTTTAATCCTATTGATCTGAGTTGTGGTCAACTCATTAGGGGGTGTGGTAATATCTTGCAAACGCTTGAGGATTTTATTGAGACGAGATTGAAGGACTTCAGCGTGTTTCTTAAAAAACCGGCAACTTCATGATGAATTACTTTACAACAAGTCATTAAATTAACTGAGCAGTGATATTTTCCCTATCATGGGCCTGGTAATGCTTAAGGCAATAAAGGAATTAAAACTAAAACTCCTAATAACCTCTGAAAATTACAAAATTCAAAGTACAACAAATCTTAGCTTTAAAACTCAAATTTAAGCTTGTCAAAAAATAATTCAATAAGCCTATTTCATGGCTTTAAAAAATAATATTACAAGTGAAAAAATTCAGCACATTAAATAATACTTATAAATGGGATATAGTGCACCAGGTATTATTTATAAAGAACACAATATATTAGGCCTACTGTAGTTGTCGTGAATAAAACATAATAAACCAAAATTACTTACATTAATGTTGAGATGATTTGTAAATAGAAAAATCACACTCACTTTAAGAAGAAGGAATCTAAACTCCAAGACAACTTTGCCTTACTAAAATTGCAAAAAATTAATTCCAGCTGAAATAAAATTACTTTTCTTGTTTACTAACAACTCTTGAAAAGCATTGAGATTTCAAAAATTACAAACACCCTTCAACCATCAAAATATATTTTCACAACAAAAACTATTTTAATTAAAAAGCCTTCTTAGTTCAATTGCAATTTATTCCAAAAATATATTCAAAAGTAATAAGTACAGAACAAATGTACTCTTAATTATTGACGCATTAAATTAATAAAAGATCAATATAAACTACTTTTACTTTTAATACATTTACTAATAAATACTAATACAAACTAATAAATACTTTTCTCCATTGAAATGAAAAGATATATTAAATTACTTTAATAAGAAAAATAGCTTATGTGGTTGTAACCAATAACCTCAGATAGAAATAAAAATATTCAATCTCAGTACAACTCTAGAACTGCCTCAATTGTATTGTGAGTCACATTCCATTTAAAAGATAAGTTTGCAAAAATAGAAATATTACTACAAAAGGATTAATCTGAATTTTCAGTGCTACCAACTTAAGTCTGGAAAGAAACAGAATTACAGTACTCAACTCTATTGGCTCTCTCTCTCATGTTCATGTTCTGTTAATGTTTTGACAAAACTTATATTTCATGTCCGTTCAGAATTTTGTGAAACTATTTCACTTTAAATAAAATAGTTTGTAAAGTATTTTCACACTGGTTTTACTTCAGAAAATATAGTTTATCACTGAAAATAAAGTTACTTTGCAATAAATTCACTTATTAGGAATTAAAAAAAAGGGTCACTTGAAAATTAATTCATGTTTAATCTCCAGTTTGTGGATGTATCACTTCTTGCTGATTTATTAACATTTTAGCAACAGTTTATGTACTAAAACATCCGCACATCGAAGGACCAAAAATGTCATGTAATTAAATTGAGAGAGAAATAATATCTGCTAATGAAATAAAATAGAAAGCATGTTACCATAGTCCGGTGAATTGCAGCACACATTTCCTGTATACCTTCATGTTAATTAGTGAAGTGGGGGCCCCCTGGGATAAAATATCTTCTTTCTTGAAGCACTTCAATTTAATTTCACTTTTTACTAATTAAAAGATATTCACTGGCTGAGAGCAGCTTAAAACAATTTTATTATATATGGAGAGAGACAAGTTTTTGGCACATGAGGAGCCTGTCTGGTGTCTGGTTCATGACTGGGGGAGAGTTAAAGAAGGAAGGACGTCAGGTCCAAAGTTCATTGGTTGAAAAGTGTGTGAGAGAGAGAGAGAGCTATTACAAATGATCTGTTCCTACATATGGTTTGAATAGGCTACTACTGACATTGTTGTTTGAGCTGTTTGTACAAATTAGGCCTAAATCATTTTGGTTCTTCTCAATAAGTTTACAATAAAATGAACTATTTATCAATTAAATAAATCATGTCCCTGTTTACAATAAAAATAAATAAAGCAATATACCTTGTTGATTAAGTTTTGATAAACTTATTAATCTTTAACTTATCTTTAATAAATACTTAACACACGCAATAACTCATTATGTTATATAATTTCATTTTGCAACTTTTTAGACATTTAAAAAATGTTAATATCATTCACCGGTTTTGGGATATTTGAGTTTAAATTTTTGAAATGGCCGAAATTTTGACAGTAACATCGGAAAAAATCAACTATTTTCTGTAAATGTGCATTTGCTAAAGCTTCATACCAAATATAAACTGAATACAACAATCCGTAACCCATCTTTGCCTGAGGTTTTTTGTTGACCCAAGAAACTAATCAAAAATTTTTTTTAAAGAGAGTTCATTAACACCCTGTATATATAGACAATATATATATATATATATATATATATATATATATATATATATATATATATATATATATATATATATATATGAAATACAACAAAGGTTGACCTCAAAATGAAAAAGTAACATGGTCTCGGGCTTTGGTCTTACCATGGCTACTACCGTAATAGCGTATTCCCTACAGGGAAATTCCCTAAAATAATATAAAACTACTTTTAAACATTATTTTTTAACCTATGTTAACTTTGGGTATGTATTGTTGGTTGTTGTTGTAAACTTGATGCGCCCGATTAACATTACACTATACGGAAAGTATATTAAATTTAACAAGCAAGGCTTGGTCAACACAGTACTTTATAATAGTATTAAAGTAACGTAAAAAGTGAATTGAAAATAAAATTTAAATTTGGCATAAAAAAGTTGGTCTGGGATGATTTTTTATTTATTAGTTAGAAACGTTTCATTGGCAATAAATGTTTAATTAAAGAGTCAAATTTAATATTTTGTATTTTGGACACATTCTCACCTAAAATGATTAGTTTTAGGGGCAATAAGCAGTAAATATGATAGTTAAACTTAAATATTATAGTGACACATACATAAAGACAGGTAAAATTATATAGTCTTGTTTATACATGTTGAACAATAAACGGTTATTTTACGTAAACAAAACCCCCATCATACTCGAAGCCAAAAGTTTGTCCACGTGTCTAAAAATGCTTATATTTTCTCATTTCATTTTTTTAACGTCGACTCAGGTTTTATCACCATTCCAATACAAATAGAGTGAAAAATCGTCATTTTCTTTTTACTACGAAAGCAAATGATACAAAGCGAAATTAAAATCTACTTTAAACGGATATCATAACATTATCAAACGAATGAAATATCATTCACATGAACGATTGAATTTTAAATTAAAATATATTACAATATTATATGAAAATGTTTGAGTGTTCGAGCAGCGGTAGAACCCGGATCTACTCCATACGGTGGATTACGTAACATAACAGCAGTGGTTTGCTTACACAAGTGTATAAAATAAATAGAACAAGTATGACCTACATGCAATTGCTGGTGAAAACCGATGTATAACTCGATATGATATTTCATTTGATGCTAGTACATATAATTTAATTTTTTACTCTTTACTTTTATAAAATGTGGGTTTTATAAATTTTGGATTCTTAAAAATATAAGCTTACAAAATTGCCAGAATGTGGTATAACAATAAAAGTAGAAGTTAACAAAAGTAATACAATAATTCATAAACGAAATTTGTTGTAAATAAAAAGAGAATAATAGTAGCAAAATTTTAATCCATGATTATAATATTATTCAATGATTAGTGAGCGATATTGATTTATATTTATTCGTATATCTTTATCAATCAACAATCAGAATGCATAAACACAAACACTAAAATAATACAGATTTTTCACATTTTTTTCATTTTTTACAATGTTGCGTCAAGAAGTTTTTGTAGCAAACCTCAGATTCGGAATCAGCACCCTAAAAAACATACAAAATGGAAAAAATCAAAACTACCCCAAAATTTTCCTAGTATGAACACTTATTAACTGAATTAATAAGACCTAAAACTGCAACCACTCAGACCCAATCATCACACTACAAGCCCATATTATATATATATATATATATCTTATCTATATATACAGGGTGTTAATGAACTCTCTTTAAAAAAAAAATTAGATTTTTTCCTTGGGTCAACAAAAAACATCAGGCAAAGATGGGTTACGGATTGTTGTATTCAGTTTATATTTGGTATGAAGCTTTAGCAAATGCACATTTACAGAAAATAGTTGATTTTTTCCGATGTTACTGTCAAAATTGCGGCCATTTCAAAATTTTAAACTCAAATATCCCAAAACCGGTGAATGATATTAACATTTTTAAAATATCTAAAAAGTTGTAAAATGAAATTATATAACATAATGAGTTATTGCGTGTTTTTTCCATAAAAAGATTGATTTTGCATTGTAATTAATGCAAATTAAGGTAATTTTTACAGAAGAAGAGTATTAACTCCGTTATTTGTTTTCAGATCCGAATTTGCTATCATTGGTTAGATAATTTCATTTTGCAACTTTTTTGTCATTTAAAAAATGTTAATATCATGTACCGGTTTTGAGATATTTGAGTTTGATATTTTGACAATAACATGGGGGAAAATCTACTTTTTCTGTAAATGTGCATTGGTATGCTAAATCTTCATACCAAATATAAACTGAATACAACAATCCGTAACCCATCTTTACCTGATGTTTTTTGTAGACCCAAGGAACAAATCTAAACTTTTTTAAAGGGAGTTCACTAACACACTGTATGTATAGATAAGATTATATGAAATAGAACGAATGATGTTTTTGGCTTCTGGGGACCTCAAAATGAAAAAGTAACATGTCTCGGGCTTTTGTCTTACCATGGCTACTACTACGGTAATAGCGTATTCCCTATAGGAAAATTGGCTAAAATAATATAAAACTACGTTTAAACATTCTTTTTTAAACAGATGTTAACTTTGGGTATGTATTGTTGGTTGTTGGTGTAAGCTTAATAGAACGATTACCATTACACTATAATTTGCATGCTTTAAGTTTAAAGTTTAATAAAAATCAACCCACTAGATTTCGACATAGTGGAAAATACATCTTCACAGGCACTCCTGGTATCATAGTATAAAATATTTTATTTCATAATGACCATCATAGACCGGTATAATACAAGAAAATACCATAATTTTATCTTAACTCTAACTACACTCTTTGTGGTATTGTATAATACAAGAAAATACCATAATTTTATCTTAACTCTAACTACACTCTTTGTGGTATTAATGAAATTTGGCAATGAATCAGCTTGAGCAATGAGCGCAACCACACTGGATTTATATTATTTAACAAAAGAAAATGTTTTAAGCTTGCCCTCTTTCATTAAAAAATAGTTTATTATTTGTCAGAAGTTTTTTTTTGTCTGGGTAGTGCATGGATATTTGAAAATTTTTGGTGTTTGTACCTTTTGTGCGCCACAGTATCCAAAATTGGTCCAAAAGAGGTACACAATTCTGTGAGTAAAACTTCTGTCTCTATGTCGCGATCATCAACTGAATTTCATGTCTACTTTTTCTTAGATTATCGAGTTTTCTGGATTATATTATTTTCACGTGAACTGTGAGAGGCCTTATCAACTTTAATTACTGGTGTGATCTTAGGACTTTTCTCAACAGTCGGTCAAATTAGTTAAGTCACGCTTAGGTACAAATGTTTGTAAATTTTTCTAGGTCAAACGGTATTGATAAATTATATAGAAATCGTATTATCGTCGGTAGGTTTTATGAGAATCAGCTACTTTGATGTAGTATTGGTGAAAATAGTGTTACATTGAAGTAAACTACAGTTAAAATGTCCATCATATTGAATTTATTCAGTTATATCACATTATGTAAAAATGGCTGTGCATGTTGCAAAATATCTTGAGCTTGACATCGGGCAAGAAAACTTCCACAATTGAGGCAAACTGAGTAAATCCAGATTGTTGTTTATTGATATTAGTATACTACCCTAAATTCATTTTTAAAATATAAAATCATATGTTTTCTGCACCATATGTCATTTAAACGCTGAAAATAGCGATTAACAGTATGAGGGTTGTAAATTTAATTATCTGTTTAGCCATTTTTTCCAAATTATTTTCAAACCACATAGCGTTATTGATCATACTCTCGACTTCTTTTTGAGTTATTTTTTGGACGAAAGCTTAAGCAAAAAATATCGTTTTGTAAGAGGGAGCACCAAACTTCTTACCCCTTGTAGTAGGTGACAAATGGAGTTACAACCTTGACACGAAGGGGATTTTCGTAGCCCAAGTTAGTTTTTTGTGCACTCGTCTCAATCACGAGCCAGTAAAACCTCACTATTGTCATAAAATGTACCGTTTCAGAAATAAATAGTTGTACCCTAATACAATTTTACCCTGTACAGTTTTATCAACGGTAGGTTTTCAACTCTTACAAATAAACAGTATATTCTTTTGAATTTTTCACAAATTATAAAAATATATACAAAACCACTCGGTATTGGAGAACAACATCAAGCCAATTAATTGTTTGACGTCAAGTCACATGTGGAGAATAACGTCACAGAACAGGTGTTTTCAGGGTATAAAAGCCGCGGTCTCCGAGAGGTAGGCACAGTCTTCTGCCAGTCCCAGCCAGCAGCTACCTCCACCATGTACTTCACCACCGCCGTCGTCCTCCTCCTCGGAGTAAGTACATACTCTATGGTTTTAACACTATAATATTCATTATGTTAAAATGTAATTTATGATTACCGTATAGCTGTAAAGGTAAGTTTTAGTAAAATAAGGTGTGATTGTAAAATGTTTCCTTGTTAGAATCATGCGTGTTCACTAGTATTGTTATTCGAATTCTTTATATTCATTCTTATTTATAATTTTACAAGTATGCATGCTGATTTATGTTTTTTCCTATTAATGTGGGTTGGTTTTTTAATTACAATTCATGTTCATGTTCAGTATCCGATTGGATATTCTGAATCAGTCTCACATATAGCCGAAAGGGGAAGTTAAAACTATATGATTATAATTTACATATATTTTTATCCTCCCAAGATATATATTCATTTGAGTAAGGACCACACATATTTTTATTTAATTTTATATTTCATTTAATAAAGTTTAATATGTTGTAAAAATACACGTTATTTTCGTTTATTAATTGTATGCCATAAAATAATTAATCTAATTTTATACCTTGATATTTCCGTAATAGAAAACGTAAGTAAAATTTAAAGCCATGTAATAATAACAATAATTTTTAAAATTATAAGGGAGCTGTAACAAGTCCTACGAAAACTAATATGATTGGATGTACTTTTGGTCACGTGACTGTGATTAGCCACTTGCTCCATTTACTCTAATAGTATTGATATATTCTTATTTATCATGCATACTGTAACTAGAATACATCGATGCATCGACGTTAATATTAGTTGTTTGATCATTGGAGATTAGACTACATGTAGAGTATTTTAATTATAAAACAATATTATTTTTCTTAAAATAAATATCTAAAGGTTCCTGCTATTGGATATAAACAAACATCAATGTAAAACTCACATTTTGAATGAATAATCAAAACTGTATAAGTGTTACATATATTTTAACAATCTGTTGCATTACATTTGTAGCTTGGATGGTATGAGTTAAATAATAAGTTTCAGCTTCAAAAATGTCATTGTTTTTTATGAAGTTTACAGTTTTTTCAATTAAATACTTGATCAAAAGTATAAGCTAACACTTTAACCCGAAAACATTTTGATCTTAACTTGTAATAAATAACTATTATTTCATAGCAAAGCCGTTATTTAGTTCTTTACATTATCCTGACTGGATTTTTATAGGTATTGTTGAATAAAATAATGTCTATAATTCCTGTGAGACCAAAAAGAAGTGATCGAGTTCATTATTTCACAAGGTTATTTTATATATTCTTTTATAAACCAATGGCAAAGAGTCACCTAACTACAAGACACCCTTCAGCCACACTCACCTTAAAATACGCATCACAGAGTGTTGCGGCGTTTCAAGAAAGAATCTAAACATTTAAGGAGAAAGTAGTAAAGGAGGAATCATGCAGTCTTGGTAATTAATTTCTAAGGTTAAATGCTGATAGTCACAAACTACTACAACTGATTTTCTTTTTTAATTTTATGTGAAAATCATGTATGGTTTTTGAAAGTGCTTCTATAATTTAGCAGACTATAAAATTGCATAGATTTCGTTTTAGTTATTTCTACGTAAGGGGTTTTGAATCGTAAATATTTCAATACAATTTGATGAATTATTATTGACTAATTTGATTAAATTATTGTGAACATTTTCCATCACTGAATAGTAAAACCAAATTCACGACATTTTGGGATCTTGAATCTGATGGTTGATGAAGTGCCTAGGACCTAACAAATTTAGTAAAAACACATTAGGTGAACCTGGAGGAGCAGGCGAACCTGAAACAAATAATTTAATATTACTGATAGAAAAATGTTTCAAGATATGCTACATTTAATAACTTTGGTTTCTTATAAAATCTTAATTTTCTCGTCTCAATTTTATATTACATTCACTATTATTTATTATTATAAAAAATATTCTTTTTCCAGGTAATCACTCTCTCCCCCTTCACTGAGGGCCTCAAAGTAGATGACTTGGGTGAGTATATGTATGCGGATACGAATCAAATGTTGTTTTATTTATTGATTAACCACAAACATCTAAAACAATTACATAGGTTTCTTACGCATAAATTATTAAATATTTAAAATTTTAATTTATTTATAAATTCCTTTTGTTAATCTAAGATAATTATTCTTCAATTAATTACTTAACTACTGGTGACCGAGTCTTTATCGATGGCAGGTTCTCAATTACATAAAAAGGAAAAACAAAGTGTGAGTTAGTTTATTCTTTATGAGTGTTAAATCGATCTATCTATAATCATATATATTTCTTTAACTTCTTACGATGATTGAGAGTTGAAATTTGGTGTGTTTATTTTATGTAAAAATGGGGTGTGATAGTTTTTGTATTCAGAACCTGAAGGCCTGAACATGTCCTCGGTAACCTAAGAAATATGACAAAACGTTAACTTATTACTTCTCGGTTGTCAAATAAACTGAAAAACGTGAACAAAAAACATGAAAAAACGTTCCTTTCCACCAAACGTTTGTTTGATCTGCTCAGTATTCCGTTCAAAATTAGCTCATTCACTCACTCGCCAAGCTAAAGAGTGAAGCACTTGGTATAAAACGCCGAATGATATGTTGACAATTTTATTTTTTTTCTACAATAATCAGCAACTTTTTATTGAACTGAGGTAACTATAAAAATTCCCCATTAGGATGACATGGGCAGTTTGAAAGGCTGCATTGTGGACACCGGGTTTTCTCCAGCTCCGATTGATTCACCTTGGCCAGCAACCATATATACCTTCTTATTAAAAATCCACGGACAACAAATCATTAGCTTATACGATGCGTCTCTTCACTACCAACCCACCTTATGCGCACCTTCCCCTTTCTGTTTTATTTAATCTTTTTTTTCCTCTTGTTTTCCACAAAATCTTTTAAGATAGTTTTTCGTTTTATTAAATATAAAACTTTCTATACATAAATGTACTCAAACAAATTCGTTTTCCTTACAAGATGTTGTTTATAAAAATACTGTAATATCCGCTTTTAAAGTGGTTGAAAAAAACTTCCAAATTTAAAAAAAAATTGGATCTCAACGAAGGGTGTTAATATTTGAAGTTTCAAGTTTGTCTATTACCCGAATGTAAATTCAGGTCATATTGAAAAACACATACATACAGACGGAAAACTGAGTGACACAGGACTATACATTAAATAACGAATTCTCTTGGTTTTAATCCAAGGAATCACTACACTGAGTTTAGGAAGATACTTTTAATCTAAATCTAAACACACTTGCAGATTAACAAGGATGAGTTTAATGCTAATAATTGTTTTGTTTCATGTGGTGCTCCAAAGCTGGATTAAAGAAAGAAATTTGCGATGCCTTTGCGTAAGTATCTGCATTCGTTAATGTAGTTTATTAATTGTGAGACCTTATTTTAATTTATTGCTTCGAAAACAAAACTATGTTTATCGTAAACGGCATAAGAAACTATTACAATAAACAACCATTGAATTAATATACCGATTGAATTCAAACGATAGATTTAATGAGATTATAAAAATATCTTACAGGTTTAAAAAATTGTATCAATTTATTAGCGTTTGGCATCACTTTGGCAGTTTGGAAAGCAGAAATTAAACTTAAGGATTGCCTCACTGACTAATGAATACAGGTGTGTTCTGAATATGCTGAAATATCTTGAAAGTTATTTAAATCTATAAAACTAAATCAAGTATTTACTTCGAAACTAATACTTAGGCCTAATTAAGAACAGTAATAATAAAATTATTTTAGTGGAATATATGATAGGTGAAATTAAATAATTTTTTGGGCTTGGGAAAAAATCATTAGACGCCTCATTTATACAGACGTTTGGGGTACTCGAGTTGTGGTTTAAATATAGACTAGATAACTAGACTGGATGCCACTAAACTTTTTGACGCTACCTCTTGGAAAGAGAGGGTTCTAAATTGCAGAATTTTAAATGTATGAAAATAACCAGTTGTACAATAAACGAGTTTTATTCTATTTATTTATTTATTTTAAAAAAAAGGCTCAAATAACAGGATTGAGAAAACTAGTGTTAGTGGACTTAAGGACACATGTGACTAGAGTTTTTCTAGGGAGCGAGTAAAATTGCAATTTTAAAATTTAAGATGAATGTAGGCCTAATAATAGTCAAATCAGTGATCAAAAATAATCACAGTGGTATTACAAAGTGAATTTACTGTTTATTTTTGTCATAGAGCGCAATTAAAAGTAAAGTTTGTATCGAGAAAATAAAAAAGCGCAATCAAATGTGAGCGATGGATAAGATCAGTCAAGCGACATCTGTGTGACTACGTGTGTAATGGATGACCGCCTATGATCTATAGCTTTTTAGCGAATTTCCCTATAGGGAATACGCTATTACGGTAGTAGCCATGGTAAGACCTAAGCCCGGGACCACTTTACTTTTTCATTTTGAGGTCCCCAGAAGCCAAAAACACCATTCGTTCATTTTCATATATATGTATATATATATATATCTATATATCTATCTATCTATCTATCTATCTATCTATATATCTATGTGTCCGTGGTACTGATAACTTTTGTAGGGGACCTCCGATTTTGATGAAATTTGGTATGGAGGTGTAAGACCAGGTCTATTTTCATGAGTTCGCGAACCAGCATTGTCGGGTTATGGGAACGGGGTTTTATGGGGTTTCAAAGGGGTCAAAAATGGGTTTTTGGCATTTTTGGACATCAATTTTTAAAATTCGTCAATTTTAACTGAAACCATTTAAAAGAGCTTAAAAAAACAAACAATTTGGTATTTCGAATTTTTATCATAGCATAACTGGTTACGGGGCAAATCCAAAAATGTGTTTTCCATGTTATTCTTATGGGAAATCAAGAAAACCCTATATCTTGCTTATTTATTGACATAACTTAATCAAATTTGGTATGTACATTATCTATATAAGGTTTAACTTATACTTGCTTACAAAACCCATATGGCGGCAAACCTACATACTCACCCCCATGGGGTTTATGGGAAAAATAAAAAATTGCCAGATTTTGATACAATTTTGTGTTTACATTCACCGATTATTGATTAACTTAGATTTTCTAACAACACCCAATGGCAGAAAACCTACATACTCGATTCTATGGTGTTTTTTTATGGGGAAAGTAAATAATCTGAAATTCCATTGGAAATTCGCTGAGTACGCAGGTCTGCTGCGACGGGGGTATTATATGTTTATTACAGTTTTAACAAATTTTAGTCGGTCATGGATAAACTTTTGTAACTTGTTAGAACACTCGCTTTGCTCGTGATCTGACTTACACCTTGCTAGTGGCTTAAAGACTTGCATTATACAATCGGTTCATAAACTACTAATATACAAGAGGAATATTAAAAAAGAACAATAAAAAACAAACCATTTCAGGGAGTTCGAACAGACATCAGCTTCCAAGAAGCCCGGATTGGACAAAGAAGAAACTCCAAAAGCTTTAGCGAAACTAGGATTGAAACTAGATAAACCGGAGGTTTTCGAAATCTATCAGAAATTGCACAGTAGTGATGAAGTCTTGGATTTAACAGGTGAGAGGTATACCAAATTAAACAGAACCAAATAAAAAGGGTAACCTTATGGGGAGGTGAGAACACTGTCCACTAAACACTGATAGCACCACCAAGATTTAATTTTTATCCAATGATTATGATTATTGGTTGAATGGAAAAATTTGGCTGAAATGATTTTGAAGATGTTTTAAGATGTTTTCAATGTGTTAAAAAAAATGCTAATTGCTTCCCAGGGCAATTAGAAGAAATAATCCTCGCTTCAGAACTTGTTTTTAATCTGGTTTTTGGGTGTAAAACTAAAATTTTTAACATAGGATGTCCCTTCTAATTTGGTTCTGTATAATATTGGAGGTAAATGAACATATGAATTACACATGACTAGTTTGAATATCTTACCAGTTTGGGAATAATTTGCATTTATTATTTATTTTTTGCTGGTTTTTATAAGTTCGAAGTAAACTTTACCAACAAAGAAACCAATTTAGGAAATTGCAAATGTTTACAGTATTGTGTTGTCTAATTATTTTCATATACAAGGGTGATGAAAAGTATGGAAACGACTTCATAGTATTCTAAAAATTTGATTTTATATTTAAGCTACAGGATAACAAATTTGCAAATTTAATTAAGAGTTAAAATCTATTCTAGGTTATTACTTACGTTCTACTTCTAATCGGGGTCGGCGAAGGTTAATAGGAGCGAATGTTAATTTGTATGAAGGTCTCACTTAGTAAAACGCAATGAAATGAGAAATCAGAAATCACTTCCGCCGTAAACCTGACTTTGAATTGAAATCATATTGCTAAAACCTTAAAGTAAAAAAAAAACATTTAAAAATATCCCATTTTTTCTGGAAAGGTTTTGTTTCACATTGCTTCAAATAAAAAAAAATAACAATAAAACTATAAAACTATGTACTATATGAAATAGGCTGATGGAATTTACTTTATGACTTTCTTAGGGGATGTTTCTTGAATGGAGTTTTAAAGAGAACGTTATTTGCTTAACTCATAACGGTTTCAACTTCAAAACTCGTTCATTCCGGAGCAATAGGCCACAGACATGATCTATAAAGGTGGGAACTGTCAGTTACTGGATTCTATCTACAACCGTTACAATAAGCATCAATAAAGGTATTGCATTTGATATTATAAGAAGGTATATTACAACAAAAAAACACAAACCAGTATCGTAATGAGGTTGTAAGAGTTTAGGTTTCACAAAAAGGCATGTTATAAATGTGAGCTTTGAATTTGACAGAAGTTATATTTTAACAGAAATTATATAATTCGCCCATCACCTGATTGTTCCAATACGATTCAAGTTTCAGTTTCTTTATGTGCATAACATTGAAAGATTGTGATCATAATATATGAGTGAAAACAACAATTAGCTCAAGCAACATCGGGTAATTGACGTTTATGATAAGTCCCCTACATATCTTTAAAAATCTGATCAATCAATTTAATGTGGTTTTATCAAATTTAATGTGGTTTTAGATAAAAAGTGCACTCAATGATTATGTTCAGCTTTTATAATATAATTGTTGCATGAACTGCTATTAAAATTACAGCAATATGATTTCAATTTAAAGTATGGATGACTGTCATTTCGAACTTGGTTGTCCCTTATATTAAGTTTTTGCTTATGCTGTTTTGTGGTGTATCGATTTTCTATTTGTTATATATATATATATATATATATATATATATATATATATATATATATATATATATATATATATTATAATATATATATATATATATATATATATATATATATATATATATATATATATTAATTAACACACACAAATCAACATCCATTTTTCTAAATATAGATTATAAAAGAATTATTCATCAAGTGCCTTATCTTGTGTTTGACCACCTACTAGACGTGATCAATAATTAATTAGAATACAATATTAAGATTTTTTATAACTAAGCATTTGTAACCTCTAAATAATATCACCATTTCCAACATAAAACGAAGTTTTGCGAAAAACACAGATTTTTATAGAACGTCATTTTAGTTTAGTTTATAGTCATTATTGTTTAATCGAAGTTCCACAGTTTGTACAGTGAAAGATACTCTATGTATTAAAAAATATAAATCCAAAGTTTTGGTTTTAATACAAAATTAAGAAATTTCATATATGTTTAAGAGAAAAAACTACATTTCAACAGTAAAAGTTGTATAAAAATTTTATTTTTAAAAATTAAATGATCACTGCCCCAAAAAACCTACGGACATGGCAGTATTCTGTAATCCTTTGTGTAATGTGTGAACGGACTACTAAACCTTCAAAAGTACTCGGAAAGCGTTTCTGGTGGGGCCATGGAACCGTGGCTGGTCCTATAATTACAAAATAAAATCATTTATTATAATCTATAATCCATATTAAACCTGAAATTAATATATATATATATATATATATATATATATATATATATATATATATATATATATATATTAATCCGAATTCCAAAGCCCATTACAAGTAAACGTAGGTTGAAGCCTCCTAAGAATGTACAGATTTGCAAGCGACTTGTTTATGTAAAGTTTGTTGATGAAGGTAATTCTCAGTTATTATATACAATTATTGTCACTTTCAGAATTCACCTTACTTGTTCTGTCCGGTGATGTTGACAAAGAAGACGGTGGAAAGGTAGATCCAACGGCATGTGATGCGTACAGGTAAGTAATTATCCATATGATGATTATTCTGATAACTCCTGACCATGTAATATCTTTAATTGTGCTACTGGAAACACAATTAAACACAATTAATTAGGATTAGTAAGGAAAATAAATTAAATAGTTATATGTTGCACTCCCCTACCACTAATGCGGCCAGTCCGTCAATAGGTTGGCTTATACTATGTAAAAACTATTGTGAAGTTTATACTATTATTAAATAACGGAATAAAAAACACTGGAGTGCATCAAGGATAGTTGTTGGACCGGGATTAATTCAACATTTTCAAAAATCTGCCAAGATTTCTTTAGAGGGACATAATGTATTTTATATATAAATTTAAATATATTTGGCCATATTTTGAAATTTTAATGCTTAAATTGCTTTGAAATTTGGATATTATTGTTTTTTTCTGACCTGTCAGATTTTAACTGAAACATGTCAGTATAATTTTTATTGTATCCTACAAACATAATTTGTTATAATAAATATCACTCGGTAAGTTATGAGGCCAAGTTATAACATTTTCTTAAAATTCATACACAAACAATTTTAGGAAGCACGAAGGAACATCTCCTGGCTTGGATGAAGATGATCTACCCAAAGCACTGAAGGAGAATGGGTATGAAAAGGTAGATGGAAAAACCTTTAAAGACATTGAAGACTTTGCTGATCCTGGCAATGATGATAATACAACTGTTTCCCTTAAAGGTAATTTTTTTATTTACATTGTTTACACTACTGACGTTACAGTAGTTACAGTAGAATACTGTCTTCCCCTCCATATAAAATTTCATCAAAATCAAATGTTTCTTTAAACGAACTAAAAAATATATTTAAAAAAATATTACTATGCAGGTGAAAATACATTGATTTAAACTCTAGGGATTTGTATTTTGTATTTTGACAATTTAAATTCACACATACTCTCTCTCTCTCTCTCTCTCTCTCTCTCTCTCACACACAGATACACACACACACACACACACACACACACACACACACACACATACACGTCTTCAATTAGCTGTGTGGACGTGAACAGGGAGCTCAATTGTGGGGACATGGCTGAATGTGCTACGCATTTGTGGTTTACTAGTCTAGGATTCCAATATTTTATACGTCTTTGGAATACACTCGCTCTGTCCAAAGTTATTATCAAAAAACGGGGAAACTAAATTGTGTGGACGTCCTCATTGCTAATTGCATTTCACATGAAATTGTGTTTAAGTCCACACAATTAGTAAACCATCACATGAATTGTGTATTCTTGAGTGTATGCGTCCACATAATATGCATTTGTGCACACCGATATATTTGAGTCCCCACAATGATGTCTCACTCTTGTGCACTTGTGTATTGTGTGTATAGTCCCCATAATAATGTTTTTATCATGTGAACTGCGGTATTATATTTGTTGGCGTAATTTAAGCAAATTTCCCATAGGGAGGAAGCTATTACCGCAGGTCTCATGGTAAGAACTAAGCCTGGGACCATGTTACTTATTCGTTTTGAGGTGCCCAGAGACCAAAAATAATAGTGATTAAAATTTATATATATATATATATTATATATATATATATATATATATATATATATATATATATACATACATATCATTTTTAGTTTTTTTCACTTTAGGCCTAAGGCCTTTGGCTGAACCAAAGAGTGTTTTTTTATTGTTGTTAATAATGTAGTTTAAGAGTAGTTTTACTGTGTCATGTAAAAGTTCTGTCCCCATTTATGTGTAATTTAGCTGTGAAAACCCGTGTTCGGTTCAGCGCAAGTTAGGCCCAAGTGTAGCCTAATTCTGTCACAGCTCATGTTTGTGGCCTCTGAGCCCAATGTTTTTGTTTTCTAGCAAGTTGCCTTGTTTTATAGGGTTGCTGCAGTTAAATTTCTTTGTCCCCAACTAGGCTAAGACATTTCTGTCAAATAAATCCAGAGAAAAATAAGTTTTACTGAAAGCAGCAAACCTTACCGGCAAGTTTTGCTGTTTTCATTTTTTTCTAGTCACCTGTTTGGCCCTGTGGGCTAAATTAAGTTTTATTTCATTGTTTATATTGCCATGTAACTTTCCTGAACTTCTGAGTTTATTCTGTTGCCCCAAAGTAAAAATAGTCCTTCTTAAATATGAAAAAATTTTGGTTCACCAGTTGAGTGACGGGTAACTTTGAACCCACAAAGTCTCTAAATATTTTTTAAGCATTCAAATGATTTTATTAAGCAACCTAGACCTCTGCCACAAATTTTGAAAGCATTTCCATCAAATTCTGTCAATATTTATAGAAACTGTTAGCAATTTAAGACTGCAATGTACTGTCAAGCCAAAAATTTTCGAGTAGACCTGTTTTCTGTTATGACAACTGTTATATGCTTTATGATGTAACCAAATTGATACAGTAAGTCACTAGTACCTAGTTATTGAAGAAAATGTAGGTTAGGCCTATTAAAAAGACCAAATATTTTTATATTGTCCAAAATTGGAAAATTTACTTGTACTGTAGGCTATTGTTTTTAATGCCGGATTACATCTTGTGTTTTTTGTCACATTAACCACTTCTGGTTGTTAAATCAAATGCTTCAACTAGGTATGGAAAGTCAAAATGGACATGAAATTAACACTTGCAAATAATTATTGTCATTTCAAAAAAAAAAAAAAAAAAAAAAAAAAACTTATGGGAGAAATTGCACAATGGAAAACCTTGTTGATTTATTATTTTTTTTTTTTACTTTTGTAATAAATTGAAACAGTACTGGTATATTCTGGAGTCTGGTAGAGTGCACCTGTTTCACACGGTCCCTCAAGGACAACTTCCACGCCAGCACCACTGCATGGAGGAACCTGGGACGGGCCGGTGGGGATACGCTCCGCTCCCTAGGACTTTTACGTTACGTACCTGACTCTACCACCATGAACTGAAACCAGCTGTGATATTTTTGTTGTATCTTATTTATTTGTTGTCCCTGTTGTTGTTTTGTAATTCTATTTTTGTTATTTAGTTTTAAGAAAAATGTTTTGCAATCTTGGAAAATAATTTTGAGGACGGGGCCTCCCTTGAAAATGATAAACAAGGTCAAGGTTGTATATATGTAAATAAAGTAGCTTCCAAATGATGTGTTTAAGGAGGAATATTTTTCCATAATAATTCTTTGTTGTAAAATAAATATTCTGTTTTCTTGGCCTGGAAAGACTAGTCTCATTTGAGTGACCCATCCACCTTATTGTTTGTTTGTTTTTCTTGTAGGTTTGTGAGCCTCTCCTCACCCCCGTCCTCATGGGACACGCTTCCAGGTCCTGGTTGTAGTGAGGCTGGGTGCGGAGACGAGGTGGCCGTTCATAAGGCGGCGACATAGCCTACTAATGGATTTTTCACCGGACCAAGAACCGACCCGAGCATCGTACCGGGCAAAAACAGCAAGTCCGGTAGTACGTCACGAGTCTAGACCGAGCACCGGACCGTGAGCTCTAGCCCTTCGAGCGTTATTCATCGATTTTTCGACTCTTTGAAAACGTGATGTAACTTTATAATGAATTACAGAAATGGACCCATGAACACTACCGCTGTTACCAAGAGGTTCTAAGCTATCCAAAAACACTAATTTAAAATGGCGGATCGTGATTGGTTGTTTGTAGGATGGAATGAAACATCTGGGAAAACTGGTAACTTTGTAAACATTGAAATATGTATTTTACCAATTAATTGTTTTAAAGGTTATAAATGATTAAAAGTGTTACTAATACTGTTAATTTACATTATTTTAATAAATTAATATGTTTTATCGAGTTTATAAACGTAAATATCAGTAGGAATTAGTATAATATTCCTAGCTTGATTTTACATGTGTTCTTATGAGATTAGGGTAAGTACCATATAGGACATATTAGGTTTTAATGCTTCTAGCCTATATTAATTATACATTTTCTTAAACTGCATGAAATTCTAAACAAAATTTATATCTTGGAATTTTGATTATCTGTTTCTAAAATTATTTTTGAGTAGAGCAAAGTTACATAACATATTTTTTTAATTTTTTTTTTCAACCTATAGCCTAATTTTTGTAACAATTAGTAAGGGTAATTATTATTTTATCTATAGATAGTCCAGTTTATTTACTTTTTTTATAATATATACATTTATAATGCTAGGTCATAAAATATATTTTTTATTTATTTTTATTTGAAAGTATGCAAATCCTTGAAAAATGCGTAACGCTACAGGGGTGCTATAAATAAATTTATTCACCTCAGACATGTAAACATGCGTTAGGCATACTGAATCTAACTTAAATTTATAACACATAGGTTTTGTATGCTAATTTTTTCCATATGGTTTCTTCTTTTTCATCAATATAAATTCTTAGTTTTCTTCTTTTTTTTCATAAAAATTTTCAAGTATTGAACGCTATATTGAACGCTCGGAGGGCTAGAGGTTGTTATCTAGCGAAACATCAAGGAAAAGATCGGTCCGATGTACGATAGTGTGTCAGGGTCAATTTAGCTCCGAACACCGTCGCGAACACTCAAATTTTAACCGATAGACCCATTCCCTGCATCCTCTGGCGCTCTCACTCACTAATGATATACCTCTCTCTTTCTAAACTTCCATCATCGCGCTCGGCGAATCTGTCCGGTACGATGCTCAGTCCAAGATCTTGTTTGGGGAAATGTTCGGAGTAAATTTACCTTCCTGTATGGAGCAATGTTCGGTACAATACTCGGTCTGATGTACGGTCTAGTGGAATAAAGTCCGGTATTATGTAGCCGCCTTTACACTTCCTGAACAAATTAAAGAGTAAAAACATTTTTTTCTGTTTTTCCTATTCCACAAAGCATTCAAAATCGAACCAAGGCTGCTTATACCGTTGTGTTGTTTTCCCACGCGCTGTTTTGAAGAGGCTGGTGTTTTTGTATTATACACGATAATATCTAAAAACAATTTTTTTCGGCTTGTTAACAGAAAGTTACGTAGTTTATTACTATACTTTGTGGTGTCTGCTTTCGTCCACGATAAATTTGGCAATAAAGGTAATACACCGTTATCTTCCGAGACGATTTTGTAAACAAAGATATATAATAATATGATTGAAACGTGATTCGATCTCGGATGTGGCAATGCTCAAAATCATGTTCCAGCCGATTGATACCACCTCCAAATCAAATACTTAAATTCCTACACTGCTGCAAAACTTAAATTCTCCTTCCTTATCATTATCAGATGAACGAGCTCGGTTTGAATAGAAAGAAGCCTTTATGCACTGACATTTTAGTGCGTCGTCTGCTGATGATATTATTACTATAAACAATGAGGAATTGTTTAAGCTTACCAAGCAAATCCTCTATCCCCAGGTCCTGACTTTTAAATCTATGATATGTACATATAACTAACTCCATATCACTAGCCAAAGAAAAAAGTCCTTATTGTCCAAGCTCTATAAAGGTTGAGCATGCACTGAAGTCTAAAAAAATTTGACTTCTTGCATTATTGTTGAGGATATTTAATAGATGAAAAAATCGATGTTAACACATTTCCAAAATGGGCACAACATGGGGAACGCCCCCTAGAGGAAGTCATAGAGGAAACTGTATTGACCTACGTCATGTTGCATATCTTTTTAAAGGTCTTTGAATGTATATTCAAATTCCAAAAACCCGACCTCTAAAGGTCGAATATGACGCGAGATATTGCGTTAAAAATTTCGGCAAAATGCTTTTTATGCAAACTTTGACTGCCTGCCATTTCTGACTCGATCGTTCATTTTAGTTCGGCTTTACGGCATTGCTTTTTAATAATCATGATCCTAAATTTTACGTTAAATATTTAAAAAGATGTAATGGGCTATCCCAAATTGGACTGAAAATAATATTGTAGTAATAATATTTCGGACAGCAATCGAAGACGGCAAATGAAGACTTATGAGAAAACATTTAACCTAATTTTCAGGATCTTTACAAAGAGGAGATAGATAAAATTCAAATAGATTTGAAAACAATGTTGCCAACTCGACCTCAAATGACCGTTTGAGCCAGAAATGGCAGGCAGTCCAACATTGCATTAAAGCAGATTATCGAAATTTCAAAATGCAATAACTTGTGTTACATTCAACTTTTAGAGATCGGGTTTGTGGCATTTGAATCTACATTCAAAGACCTTTAAAATGGTATGCAACATGACATAGGCCAATACAGTTTCCTCTATGACTTCCTCTAGGGGGCGTCAACCATGTTGTGCCCATTTTGGAAATGTGGTAACATCGATTTTTTACATCTATTAAATATCCTCAACAATAATGCAAGAAGTCAAAACTCTGGTGTTTATTTGTTGAAACAAATTTTAAATCTGTAACATGTGGATTCTAATTATTTAGTTACATAACAGCTGATTTTATAATTCTTACTGTTGCTTTTGTTTTTTTTTTAAATTCAAATGCAGTTCTACAAAATATTATATCTGATATTTTACCACAATTACTAAGTATAAACAGCTCATACAGGTGATTAATATAAGTGAGCCAAAAGTTTATTCTAAAACGATAAGAAGAACCGGAAAGATATCAAAGGTAAAAAATTATGATTTTCTTGATAATGCTGGGTCTTTTATATTGTGAAATATTGTAATACGTTGGCTAACTTCGAAATGTTAAATGCAAATCCTTCATTTTTATAGAGTGCATTCTGCCCACAAAAATTGGGATTTACAATTTTGTTAAGTCTTTTTCAATATGGCAGGCAACAAATAAAAAAAAAAATTCTTATGAAGTAAACGTTTATTTAATGTTTTAACGTTGCAATTTAACGCATTTATATTGCGTACGTTATTTCTATTTTACCACTCAAGTGGTTACACCATTGTAATATTAGAAACGGCAAGATTAAGAGAAAACTTCAAATGGGGAACATTCCTTAACTTTTTTTACGATTAAAAATATTAATTCAATTTTTTTCAAATGGCCACCATTTTCCAAAATGGTGGTTAACTTAAAAATTTCTAATGGAACACCTTACATTTTATGTTTTTTTATGTCTATGTAATTTTAGGACTTTTTTATTCTTTGACATTTTTCTCTAAACCGAACGGTTAGGGAGCTAGAGGCAATAAAAGTTTAGTTTTAGTTCCATAAGAATAACACGGGGCAAACTTTAACTGCCTATATCTCCGAAACCATTATATAAAAGAATAAATACTCAAGAATAAAAATGTCTTAAATTGCTGCTTTTAAGTACTTTTTTATAATTACAATATAACATTTTTAGAAATTTATTTTGTTGTCCTCCATATGGTAAATAAGTTAATTTATGTGTAAATGATAATTTGTATGAGTGAAATGTTCTTGAAATATAATTTTAAGACATTTTTGTTCTTGAGTATTTTTTATTTTACTGAATGGTTTCGGAGATATGGGCAGATAAAGTTTGCTCCATGTTGTTCTTATGGAACTAAAAATGAACTTTAATTGCCTCTAGCTCCCTAACCGTTAAGTTCAGAGAAAATTGTCAAAGAATAAAAAAGTCTTAAAATTATATAGACATTTTAAGAACATAAAATGTAGAGTGTTCCATCAGAAATTTTAAAGTTAGCCGCCATTTTCCAAAATGGCGGCCATTTACAAAAAAAAAAGAAAAAATGGAACTAATATTTTTAATCGTGATAAAAATTAAGGAATATTCCCCATTTAAAGGTTTCTCTAAATCTTACCGTTTCCAATATCACAATGTTGGCACCACTTGAGTGAATCACCCTGTATATTTGTATGAATGTGTCCCTAGACACGATAACTGTCGTAAAAACTGTCCGATCGAGACCAAATTTGGTAGAGATGTGTAATCCTACCTTTATTCGGATTAGTTCGTAAACCAGATATATCGACCTACCGGAAGGGATAGTTTTGGGGAGTTTTGTTCCCCGAAAATGGGTATGTATGGAGAATAGACTGTATTTTAATTGTTTTTTAGAATAACTTCAATACCTACATTTCTCATTTATATAACAAAATATTTTCTTGATTAAACAATAATAGTTATTGGAAATTTGCTAAGTACGCAAGTCTACTGCGACGGGGGTATATGACAAACATAATACCTTTACTTTTTACAATTCAATTCATAATATTTATATTCTCCAGAATAAATTTATTATATTGTTCAGTTAATCATTCAAACTTCCGATGGGCCTATCATTAAGAATTCACAAAATTTAAAGTATCTACCATTAATAAATAAATGATTAAGATTACGCAGTCACAGCAATATTTCCCCCCCTCCAAATACAACAACAAAGGCCTACAATAAGACATCAGCCTTTCTAGACAGGCGTATTCCATAAAATTTTACTAATAAATTTGGTTTGATAAAATATTTTTATTTAAATAAGGGAACTAAATTAGTTAATTTTGTATAACTTATAAACTTATTGGAAAACCAAATACCGCAGACATAGCAGCAGCGGAAGTAGCAGCAGACATGTGTACTCAGCGAATTTCCAACGGAGTTTCAGTATTTTTTTCTATTTCCCCATAAAAAAAATACCACGCAGACTGGGACAGTGCATGGCGTCGTCCTGTAATCCAGCTACTTGGAGGTCATGAATTGTGGATAGTTATAAGTGATGGCTTGTGGATGCGATATTTCCTGGTGGGGATTAACGTCATTCGCACTAGTGAATACTAGTTCCTCCATATAGACCATCCTCATAATTAGACCAATTTGTATATATGAGGTCGAAATTGTGGTTCGGATGCCACGTTAAACTGTAGGTCCCTAGATACCATTGGCTGTTGGGCTATCAATTGACAGTCCTGTCGGCCTTAGTCAGTAACAAGACTACAAGATCGTGCCACAATCGTCCTACACTCATCTCTCATTCATACTTGACTTAAACTAACTATTTAGTTAGGTCACCATTTCAATAAAGGTATTAAAAACTGGGGTTGAGAAAGTAGGTTTGTCGCCATATGGGTTTTGTTAGTAAATAAAATTTAAACCGTACCTAGTAAATGTACACACTAAATTTTATCAAGCAATGGTTTACTTTTCAACTACCCCATAAACCCCATGAGGGCGAGTACTTAGGTTTGCTGCCATTTGGTCCTTGAAAGCAAATTTAGGTTAAACGCTTCCTAATTAATATACATATTAAATTTTTGACCTAGATATGTCAATAAATAAAAAAGATAGAAGGTTTTTTTTATTTCCCATAAGAATAACATGGAAAATATATTTTATTGGATTTTCTCCATAACCATTTAGGCCAAGTTAGTAATGCAAAATACCAAATTGTTTACATTTTTGAGCTTTTATAATGTATTAAAATTGTTGGATTTTAAAAATTAAGGTATAAAATGTCAAAAACCCATTTTGATCCATTTTAAACCCCATAAAACCCCGTTCCCATGGTGCGATTATTTTGGTTCTCAAACTCATTCAAGTAGATGCTGGCTTATACCCCTGTACCAAATGTCATAAAATTCGGAGGTTCCTTTCAAAAGTTATCGTGTTCACGGATACACACGCAAACATATATATATATACACATGTATATCAGTTTGATTGAACAGTGTTTTTGGCTTCTATGGGACTCAAAACAAAAATTTTCATGGTCCCGGGCTTAGGTCTTACCATAACTGCTACCGTAATAGCGTATTCCCTATAGGGAAATTCGATAAAAAGTAAAGTTTTATATATATGTATATATATATATAAATATATATATATATATATATATATATATATATATAACTAAGGGGTAAGTCAAAACGAAAAGTAACATGGTCCCGGGCTCAGGTCTTACCGTGACTTCTACCGTAATAGCGTATTCGATATAGGGGAATTCGCAAAAAATAAATAAATATTTTTAAAGATTAAAATTATATTGATAAATTTAATACAATAAAATAAATTTTATACTATTATAAATAATAATATAAATTAATATAGTTAGATATAATATTTTGGGCAATGTTCAAACTCGTCACAACTGATTGTGAGCATTGCTTTAAATGTGGATTGGCTGTTATAGAAGATGCCTGTGAAGCTGGAAAGATGGTCACTCAAACAACATAGGTGGCAGCACCAGTTGAACCCCTCAGGTCCACACAGCTAATTCAAAAGCACATAAAATTATGGGGACATGGCTGATGTCCACATAATTTTAAATGTCCACATAGTCTGGCCATTTTCAGGAAGATGTCCCCACAGCTAATGGCACACACACACACACACACACACACACGATTCCCTTGACCCAAAGCAAAGGCTTATGCTACCATCTCGAGCCGGACCTGTAGGCCAACGTTTAAATGTAATGGAATGAAATTTTAACTGCTTTACTTAGAATGATTAATAGCGTATTAATGCAATGCATGTTGTAAATTTCAGGTTATGAGAAACTAATCAAGGAAGGAGAGGCTGCAGGATTAATCAAGAAACTCGCTTAATCCTTAACTCTGCAAAGGACGAAGACGGCCCAAAACCTATCTTCAATGAGAAATTAAATGACCATTTTGAAAAATTATTTTTACGCACCATGCACTGTTAGCACGTTTTAAATAAAGCAAATATAATTAATTTTGTTTTAATTTTATATTTTTCTAAGTAGCATTTAAAGGGTACCTAAACAAAGTTTAAACTAAAAAAAAAAAAAAAAAAAACCACTATATTTATGGAGTTATAAGTGATTTCTTTCAATAATGACGCATGTTTTGAAATTGTTTCAAAATAAGCTTCATACGAGTTTGAAACAAGATTGACATCAAATTTGATGTTACAAAAAATAGTTAAGTTTATAGAAAATACTTTTTTATGTATGTCTGAATGCTTTTTTAATACAAACTAATGAAAAGCTGTAAATGGAATTAATAAAAAGTTATGTGTTGCCACCCCTTTCTCCAATAGGATATTGTGTGGCTTGCCAGCTAGGTTGGGGGTGACTTATAGCTTAGCAAACAACCACTGTGAAGGCACCAGAAATTAAATGCTCGGAAGTAAAAGGGCGCAACCTTATCGGACGATTACTTGAACACAGAACTCATCAATGACGAAGTGAGTCCTCCTCAAGTGGCTTTCAGAAGAGGGTGATACAAAAAATGTTCAAAAAGTTTAAACAAAGCTAGGGTATCAAATGTTTGGCCGTTACAATTTCCTAAGCCTATCTTTACTTTGGCTTATTGCTATTCTGACTAGATAATATTACGAGAATGAGAGACAACTTTAATTTCATAGAATGAAATTAAATTTAATAGCAACACTTTATTTGAAAAATAACGACTTATTATAGGTAACGTACCTCGTCTAACAGTCCAATTCTATCGTCAACACGACATGTTTCGCCGTTAAAACGGCATCTTCAGGTGTTTAAAAACAAAAATGTTTCATCCAGAAGGAGTCGTTAAATTATTAAAATTGACGAACATGACACATACACAATGAATAAATACTACAAACACGAGACAGTTAACATTAACGGTACGTTAATGTTAACATGACATTAACATGACATTAACCTCGACATTAACATGACGAGGTACGTTACCTATAATAAGTCTTTAATCCACAGTTCAGGGGCTAAACAATGGATTTTAATTTTTGAAAAATAACGACATGAAACTTTTATTAATCACTGAATATAGAAATTGATCGCCCTAGAGAACAAAATCAATCAATGGAGAAAATTTCCTCCAACTTTAAATAAAACACAAGTTGTAAGGTGTAATGTGATCTCTGAAATTCCGGCTTTAAAAAGTATTTTTGTCAAACTTTATTTTAAAATCTGTTCAAAATACATAGAACAATAAGAAAAGTTATAAAAATAATTTTCACATGAGCAAGTATTTGTCCAGGCCCGGCGACAAGATTCTCGGGCCCCTGTACAATTATGAAGTCCGGGCCCCTATATTCAGGCAAACAATCTACTTAGTTACCTTGAAAATTCACTTCCCTTCAACACAACAAAACCACAAATCGGATATATGTTAAAACCAACACAGTGGAGTTAAAATAAACTGGAAATCGAGAATCACAACCGAAAAGCCCGTCTTAATGAGGCCTTAAAATTCTTGATGTAAAAATGTTTGTCGATTATAAAAATGTTGTTGTCAGTTGGCGGACCAATAAAATGAAAAAAATATGCTTACTAGTAAACAGGAAAATCTTCTTACAGCAACACAGAATTGCACGTAATTTCACAAAACCAATCCATGAGAACATAAAACAGCAACAGCACCGAAATGCAAGCTGGAAAGAAACATACGCTTATTATCGTGTTTGTGTTGTCTGACGCTCAGGCTGCAACCTAACCTGACGTAAGGAAAGGCTGGATAGGAACGGGCCCTACGAAAACTTCGATAGTTATCGTAGGCCCCATGTGAGCCACTGCTCCTGCGCGGCACGGGGCCCGTGAGTGCATGTGCGACCAGCGCCAGGCAGGCGCACCACGGTTTCTTGTTCTAGGGGACTTCTTACAGTAGTGCCACCACCCTCAGTGTTTACAATTATTGATAAAGAATGAAGCTATAAACTAATCATTCTCTGGTCATTTACATTGAGCACGTAAATGAACGAGCAGCCGTAAACATTTGAACTTAATCTGACATTTTAGTTTTAACAAGGAATGTACATTTTACACTTTCCGATTTTTAAATCTACAAACAAATTTTTATTTATTTTTCGTCGGCCCGGGCCCCCTGTGAGTCTGCTCCCCTATGCATTTGCCCCGTCTGCCCCCCCCCCTGTCACCGGCCCTGGAAATAATGTAAACACTGGTCTCTAAGCCCGGAAAAATCTCATTTCATTATAATCTTTAAGTGAAATTTAAAAAAATTTAATCAAAACAAATAAATAATGAAAACGACTTACTAAGCTGTCAAAGTGCAGACCACGTGTTCCATATAAACATGTAGTTTTGCATGACAGCCAGTTACTAAATTATAAAATTATAAATTATAGTACTGTATATAAAATTAATTTTTAATATTTTAAACCGTAGTACCTCATTCTGATGATTATGAATGTTTCGATAAATAAAAATCAAGTAGGCTAAAAGTATACAACTATTAGTTGTAGAATAACATTTGAATAATTTACAAACAAAAGCATTAGTAACAAATTGTGAAAAAAGATGTTAACTAAATAATTAGATTCCACTTGTTAAAGATTCAACCTGTGTTTTAACAAATATACACCAGAGTGCAGCACCCGTTGGCCTAAATTGAAACAGTCTGAATAAGGCGAGTGAGCGGAGCGAACGAGCTCGTTTTGAACAAGATATAAGCCTTTTTGCACTGGGCATTTGATCGCACTGTCTGTAACTGATATAAATATACAAAATATTACTGTTAAGCCGCGTCCGCACTGGCCGAACATTCGTGGCGAACTTGTTCGGCGAACACAAAAATCAACAAACATTCTTAACGAACAATTAACCGGCCATATGATTTACATTGTAAAAGGTTAGCAACGAACAAACAAATGTTCGAAAGAACTTTGTTCGGCCAGTGCGGACGCGGCTTTAGAGTTTACCGAGCAAATGCTCATCCTTCAGGTACTGTTTTTATGAGGTGTCAAACAACAGTACAGAAATAAAAATTTTACAATATCATTAAAAAAACTAACCAGGTATCTGGTTAGTTTATTTATGAAAACATTTTCTTTTGAAAAGGCTAAGACCTTTTATTAAGGATGAGCCACATTTTTATGGGAACTGAATGACCTGTTTTATTACAAAACTAATTTTAAAAATCTAGCCCATATCAATAATACAGCTCTATAGATTTACCTGCAGTGAATGCTGTCCGCCACATGACATTTGTAAGTACAGGAAGAGGGAGGTTGTATATTGCACGGTGCTATCTATATCCGACACAGCACAATATATACATTGTATCATACATTTTGGGCTACATAGAGATGTTAAATGCTTTCCTACCGAGAGTTTGTGTAGCATGATCAAAATTATATTATATCAGTGGAAATCAGTGGACATTTTCAATCAATTACATAAAAATATCACCTTGTGCTTTAAGTACTAAATGATTTACAAATTTATTGTGATGAGGACATTGTGAATACAAATTTTATGAGTAAAATTCTAGTTTGGAAATTGATATTTTACATTTAATTTTTAAACCTTTGCGTATAAATTGCTTTTCGGAGTAACTTTCATAAGGTTATTTATTTTATTCAGGTAATTTATAATCTATATCTATAAAAGACAAAGTCCTCACTCACTCACTCATCACTAATTCTCCCATATAGGTCTAAACTGAAATTTGGTATATATACTGATTCTTCAGGTCTTATATAGGACAGACTCGCCTGCGGTTCGATGGGGGCTCCGCCCCCATGCCCCCTCAGGGTTTTGCCCAGAGATTCGTTAATTGTTGTTTGAGTCGCATATAATGAACAGATTACATATGAATATAAGATTTTGTAAATGAGCAAATTAGCAAAATAAATGAGTTTGTAAGTTTTTTTATAACATAAATTAACTCCCACGACTGCAGAAATAACCTAAATTTGAACTTGTGCAACTAACTCAATCTAAGGAATGAAAATATATTCGCCTACGGCTCGTTTTCAGAGACTCTTTCCCCAAACCCCCTTCCCTAATTCCCCCGAATTCTATAAAGGTTAATTGAGTTGTGAATAAATTTTGTATGTAGGTATTGTATAAGTATTTACTTAAAATTATAAAATTCATATAAATAAATATATGAAATAATTAAATGGATAAACTGCATAAAAATGTGCAGTAGATCATCGAAAACAATGAAAAATTCCATTAAAACAAAATAATTGAAAATCTTAACAAAGTGGATAAAACTTGCCAAAACCCCCTTTTATTTACAAAAATACTATTCAGTTACTATCCTTCAATTAGTTGTGTTGAAATTCCAGGGAATAACATAACGATCCAGTAATATTGAACATACAATGATAAATACATAATGTAATATTGGCATTCATTACAATTCCTTCATTTCAGTTTTTAATGATGTAAAACTTTAAATTTACCTAATTTCCTAAAAAATTACTGTCAAGGCAAATAAAAAAAACTTCAAGCTTCTAAATACAATAATACAGTAGTTACTAACAAAAGTATGTTAAATAATGGTTAAAATATTAAAGTTACCATACACATCAAAGGACGTATGTTTTAGCCGTAGGACCAGGTCAGTAAATAACAATCAAAGTAAAACAATCAGTTGCTTGATATAGCAATTCGTTCCGACTCACTTTCAATAGAAGAATACATGATATTGAAAATCATCATGATAATTTTTAAGTTTGATAATTTAATTGATATTGGTACTGTGCAAGATATGTCTATGTGCAAAGTGGAGGTTCTGAGTAAAATATTATAGTAGTTGTAAAATTACGTCTACATGGGATAAAATTCCCCGCAAAAATAAATAAACATTTAATTATGTTTAATTGTGTGGACTGGGGGACAAAAATTCATAGGACCAAACTTGTAGTAACTTGAAAGATGTTCGCGAGGATTGCCTCAGATGTTATAATTTGGCCGCTAGAGTAGAAAAAAATAATGTCGTATTTATTTTGGGTAAAAATGTTTGGTCGCTAAATTTTGAAATCAGATAGTTTTCTGGGGCAGGAAATAAAAAAGCTTTTTTATTTTAAATGAAAATACTGTACTGCCACCTTTTTAAATTAAACATTAACTTATTACGCACTAAAAGATAAATCAATTGTGTAATCTGCTATTTTAGTTAAAATTTTTGTTGAATTGTAAAATTTAAATTAGCATGCTATCAGGTAAAGTCAATGATGTACTTCCTAAAGCCGCGTCCGCATTGGCCGAACATGTTCGCCGAACAAAGTTCTTCCGAACTTTTGTTTGTTTGTTGCTAACCGTTTAGTATGTAAATCATATGGCCGGTTAATTGTTCGTTAAGAATGTTTGTTGATTTTTGTGTTTGCCGAACAAGTTCGCCACGAATGTTCGGCCAGTGCGGACGCGGCTTAATGAGTTCGTTAGAAATTAAGAGCCATCCCAAATAAAGAACCAATTTTTGGGAGGACTATCGTGCAAATATGATACTGTCTTACCGGGTGTCCCATACCAACCTTGCACCTCTTTTAAAATTGTACAAAAAAAAAACCAAATTGTGCCGTTGTAGGTAAACACATTTTGCTCTGTTGATTGACACTGATTTCAATATAGAGGGGACCAGACGTAATTTTGAAGCAACTTTAAAATTTAATATTTTAAACCCTAATCATACTGATTTAGAATAATAAATAGCATGACATTATTTTTTTAACTGGGGAAAATTTAACATATATTATGTCTGAACATTTTACATATAACAAAACTTACCAAACATGTAAATGTCTAAGAACCTCATTTAAAATAATATACCATCATAAAACATCAATTATCACGTGATTAGTTTTACTAAACATTTAAATACATGTTCATTAATCTCCGTCATGTTGTAAATTTAATAAAAAAACATTTTGGACCAAACTGACAATTTTTGTCGGAACCGTATTTAAAAGAGTCTAAGACATTTTTGTGCCGAGACATTTTTGCTTAACCTAAAATGCTCAGAGAAGAATGAGGAAAATCTAAATTTCAACCTCAAATATTCAATAAACTGCTAAAATTACGCGTACAAGATCAAATTATAAAGTTTTCTTAAAAACCGTGTAAAACTAAAAAAAATTATTTAAAGTGAGAGTTTGTATTTGACATCAGTGACTTCCAGTCTGGAGAGGTAATTTCAGATACACCCTGTACATTGAAATTACTCTCGGTAAATAGACCGCTTTACCTATAAAGGCACAATTGGTTAATGTTATAAAATTTCTTAAAAAGAGTGTTTCGGTAATCCGCGACTCCCAGTATGTTGGCAATTTTCTCAATAATACAGGTCGGTAAGTTTAGTTCTCGCTTGGGAATCACTCTGTAGTAACATCTAGATAGTAACATAGGAGATCTACTTTACCGACTTTTGACGAATTTCTGATACCCCGATGAGTGAGTCAGTCAGTTACACATTCGGGAGTATATAATTTAGACTCGCCTACGGCTCGATGGGGGCTCCGCCCCCATGCCCCCTTAGGGGTTTGCTTAAATTCGTAAAGTAATATAATGGCTATAGTATTAATCAGGCTAATTCTACCAAGTACTGGATAGCCATGACTGTTAACAGAAACGGCAAATACACACTACTCACAATTAATAGTAATAAGCTTTGAAAATTGCCCACGGCTCATGGTATAATCCCAATCCCTAGTTCCCCTTGATTCGTAAAAAATATATAATGGGGTTGTGAAATATTAATGAACTCTGTAAATAGTCATCCTTAAAAATTTTCGTGTTAAAATTTTGGAGATACGATTATGATTGCACATGATTTAGGTAATAGGTGTATTCTGAAATTATGAAAGTGGAATAAAATTATAATTTTTGATGGAGGGTCGCTGCTTAATAGAAGAAAAATAAGACAAAAGAAAGACATTTGTAATAAAAAATATTTAGTGTAGGCTATGATGCTTCAGTTTTGCCACAGGGTTGCCAAGAAATTCAGGAACCATATTTTACATTGTAAAGAAACGATGATAAATTAATCCTACAAAATCAGCAATGTACAACTTTAAATATAAAATATCATGGTTAAGAAAATTAATAAAAATAGAGCTCTCGTAGTATTTAATAAATCACAGGGTAATATTCAGTATAATAATGAAGTTGCATTGAATAGTTTTAAATTATGACAATAATTGAAGTAATCGAGATTTTAGGTGAGAGCACTGAATTGAGAAAGTTTAACGGACAAAGTGACAGCGAAAGAAATACATTTTAGTTTAATTAAATATGATTCAATGGGTTATTATAATATTTTCAGCCTGATAGGTAATCAGATATGTAAATCGTTTAAAAAGGAAAAGCGTCGGAATTGGGTAAACGATAGCGAAGGTAATGTCCCAGCTGAGAAAAGTTCAATCGTTCAATAACTTGATACGTTCAATTCAATCGTTTCCCAAAGTAAAATCTCAGCCTGATTGGACAACAGCAAATAGGTAAAAGAAGGGAAGACACACGTGTGGGACATCACTCTTCAAATTAAAACTGTGCCAGAAATATCAACTGAGTACTATATTCCATCTAGGGATCCAGATAGAGGGACAGCATACAAATAGTAAGAGTTATAGTTACTGTATTAGGTAATTTTTCGAGCGAAAACCTACAAGAAATTTTCCAGCATGAGTAAACTAAAATTCTAGAAAACGTAATGAGACCTAAAATCTTTCCAGGCGTTACTGCCGCAAAATCAATTACAGTACTAAAATAATATGTTAAAAATATTCGCACAAGCTTCGTATAGCTCACCATAATATAGATAAAATTAATAATATAAAATAATTGAAAAATAAACTAGATATAATAGATGAAAATGTAGAATGACTAAGCTAAATAAACTATTTTTTAGATCAATGAATAAATAAATGATTTCACAAAAACCAAAAATAGGAAAACATGAACAAACGGTTTGGAACCCGCCAAAGACTATTTACAAAAATAATATTCGTTAAAAAATAAAAATGTTTGTTATGAAATAATAATTTAAGAATAATTACCGTATTCTAGTTACTACTCTTAAATCCTGTAGAAATTACAGGGATATTAAGTTCAGTGAATGCAAAATTCGAAATTCAGATACAATGTAACTGTAGCTAGACCTATTAACAAGTTGCAGAATATCAAATTTAGTAATAATAATAGTTGCAACACGGTCTTAAATAAATTGGGATACTACAAAAAGTGCAATGTTAATAAGTTAGATTTATGTTACTAATTCACAAACAATCTATGTAATAGAGTGATTCGTTCATATTGAACAGGTTATAAAGAAAAAACACATAATACAAGTATTAGGAGGTATTAATTATAATTTTTTTAAGCTTTATAAAATACAATATTATTATGATTACTGGCGAAAGTATTTAAAATATTAGTTACAAATTGCAAATCTACCTCTAGTAGTTGGAGGCCAAAGTATTAGGTCAGTAAGTAACAAACAATGTAAAACATCACTAAGTAACAAAATATTCAAAACAATCTGTTGAATAACAATCAATTGTAAAACAACCAGTTTCGCCTAACAGGCAAAATAAAAATACTTAATTCTGGCATTCATCACAACTATTTTTTATGTTTGGTACTTTTATTGATATCGGTGCCGTCCAAGATATGTGCATGTGCAATATTGAAGGAACTAAATAATATTACAGTCGTTATTAAATGTAACGTCTACATTTGGTAAACCACCCACATAAATAAACAAGTTAACACATAATATTAGCTGAAAATAATTATGAATTCTTTGTAGTTCAATTTTTTAAGAGAGTTACACTTCTAAATACTATGAATTTAATTTTGACATCACTGTCAAGCTAAGTTAATACAAAACTTCAAGCTTGTGGGGAAGCAAAACGCCAAATTCAGCTACATGCAGCTAAACTAAATAAAATGTTTCGCAGTGGATCAATAAAAACCCTTGAAATTAGGAAAAATTCCCTTCTTCACGCTCTGTACATCAGCTTATGTATAATTTAAACAGAGTGGTAGTAAAATGAGAGATGTTCGTTGTGATTGTGTCAGGTATGTTTAGGGCCAGCCGTTTTGGCTGCAATGGCGGAAAACTAATATAAGTTCTCATTTCTAATAGGCCAACGTGGTCCGCAATTGAAACTTCCAAAAAAACACTACTGTAAATATCAGTTACATGACAAATCATGTATTAATATATGAATAGTAAGTTTGTTTCAAACAAGGGTGTAGTTGAAAGAGATCATTTAAACACAAGCGAGAACTAAACTTGCAAAGTGATCTACGATACCGTCACACGGTGATATACGCTAGCACGCCTGAACTACATTACCGACAAATCTATATTTTTTACTCTTTTTATAGATTAAAAGTGAAAAATTGCTGGTTTTTAGAATTTTTTATGAATGTAAATGGTGTCAGCTAATAGAATGCCAAATTTCAAGTCTCTAGCTTGAACGGTTCCGTCCAAACTTTTATGTACATCAGTGAGTTACCCATGCGGGAGTATATATTTAGGATAAGTAGCTTTTATCCAGATTACACCATAGGAGTCTGACTCACAGGTCTTCAAAATTGCCATGTTATTCTTAGGGAAGCAACATTTTTTAATTTGGAACATGAATACATTTAGGAATATAATTATATAAAATGCTGTTCTCATTTAAATCATTGAGGGAGGATTGGTAATAAAAAACTGAAGGATATCACAGTGAGGTAACTTGCGGTGAGTGAGGGTAGCGAACAAGCTTACCTGAAGGTCAAAAAAATTCCTCGGGTTGGCACTGCAAAGCATGCTGGGTAACAGCTAGTTTATAAAAAGCGTATCCAGCTTCGACAGTCCGAAATTTTTCCATGCTGTTCAGCAAGCCAAAAGAAACAAAATAGTTTGTGTTAACATATGTCCTAAAATGCTTTATTAACCCGCTAGCCGCTATTTTGGTTTTTACACTTAATAATTTTTATTTCCCTAAAGGATACATGGATTGGTTTCATATTTGGCAATTATTTTCCGCAGTGTATTTTCAAAATGTCGGCCATTTAAACTTTTTTAACTCAAATATCTCAAAACCAGTAAATAAAAAAAAAAAATTTAGAAGACACAAAAATTTGCAAAGTTAAATTACCTAACCGATGATACCAAGTTAGTAATGATTTGACAAAAATGACGGAGTAATTTAAATTTTTCTTCTAAATTAACCTAAATTTGCGTGCATTATAATGGAGACTCAATGTTCTTATGCACAAAAATCTCAATAACTCAATTATTTGTTGTTAGATCATTACAAACTTGGTACCATTGGTTAGACAATTTAATTTTGAAACTTTTAATTGTCTTGTAAACTTTTGATAAAATTTACCGTTTTTTTTTTTAGATATTTTAGATTAAACATTTTGAATGGCCATCATTTTGAAAATTCACTTTCATAAAAAAATTTTTTCTTTTGGTAAATACTGTTGTAATAAAGGCCCATGCCTTTATATGAACCAAATCCATCCATACGTTATGGAAATGTATATTATTAAATATAAAAACAAAATAGCGGCTAGCGGGTTAACGAAACATTTTAGGACATATGTTTATATGAACTTTTTTTCATTTGGCTTGCTGAACAACGTGGACATTTTTTAGACATTCGAAGCTGGACACCCTGTATATGAGTTAAAAGTACTTTTACAATTATTAATTTATCAGTAAAACCAACAATTTAAATATATATTTTTTCAATTTTCTATCAGGTTTTTAAATTAATTGTACTCAAATTAAACTTTATTGACCTCTTTAAAGTAGCTGTCATAGAAAAACTATTACCTATGGTATTAAAACTAAATATTTACCCTCAACAAGTAAATAAAGTTATCAAAAATAAAGTTATAATAAAAGCAAAGTCAACATACTGATTACATATACTGATTTTCAGGTTGTACTCTATATTCACACTATGTAATTTTGCTTTAGTGAATCAACATAAAGGAAAATTTCCCTTTTCCATTTAAACTTTCAGTCTAATTATTTTGCTTCAACAACCACAAACATCAGCAATTTCCCGAGTAATTTTCAAACACCAAGTTCTCAGTGTTTTAAACTCAGACGGCGTCAGAGACTTCTGACTGACAGAAGAAGTTTTACTCCTCTAATCTTCAAGCTCATCATGAACTTTTTTTGTCAAGTTTAAACACCTACATTACATGAAGCAAGCCTGAGTTTAATGTCTTCCGTAAAAAATTTATTATATAAATTTTTGTTTTGAATTACTTTAACAAAAGAAATATATTTATTTAACAAAAGTAATGTAATTTCATTCACTAACAATGTAAAAAATTAGATTCAATATAAAGAAGGATGTGGTGGTCTTAACTCCATTTGCAAGTTAACTTATGGCAGGGGAAGCTTGAGAGATGTAGGTGATATGCGAGTATAGTGTACGAGAGTAACTGAAATCTAATCAATGCAAGATTTATGGCAGAGATTTACGTAATAGGTGAAGCGCTGCTCTTGGATGTGAGAGATGGTTTATCCTGAATATTAGTCACCTGTTGACAGATTATATACCTGTGAACAAACTTTAAATATTAATATTCAGACAAATTACCTCCAGTGTCACTTGACTCAGAATATTTTAAACGTTTACAGAGTGAGTTTGAATGTCCTACCTTCAATTTATCGACACAAAATGATTCGGATGAAAAATTAAGGAATTGGAAGTTATAATTTCCTGAAAGATTTTAATCATGCAATTACTTATTTTGATAGTTCATCCCTTGTGTTGGGGATTTAAAGTGTAGTATATACGCTAATGCTGTATTATACGCTGATGATTGCTCTCTTCACATTTCAAAAACATTCAGAATTTTCTTGTATCATTGAGGCTTGAAAATTTAAAAACTTGGTTTGACTCAAACTCTTTAAAACTAAATAGCGCGAAGACAAAGGTAATTCAGTTCTACTTGGGGCACACAGAAAAATCTGATTTAGATGTAAAAATTAAAATCGGGAGCGATGTAATAGAATCCCAATCATCTGCGAAAGGGGGACTCTAGACTCACTTGGACTGAGCAAGTAGATCGGGTTTGCGGTAGGCTTCGCTCCATGTGTTTCGCCCTGGGTCGTCTCGCCAAAGTGTGTAGTCTTGAGGTCCTCCGCACAGTTTATTTTTCCCACGTGGAATCGATTCTTCGATAAGGGGTACTTTTTTGGGGAGTCTCAAGTGTGCAAAATTTCAACCGAGTTTTTATTTTACAAAAATGGTGTTTGAGGGCTATGGTGGGGTTAAGAAAAGCTGAGTCCTGCAGGCCTCTTTTTAGCGAGTTGGGTGTTCTAACACTGGCAGGTCTTGTTGGGTTTGAGGCATGCATGTTTGTGAAACAAAATAGCCACATCTTTATTAAAAATAAATCACACCATAACTACCCAACAAGATCAAGAGACCTGCTGACAGTGTTGGAGCACTCTTCTGCTAGATTTGAGAAGAGTCCATACCACACTTGTGTTAAATTTTTTCATTGCCTTCCATCCGAAATTCGTGATGAAAACAGGATATCTGTTTTAAAAGAAAATTAAAATCTCATTTTTTACTTAAAAATGTTTATAGTGTTGAAGAGGCAGTAGCTTAAAATGATAATTATAGTTTGTTTAATATTTCTCACTGAATTTTTTTTGTAATTACAATAATTTTATACATGATGAATATGATTGTAAGTGAAACTTTGCATATGTATAACCATTGACGTGTTCAAAATATAAAAAAATATTGAACGAATAAATTAGTTTGAGTTTGAGTTATATGACACCCATTGTGGGTATGTAAAGAAACTACGGTATTAATTATGAATATACCAGTAATTTATCCCCAATAGAAATAAGGAAGCCACTATCAAAACTCAATTTGTATTCTACAAATATACTCCATAAATTGTAATTCCATTAATAGGCCTACATTATGTATATTTATTTGTGCCTTAAAATAATTTTTTATAAATAAAATTTTATATAAATGTAGGTGTTGGAACTTTGTATGATATCAAAGATAGTATGATTGTAAATCCAAAAAAAATATTTTTAATTTTATGTTTTAGATCTTCCACTCAAATTCTATTTTTTTCTTTTACGTAATAGGCGTCTGAGTACATTGTTGGCTCCTTTGTTTTTATCAGTCTACTTGTTGCATGGTTATGTTCATTACATTCTTTTATTTGGGTAATAGTAATTTTAATTACTAGTCTCGAAAGTGACTTACTGTGGGGAGAGATTGCATTTACGCGAGAGGCGAAGCCAAGCATGGAAAAGGCTATTGAGCCCCGCAATGGCACTTTTGATACGTGTATTGAACATTATTTTTCATTACGATTTTGAAAAACTTGTAAACAATACTTTTGTTAATTCAAGTTATTATCAAGAAAAAACTGTACTCATAATACTAAGTTTTCGTGCTTATGTCGAGGTACATACGCACGGAAACTTATGCAACAGACTTTCCATGCACCACTAATGCACAGAAAGTTAACGTTATGTAATTTTGCCGTGCAGTAGCCGGAATAACCTATTTTCTTAGCTCATTTTACGTTTAGAAAGTGTACTTTCGTGTGTAGAGTAATGAAAACTAATATTTGACTATGCAACTATATTTTGTACAATAGATTAAAATATTATATAATTTACAATATTCCCCTTATTTGTACTAATTATTACAGTTTTACTTATCATTCAGACTTTTTATCTAAATGTGAGTACTACTATCAGTGCAATAGCAATATATGAAAATCCGGCAACTTTACTAGTAGATAGATATGAGAACATGTAAATATAATTCTCAGTTATTGGGCTGGTAGAGGGATGAGCAGTAAATCAATTATTGTGCTTGGCTGCCGAAACCCATCGCCAGTAAAGGAATTAGGAAGTTAACTTGCCACGTGAGGGAAGGGCAGCTCCACACAAAACAACTAGTGTAGTAAAATTAGTCGGGAAAAATGAAATAATTTTTGGAAAACCAATTTCTTTTGAAATTTGTTCTATGGCGTCCCCTGACCTTCCTCCGAAAAGTCCCCAGAAATCCCATATGGGGATCACGCTTAAAAATGAGGGGTTGGCCCGTAAGGAGTTACATTAAAATTTGAAATTAAGCATACTAAATTTAAATACATTCCAGAAGGCTTATATATATATATATATATATATATGTATATATATACATATATATATACATATATATGTATATATATGAGTAGATAGTACTATGGGGTTCCTAGGACACTTTTGGAGACAATCAAAAATCAAACAAATTTCACAGTTTTTTAATACAATTATGCAATATTTTTGCCATTTTTTGGCCAATTTGTAGTCTAACATTATTCTAATTTTTATGAAAAATATGCAAATTTCATGAAATTTTTTACAAATATGCCTAAATTTACATAAAATTGTCTTCAGAATAAAAATTTTTCTAAAACAAGTAAAATTTTGTCGAATACTGAATAATTATTCAAATTAAACTAGAATAGTTTCTTTATCATCAAATGTTTTAATGTTTGTAATAATTAAATGTAAATCTTTCTTATTCTATTCTTTAACTGTTTTAATGAATGAATATTTTAAGTTCTATTAAAAAAAAATTACAAATTTTATATATTTTTTTTGAAATCTGAAATTATCATGGTCCCAGGTCAAAATATATACTAATTATAGTAATTATTGTGCAAATTTAATAAAATAAACCTATTTAGTTCATAAACTACGATTTCAGTTGTTAAATAATGAGTCTTGTAGAATATATTGGTTGAGAACATTCTCTTATCACTCTTATCTCTCTTATCTGACCGTTAAAATAATACTTCCTGTCACAAACTCCAATACTTTAAACTATTATAACTTTATTAATAATTAAGTTATCTTTAATCTGAAAATTGTATTGAATTTAATATTTTTTTCTCTTTGATATAATACCTCACAACTTAGGTTTTAAATGAGATATAAGTTTTTTTGTTGTTTCTTAAATTCATTAATATGTTAATTGATTTATTTGTAAAAGTATTTGAAACAAATGTTTAATTGGTTGATTTATGATGGGCTATAATGTATTAATAGGATTAAAAATGATATTTATTTAGTATAGGCAATTGTTGCACTATCTAGTGGAATAGTCATGAACTACTAGCGCTTCAACTGATAAACCCATGCAGTCTTATCACTCAACGGAAGTCTGGTTAGCTCATTGCTAACGTTCAAGTCTCATATGCCTGAGGTTCCGAGTTCAAATCTCGAAACTTCGGGCATAATTTATTGAGGACATAGTTGAAGTCCAGTGGTTGGTGGAAGGTCTTTATCCGAGTGGCCATAGGATAATGACTGTGAAACAAGCCGTGTGACAAGATACTATGGTGGGTGCACCCTTTGCCTCATCCATTTCATCCTTCATAATCACCAATCCATTTCCATTAACCACCAATCTATTTCCATTAATCATTTCAATCAATCGCCTATCGTCCATCCCATTAATACAACATTACACTTACAACACCGCACACTAAAAAATTCAAATAATACACTCTCCTCCACCTAGCACAAAAAAATCTAAAAATCAAATAATTCAATAGAACCTGAAATGATGCCCCTGGGGACATAAAAACCTGGAATGTGGCAGTGATGGGTTCAAATTCAAAAATACAAAATATCATAAAAGCTAGGTGATAGTGACGAGTAACTAAGGCGCCTATTCTGAAAACACGCACACTTACAACACTACACAAAATACACCATCATATCCATTCATTTTGTTTTATTTTTGTAAATTTAAAGCTTTTTTAAAACAAGTAAATTTTAATATCTGATTTTTAAGAATATAGATTAATTTATTTCAATTATATCATTTTTGATTATATTATATTCAAGTAATTTTTCAGATACAATAATAATATAACAATTTGTTTTACTAGTAGCTACTATATCATAATCAAAATCTGCATTAATAATAATATCATTTTTTGAACTTGAAATATTTGTTGGATTTTTTGTAGTATCAATTACATAAATTGGTCTATTTTCTAGAAATTCTGTTGGATTATAATACATTTTACTACTATTATAATAAACTTTTTTATAATCTTGATACATTTCATACATAATTCTAAATTTTTCATTGAATATGTCAAAGTTTTCCAATTCATCAGGGTAATAATGACCATTTAGTTTTACTCTTATATTTTTTATATACATACTATCAAATTTAGAAGTATCATATAACTGATCATTTGTTCTTGATTTTTGAAATCCAATTATAATAAATTTTGGATTATAAATATTTCTATAGATATTTGTTATATCCAAACTTAAATTCTTTCCTGTAATATTTTTTTGTTCAATGCATTGCCAATGATTAAAATGAAAATTTACTTTTTCAAATTTGCTTAGTTCATTAATTAATTGAGTTTTACTTGTTGTTTTGTATTCAATTATAGGAACTCTAATAAAAAATTCATCAACTGTTATTTTACCTTCAGCTGGTAATGTTGCATTATCATAAGTTCCATCAGCCTTTTTAGTTTTCCATCTAAAAATTGCATTATTATCTTGTGATCTAATAAATGTTATATTAAAACCTCCTTTGTATATTGGAATATTTACATTTTCAAAAAATCCTAATCCAAAATGAGATAAATTACCAATTGCTTCAAATGCTTTACTAAAATTTGATTCAAAACCATTATTAATTTGATTTATTTCTGATTTTGAATAAGTTATAGTACCTTTAATTGTACTTAATAGACCAGGATATTCAATTTCATCAATCAATTTATTATGTTTTCTAACTTCAATTTTTGAAAATAAAAATGGAACAAAATTATCAATTAATTTTATATTAGCACCATTATCATATGCAGTTCCATCAGATTTAGTCAATTTACCAGATATATAAAATTGAAATTTAGAAGTACAAAATCCATCTCCAAAATCTATATTAAATTCAGTTTTTTTATTAGGTTCATTTAAATGTAATTTAGATAATGGATAGAAATTTTTGTATTCAGCTCTTTCAATATCATTTATATATTTTTTGTAATCAGCCATTTATTAAGGATAATTTTTTAAATCAAAAGCTTTTTTAAAACAAGTAAAATTTTCATAATTTAATTTTTATGATTTTATAATGTCAAATTTTATTTATGTATCAATTTCATTTTTACTTTTAAAATACTCAATTTCTGTAGCATGATCAAGTATAAATTTTGCTGATATTTTTTGATGTTCTAAAATTAATTCCCAATTTAATGTAAAAGCATAATCATGAATGAAATATTCAGTTAAATCTTGATATTTACAAATCAAATCAATATAATCTTTTAGTTGATAATTTATGAATTCAGTAATAAAATCTATAGTTAAATTTTGATGTTGAGCAATTTTTTGCCAATTTAATTTATTTTGAAACAATCTCATCATATTAATACTCAATTCATATTTTTCAGAAATATCATCCCAATCATCTTTGTTTAATTGATTTTGGTTTCTGATAATGAATAAATCAAATGAACTGTATAGAGCCATTTATTAGGGAGAAAATTTTGTAAAACAACTTTTCTTTGAATTACAAATACAACATTTTGATTTAATTATATTTATATTTTTTAATTTTATTATCTGAATATCTTTAGAATTAGTTTTTTGTTTACATTTAAGACAATAAATCAACTCCATTTATATAAAATAAATTATTGTAATTTATCTATATCTCCTTTAATTAGTATTATTTCTGCATTTAATTCTTTTATTGATTTATTGACTCCATCAAATAGAAATTTTAGTTCTTTTTCTAATTTTTCTTCTAAATTTTCAACATGTTTTCCAATATTAATTAAAAATTCTAAAATTTTATTTAAATCTTTTTTAGTTTCTGAATAATCACTACCAATTTCAATAATTGAATCTAAAACTTCATCTAATTCTGACTTAACTATAACATCATATTTATTTATACTTGGTTTTACATTAACAATTCTTTTACCATTAATATTTATATAATTTTTTGATAAACCAATAGCATTTACTAAATTTTCAGTCTTTTTTACATGACTTTTAAAACTTTTACTAAAATTATTAAAAAATGTATTTAATTTGGAATTTATATAATCTTCTTTAATATTAATTGGATGTTTTTTCTGTCTTCCAAACAGATCAAATATATTTTGTGAATCCATATTTATTAAGGATTAATTTATTTATTATGTTATCAAATTTTTTATTTTTATTTAATTCATTTAATATAAAAATACATAAATGACCACAAATTGGTGGATCATTATAATTTTGAATTTGATTATCATTATAAAATATATTATCTTTTCCTAAATATTTAACTAATTCTATTGGTGGTTTATTAACTATATTTCCATATGAATCAAAATAATATTTAATTTTATCTTTTTTATAATAACAAACCCAATGAGTTCCATTTCCATCAAATGAATCTAAATTTATAATTCCACATTCAAATTTATTAACTTTATTAGGTAATATATCTCTCATAAATACAACTCTAAAATATTTTATATTTTTACACAATTTTTCTAATTCACCTAATGTTAGTGGTTCAAAATTTTTTTATAATTTTGTTTCATATATTTTAATGTTTTTTTATCTAAACCAGATCCTTCTACATTTTTTAATTCATGATCTAACCAATCAACAAAATTTCTAAATTTAGGAATTATAGATTCTTTTACTACTTTTGCTCCCTTTCTAACATTTGGTGTATAATTTTTAACTATAGGTATATTATCAGCAAAATCTAAAATTTCTTTTAGTAATCCACCATTTTTTATTTCTTTTAATTGATTATATGAAAATTCAAATCTTAATCCTTTATTTAATTTTTTATGTTTATTTAGTTTATTAATTTGTCTTTTAGATAATAATATAATATCTTTTCCATTTTCATTAAATTGATCAATATTAAATTGAATTATAACTGATTTTTTATTTTTAAATGCTAATTTTATTTTTGATTTTTGATTATCTGTCAAGTTTATATTTGTTTTTTCCATTTATTAAGAAAAAAATTTATAGTTTTTTATAATATAGATTAATATAATTAATTTTATTAAAATTTTAATCCTACTTCTAAACCCATACCAAATTTTCTTTTCATCCACATAGCACCTGATGTTGGTAATGCAACTAATCTTTCACCAATTCCATAATCATTTGATGTTACTATATCCCATGCTTTATCTTGTAAAATTTTATCAGCTATTTCATTTCTAGATTTTGTATCTTTATGATCTCTATAAAATAAATCATGTTCTTTAGCAGCTTTATCTAAATCATTTATTCCAGGATCACCTCTTTTTACTCTTTTATTTAATTTAGTTCCAGGCCCTAGATATTGATAACCAGGTACATGTAATTCAAAAGGTAAATTATTTATAACATCATTTAAAATACCTGATCCATCTTTTAATAATGGTGATGAAATATTTGCCAAAATTCTTTTTAAATACTTAATTCCTTCAGGTTTTTCAATTAATTCATCTAATTTATTTGATATAAAGTCTTTAATTGCTTTCTTTTCATTTAAAAAATTATTATTACCAGCTTTTTCTTGTGCATATATATAATTAATAATATTATCTAATTTATTTAAATCATCTATAAATCTATATTCAATTTTATTTTCTGTATATTGTCTGATTCCTGAACCTTCAATTTCCCCTTTTAATTCCCAAATATGTTTAATTAAATTAATATATTTATCACCTTTACTAGATTTTGGTTTTTTACTATTTGGATCATTATTTTTATAAATTGAATTAGTTTCCCATAAAATCTTTGAATAATTATTTAAATCATCTTGTGTATATAAATTATTATCTGGTTTCTTTTCATAAGTTAACAATCTCCATAATCCATGTGTTCCATTATATTTTTTATCATCAATTATTAAATCATCATTATCAATTACAGTTATTTTATCACCAATCATAAATGATTTTTTATGTTTATTCCAATATAAACCAAATTTATCATCTTTTGTTCTTGGTAAATATTTTTGTGCTAATGGACCAATAATTTTATCTAATGTTTGAGGTGAAATTAAGTTTGGGTCAATAAATGTCGATTCTTCTTGAATTATTGGCTGTCTGATTGGTCTAAATGGAGTACTTGAAGGTAAATTTAATTCTTCAGTTTATGGTATTGATATATTAGCAAAATTATTAACAACAGGTACCAATTCCATTAGGTTTTTCTTTTCATTTAAGACTTCACCAATTTTATTTTCAACTTTACCAATCGCTGATGTTATAGGTTCATATGCTTTTTGTTTAATTTTTTCATAATTATCTTCAATTTTAATTTGATTTTTAAATTCTTTTATTAATTTTTTCTCAATATCATCTAATTTTTTAGCTTCATTAACAGATATCTTATCCATTTATTACAAAGAAAAATTTAGGTTCAACACAAATCATGTTAACATAAACACAAATCATGTTAACACAAAAACAAATCATGTTAACACAAACACAAATCATATTAACACAAAACATAAATCATGTTAACACAAACACAAATCATGTTAACATAAACATAAATCATGTTAACACAAATACAAATCATGTTAAACACAATTTATTTTACTTTATTTCTGTAATTTTCATTAAATATATAAATACTAATGAAATAAATAATACTAATAAAATAAATATTCTATCAATTATTGACTCAAATATACAACAAGCCATTATCATTATTTAATATCAGAAAAATTTTTCATATATTTTCCATCATTTGATTTTTTTAATAAATTAATAGTTAAAAATCCATAGTCTTCTTTCCAACAATCATTACAAATAGTTTTAAACTTATCAAATTTCATATCTGATCCAACAAAATTATTATATATTTTTTTCATATAATATTCATTTTGTTTAAAAATGCATAACATATTTAAATTATTTCTAATTAATTGCATATCAACTTTTGAATAACATTGTGATAAATAAATACATGATATATTTTTATGTCTACCCATTATAAAATATTCTTTAATTTTATCTTGTTTTTCTAAAATACAATCATCAAAAACTACTAATGAATTTGGTTTACATTCATTTAGTGGAATCACATCATCACATGAAAAATGAGAAATTTGTTTATTAATATTTGATTGTATATTTTTAAATCTTTTTTGTAATAATTTATAAGATGGTTGTTCTAATGATTTACTAAAAATATATAAATTTGAATATGGAATTAATCTTTTGTAAATAAAATTTAATAATAATGTAGTTTTACCAGATCCACTTGTTCCTATAATTAATAATCTAATAGGTTGATCATTTTTATTATTTTTATCATATGATTCTAATTTTATATTATCTTTTTTTTCTAAAAATTTCTCCATTTAAATAAGATGAAATTATTTAAAGTAATTGGTCATTCATCCAAACTAGAATTAAGATTAGAACATCCAATACATTTAGATGGAAAATATAGTATTGGTTTAAGTGGATTTTATTCAGATAATTTTATATCAAATATACCAAATGATTATAAAAACTGTTATGGATATTCTATTAAAGATGAAGATGATAAAATTATAGATCAATATTTTGATATAAATAAAGGAAATTATACAATTGAAGAAATAAAAAATATTTTTATTAATAGTTTAATAGAATTTAAAAAGAAAATTAATAAATTTGATGAAAATGATTTTATACTGAAAAATGATGGACCATATATTATAATAAAATCTCCTGTTAAAATTATAGTTACAACAATTATAATTGATTTATTAGGGTTAAATAATAAAATAATTGAACCAAATGTATTAACAAAAGGAATAAAACTACCAAAAATTAGACCTTTTGATGTTATTGAAATACATTGTAATTTAGTTGATCCTAGTTTTGAAAATCATAAAGATCATTCACATTTACATAAAGAATCAGAAATTATATATTCATTTTATCCAAATGTTGAATATGGATCAAAAATTAGTGAAAAACCAAATTAAATTGATTATATTCCTTTAAAAAATATAAATAAAATTCAAAATATTGTAATATCTATTCAAGATAGTGATGGGAATCTAATAAATAATGAAAATATTAAAAGTATTGTATAGTTAAGATTAAAACAAAATTTGTAATATAAAATTTGTCTACATAAATAATAAAACAATTGATTTAATTACAATAATTTTATATTTAATAATAAATTAATTGTATTTAGTAAACAAAATAATCCTTGGTTTAAAGTAAAAGATATTTGTAATATTTTAAAATATAAAAATTCTAGAAAAGTTTTAATTGATAATGTAAAAGAAAAATATATAAAACTTAAAAAATATCAAGTGTAACCAACAGTTACACTTACATAATGATGATAAATTAATTTACATAAAAATTATAGGTGTCACAAATTAAGACACCCTAGAAATTGATGTACAAACATGTTTTCAGATGCCCTAAAACAGGGCGTCAATAAAATAGATAATAAAACAATATTTATTAATGAATCTGGTTTATATTCATTAATTTTAAAATCAAAAAAGGTAGATAAACAATAAGGATAAATATAGATGGTGATAAATTAAAATTCATAGATTTTTTAGAGGGGACAATTTGTCCCCCCTATCATATAATGAAAAACGTACAAAACTTATTAAAATTAGGTAGGACCCAAAATGGGTCCCACATAAATTATAATATTTATTTTAAAAAATTTTAAAGGAGGTAACCTTATTATACAATAAAAACTTAAGGGTAACAAAACGTTACCCTCCTTAAACATTCAAAAGATATTTATAAAGATAATAAATTATATACAAATATGAGACCCGTCTTAAAGACGGGTCTTACCTATAATGATAATAAAGTAAAATTTATAGATATTTTTAGGGGAGGCGATCTGTCCCCCCTATCATATAATGAAAAACATACTATTTTTATTAAAAAAATTTTGTTTATATTTATTAATTTTAAAATTAAAAAAGAATCAAAAAATTTAAAAATAGATTAATAAATATTTTAAATGAAAGAATCAAAACAAATAATTAAACATAAAAATTTAATAATAAATTATTAAATATATTTAAATTTATTAAAGAAAATATTTAAAAATATACATAAATTATAGTATAAATTCAATATCATATGGTTATAAATTATTAATATAATTTTGATCATTTTCTTTAAAACTTTCTTTAACATAATTTTTTATTATATTTATAAATGTTTCTATTATAAAATTAAACTTATAATGATATACAAAATAATTTTTATATTTAAAAAGATATATTAAAAATTTATTTGATATTTTAGTTTTAAATAAATATAATTTTATATCAAAATCATTATTTATTAATTCTTTTGGAACAATTAAAATTTCCATTTATTTATAATTTTTTTTATACCCCCAAGGTAATGTATCAATTTTATTTTCACAAATAAATCTTTTGTCGTCTCTATTACTTAAAGCTAATTTATTTATTGTAATTGTATATAGTTCATGTTTAAAACTTCTAATACAAGTCATTTCTCTATATTGTTCTTGATCATCAAATAAACATTTCTTAAAATCATCCATATGTAATGTTTTATCAACAACACTTTTCTTAATTCCTTTACATTTTACAGGATTTTTATTATTAAATTCATAACTATATAATTTTGATCTTAAACCACAATATTCTTCTAATATTTCACCATTTAACTCATCTTTAAATTTACCAATTATTTTTTTATTCTTTTCACTATAGCATTCATGTTCTTTCTTATAATCACTTGTATCAAATTCATTAATATTTTCTTTAATAATTTTATATGGATCCTTTTTAAACTCTATAAAATAACTGTCTGTGTCCATATATAATAACCTTATATTTGGATCAAACTTCTTTAATTTTTCATAATAAAATTGATACATATGTAATTTTGATAAATCAAGTACTGAAAATCCTATATAGATTGGTTTATCAAACTTAACCTTTTCTTTTATCATATGTGAAGCAATACAGTCTTTATCAAATATACTAAATGTTTTAAAATTAGGTTTTTTTGCTTGTTTTAATGAAAACTTTTCGTCACCTAATTTAATATCACATCTATTTCTAACATTTTCCATAGTTTTTCCAAAAACACTATTATTCATCAATTTAAAAAAGTCTTTTTCAAAATCTGATGTTGATTTGGATCTAAATTTGGTATTTAATTCAATATATTTTTTCATATAATCATCTTGATCAAATGCTATAACTCTATTAACTTTCTTTAATTTTAATCCTTTTTGTAGATAATATTTTAAGTTTCTTGAATGAATAACATAATCTTTTTTATCAAATAATGTTGTGCAAAGTTTATTATTATAATGTTCAGGTGCTAATGGTAAATCTTTATGATCATCATGTAATTCAATAGGATATTCTAAATCAACATCTAATATATATCCATATTCAGCATTTTCATCTAATTCTAATATTGTTTCTTCCCATTCATTTAATGTATATGTATTAGGATTCATCCATGTTATATCTTTATAAGGTAATTTTTGACTTAAAGCCCATCCATATAGATTATTTGCATCTATATATAACATATAATTTTCAGGTTTTGTTTTATCATAATTTTTTGTATATTTATTGTTTGCTTTACAATATCTAGTTATACATTGTGAAATACCACCTCTAATACCTTTTTCAATCATTAAATACATATTATAATCACTTATTAATTCTAGTTTAATTTTTGTTAATTTTAACATAGAATCCCAAGCTAATGATGGTGATGTTAGATAATGTGCTGGATCTAATTGATAATTTTTCAAACAAACAGATCTAAAATTTTCAAATATATCAGCTAATAATAATACATCCTGAATATTATACAAATCTGAATAATTACCTAATGTTTTTATTTTTAATTTATTCCAAACTTTTATATAATGTTTATAATCATCATCACTTATATTTTCATTAGTTAAACAACTATAAAATCGATCTTTTTCTAATATTTTATCATAGTTTAATTTTTCGACATTATCAATAAATTCATATGGAAATACACCTTTAGAAGTTAATATTTTTAAAGTTTCATTATCATATTCAATTTTATCATTTTCTTTTATAAATTTATTTATATGCTTAAATTCTTTAAGATTTTTAGCTAATTTTTCAATTGATGTAGCCATAAATCTAAATGTATCTACAAATGAGAATTTTATAAATTTTCTAGGTTTATCACCTTCAAATTCATAACCATAACCAGAATTTACTGAATAGTTTATATATTTTTCATCTGTATTAGCTAACAAATCAATTTTACCATATTTTTTAGCTAATTCTTTTATAAACAAATGTGTATCATAATTTGAACTATTATGACAGAATATAGGAATACTTTGAGGGAATTTTAGATTTAAATTACAATTTAAATGTGCAGCACCCCTAAATTTTCCTGTTAAATGGCAATGATCTCTTACTTTTATTCTTTTATCATCATCAAAACCACTATTTTCACAAATATGACAAATATTAGTTTTTTTATAATTAATTTCTTCTTCATTAGTTAAATTCATAGGCTTTTTATTTTTTGAATTATATTGTTTGGCTATATATTTTGAAATTTCATCTAAATATTCAAATAATTTATTTGGTACATTTATTAATTCTTCTTCATTTTTTGCTCTATAACAAATAGGTTTATACATTTTATTAGTTACTCTAGATACTAAATAGATTGTAAATCCATATGGTATATGTTTTTGAATTTTATTTGTATATGAGCAATTTGGATTATTTTTACAATTATCAATCTTTTCTAATATACTTTCAAAATCCATATAAATTACATATGGATGTTCAAACTTTTTGTAATAGTTTTTAAAACTTACTTTTTGACCAGGAAATGGCATTATAGGTCTACAAGGTTCTAATGATTTACATATTTCTAAATGATTATTCAAGTCTTTATTTTTGTAGAAATGAGTCAAACATCTTCTACAAATATATTTTTTTGTTTTATGTTTTGATAATTGAGAATATACCAATTTATTTAAATCTGTTATTAATATATAATGACAATTATTACCAATTTTATAATATAATAAATCAATTTCTAATTTTACATTATAATATTCAGATATTTGTAATGGCACTATTTTTTTATCTTCATCAATTCTATAAATATTTATTGACATTGATGGATAGTTATATTTAGAGTCAAACGATCTTTTTTCAAATAATTTAATATCTTTTAATGTTATTGGATAATCAAAACCTTTAAAAATATTATCATTTATATATTTTTGATATTGTTTAACTCTTTCAGCATGTTCATTTGGTTTATCAATAGCACATCTAATTGCATAAATAAAACAATATTCATCTTTATTTTTAAAATTTACACAACATTTTTTATTCTTAATTTCATTTGGTAATTCTATATATGATCCAGCATTTAATGAATTATTTTTAGATAATTTTAGATTTAATTCAACACATCTTTTTAATGACCAACCAGAGCCTTTTGATGGTTGATTTAGTTGTTCTCTAACTATTAATTTCTTAAATTGATCATCAATAAAATCATCTATATTTAAAATATCTGAACTTTTTATGCAAAAATACATATTACTATTTTGAATTTCACCATTTATTAATTTTCTTTCATATTCACATTCTAAAGCCATTTGTCCTTTAATATTTTTAAATTTTTGTTTTTCTATCAATTTTTTTATTTCATTTCTTTGAGTTTCTAAATAATCATTAATATCTAAATCATCATTTGAATTTGTTAAAATATAATCTTGAAAATATCCTTTTAATGATGAAGCTTCTTGAATATTTATTATATTTTCTTTTGGAATTGGTCTATTTTTAAAATAATCATTTAATAATCCAATTAATTCTCTTCTAGTTTTATTAACAATTTTAATACTATTTTTAATTGCTAAATTTTGAATATATTTTAATGATCTATATTCTAAATTATTTGGATTTTCTTTAATTTTGTTTAATCTTTTAATTAGTTCATCTCTAGATAAATTTTCATAATTTCTGACAGATAATTTTTTTGCAATTTCATTTAATTTTTCTATATTAAATAATGAATAATTTGTAAGATCAAATGTTTCTTTAATATTTGTTAATTCATCTAAAGTTTTATTTTTATAATTATATATATTATTATTTTTACACCAATGTTTTAATTCAAATATTTTATTATCATATTTTTGTTTATTTAATAAATGTTTAGTTGAATTATAATGTCTATCATAATTTTTATATAATATATTTTTATTACAGTAAGGACAATTAATATTTTTATTTGTTCGTTCCATTTATTAGAAATAATTTTTACTTAGAAATAAAACTCTTAAAAATATGAGAAGTTTTTCCACTTTTTTCTAGGTAATTTATAGTTTAAATTGTATTTTTTCAATCAATAGTCAACTTTTCACAAGTTAATTTAAGTTTTCTAGAGTATTTTTTCAATAAAATCAATAGTCAACTTTTCACAAGTTAATTTAAATTTTCTAGAGTATTTTTTCAATAAAATTAATAGTTGTATTTTCATAAGTCAATTTAAGTTTTCTATAGTATTTTTTCAATAAAATTTAAACTTTTTTAAAACAAGTAAAATTATTATTTTTATCATATTTTTAAATTTTCTAGTTTTGTTATATTTTTGTCATGAATTTTAGTTTCTAAATGTCTTAAATAATTATTAGTCCATTTAATATTTCTTCCACATTCACAAAATTGTGGTTTTAAAAACATTTCTCTAATACATTGTATACAAATTGCATTTTTTCTATCTTTACTATAATGATAATTATTAAAATTTGAAATATCTTTAATTTCTTTACATTTATGACATTGTTTTTCATTTAATTCAATAACTTTAATATTATAATATAATTTTTTATAATACAAATCCTTACATTCTTTACATTAATAATATAACCCATCTTTAGTATTTTTATCTTTATAAAATTTTGATATATCTTTATATAATTTACACCTTAAACATTTCTTTTCCATTTATATAAAATAAAATTTACAAATTGGTTTTTTTCAATTCATATTCATAAAAATTTCCAATAATATCTTCATTATTTTGATCTTTTATACTATATGTAACTGGATTTGTATTATTAATTTTAGAAATTATAAATATTTCTCTAGACCAATTATTTTTATATTTATTAGAAAATGTTGATTTTTTATTTCCAATTCTAACTCTATCATTTATTTTAAATTTTGATTTGGTTATTATTTTTGGTGGTTTATATTTAAAAACAGTATCTAATAAATCCTTTTCATTATTTTTATTTACTTCAATTGGTTTCATTTTAATTGTTGAATGATATGAGTTATTATATTCTTTAACAATTTTTGGTAAAATATTTATCCATCTATAATTTTTATTAATTTCAAATTGTATTTTCATTTTTTCATTTTGTGTTCTATTATACCTTTCTATTATACTTGATTTTTCTTCATTTTCTGTATGATACAATTTAATATCATATTTATTTAATATTTCTTTGAATTCTTTATTGATAAATTCTAATCCTTTATCTGTATGTAAAAGATTAGGTGATTTATGATTAATTTTAATTGCATCATTAATTATTTCTTCAAATGCTTTAGAAACTGTTTTTCCATCTTTTTTCTTTAATGGTTTTGACCAAACATATTTTGAGAAAGTATCTATCACATTTAACATATATTTATAACCATCATTTTCTTTTTCATAATTTTTCATTATAATTAAATCTGCTGCCCATAAATCATCAATACCTAATGTAATTATTTTTCTTTTTAGAAATTTCTTTCTGATTGGAGCATGAATTTCATTTGCTTCAATTATTTGTTCATTTTTAGTTAATTCTTTTTTAATTATAGGTTTAACTTCTTTTTTTAAAATTTTACTTTTATTTGTTTTACAAATTAAACATTTAGTAGCTATTCTATATAATCCATTTTTCATTTCAACAATTTGTGGATTAATATTTTTAGTTTTTTTCTTACACTTGTGACAATGAATTGGTTCATTCATTTATATATAAAAAATATTTTATACATAAATGAATTGATTCAATTCATTTATGTATAAAATATTTTTTTAATAAATGGATATGTGTTATAGATGTCATAATCAAACTAATTTTACTATTATTGGAAATTGTGTAGGATGTAATATATGTAAAAGAATTATTTATGAAAAAAAGATTAAGAGAAAAAGTAATAAGAATAAACATCTTAAACATATTTTAAGAGAATTTAACCATTTTCAACCATATAAAACACACCAATTAATTAATGAATTATATATTTTATGTATTTCCAATCATTTTGAAATAACACCTAAGAATATAAAATTATTTTTAAAACAAAGGAATTATACAAATTGGATATTTTACTATCAATTTTTAAACAAAATATACAATATTAATTTTGAATTGAATCATGAAGATAAAGAAAAAATTACACTAGTTTTTAATAAATATTTATGTTTTAAGAAAAGTAATATATCATATAAAAAATTATTACCAATGATTTTTAAATATTTAAATATGGATTTTTGTATAAAACCTAATTATGATGATAACTTTTTAACATATCTATCACAAATGAATTTGTAATATTTTTTCCCTATATAAATGGATCTGTTAGAAGAAATTAATAATATTGGAGAATTAAGATTTAAAGAATATAAACCATTAAAAAGTTTAAATTTAAATGAAAAATATAAAATTGAAAAATTTGAAAGAATTAAAGATAAATATGGATATACAATTATTTTTGAATTAGAAAAATGTAAAATACATTTACCAAAAAGATTTACTAATATAATTGATGATAAAACTATTAAAGAATTAAATAAAAAAGATTTAAATTTAATTGTCACGGCTTTTAAGACTTTTGATGATAAAGAAACTGCTTTAGTTAAATTTGAATAATTATTTTAATATAATTGTATTGATAATAAATTTTAAATCATCTTGTAAAAAATTATAATTTTACTGGTTTTAAAAAACTTTTTATTCTGTAAACAATTTCATATAAATTTATGCATATTTATTAAAAAATGCATTAAATTTGCATATTTTTTATGACAATTTGACAAAAGCTGAAAATTGGCCAAAAAATGGCAAAAATATTGCATAATTGTATTAAAAAACTGTGAAATTTGTTTAATTGTTGATTGTCTCCAAAAGTGTCCTAGGAACCCCATAGTACTATCTACTTATATGTATATATATATATATATATATATATATATATATATATATATATATATATATATATATATGTTGAGCCGTGACGTTTTGCCCACCATGTGTGATGTCACGTCTCATTTGTTATAGTGTTGTTTTTTTTTGCTGGCCAGTGTTTTCTGTATGCTGTCATTCTGGAATATTCGGTGTTGTTTTTCTTCTTTTCACCAGCTGTAACGCAACGTCCTGAAAAAGTTCATAGGTGCCGTTGGTGAACGTAACCGCAAGACGTACAATTTTGTCGCACTGTCTCTCAAAAGAAATTTTATCAATTTAGACCTTTTCTACCAGTGATTTTTGTGCTGTAATGCGGTGATTTAAACTTCCCCACGCATCATTTTGGGTGAGTCACGAGAAATTTCCAGTTTAATTCAGAAATATGTTCGATGCAATTGGATTCGGTCAGACGACCACGTTGCAAAATTGAACAGTCTTCTGAAAAATATTGTTTTAGGCCAGAACCAGTGTTCTGTAAATTTTGTTTCATTGTTTCAAGCAAAGCAATCAATTTTGTTCTCCTTTTGAGACTGCATTTTGGGCCATCCACGCTTTTGCTCTTAGAGTTCAATTTTTGTTAGTGAGCTGAACACATGTTTTTCAAGTTCCTGTAATAATTAAGATGTTTCAGTGTTTGTTTTGCATTAAATATTGTTTGTTATTGCTCAGTGCAACTTTATATTGGCCACCCAGTGGTCTGATGGGGATATTGTAAGTTGTAGAGTCAAAATAGGCTCATAGCCTAAATGGTGATGCTGCCAAGGGTTTTCTTTTATAACTCATTTTCCTGTTTAGTTTACTAGGGTTTTTGTGTTCTCAAAGTGGCCTAAGGCCCTGAGCTAGGCCTATGTAAAGTTTTATCAATTTTGGTTCATAATTAATGGTTTAGGCCTAGTTTTTACTGTTGGTAGCACACCAGTTTGGGGTAAAGTGTCAGGTAATCTTAGGTCCACAATAATGTAGCCTTGGAGTTAAGTTCTGGTTTATATTTTATTTTGAAGCCTCACTTTTGGCCCAACTTTTAAAGGTAAAATTTTTAAATTCGGTCAGTAACTTTTTGAGATATGAGCTAAATAGAAGGGCAATGTCAGCCAAAACTGAAATTTTGTTGTGATGTTAAAAATGGAATTATTTTATGCTTTAAACCTGGTCAAATGTCTTCAACCTGTTCAATTTAGTTGTAGAATTAATATTAAGATGTAGTTAAACTATTTTCCATGTCTCAAGTATTTTGCTTTACTCACCCCCCCCCCCCTGTTTAGTAATTTTCTGAGTAGGCCTATGGCCTATCTCATTTCTTTTGCTGTAATTTCTCTAGTCAAAGTAAAACTGTCTGTCACACTTAAAATGTTTTTCTGTCACAATTTTCATGAAAATTTGTAAAATTGATTAAAACTGAAAAGTTAGCATTTTGTGGTTAGTAGTGGCAAATTGTCCAAACTGGAACAGTGGATATTTTTTGTGGCAATTTTACCTTTTGCACTGTTGACACTAATTGCCTACTGAATGTGTCTTAAATGGAAAAATATTGGCAAATTTTGGGGTTTACCAGGGTCCAGCTGGGGACTTGGTCCCATCGACAATGCCATGCAGATGATGGTTCCGGCCTGGTCCGTCCGCCTGCCCACCTAGGGGACATACATGGCCTTGGTCCCCACTTGCCGGAGCTGCAGGCCTACGCTCTTCTTTCCAGTGCCATGACGCCATAAACGAACTACTGTGATATGCCACTCCACCAATGAACTGTGATATTTTGTTATTTATATGTGACAGTATTTATTTATTTATTTGTAGTCTCTATGTTAGGTTAGTATCCCATTAGGAGCCCGCCCTGCGCCACAGGTCTCCGGGTGGAATTATTTTTTTGTCAACCTCAAAATTCGGCACGCCAATTCTTTTGTGTATTTTGTGTTTGTAACTTGTTATGTTTATTTATTGAAATTTATTTGTTGTTATTTATTTATTTATTTAATTTATCAATGCCAATTTTAAGGTTAAAGTTTCAGAAGGGGGATTTTTTTTAATTACCGTTGTTTTTGAATTTTGAATATCGATATTCTGGTTGGCCAACCTTGGTGACATTGACTTCTGGTAAAAATCTTTTGTTATCAAATTTATCACTGTGGACCTTTGATGTTCCCGATTTTGCTCTGTTTTGCTGTTGTTAATTTTGCTGTTAACTTTGGGTAAAATTAAATTGCTGGTTCCACAAGTTTGTTTTTTTGTTCTGAACTCCTGAGAGCGTAGGTGAGCCCCTCCCGTGGAGCGCCTTGGGCAAGCACGTTTCCAAAGGTCGGGTGCGCTTCCGCGGGGGTGCGGTTCAGATGGTAGCAGAGCGTGGTTGGTTCTGAAGTGTAGTCTCGGAGGAGTTGTGTTAGTTTGGTGTGTGTGAGTGTATGTATGTGTGTGTGCGTGGTTCTTCATTTTGGTGGAGTGTGTGTGTGGCGAGTGGGATAGCGTCTTCTGTTGGACCCCGGAATGGTTGCGTGGGAATTTTCGCCCAGACACCTTAGGAGGTTAAGGATTTTGTGCAATTGTGTTGTGTTGCTGTGTTCTTTTGTGTGGCCGCATGGCTGGGGGCAGCATGTTGGTCTCCCACCGCTTCTTGGAGTTCCCCACTTCGGTGATCCTGGACCTCCTCATCTTATGTAAACCTCACCGCGGAAATCCTTAAGTAGCTCGGAAGTCTGTGCGGGAAGTGTGCAGGGCCAGGAAGCCTGATCACCTTTCTGTCCCCTTCACTCTGTTCTGGTTTTTCCCTGTTTTTTTTGCAGGCCTGCACAAAAACTTTGGGTGAGTAGTCCCCTGGTTTTGGGAAAGCTTGACGCCCCCGCTTTCAGACTGTCCTGAGCGTTCCTGGTGTGAGTGTTCTTCTAGTTTTGGGGAGAGGTTGTTTGCCTTTTGTTTTGCCGGGAGGTTCCCTTTTTGGAGGGGGAGGTTGAGCCGTGACGTTTTGCCCACCATGTGTGATGTCACGTCTCATTTGTTATAGTGTTGTTTTTTTTTGCTGGCCAGTGTTTTCTGTATGCTGTCATTCTGGAATATTCGGTGTTGTTTTTCTTCTTTTCACCAGCTGTAACGCAACGTCCTGAAAAAGTTCATAGGTGCCGTTGGTGAACGTAACCGCAAGACGTACAATTTTGTCGCACTGTCTCTCAAAAGAAATTTTATCAATTTAGACCTTTTCTACCAGTGATTTTTGTGCTGTAATGCGGTGATTTAAACTTCCCCACGCATCATTTTGGGTGAGTCACGAGAAATTTCCAGTTTAATTCAGAAATATGTTCGATGCAATTGGATTCGGTCAGACGACCACGTTGCAAAAATGAACAGTCTTCTGAAAAATATTGTTTTAGGCCAGAACCAGTGTTCTGTAAATTTTGTTTCATTGTTTCAAGCAAAGCAATCAATTTTGTTCTCCTTTTGAGACTGCATTTTGGGCCATCCACGCTTTTGCTCTTAGAGTTCAATTTTTGTTAGTGAGCTGAACACATGTTTTTCAAGTTCCTGTAATAATTAAGATGTTTCAGTGTTTGTTTTGCATTAAATATTGTTTGTTATTGCTCAGTGCAACTTTATATTGGCCACCCAGTGGTCTGATGGGGATATTGTAAGTTGTAGAGTCAAAATAGGCTCATAGCCTAAATGGTGATGCTGCCAAGGGTTTTCTTTTATAACTCATTTTCCTGTTTAGTTTACTAGGGTTTTTGTGTTCTCAAAGTGGCCTAAGGCCCTGAGCTAGGCCTATGTAAAGTTTTATCAATTTTGGTTCATAATTAATGGTTTAGGCCTAGTTTTTACTGTTGGTAGCACACCAGTTTGGGGTAAAGTGTCAGGTAATCTTAGGTCCACAATAATGTAGCCTTGGAGTTAAGTTCTGGTTTATATTTTATTTTGAAGCCTCACTTTTGGCCCAACTTTTAAAGGTAAAATTTTTAAATTCGGTCAGTAACTTTTTGAGATATGAGCTAAATAGAAGGGCAATGTCAGCCAAAACTGAAATTTTGTTGTGATGTTAAAAATGGAATTATTTTATGCTTTAAACCTGTTCAAATGTCTTCAACCTGTTCAATTTAGTTGTAGAATTAATATTAAGATGTAGTTTAACTATTTTCCATGTCTCAAGTATTTTGCTTTACTCGCCCCCCCCTGTTTAGTAATTTTCTGAGTAGGCCTATGGCCTATCTCATTTCTTTTGCTGTAATTTCTCTAGTCAAAGTAAAACTGTCTGTCACACTTAAAATGTTTTTCTGTCACAATTTTCATGAAAATTTGTAAAATTGATTAAAACTGAAAAGTTAGCATTTTGTGGTTAGTAGTGGCAAATTGTCCAAACTGGAACAGTGGATATTTTTGTGGCAATTTTACCTTTTGCACTGTTGACACTAATTGCCTACTGAATGTGTCTTAAATGGAAAAATATTGGCAAATTTTGGGGTTTACCAGGGTCCAGCTGGGGACTTGGTCCCATCGACAATGCCATGCAGATGATGGTTCCGGCCTGGTCCGTCCGCCTGCCCACCTAGGGGACATACATGGCCTTGGTCCCCACTTGCCGGAGCTGCAGGCCTACGCTCTTCTTTCCAGTGCCATGACGCCATAAACGAACTACTGTGATATGCCACTCCACCAATGAACTGTGATATTTTGTTATTTATGTGTGACAGTATTTATTTATTTATTTTTAGTCTCTATGTTAGGTTAGTATCCCATTAGGAGCCCGCCCTGCGCCACAGGTCTCCGGGTGGAATTATTTTTTTGTCAACCTCAAAATTCGGCACGCCAATTCTTTTGTGTATTTTGTGTTTGTAACTTGTTATGTTTATTTATTGAAATTTATTTGTTGTTATTTATTTATTTATTTAATTTATCAATGCCAATTTTAAGGTTAAAGTTTCAGAAGGGGGATTTTTTTAATTACCGTTGTTTTTGAATTTTGAATATCGATATTCTGGTTGGCCAACCTTGGTGACATTGACTTCTGGTAAAAATCTTTTGTTATCAAATTTATCACTGTGGACCTTTGATGTTCCCGATTTTGCTCTGTTTTGCTGTTGTTAATTTTGCTGTTAACTTTGGGTAAAATTAAATTGCTGGTTCCACAAGTTTGTTTTTTTGTTCTGAACTCCTGAGAGCGTTGGTGAGCCCCTCCCGTGGAGCGCCTTGGGCAAGCACGTTTCCAAAGGTCGGGTGCGCTTCCGCGGGGGTGCGGTTCAATATATATATTTTATATATATAATTATATATATATATAATTAAAGGTCTTTAAATGTAGTATACAATGCCGTAAACCCAACCTCAATATAACTTTCGGGAGTGAAATGGCAGGCGTTCAAAGTTTATAATAAAATAATATTATCAAAACTTTGAAATACAATAAATTCCGACATATTTGATCTTTTGAGGTCTTGTTTTTGGCTATATACTCTTCTTACTAAGACCTTTAAAATTATGTATAGGATGGCTATGGTCTAAGAATTTTTTTAAACTTCCTCTTTGGGACGTCGATGTAGAGGGTGGTTCAAGGTTAGTGTGATAAGCATATGACTATCCGCATTTTCAAAGGTAATTGTAAAAGCAAACGTTTGCCGCAAACCACACCTCAAAAGGTCAAGTATTTTGAAAATGATTACATTTTTAAGCGTTTAGGTTAAAATTTGATTTTTATTCAAAGTTTGACAGGCTGTCGTTTTTGACTCAGGTAACCTTTTGAGATGGGGTTTGTGGCATTAAATTCTACTACTTAAGAGCTTTAATTTGATGTACATAAACCCATTGGTCGAAGAAAGATTTATTTCTGACTCCACGTAGGCCATCCCATCATTTTTAGGCTTGTTGCCCACTGGGGATTTCAGGGAACTTTTCTGAGGGAGGTCAGGGGATGGCATAGAACACATTTCAGCAAAAAAATCGCAGCCCAAAAACTATTTCATTTTCCAGCCATATTTTGGCTTAATTTTACTACACTAAACCCTTCTATAAACTCAATAACAGACCGGTCGATCATGTTCATTTTAATTTTTTGTAATAAGCCACATAACATGCAATACAAAAATGGAAACTTTAGGAAAATTCTGTTTCTTTCAACGTTGTTAAATTTAATAAATTTATGAACTACTTCCACACTTACATAAGTACAAATAACTGAAGGTGCAAATAAATTTTAATTCATCGAGGTGTACATCAAACGGCCTTTTCATAATTTAAAACAATAAATAATAATCTGAATAAGATTTTACACTTCATGTGATAAAAAAGTAAGATTACAACACCTTGTGTTGTGGTCAATACCATTTCTCTCTAGATTACTATACTTACAGGGCATTTGCTTAACTGTCAAATAGCGACTTGTTAAATTAAGTGAAACACATAGTATTTGTTATGTTTTAGAAAACACCACACGTATACTCAAACGAACAGAGGAGAATGGAAAAACCATTGTGAAGAGAAAACAAGCTCCCAACAAAACAATCCTGGGCGTTTGATTGCTTTAGTAATGAAATTAAGTGTTAGGGTCCTTGTGTAATTGTTAAACTGTTTGTTGTTTTGTTAAATGAAATATTACATTTGACTTTTAACAGATGGAAAAAATGGATGAAATCTGTGTAAAAATATTTCTTTATGTGACTACCATTTGGAAGTTAGATCAATCCAAATTCTCTCATTAAATCTTTTTTAGAATATAGCTTTCATTTGAATTGTCCCTTCTTTAAGTCATCAAAATTTTATAATATTTTTACCATTTATTATGTTATCTTCAAAATAAAAACTAATCCTAAACTATAATACAAGGCGTGTCTGAGGCGATGTTTTTTCCATCGCTCTTGAAATCTAGTGGGTAGATTTTTCTTAAGCAATAAAGCATTTGAGAGTGTTTTGGTACAAAAATAAGTTTATAAACAACTTCAACCCCATGAAAAATTGTTATATTTCTAAAATTAAGATTACAAATTTTAATAATTATTAACATTGGTGTTATGGATTGCCGTCAAGGCAACGAAGTAACAAAGAAATCAAACAAAAACAAAACACTACTTTTAACCATTGGTTTTGAAACATCTGACCCATGAAAAGGTATAGTGAGGGCAACCTTCAAAACCTAATAACCATGATGCCATAACAAACGTGAATTAAAACCAAAGAGCAACGCCCGCTCAGTACGGTACTAAAGCAAAAAAAAAAAAAAAAAAAAAAAAAAAAAAACAAAAAAAAAAAAAACAAAACACTACAAAAATATTTCAAACTCTAATAATGTTTGTACAAAATTTCACTGTCGTAAAAATGCAAAGGATATTGAAAAAATAAATGAAATCCTTTTTACCATCCAGTTTTATATGTAAAATCAAAGTGTGTATTCTTATATTTTTTTGCAGTACCTAATTTATTTTTCATTATTATGTTATTAATATTATTATATTTTAAAATGATACTCTGTTTAAAAAACACATGTCTTAGTTTTAGCGAATTTTCCTATAGGGAATACGCTATTACGGTAGTAGCCATGGTAAGACCTAAGCCCGGGACCACTTTACTTTTTCATTTTGAGGTCCCCAGAAGCCAAAATCACCGTTCGTTCCTTTTCATATATATGTATATATATATATATATATATATATATATATATATATATATATATATATCTATATATATATATATATATGTGTCCGTGGTACTGATAACTTTTGAAGCGGACCTCCGATTTTGATCAAATTTGGTATGAAGGTGTAAGACCAGGTCTATTTTCATGAGTTCGCGAACCAGCATTGTCGGGTTATGGGAACGGGGTTTTATGGGGTTTCAAAGGGGTCAAAAATGGGTTTTTGGCATTTTTGACCTAAATTTTCAAAATTCTTCAATTTTAACTAAAACCATTTAAAAGAGCTTAAAAAAACAAACAATTTAGTATTTTGAATCTTTAAAATAGCTTAACTGGTTATAGAGAAAATTCAAAGCAAGTTTCCCATGTTATTCTTATGGGTAAATCTTTAAAAAGTTATATATCGCTTATTTATCAATATATATTAATAAAAAATTTTATGAACCTTCACTAGGTGGTGAGTAATTAAGATTTGATCAAAAACCCACATGGCAGCAAACCTACATGCTAAATCCCATGGTATTCTCATGGAAAATAAGTGTATAATGGGATAAGAGAGATGGAGATAATAAGGTACCTGTTCCTAATCAGCTGATCAGCTGTCTTCTGCATATTTGTCAAATTTGAAATGTTTATATTTTGTTATTTGTAAACAAATCATTCATTTTGCATGGAAGCTTTGGATATGCAGTTTTATCGTTGTTAAAAAAAAGTCATTTATTGCAACATAATTATTAATATATAAATTATTAAATAAAAATAATTTACTCAGAAATATAATGCCATTAAATATAGCCTATTATATTTCCTTGTAAAGATTATTAATTATATAAGATAGCCACAAAGTTCTTTGATGTTGAAACAATAATTCTTTGGAAATTCGCTGAGTACGCAGGTCTGCTGCGACGGGGGTATTTCTTTGTACTACGAACACATGTAAACATAAACGTATAATCTAAGAACACCTATTGCCAAAGAACACTTAACCCTTGTTTTGAGCTATTTTATGTTGGTATGTATAAACTGTGTCTGAACTCAATTTGATGATTTGAAATAGAGATTGTACAGAACCTTTATAGAAAAAACTAGGGGCTTGTAGGGGCAAAGGCCCCTAAAAATCCAAATAATGATGTTATCTCAAAAATTAAGTTTCAATTCATCACCTAGTTGGACAATTATTATATTTCTCCTCAAGCTGTACTGTGAATTTACACGGTTAAATTTTCTTATAAATATTACTTAATCTCGACTAATATTTTTTGGTGGTAAAGAATCAGTAATTTGCCAATATTCTCCATTGCATTAAAAAATACAGTATGTTGTCTATTTTGTGAAAAAATGTTTTTTTTTTTGCACTATTAGACTGACGGACGCAATACAATTAGTTTTTACCTTAAAACATGTACACATAATGAGTTCGTAATTCAAGTGAATACAGTAGTTTAATAAAACATGACAAAATGGTTATTATCCCATTAATACTGTACACTACTGCATCTATGACCCTGTGCCCTCCACTCCCCCACACTTGCCATGTCCCTCGTCCCCTTTCGTGATCCGTGCTTCCTGTACCCCCCCATGCCCCGAACCCCTGTGCACCCCCCTGTCAGTGTGGCCCCCATTTTCCTGTGCCCACATGCCCGCCGTTCTTCCCCGAGGTCCCCGTGCCCTCTATGTCCCACATTCCTCCTCTGTGTATCCCATGTCCAACTAACCAAAGTGCCTCCAACGTCTCTCGTGCCAATTGTGCCCAATGCCAATGCCGCCATGCCACCTATACCTTCGTGTTCCCATGCCCACCGTTCCTCCTCGTGCTTCCTATGACCAGTAAAGCCTTCCCCGTTCCCCTCTCGTGACCCGTGCTCCCTGTACCCCCTATGCCCCCGTGGCCCGAGTACCCCCATGCCCCGTACCCCCTTTCCTCTACTCTTCCATGCCTCTCTGCCCCCTTCCTCCCAAGCTCACATGCCCGCTGTTCTTCCTCGAGGCCCCGGTGCTCCCTATGTGTCCCATTCATCCCCCGTACCCCCATACCCAGCTACCCCCCAGTGCCACCGACGTCTCTAGTGCACATCGTGCCGACATTCCCATACCCCCGTGTCTCCCATATCCTTATGCCTCCATGACCGCCATTCCACCCTGTGCCTCCCATATCCCCATTCCCCGATGTCTGCTGTTCCTCCCCGTGCCTCCTATGTCCCCCCCAAGCCTGCAATGTGTCCCCCCTCTCGTGACCCATGCTTCCTGTACGCCCTATGCCTTGCGTCTCGAGTACTCCCCATGCCCCCATACCCACTATGCCTCTGTGAACCCCATTCACCTGTGCTCACATGTCCACCGGTCTACCTTGATGCCCCCTATGTCCCCCCAAGTCTCTCCCATGCCCTCATCTCATGACCCATGCTTCCTGTACCTCCTATGATGCCCCCAATCCTCAATGTGCCTCCCATATCCCCGCGATCCCCGATTCCTGCCGTTCCTCCCCGTGCCCCCTATGTCGTTCCAAGCCTCCCCAGTGCCCCTCTCTTGTGTCCCGTACTTCCTGTACCCCCTATGCATCTGTGCCCCCCATTCTCCTGTTCTCACATGTCCGCCGTTATTTCTCGATGCCCCCGTGCTCTCTATGTCCCCCATTCCTCCCCCGTACCCCCTATGTCCCCCCAAGTCTCCCCCATGCCCCCCTCTCGTGACCATGCTTCCTGTACCTCCTATGATGCCCGTCATTCCTCCCCGTGCCTTTCATATCCCCGTTCCCGGTGCCTGCCATTCCTCCCCGTGCTGTTCCCCTATGTCACCCAAACCTCCCTTGCCCCCTCTCGTGACCCGTGCTTCCTGTACCCCCTGTGCCTCGTGGCCCGAGTACCCCCCATGCCCCCATACCCATTTTACCTCTGTAACCCCCATTCTCCTTTGCTCACATGTCCGCCGTTCTTCCTTGATGCCCCCGTGCTCTCTATGTCCCCTATTCCTCTCACGTGCCTCCTATGTCCCCCCAAGTCCCCCCAAATCTCCCCCATGCCCTCATCTCATAACCCGTACTTCCTGTACCCCCTATGCCCCCGTGGCCCGAGTACCCCCATGCCCCTTACCCTTGTGCCTCCATGACTCTGTGCCCCCCATTCTCCCAATCTCACATGTCCGCCGTCCTTCCTCGATTCCCCGTGCTTTCAATGTCCCCCATTCCTCCCCTGTAACTCCCTGCCCAACTACCCCCTGTGCCACCTACGTCTCTAGTGCCCCCCGTGGCCCCCATACCCCATGTACGACCTATGTAAGAAAAGAAGCAAAGAATGTATAAAACAAAATATTCCTCATACGGAGGTTATCCAATGTTAGTAGTTTACATAATATGATTTAGTCAAAAATAAACAATTACTAAAAAACCGATTCAACTCTAACCACGAAATAGCTAATATATAAAGCATTAACGTAATATCTTAACGACAGGTACTGAGTAAAGCCATTTTATTAACTATTATATCAACCATCCCACGGCTAAGTCACTTTTTACAGCGGTATATTCAGCACACAAAATCATAATGACTTAGATTTTGAAAAGAGAAATCTACCGTGGATCCGTAATTTTTCCATCACTATTGGTGTTTTCTTTTTTTATAGTGCATTGCAAATTTTAGAAAGCTATAATTAAATATGGTTATCTTAACTCAAAATATCTGTTCAATAACCAGCTGAGTTTATGATAAAAATTATTCACTGGATCATCTGCTTAATCACACGTGTAGATCTAAAAATCTTCTTCCCATTAGATTAACATTAGAACTTCAAGGTCCAATGGGGCGAAGCCCAGGTAACTTTTGGCAATTCTGGTATTTTTCCTTGCGTCCTTGGCCCTCAAGCTTTAAAATGAGCCATCGTACGTTACTCTATCTTTCTTCTAACTCGAGATATTTCGTGGGGACCGATTCGCTTACGGAATTATATATATAGATAATCTTATTATAAAGGGTGAGCACCCATATAAAATTTTAATCTTTTTATGAATGGTGCAATGAATATTTTATTTCAAAGCTTTATTTTCTCCGGTGAAAGATTAAATTAGTTAACTTTGGTGATGGTCAATAATAAAATAATAACTACTGGGTGACTGAGTGGTTACAGTGCTTACTTTTGAGTCCAAAGGTTGCCGGTCCGATCCTGAGAAAACTTGGTTCAATATTGGACCAAGTTGCCATTTGTCATTCAGCTAATAATTATTATTCTTTTTAACAACCGAGGTTTGGACCGGTCGGCTCCGGGGTTTGAAACAATAAAAATTGCATTTTAGAAGGCGTAGAAAAACAAAGAATAATAATATAAAAAATACATTAAGTTTAATAGTATACCAACATAGAGAATGTAGTTTTCACATTTTCATAAAGAAGCAGTTCCATATAATAGCCTAAGTATTAACATTAAAGGAGGGAGGGTTTCGTGTTTGCTGAGACAAATAGATGATATGTCACTCGTTGTAAACAACAAGGGATGAAATATGATGACGTCGTTGTAATGTGATGACGGTGCCACTGATCATATGTTACAAACATAATCACTCTATAAGGCTTATATATTTCTTACTTGGAAAACGATTATTTCATTTACTGTTGTTAAATAATAATATAAACAAAATAATAAGATTGAATATTCAAGGTTACTAGTTTTTAATAATTTAGGATATAATAAATATTATTTACAGAATGAATTTTGATATTTTTGGGATGTACTCATTTAGAGTGAAATTTCCTACATCCATATAGAGTTTTGAACAATGGGTTTTGAAAAAAGTAGGTTATTAATATAATAAACCGAATGTAAGTTAATGCAAATAATACATAAAGTATTATGATTTAACTTTATAAACATTATAAAATTTTCATATTTTAATATGTTTTGGTATTTTGATGACTATCTTCCTGTAATAGAAATATGCTTCAAAATCAATCATTTTGTCACATGTTCCTTAATTGTTAAATAATGAATTTTTAGTAAATTAATATTCTTAAATTTTGGCATTGTACAGTAAGGAATGTACTCTCCTCAGGCAATTATGTAGTTACATTAAGTTGGAAACTTGAGAGAATCAATGTTGAATAGATCTAATTATTTTTAGATTTTGTTCATTTAAGCTTAAATCCTACTAACATTATAAATTTGAATGTCCTGTTTGTTTTTCACGCGAAACCTACTCAACCGATCATCATGAAGCTTGTACACATATTCTTGGAGGTGTCAGAAGTAACATGGGATACTTTTTATTTTAAAAGAATGATTTTTTACGAAAAAAAATATTAGTATAAAAATCTGAAAGTCGAATTATCATTTTTATTGGTTGCTAAGAAACAAATTCAATGAAAATTTCCAATATTAGCAAATAAAAAATACAATAAAATATATTTATCATATTTATTTATTTCTACTGTAATGATCCCTGCTATTTTTTTTATTGCTACAATGTGAACGAAGCCGCGGGTAAAAGCTACTTTATAATATAATAGCTTTTCGACGCGGCTATTTTAGCTCGTTCGCTATGCTCACTCGTCATCATGCTCACCTGCCGACAGGTTTAGCATTTGTTTTATAATATGTTTATCATGTTTCCTATACTCATTCTCTATCTTGCTCACTCACTGTCAAGCTCCCCCGCCGTCAGGTTTAACTCGTTTGATACGCTTATTCGCCATCACGCTCAATGGCTCTCCCTCCGTCATGCTCAACCTCCGTCAGGTTTAGCTCGCTATGCTACGTAGTAAATCACTGGAATGCCTAAAATTGAAATTTTTTATTAAAATTTTTTCTTAGCAACCAAAAAATAAACAATAAAATAGATTTTGAGATTTTTTACACAAAGCTTTTTTATCTACTTAAAAAAAATTTCTTTAAAAATATTAATAAAAAAAAGTATTCTATGTTATTTGTGATACAGTATCTTCAAGAATATGTGTACACAGTTTCATGATGATCGGTCGAGTAGTTTTCGCGTGAAAGGGTAACAAACAAACGGACGTTCACATTTATAATATTGGTAGGGATTTAAAAGCCGTTTTTTTTTTTGCAAAAGAATCTCCTTCTCCAGTTTTTAACAGATTTCTTTGATTTGGGCATCATTGGATAGAGCTCATAGTCTAAAGGTGTTCCTCGATTAATATCCATCCAAATGGAAACACCCTACAACACATTAAAGTTGGTTATTCTCTAATTTAATCAACACAAAAAAGTTAATTAATTTTCATGTTTTACAAGTTAACGAACTGCAAAGATTAAAAACACTATGCCAGCAAGACTAACTGTATTAAAAAATGGATTACACACTGTTTAACTGCAGAAAGGAGCTTAAACATTGAAGGCATATTTATCAAATTTTATTTCTTGAAGTTTTAATCAAAGTCTTGATCAATGTTAAAAATAAATTGCTCTATGCTAACTAACTGGCACATTACTAACATACCGTACGTTTGGAAATAACAGATTTGAAAAAAATTTGTATAGCTGTTAAATTTAAGGTTGATATAAAAGTTTCAAACATAACTACATTTCCTCTGAGTAAAATTTTCTTCGAATGAGTTTTTTTTACCTCAATATGTCTTACCTCGTAAGATATAGATCTGTGGGTAGGATATATTAGACAAAAAGGTGACGAGCTGCTTCAGTATAGATTCGTAACAAACCAAAAAGTAGCAGTTTATCTTTAGCCGTAAGAATATGTTTAAATTATAGCCCTGCTTATAAAGATAAGGTATTCGGACACACGACGACATCAATGCCACGGTTTCAAGTGTTGCCAGTAATCAAGTTACAAAATCAACTGTTAATAGTTCAAAATATTTTTGAAATAATGAATATTGGTTCTTTTGTACACTGCTAGTACTTTTTCTTTTCGGTGGGACCGTATCGTATGTCACTCGCGACGAACAACAGAATGAAATATGCGCCCGCGCTGTCGGAGTTACCTCAGTGTCGTAAAACATACGCTGGCATTCTATCATCTATTGATAACCCACAATCTTAGGCCTACCTGAAAAATGTTTATAATTTTAATTACATTTTTATGAGTATTGTACTACTTTGTTGTTTCTTTCGGGATAAAGGTACATTGGTACCTAGAGGATCAATCAATGTAAAAATAGTTTATAGTCTCTGTTATTAAAAGAAATCGTCAAACTCCACTAAAACATTTTGAAATTCAATCGACAAGAAAGATCTATAGTACAACGTTGTTGTAAAGAATTTGGAGTTAAAGAAAATAATTATTTTAATACCGATAGTAAAGAAAGATAATCTTTGATCTTGTGTAACTTGAAATTATGTTGCTTGCCTTCTAATTAATATAATGGGCTTTTATAAAGTTAAAACGAAAGGTTTAGATGTTAGTAGTAGTGGTGTTTATAAATGTACACAGTAAGTGTATAAATTGAAAATGGAAACGTAAAAGTAGTATAAAATGCCGAACTGGATCCGCGATATATTTCACCGACAGATAACAATTGTAATTTCCCATTGTAGCCAAGGATGCGACAGGTACATAATATTCAGATTTTACTGAAAATTAGTTTAATAAGCTCTACGACAATGGTTAGAAAATCCAGACTTTATTCTAAATACATACTCATTGGCTTTTTTTAAATACAAAATTTAAAGGGCCACTTTGGACAACACAACGTGTTGAGATCTGTAAGTTACATAACACATTTTGCACATTTTAGGCCTACTGTTTTCAAAAACTTAATAGCAAGCTTAAAGACTATTAATGAACAATAAAGACAACAACTTTGTACAGCGAAACATGTTGAATTCATTTTCTGCTACTCAAGCCACGTGTAAATAAAAATTATGAAACAAAGCACCTTGGGCAGGTAATGACTTTATAAATTCTTTTGTTATGAAATGAATTATTAAAATTATTCATGTTAGGCCTCTGCCTCCCCACTGTTACTTATTCATTGAGCATTAGCATTATAAAAGCGGGGAAATAATTGTATTGTTGTAATTTTATTATGGCGATGTAATTTCACCCCAGCAATTTACAAATAAATTGCTGCTGAAAAGGATTTGTACCCTTTACTTGCCTGAAGTCGCCAGCAAAATTATCATGAGTAAATGGTTCACTCTGTGTGAATTAATTTTTTAATAACTAAAAAAATTCATCAAATATTCAAAGCTGTAATATTAAAATTGTAGCCTATTTAACATTCTCAATTAGTACCATAGAAGCCTAAGTGGAAATAATATTGAACAACTATTTAAGCTCTAGTAACTAGTTCTCTAATATTTTATTTGATCCCTTTTGACTCCGCGGAAAAATATCTTTGTTTCAATTTATACTTTATAAGAACTTGAATCCTGTAAACTTGCGTTTTGTTACCTAGTGTAGGACGTAAAAAGGTATAATTTAGTACGCTCAAAAATTTTCACAGATTAAACAAAATTTAATAGTTGCCGTGCAACTCACACGAGATTGACTACAATATACCAATATTGGTAACTATTAGTCGTAATTAGCCAGTCCCATAGTCCGGAGGAATGTCCAATAACTACTCAGTCCAAGCTATTTGTCCCGGGTCGATTTAAGTGTTTGCCATTCATCGTCAAACTAACATTTGCCATCCTTTAGAACTTGCCACCCAATATTTGTCAGTCTAACAATTTTCCAAATATTTATATATTTTCATCGTAACCACTGAAGAATTAAAGAATGCGATCATCAAAAAACGTTTCATATAAAAAATCTAACAAAAATTATTTTAGTCTCCAAATATTTTTTGGACCCCATAAGAATATAATCGCTTACAAAATGGTAACCATATATAAAAGTCAATAAGTAGTTTCTCATACTGTATATTTAAAACATATTTTTTTGGTTTAGGTTAATTAAAGTAAACCAGGTAGAGGCACTTTGCATAAACAACCAACCTCTGATCCAATTTCCTCTCGGCTTTATCTTATCTTCATTCTTTCGTATAAGAAAACCATTAATTCCTAACGCTCACCAAAAGATGCACTGAACTAAATAAAATTTTGCCGCTTTGTGAAATTAATTAATTTAAATACCACGTTTTGTGTAATACAAATTTTCAACATATGTACGCAACAAATAGTAATATAGTTAAAACTTAAACTATACAGTTATTTATTTTAGAAATCGTGAGAGGCATTGATTGAAAACTGTGACAAATTGAGAAGTTACAATAATATAGAAGCACTAAATTGTTCTTTTATGACCAAATATGACAAATGTGACAAATTATTTATACGTATGGTTTAAAAAATTACGTACAAGCATTTGTTACAAAATGTATTACACTAATATCTAAAACAAAATTTTCTCTTCATAAAATTCCTTTTCTTTTTTAGATGTGATAAATAGCTCAATGGACCTGTATCTCAATGGTTTATATATGATCTGTATTTTTGTAAAAGATCATGAAAAAGCGAATGAAAATATAACTCTCTATGAGATTAACATACCAGAAAACTACTTAGAAAAAAAACTAACTCTTACTTGGTTACACAATTAAAAATCAATTAGACATTATACTCACTGAATGCCATCTCAGAATACACAGATTCATTATGTAAGCAGTTGAGTCAAGAGTAACTAAATCAGTAAGAGATTCATGCAAGTGATTTACGTATTGGACCTAACGTTACAACCACTTAGCCTGGTTCATTCGGTGCGCTTTGAAGTTATGCAATTTATGGAAACCGTTAGAGCAATACAAGAGGAGATAGGTAAAAGCATGCAATAAAACTTACATCAGTATACGTTAATTGTTACTATTTCTATCCCGAAGAAAGAAATGCTTATAAAGGAAATAAATAAATTTTAATATACATATGACTATGATTTATAATCATGGTTTTTGATCCACTAGATTGCATTTGTATAGGGTCTAGGAAAATATACTGACGGCTTTAAATCTGAATATGATTAAAAATAACACTGGGAAAAGTTTTTAACAATCACCTCATACTCGACTTTTGAAAAAGACAACTCTGTCACTGTGTCTGATTAAATGTGATACTGGTTTTTTTGAACGGTTATAAATACTACATTTCAATGTTTGCATAAAATGACGAATAGATCAAAATGAAAACCAAGTCAATAAAGTGTTTAAGGTCATAAATCCAGCTAAAGTCTGAAAAATAAAGTCTAGTAAATCAATAGGTGTATTATTTATTCATTTATGTGCACAGGAATGGTGCCAAATTAACATTTATAAATTCAGTTATTTAACAAGCATCAACATAAACACCAACACATTACACACAAAGAGTTAATACACGTCTTTTATTACGTAATGTAATTCGAACAATAAATCGGTTTAGACTGTGACTTTAAAATGTTTTGAATAACATGATCTCGTCATCACTATTAATCAAGTTTAAATAAAGGATACAAGAAATTTTTTCTTTAACACACGACGTTTACCTTATCATAGCAAATAAAGTTTAGGGTTTTTATGGCTGAATGAACAAAAAGTTAAGTTTTTTTCTAGGAGCAAAAACTATAAAATACAATACAAAAGTTATCACTAATCTAATGCCAAATTTATATTCTAATCCACAACAACAAAAAATTACTAAACGACGTTAATAGTAGTGGGAAAAAGCCACTTTCAAAACCAGCCACGTGCCGCCGGAAGCCATGTTCCGGGGCAGGCGTCTTACGGTCGATTATTAAATGAGGGGGGAGGAGGTGGGGTGAGGGTTTGAAGTAGATTTGCGCATAAATTAAAAGTTAGTTCAAAACTGAAATTCAACAATTGGTGGTTGAACTAAATTTGCGCATAAATTAAAAGTTGGTTCAAAACTGAAATTCAACAACTGGGAGTTGAACTAAAATTGCGCATAAATTAACCGGGGTTGAATTAAAACTTCGCATAAATTAAAAGTTAGTTCATGTTAGCTGAAGAGTGTACAGGAGAATGAAACAGGAATTGTCGTTAGCGCGCTTATATAAAGAAGGGTGGGGGTAAAATATGAAAACCTGCTGAACACAGTCGATAGGTGTAACAAGTTCGAAGTTGTGGAAACGTAACATTGAACGCAAAATGTTGTGAATAACACTATCGTCAACGCTAACTTGCGAAGTTCTAGCAGAGTATAATTTAATTTCTTCCTTACTTTTGTTAAATTAGTTTTAATCTTTGAAACAGAAGGTTTGGAATTACTTCGTAATATATGTTGTGTCCGCAAAAGTTTCAATTTTAAACATTGCGTATCCATCACAAGAAGTATATCAGATGTGTAAAAGTCAGAACAAGACAGATGAATGAAATATAACGTCGAGCACGCGAAGGTGATTCAAACAGGACGACATGTGCTAATGTAAATGAAATTTTAGGTTAGTAGCAATTAGACTTGTATAATGAAGTTGGCGAAACGTATATATAATGAGTAGGAAGGATGCGAACAACACAAATGCGAGTTAATTAATGATCGCGGCGCGATGAACAATCTCCTTTTATAACGGCTATCGCGTGGGAAGATCAGTTCCGCATGAGCGCCCAAGTGGAACCCCCCGTGTTCACTCAAGCGGAACCCCCCCTCCCCCCGTGAACAATCAAGCGGAACCCCCCCCATAAAAAATGGAGTTTAAATCCCCCCCGTGTTCAATCAAGCGGAACCCCCAATAAAAAATGGAGATTAAATCCCCCCCGGTGTTCACTCAAGCGGAACCCCGCCGGGTCGATGACCAGTCAATGGCCGGTCACGACCGGTTGCTAACCCCATCTAATTACCACACTTCACATCCCATGCCAGCCATGAACTACTATTGTTTGAATGAAACAGAATTAAACATGGCAGCCACCATGGAAAATTCTAACCTCAAACCTTGGTTTTACGTCACTGCGCATGCGCCGCTCCCACTCCTTCGTTTCATTTTTATGCTGCTATGTACTGGAGTGAGCCAACTCCACGCTACTGCGCCTAGTCCTGTATTACTCACTTTAGCGCTGCTGCGAATGCGCCTAGTCCTGTATTAATCACTTTAGCGCTGATGCGAATGCAACGAGTTCTCCGGATCGGAATCACTCCATGCTATTGCGCATGCGCCGAGTCCTGTATTACTCAATTTAGCGCTACTGTGCACGGAAAGTTCTAACCTCAAACCTTGGTTTTCACGTTGCTGCGCATGCTCCGCCCCCACTCCTTTGTTGCACTTTTACACTGCTGCGAACTGGAGTGGATTGAAGACCGTACTGGAGTGAAACAATTCCCCCCACCACTGCATTAATTACCCCCACCACTCGAAAACCCGAGGAGCGATACGAGCCCGATTTTCGCGTCAGTCGTCAACGAGTTTTCATAGCGAAAAGTCGTTGGTGACTCGGTAAGAGGTTCAAATATATAGTAGGCCTATATATATTTGAACTTCTTATACTAGGTTGCGTTCTTTATTGCAATGTGGTATGTGTGTGTGTGTGTGTGTGTGTGTGTGTGTGTGTGTGTGTGTGTGTGTGTGTGTGTGTGTGTGTGTGTGTGTGTGTGTGTGTGTGTGTGTGTGTGTGTGTGTGTGTGTGTGTGTGTGTGTGTGTGTGTAAATATTAGTTGTAAGTTGCACTTAATTTAAGAATTAATTTGCACATTGTGATGTTAGTTATAAGTTGTGTTTAGCGTTAAGGTGTATTAATTTTAAGAATAATGATGGTATTTGGTTGTGTTGAATTATTTGATATTTAATAATGATGTGTTGTTAGTTTTAAGTGTTGGTATTAATAATTAATGTTGTTGTTTTGCCTTTCAGCTAGATGATAGGGGGTAGATTAAATGTAAATTCAGAAGTTCGGTTGAACTTCACTTAGAAGGGGTGGGACATCCGCAAATTGTAGGTAGCGGACTAGGTTTTTGCATTTTGTTTAGGAATATGATGGGTGGGATTAGTTGGGTGGGTGTTAGAGTTGCGTTTCTGCATTAGCTGTTCCAGTTTCCCTTCGAATTCACGGTTACGGATGGACCCGGACTGGACCGTTACGGATAGACCCGGACGGGCAAAACAAAATTGCGTCGATGTCCCTCGCAGAACGTAACTAGTGGGTTGGGAGTGGGAACCGTTAGGCAAACAGGGTGGTGGGAACAGTTACAACTGTTCCCATCACCTTGGTTCTTTATAAGTCTTGAATGACCTTGACCCACTTTCGGAAGGGTCAATGACCAACCCCCCCCCGTGTTCACTCAAGCGGAACCCCCCCCCTGGTGTTCACTCAAGCGGAACCCCCCCCCTATAAAAATGGAGATTAAATCCCCCCCCGAAAATTAAAATGCCTATAGCTCGATAATGGATTAACGGATTAGGACAAGCGATACATCATTTAAAAGGTCTATATAAGACGAACATTTTAGTCAAAGAAGAATTTAGTTATCTTATTTTAGTCAAAAGTTATGCGAATTATTTGAAATAAATACCCCCTCTCTTTCCTTCCCTCCCACCTTCCCCCACTTAACGGCTGTTAACCCTTCTCATTAGCATACCGTTATAAAAGACGCATCGACCACGGCTAACGTTTCATTCTGATTCCAGACGTTACGCTGCGAACTGCGAACAGAACTACCACGATGTCATCCCTGCCAACTACAACTTCCACTACAGACTGCTCTTCTATCACAAGTTCAACTTCTACTTCTACTACGGCTTCAACTTCAGTCAAGAAAACTCTTCGCTTGAAAAATGCTCCCGGCTGGTATAAGAAGCAACTAGACTCGAAACCTTCAACTTCTGGAGCTCCTCTTCCCCCGGCCAACAATACCATACGTCGCAGCATATTTTCACCGCCTTCGTCTTCAAATGACTCCACACCGCCTTCAACTAACATGCCGCCACCGCAGAAGCCAGCTCCCCGTCCTAATACCCCTTCATTTGAAACCTTGCTTCATCGTCTTAGTACACCTGTCATTCCACTGTCACCATTGCCTCCTACCCCACCACTTACTATTCCTAAAGATCACACCTATCCTAAAAATAAATCTCCTAAGTCTGCTCCTTCAGAGCGTTTCCAATTATTAAAAGAAGAGTGTCGTAGGGCATTTAGCCACCCCACTACTTGCCCTGAAGTGCTCGCTAGGGGAATTAAGAAAGGAACAGCTTGTGGTAGGAAATGTGTTAAAAACGAACGTTTCTGCCGTGTACATATCGTGAAACATCTTTCCGAACCACAACTGACAGAAATCCCCACTGTTGAAGACGATCCTGAAATAATATCCGTCAGAGGAGAGAGGCTTAAGAAAGGTTTGAGATATTTTTGACTAAGTGTTGTTGACCACCAACACATATTGGCAAAATGTAACGGCTTAAAATATAAAATTAAAGTTCCTGATAATTTGTGTAAAGAGAAGAGATTTAACAATTTAAGTTGTCAAGACTTTCTCCTCGATAAAAAGGATAAAAAGGATCGTATTACAAGGTGGGGACGTAAACAGTAAATTCACATAGTTTTTCCAAATTTTGCTAAAAAAAATAATGGGGGAGAAACACAATGCGTTATAGCATTGTGTTTCTCCCCCATTATTTTTTAGCACTCTAAGTCTCGTGACCTACTTTTCTGAGGCCGTTGTACAGTTATATGACCTCTCCGACTTGCATTGTTTGCCGGTGTAGCTTCATATAGCGTGCAAAGAATGGTTCCTAATGAAATCTCATCAGCATTCAAAGACAGAGACTGTTGTTTTGCAAGTTAATTAGTCTTGAAATAATGAAGTGGGAAACGTATATGTAATGAGTAGGAAAGATATGAACACCGCGAATGCGAGTTAATTAGTGGTCGCGGCGCGATGGACATTTGTCTTCATTATCACAAGAACCTAAAAGCCTAGACCCGGGTGTATGGCCTTAGGTCTTGGGTCTAAGAGCTTAAAAGCCTAGACCGTGGTGTATGGCCCTAAGTCTTGGGTCTCAGAGCTTAAAACCCTAAGCCTAGACCACGGAACTTAGATCTTGGTTCTAGACCCTGGTGTAGGGCCTTAGGACTTGGGTATAAGAACCTAAAAGCCTGGACCACAGACCTTAGATCTTGGTTTTAGACCCTGGTGTAGGGCCTTATGACTTGGGTATAAGAACCTAAAAGCCTGGACCACGGACCTTAGATCTTGGTTTTAGACCCTGGTGTAGGGCCTTATGTCTTGGGTATAAGAACCTAAAAGCCTGGACCACGGACCTTAGATCTTGGTTCTAGACCCTGGTGTAGGGCCTTAGGTCTTGGGTATAAGAACCTAAAACTCTAGACCACGGACCTTAGATCTTGGTTCTAGACCCTGGTGTAGGGCCTTAGGACTTGGGTATAAAAACCTAAAAACCTAGACCACGGACCTTAGGTCTTGGGTATAAGAACCTAAAAGTCTAGACCACGGACCTTAGATCTTGGTTGTAGACCCTGGTGTAGGGCCTTAGGACTTGGGTATAAGAAACCTAAAAGCCTAGACCACGGACCTTAGATCTTGGTTCTAGACCCTGGTATTGGCCTTTAGCCCTTGGGTATAAGATCTTAAAAGTCTAGACCACGGACCTTAGACCTTGGTCCTAGACTCTGGTGTAGGGTCTTAGGTCTTGGGAATAAGAACCTAAAATCCTAGACCACGGACCTTTGCTCTTGGTTCTAGACCTTGGTGTAGGGCCTTAGGACTTGGGTATAAGAAACCTAAAAGCCTAGACCACGGACCTTAGATCTTGGTTCTAGACCCTGGTATTGGCCTTTAGCCCTTGGGTATAAGAACCTAAAAGTCTAGACCACGGAACTTAGACCTTGGTCCAAGACTCTGGTGTAGGGTCTTAGGTCTTGGTTCTAGACCCTGGTGTAAGGTCTTGGGTATAAGAACCTAAAAGCCTAGACCACGGACTTTTGTTCTTGGTTCTAGACCCTGGTGTAAGGCCTTAGTCCTTGGGTATAAGAACCTAAAAGTCTAGACCACAGACCTTAGACCTTGCATTGGTTCTAGACTCTGGTGTAGGGTCTTAGGTCTTGGGAATAAGAACCTAATATCCTAGACCACGGATCTTTGGTGCTGGTTCTAGACCCTGGTGTAGGGCCTTAAGTCTTGGGTCTAAGAACTTAAAAGCCAAGACTATGGTGTCTAGCTTTGTGTCTTGGGTCTGGTCCATGCGGTAGGGTCTTAGGTGTTGGGTAAGATAGATGGAGGTTGGTCTTCAAACACCCCAATCTGAATCTGACAACCATAGCTGATCATGATTTCATAATCAAAGAAAAAAGACCTCGTTGCCTAATGTTGGCTCAATTCATGGGGGGCTGTGAATTGCGGCCCCCTTGTAGGTTTTTAGGTCCTTATTCTAAGGCCTTGGGTCTTAGGAATTATATCTTGGGTTTAAGGAATTAGTCTAGTCTAAGGTGTTTGGCCTTTGGACTCAGGTGCAATGTAAGGCCTTAGGTTTGGATCTTAGGTGTAATTAGTTCAGGTTTTAGTTCTAGGCTAATGGCTCATAGGTCACTTCAGCTGCTAGGTCTTAGGTCTTAAGTCTAAGGCCTCCCGGTCCTATTCACAGGTCAAAGCCTTAGCTGCTAGGTTTTAGGGCTTTGGACTCAGGTGCAAGGTCTTAGGCTTACATCTTAGTCCCAACACATTAGGTCTAGGCTGTTGTCTAATAGGCCTTATTCACAGGTCAAATCCATAGCTGATAGGTTGTAGGGCTTTGGATTCAGGTGTAAGGCCTTAGGTTTAGATCAAAGGTCCAACACATTAGGTCTAGGCTGTTGGCTAATAGACCCTATTCACAGGTAAAATCCATAGATGCTAGGTTTTAAGGCTTTGGACTCAGTTGCAAGGCCTTAGGTTTACATCTTAGTCCCAACACATTAGGTTTAGGCTGTTGGCTAATAGGCTCTATTCACAGGTCAAATCCTTATCTGCTAGGTTTTAGGACCTAAGTCTAACGCCTTGGGTCCATGGAATTAGATCGTTTGTCTAAGGATTTAATTTGGTCCAATGCATTTGGTCTTAGGAACCATGTATAAGGCCTTAGGTTTAGGTTTTAGGTCCAACACATTAGGCCTAAGCTGATGGATAATAGGCCCTATTCACAGGTCAAAGCCTTAGCTGCTAAGTTTTAGGGTTTTGGACTCAGGTGTACGGCCTTAGGTTTAGAACTTTGGTGCAACACATTAGGTCCTGGCTCGTGGCTAATAGGTCCTATTCACAGGTCAAAGCATTAGCTGGTAGGTTTTAGGGCTTTGGACTCAGGTGCGAGGCCTTAGGTTTACATCTTAGTCCCAACACATTAGGTTTAGGCTGTTGGCTAATAGGCCCTATTCACAGTCCAAATCCTTAGCTGCTAGGTTTTAGGGCTTTGGGCATGGGTGTAAGGCGTTAGGTTTAGATCATAGGTCCAACACATTAGGTTTAGGATGTTGGCTAATAGGCCCTATTCACAGGCCAAATCCTTAGCTGCTAGGTTTTAGGGCTTTGAACTCAGGTGCAAGGCCTTAGGTTTACATCTTAGGGCCAACACATTAGGTGTAGGCTGTTGGCTAATAGCTCTTATTCACAGGCCAAATCCTTAGCTGCTAGGATTTTGGGCTTTGCAGGACCATTTAAATACAATAGTCCCCACGCCGGACTATCCAAATACAATAGTCCCCACACCGGACTATCTAAATACAATAGTCCTTACGCGGGACCATCTAAATACAATAGTCCCCATGTCGGACTATCCAAAATTCAATAGTCCTCACACCGGACTATCTAAAACTCAATAGTCCTCATGCAGGGCTATCTCAAATTCAATAGTCCCCACACCGCACTATCTAAAATGTAATAGTCCCCATCCCGGACTATTTAAATACAATAGTCCTTACGCGGGACCATCTAAATACAATAGTCCCCATGTTGGACTATCCACATACAATAGTCCCCATGCCGGATTATCTAAATACAATAGTCCTCATACCGGACTATCCAAAAAAATAGTCCCCATACTGGACTATCCAAATTCAATAGTCCTCATGCAGGACCATCCAAATACAATAGTCCTCATAGGTTTTATTCATAGGTCAAAATCTTACTTGCTAGGTTTTAGGGCTTAAGTCTAAAGCCTTGGGTCTAAGGATTTAGATCATAGGTGCAACACATTATGTCTAAGCTGGTGGCTAATAAGCCCTATTCACAGGTCAAAGCCTTAGCTGCTAGGTTTTAGGGCCTTGGACTCAGGTGCAAGGCCTTAGGTTAAGATCTTAGGTCCAACACATTAGGTCTAAGCCAAAGACTAATAGGTCCTGAACAGATCAAAGCCTTAGCTGATGGGTTTAAGGGCTTTGAACTCAGGTGCAAGGCCTTAGGTTTAGATCTTAGGTCCAACACATTAGGTCTAAGCTGATGGCTAATAGGCCCTATTCGAAGGTCAAAGCCTTAGCTGCTAGTTTTAGGGCCTTGGACTCAGGTGTAAGGACTTAGGTTTGGATCTTAGGTCCAACACATTAGGTCTAAGCTAATGGCTAATAGGGCCTATTCACAGATCAAAGCCTTAGCTGATGGGTTTTAGGGCTTTGAACTCAGGTGCAAGGCCTTAGGTTTACATCTTAGTCCCAACACATTAGGTCTAGGCTGTTGGCTAATATTTCCTATTCACAGGCAAAGCCTTAGCTGCTAGATTTTAGGGCTTTGGACTCAGCTGTAAGGCCTTAGATTTATATCTTAGGTACAACACATTAGGTCTATGCTGGTGGCTATTTGGCCCTATTCACAGATCAAAGCCTTAGCTGCTATTTTTTAGGGCTTAAGACTAAGGTAATTTCGAATTTAAGTTTGCGGTTCGAGAAATGGAGGATGCCAAGATAATATACTGCTATAATTGCGGGTTCGATCGCATAGTTCAACTAGAAGCGAATGATGAAGCTGTTGAATTACCTGATAAGTGTTTTAAATCGCTGTGTTTCCTTTGTCACAAGTCAGCATTTAAAGTTACAAGATGCGGACGTGATCTGTTGGCGGATCCCGATTATGAAGATGAAATGTCGGATGGTGACGAAAATGTTTGTATATTGTCTGAGATACCCTTTCAAGACTATCCAGGTCATGTGGGAATTTTAGATCAGCTGGGGCACTTGCAGTATTCTGATGAAGAAGACGATGGTTGAAAACTTATTTGTTCTAATCGCTATTATTTTTTTATTGCTTTTGTACAGTGAAAACCCCCACTTCCCTCGTACTTCCTTCATACTTCCTTCGTACGTCCCTCGTACTTCCCTCGTACTTCCCTCGTACTTCCTCGTACTTCCCTCGTACTTCCTCGTACTTCCCTCGTACTTCCTCGTACTTCCCTCGTACTTCCCTCGTACTTTCTCCGTACTTCCTAAATTCACCATTGACAAAACCTGATCAAAATGCTGGGAAATGGTTGAAATTAGCCTATAATCAGATAACAACTGGCCCAAAACCAGTTAAAAATGAAGTCAATAGTCCTTGCACAGGACTAGTCCTCAAGCGGGACCATCTAAATACAATGGCACGCGGGACTAGTCCCCACACGGGACCATCTAAATACGACAGCACAGACTAGTCCTTGTGTAGGACCATTTAAATACAATAGCAAGCGGGACTAGTCCTTACGTAGGACTGTTAGGAAATTCGCACCCCCTCATGGTGCAGTCACCCTCCTCTATCAATTTTTTATACCTCGGAATTCCTGTAAAGTGCTGTAAAATTGCCAAAAAGTGGGCCAAAATCACAGAAAACCGGTTAAAATAGGTCTATAGGACTGTTAGGAAATTCGCACCCCTCGCACCCCCTCATGATGCAGTCACCCTCCTCTATCGATTTTTTTGCCTCGGAATTCCTGAAAAAGTGCTGTAAAATTGCCAAAATGTAGGCAAAAATCACCGAAAACCGGTTAAAAATGGGCCTGCAGGACTGTTAAGAAATTCGCACCCCTCGCACCCCCTCATGACGTCGGAGCAACATATCTATACTACTTCCTTCTTTAGTTAATATATCTAAATCTTCAGTCATTTGTTCAACGGTGTTGTAATCTTTTCCATAGATTTTTCCATCAAGTTCAATAATCATTCTGTATAACATCTTTAAAATTAGGTGTTGACGCAGCGAGAGTCGGGAAGCGAATGATTAGTTATACAAGTATCATTCCATTTTCATCAACTTGACATTGATCACGTGATTCTTTAGTTTTACTTGTTAAAAGTTATTTAACATTGGTAATACTTGTGGAACTTGATGTTATGTTGACCAGTCGGCGATGAAGATGTTGTAGGTTGTGTAGAAAGAAATACTTCATCATCGCAGTATTTTGTTTTAGTAAACATCCTTACATTAGTAGCACTAACATCAACAGTTAAGTGATAACCACCGGTAAGTAAAACTAGCATTTCGTTGGTTAAATCTTCAAGTTGTTCAAAACTCGTAATGGTGTTGGTATCGTAAGATGCACACTTGATCTTTAGGGACATGTTGAAGTTTTGTATTTAGTTATAGAGAGCGAGATGTGTACGGTACGAAAGGTAGTCGTAGACTGATGATTTTCACAAGTTGATTTTCACTTTTATTATCACACAAAATTGGGTCAAAGTCATCCCGTGGAATGTTTTAAAAAAAAGCAACATATTGCTATGTACAAAGACATAACAATATGTTGCTTCTTTTATTTTTGTTTGTTTTATATCATCTTTATTGAGAAACCATTACAAACACATATATTTACAATGTTATGTACAAACTAGTTAGTAGTAGGTGTTACATGAATAGTTAGTTTAGTTGAGTTGTTTCCACTCGGTCCGTGTGAAACTAAATAGAGTGCGCCAGGTTGAATACGAAAATAGAATAATAGTTCTATACGAATGAATAGAAAACGAAACCCGTTTGTTCATGATGACAAACACGATTGTCATTACAAACACGATTGTTCTTCTTTAACTTCTTGCGCTTCTTCGTCGATATTAAAGTTGGTGTGATAGTTGTTCAATTGTCTCCACATATCCACTTCTTGAGGTATTCGATTAAAAATTGAAGAATCCACGGGACAATATAAAATTGGAACGAAAGGTTGTCTGTCCAATGTATCGATTAGATAATCTTTGATTATTGCACTTGAAAATATTAGTTGTTTCAAATATCTGGTGACGGGACCGGTAGTACAACTTAAAGTGTAAAATTCTTCTTTAGTCAAATGTAATTTTACATCATGTCTAGTTAAATCTCTGAAGCGAACCATATGTCCTCCACGATGTTTCACTATATCAACTTCAATATTTGATTCCAATAAACTTAATCTTGTTCTTCTTCCAAATGTGTTGTTACTCAAATAACATTCCAAAAGATGTAAATGTTTCATAAATGATTCCCAAGAAGTTTCAGTGAATGTAACCATTTTATTTTTTACGATTTAAAATAACAATCGGTGAATAATCCAATGATTTTCAAATTCCAACTGAAATACTTTTTGTCATGCATGAAGAAATGGGGTAGAAAATTCAAAGAAATACTTCTGTTAAAATATTTGTTGTAATGTTAACTTCAACTTTTTTCTTTTTACTTCTTTTTCGGCTTCTCCTTCTTCTTTTTCTTCTTCTCTCTTCTTATGTTTGTTAAACTTGAGGAACTCGTCCATTTCTCGTTCAACTTGTTTTTCTATATCTGAACTATTATCATATCATCCATTAGAGGTGTATTTTCTTCTCCGTTAGTAGAACTCATCTTGCGAACGATGTTTCCCATACGACGGTCGAAGATATAATGAACTTTCCGCTCATGATTTTCTCGCTTTTATGTTTTTCGTGAAATCCTTGAAATTTATACATTCACATAAATGTTTGTTTTTAACTTGTTTTTCACAAACGAAATTCTAACCTCAAAAATTAAGGCAGATAATTCTAACCTCAAAAATCTGCAGTCGTTGTACTAATTCTTTTTAAAGCACATTCTTCACAATTCCGGTCAGCGGTGTGGAAGTAACTATTTTATCATGTAGAATTAGACAGTATGCCGAAGTTCCATCCGCTACTGAATGTTCAAATTCCATTTCAATCTTTATATCCACACTTGATGATTTTACCGATTCATTTTGTTTTGAACAATCGATTACAATTATCGGAGCCTTAGAATAATACTGGTCAGGTGATAATAGTGGTGTATTAGTCTTTCCATAATATGACGATTGAAATCTTGCATACATATCGTATAAAATGGAAAAACGTTTTTTGCTGAACATGACATTCAAATTGTCATACGGAAAGAATTGAGAGTTTAGGAAAACTTTACAATTCTTTATTTTACAGTGATCAAATTGACCAGCATTTGCAGTGATAACATCTTTTCGCTTAGTTTGAAAACCGAGTATTATGTACCTTGCTCGTTCCAAGTAAGTTGATGTCTTGACGGTCCATGTTTGTCGTTCTGTCTGAGGTAGTGTAGGATATTCATGGAATTCCCAACTTCGGAATGGCATCACAATATCACGGTCAGATTTTAACTTTCTCAATAATACGATTCTATGTTCGTCGGCCAATCTTACATGAGGTACTCTCCAAACAACTTTATCCAATTGTAGTTGCCATTCCAGTTTATCTTCCGTAGTTGCAGGGTCTGCAAGTATCAAGTCCTTGTTAGTTGAAGATCTGAGTAATACCAATTCTTGTTTGACATTTATTATTATTCGTTTGTAATCTTCAGCGAATCCCAAAAGCAATCGTAAAGGTACATGAAAATCAAAGTGACCGTTGGAATCCGATGTTATAGTGTCTTTATCAGGGGCAACCCATCCGGCGGTGACTATTGAATTCTTCTCATGCAGTGTTAATGATGTTAATCCTTTCAATGTCTTCCTGATATCTCATATCTTATTTCATCAAAAAGATATGCCATCGGGTTATTTATAAAAGGAACTGTTGAAGCAGTTTTTCCATCCAATTTTAATACCCGTCCTTCAATGTACAAATACCTTTCACACGGTAATGTGTAAATATCTTGTTGTTGAATGGGAATCCTTATTTCATCGTTATTGTTTAATTTTGATGAAGTGTAAGGGTTGTGCGTGTGATATTCCTTCTCCCATAGTGTTTCGTCGAATGTTGGTCCTTGAGATATATCCAGGATATCCATAGTTGTTAAGTTTCAATCCAATCTTCTGTAGAAAACGAATGTTATCCGATGTTAACTCTTCCAATGTCGAGGAGCGACTGAGCTCCCGACTCTTCCGTTGCGGTTTAAATGATAATCCCATGTCGACTTTTATGTTGCCGCTCTGATGTGTATCCGTATAGTTATCGTTTCTCCTCTAAAGTCAACACTAACACCGTCTTGATCCAATATGTTCAGTACGATGTCTGAAATGAAACTGGTGTTTAACGGTAGGTATGTCAAGTTTTGTGGCTTCTCAACAATTTTAAAACCAGGAGCCACTGTTGGATAAAATGTATGTAAAATATGCTGATTCACTCCTTCTCTATACGATCCGCGTATAATATTACACGTTCCATCGATACTATTGACTTTCAATATTGTAACAATTGTATCACCTGAATGAGTAGTTCCAGGAGTTAAGATTTTCTTTTTTGTATCTGTAAATCCAAGTAAACTGCCAATGGAGTTTTCCAAGCTGACATCGATATAATATTTCGAAGTTATTTCTGCTTTTAAAGTATTATTGTTTCCTTTAACGGTGATATTTTCTTCTCCGAGTTGTTTCTGTAGTAATTGGTTTATATCATCGATTTCATAAGCTCCAGTAGGAAATGTAATTATTTTCAATTCTGAGTATTTTCCTGAAGCATCCTTAGTTTTATAATAATGTAGTAAATTGTTCTTTCCTTCCGTAACATTGGGAATTGAGTTGTAGGTAGTCAAATCAAGTAATGCCGCTTCCCATAATCTTTCCTTGGATAGACGCAATGCTCGGAACAGCGTACTTTTCAATGTGGATGAATTTCCACTCAGTGACACTGTATACGATGACATCTTAAAGCTGACTGACACTCTTCGCTAGAAACTCCAAACATAAATGCCCACATATTTCAGTATTGTTAGGTTGTTCTCTTTTGTAATTGTAAAAAATGTTTTTGGAGTTTCGAAAATAATGTTGCAGTTCTTTTGGCGGTGGTAGATTGCCAAAACTGTCAAAGTAGTAAACAGTTTGTCCGAGCTTCTTATAGCATACCCAATGAGTGCCTGGACCATAGGTGGAATCCAAATTTACTATTCCAGTTTCATTTTCCCATATTTTAGTTGGTACTGCATCTTTCATAAAAACTCCTCGAAAAAATGGTATTTTCAAACATTTTACATAATCATTTAACTGATGATTTGTTAAGGCTTTATTTGGAATTATCAATTGATTCTTTTTATTTAGTACACACGGTATGGTCTTAGGTATAAACCTGCTCCGTTTTTTACCATTTTCCAAACAGAAGTCTTCTTTACATTTGCCTTACGAGTTCTACGACAACCTTTTTTAATGTTTCCACCTCTTTTGGGAGCGCTTCTTTTTGCAGGTCTTCCTCTGCGACGTCTTCCAGCACCTAACTTTGCTTTCGTCTTCATAGCTGTAGTTACTGCCCAAGCCGCTGCTTTTTCTGCAATACTTGCGTCACTTGATTTTCCTCTTTGCCAAGCTTTTTCCGCTAGAATTTTATCCGCTATTGATTTGAACTATTTGTTGAATCTTTATACTTTGAATATGCTATATCGTGTTCTTTGCAAGCTTGATCTAATTTATTAATTCCAGGATCTCCTCTTGCTAAACGTTTTGACAATTTAGTTCCAGGTCCACAATATTGATAACCTCCGGGCAGATGCAATTCGTATGGCAAAGCGTCTATCGCTCGATTCACAACAGCACCAATTGGAATCCGTCTGAGCAGGGATAATGCAGCTGATGTTAAACCACGTCCTTTCTTGCCGATGTCTTGACGACGACTGAGCAATACGGTCTTCATTATGCTGTTTTATGTAACCAACGTCTTCACTCTATGAAATACTTTATGATAATGAATCCTTTTTTGTGTATTCCATACTTAAATATTCATAAGTTTTACTAGTATTTATCAATGATTTCATCTTTAATCCATTGGTTTCTCTGAGAATCTTCGATTTTATTGTGTTTCATCGATGTATTAATCAAATGATTATGCATATCAATAACTACATTACCTACAAGATTCGTTACATACTCGATATTAGTAGCATCTTTGTCATATGTAGGATTATCAAGATTTGTGATACGTTTACCATTACATGTATACACACATGGATCGTTTTTAGAGGTTGCTATAACTTGATTAATAGTAGCAACATCATTCGGAGCTATTCCTGCTGATATGTTAGATATTCTTCTATTTTTTCCATCATATACGTTATTTATTTTATCTAAAACTGTAGTTTGTTTTACAACAACACAATCCTGATCATCTTTACCAGATTTAACTTGGGTTAATCGTTTACCTTTACATATAAAATTAACACCAGTAGCTGATAGTTGTGGTACTTGTGTTAAAATAACAGCATCATGTTCTTCCGTGCCTAAACTTATATTTGACAATCTTTTATTTTTTCCATCCCACTTGTCATTTTGTAGTTGTAGTAAGGTAAACATTTCACTTCCTTGCATAAACTTATCACCTTTCTTTGACACCACCTGATTTTGTTTAACAAAAGCGGATGTTCCTTTCTTCAAGCTTTCATTCATTTGTCTCACGGTAGCAGCATCCGATGGAGTTGAACCATCTTTCAGATTGGACAACACTTTTCCATGACAATCAATAACAGCACCATTATATAAAATACAATTATCTTTAATATATTTTATATTAACACCATCACTTTCTTCTTTAGGATATCCAATATCGTTTATAGTGTATAAAAGATATCGGTTATAAAAGGAAAATCCATCCTTTTTCTTTTCTGGTATTACAGAGTGCAAATAACGCTTATTGATTGTATCTGTATCATCGGTTGGATCTGCCACATTAGTTATTTTATAATTTAAAGCATTGTACATTTTTCCACTTTTAGTCTTTTGCAAGAGTAAAGCGTAATCCATCGCAGATAGCAAATAGCCTTTATTAACAACATCTCCATTGTTGACTGGTTTTGCAACATTAATAACCCTGTGAGATTTTGCATCATACAGTTGGTTGTTGTCGAGTTTTAAACTTGTAGATGTTTCCTTCTTTACTGTTTTTAAATTTGTTGCATCTCCATCTTCTTCTGGATCTTTAACAAACTTTAAACGTTTATTATTTATGTTATAGTCACCTTCGGGTGTTTGCGGTAATCCACTTCTTTTTCTGTTTTCTCCAACTTGCAATCCTAACGCGGAGTATCGTCCGAACTTGTCGACGCTCATGTTAGAACTGACACATTATACGCCTGCAACTCTTATACATCCGCGGACAATTATACGATTATGCCGCGATTCCTGAGTTCGTCAATCAGAGCTACCCATTCATTATTTAAACCTGTATGACCGGCTTCCATGGCTTCATGCAATAGTCTCATTCTATCAACCAATTTATTGATGTCGTTGTAGTATATCACATTCGTATTGTATAGATTTTTCATCAATCCTTTGCCAGATGTTGAAGTATCTCCTTTACTCTTTTTACCATGTTGTTCAAGAAGTGATAAATCCATAAGTGATAAAGATTTTCTTTTCAGTGGTTGTCTCACCACTGGTGCAGAACGTAATGTTGGCAATTTTAGTGGAGGAAACTACTTTTTTATAACAATGTTATATTTTGTTGCACGTGAACGATTAATCATTGCATCCTTTAGGTAGTTTCTTTTATGAGCGTTAGTATTTTGTAGAATCTCCTTAAAAACACTTAAATCTTTGGATGAATATCTTAGTGGTATGTTTTTAAAAATTAATTCATATAGTCCTTTTGTTCCTTTATATTTATGCTCACCAATAATGATGTAATCGTCTTGTGTTATTTCAAGTTTTGAATCGCCGATCTTTAATTCATTCCCATCAATTCTTGCTCCGTATACGCGTGATCTACTCAAATTCGGGTTTGATTTCATGTCATGTAGCATTTTCATTATATATTTTCTTCCAAGAGGTCCATTTTGTAATATATCGCTACTCAATTGAGTTAAATTTGGAATAGATTGTTCAGCTTCAGGTATTGGCTGTTCTTCTTCCTTTTCAACAATTGGTTCTTCTTCTTCTTTTGTTTCTTCTTGCTCACTAGCACTTGTATATTAATCATCATCTTCTTCTTTTTTTAATGCTTGTACTTCTTGTTTAGAAACTGGTAGTAAAACATCTCCTTCATAACGAGGTTTACCAATAGTTTCTGATATCTGTTTTAAAGGTTTTAAAGAGGAAAATCAAGTGACGCAAGTATTGCAGAAAAAGCAGCGGCTTGGGCAGTAACTACAGCTATGAAGACGAAAGCAAAGTTAGGTGCTGGAAGACGTCGCAGAGGAAGACCTGCAAAAAGAAGCGCTCCCAAAAGAGGTGGAAACATTAAAAAAGGTTGTCGTAGAACTCGTAAGGCAAATGTAAAGAAGACTTCTGTTTGGAAAATGGTAAAAAACGGAGCAGGTTTATACCTAAGACCATACCGTGTGTACTAAATAAAAAGAATCAATTGATAATTCCAAATAAAGCCTTAACAAATCATCAGTTAAATGATTATGTAAAATGTTTGAAAATACCATTTTTTCGAGGAGTTTTTATGAAAGATGCAGTACCAACTAAAATATGGGAAAATGAAACTGGAATAGTAAATTTGGATTCCACCTATGGTCCAGGCACTCATTGGGTATGCTATAAGAAGCTCGGACAAACTGTTTACTACTTTGACAGTTTTGGCAATCTACCACCGCCAAAAGAACTGCAACATTATTTTCGAAACTCCAAAAACATTTTTTACAATTACAAAAGAGAACAACCTAACAATACTGAAATATGTGGGCATTTATGTTTGGAGTTTCTAGCGAAGAGTGTCAGTCAGCTTTAAGATGTCATCGTATACAGTGTCACTGAGTGGAAATTCATCCACATTGAAAAGTACGCTGTTCCGAGCATTGCGTCTATCCAAGGAAAGATTATGGGAAGCGGCATTACTTGATTTGACTACCTACAACTCAATTCCCAATGTTACGGAAGGAAAGAACAATTTACTACATTATTATAAAACTAAGGATGCTTCAGGAAAATACTCAGAATTGAAAATAATTACATTTCCTACTGGAGCTTATGAAATCGATGATATAAACCAATTACTACAGAAACAACTCGGAGAAGAAAATATCACCGTTAAAGGAAACAATAATACTTTAAAAGCAGAAATAACTTCGAAATATTATATCGATGTCAGCTTGGAAAACTCCATTGGCAGTTTACTTGGATTTACAGATACAAAAAAGAAAATCTTAACTCCTGGAACTACTCATTCAGGTGATACAATTGTTACAATATTGAAAGTCAATAGTATCGATGGAACGTGTAATATTATACGCGGATCGTATAGAGAAGGAGTGAATCAGCATATTTTACATACATTTTATCCAACAGTGGCTCCTGGTTTTAAAATTGTTGAGAAGCCACAAAACTTGACATACCTACCGTTAAACACCAGTTTCATTTCAGACATCGTACTGAACATATTGGATCAAGACGGTGTTAGTGTTGACTTTAGAGGAGAAACGATAACTATACGGATACACATCAGAGCGGCAACATAAAAGTCGACATGGGATTATCATTTAAACCGCAACGGAAGAGTCGGGAGCTCAGTCGCTCCTCGACATTGGAAGAGTTAACATCGGATAACATTCGTTTTCTACAGAAGATTGGATTGAAACTTAACAACTATGGATATCCTGGATATATCTCAAGGACCAACATTCGACGAAACACTATGGGAGAAGGAATATCACACGCACAACCCTTACACTTCATCAAAATTAAACAATAACGATGAAATAAGGATTCCCATTCAACAACAAGATATTTACACATTACCGTGTGAAAGGTATTTGTACAGTGAAGGACGGGTATTAAAATTGGATGGAAAAACTGCTTCAACAGTTCCTTTTATAAATAACCCGATGGCATATCTTTTTGATGAAATAAGATATGAGATATCAGGAAGACATTGAAAGGATTAACATCATTAACACTGCATGAGAAGAATTCAATAGTCACCGCCGGATGGGTTGCCCCTGATAAAGACACTATAACATCGGATTCCAACGGTCACTTTGATTTTCATGTACCTTTACGATTGCTTTTGGGATTCGCTGAAGATTACAAACGAATAATAATAAATGTCAAACAAGAATTGGTATTACTCAGATCTTCAACTAACAAGGACTTGATACTTGCAGACCCTGCAACTACGGAAGATAAACTGGAATGGCAACTACAATTGGATAAAGTTGTTTAGAGAGTACCTCATGTAAGATTGGCCGACGAACATAGAATCGTATTATTGAGAAAGTTAAAATCTGACCGTGATATTGTGATGCCATTCCGAAGTTGGGAATTCCATGAATATCCTACACTACCTCAGACAGAACGACAAACATGGACCGTCAAGACATCAACTTACTTGGAACGAGCAAGGTACATAATACTCGGTTTTCAAACTAAGCGAAAAGATGTTATCACTGCAAATGCTGGTCAATTTGATCACTGTAAAATAAAGAATTGTAAAGTTTTCCTAAACTCTCAATTCTTTCCGTATGACAATTTGAATGTCATGTTCAGCAAAAAACGTTTTTCCATTTTATACGATATGTATGCAAGATTTCAATCGTCATATTATGGAAAGACTAATACACCACTATTATCACCTGACCAGTATTATTCTAAGGCTCCGATAATTGTAATCGATTGTTCAAAACAAAATGAATCGGTAAAATCATCAAGTGTGGATATAAAGATTGAAATGGAATTTGAACATTCAGTAGCGGATGGAACTTCGGCATACTGTCTAATTCTACATGATAAAATAGTTACTTCCACACCGCTGACCGGAATTGTGAAGAATGTGCTTTAAAAAGAATTAGTACAACGACTGCAGATTTTTGAGGTTAGAATTATCTGCCTTAATTTTTGAGGTTAGAATTTCGTTTGTGAAAAACAAGTTAAAAACAAACATTTATGTGATTGTATAAATTTCAAGGATTTCACGAAAAACATAAAAGCGAGAAAATCATGAGCGGAAAGTTCATTATATCTTCGACCGTCGTATGGGAAACATCGTTCGCAAGATGAGTTCTACTAACGGAGAAGAAAATACACCTCTAATGGATGATATGATAATAGTTCAGATATAGAAAAACAAGTTGAACGAGAAATGGACGAGTTCCTCAAGTTTAACAAACATAAGAAGAGAGAAGAAGAAAAAGAAGAAGGAGAAGCCGAAAAAGAAGTAAAAAGAAAAAAAGTTGAAGTTAACATTACAACAAATATTTTAACAGAAGTATTTCTTTGAATTTTCTACCCCATTTCTTCATGCATGACAAAAAGTATTTCAGTTGGAATTTGAAAATCATTGGATTATTCACCGATTGTTATTTTAAATCGTAAAAAATAAAATGGTTACATTCACTGAAACTTCTTGGGAATCATTTATGAAACATTTACATCTTTTGGAATGTTATTTGAGTAACAACACATTTGGAAGAAGAACAAGATTAAGTTTATTGGAATCAAATATTGAAGTTGATATAGTGAAACATCGTGGAGGACATATGGTTCGCTTCAGAGATTTAACTAGACATGATGTAAAATTACATTTGACTAAAGAAGAATTTTACACTTTAAGTTGTACTACCGGTCCCGTCACCAGATATTTGAAACAACTAATATTTTCAAGTGCAATAATCAAAGATTATCTAATCGATACATTGGACAGACAACCTTTCGTTCCAATTTTATATTGTCCCGTGGATTCTTCAATTTTTAATCGAATACCTCAAGAAGTGGATATGTGGAGACAATTGAACAACTATCACACCAACTTTAATATCGACGAAGAAGCGCAAGAAGTTAAAGAAGAACAATCGTGTTTGTAATGACAATCGTGTTTGTCATCATGAACAAACGGGTTTCGTTTTCTATTCATTCGTATAGAACTATTATTCTATTTTCGTATTCAACCTGGCGCACTCTATTTAGTTTCACACGGACCGAGTGGAAACAACTCAACTAAACTAACTATTCATGTAACACCTACTACTAACTAGTTTGTACATAACATTGTAAATATATGTGTTTGTAATGGTTTCTCAATAAAGATGATATAAAACAAACAAAAATAAAAGAAGCAACATATTGTTATGTCTTTGTACATAGCAATATGTTGCTTTTTTTTAAAACATTCCACGGGATGACTTTGACCCAATTTTGTGTGATAATAAAAGTGAAAATCAACTTGTGAAAATCATCAGTCTACGACTACCTTTCGTACCGTACACATCTCGCTCTCTATAACTAAATACAAAACTTCAACATGTCCCTAAAGGTCAAGTGTGCATCTTACGATACCAACACCATTACGAGTTTTGAACAACTTGAAGATTTAACCAACGAAATGCTAGTTTTACTTACCGGTGGTTATCACTTAACTGTTGATGTTAGTGCTACTAATGTAAGGATGTTTACTAAAACAAAATACTGCGATGATGAAGTATTTCTTTCTACACAACCTACAACATCTTCATCGCCGACTGGTCAACATAACATCAAGTTCCACAAGTATTACCAATGTTAAATAACTTTTAACAAGTAAAACTAAAGAATCACGTGATCAATGTCAAGTTGATGAAAATGGAATGATACTTGTATAACTAATCATTCGCTTCCCGACTCTCGCTGCGTCAACACCTAATTTTAAAGATGTTATACAGAATGATTATTGAACTTGATGGAAAAATCTATGGAAAAGATTACAACACCGTTGAACAAATGACTGAAGATTTAGATATATTAACTAAAGAAGGAAGTAGTATAGATATGTTGCTCCGACGTCATGAGGGGGTGCGAGGGGTGCGAATTTCTTAACAGTCCTGCAGGCCCATTTTTAACCGGTTTTCGGTGATTTTTGCCTACATTTTGGCAATTTTACAGCACTTTTTCAGGAATTCCGAGGAAAAAAAATCGATAGAGGAGGGTGACTGCATCATGAGGGGGTGCGAGGGGTGCGAATTTCCTAACAGTCCTATAGACCTATTTTAACCGGTTTTCTGTGATTTTGGCCCACTTTTTGGCAATTTTACAGCACTTTACAGGAATTCCGAGGTATAAAAAATTGATAGAGGAGGGTGACTGCACCATGAGGGGGTGCGAATTTCCTAACAGTCCTACGTAAGGACTAGTCCCGCTTGCTATTGTATTTAAATGGTCCTACACAAGGACTAGTCTGTGCTGTCGTATTTAGATGGTCCCGTGTGGGGACTAGTCCCGCGTGCCATTGTATTTAGATGGTCCCGCGTGAGGACTAGTCCTGTGCAAGGACTATTGACTTCATTTTTAACTGGTTTTGGGCCAGTTGTTATCTGATTATAGGCTAATTTCAACCATTTCCCAGCATTTTGATCAGGTTTTGTCAATGGTGAATTTAGGAAGTACGAGGGAAGTACGAGGGAAGTACGAGGAAGTACGAGGGAAGTACGAGGGAAGTACGAGGGAAGTACGAGGAAGTACGAGGGAAGTACGAGGGAAGTACGAGGGACGTACGAAGGAAGTATGAAGGAAGTACGAGGGAAGTGGGGGTTTTCACTGTACAAAAGCAATAAAAAAATAATAGCGATTAGAACAAATAAGTTTTCAACCATCGTCTTCTTCATCAGAATACTGCAAGTGCCCCAGCTGATCTAAAATTCCCACATGACCTGGATAGTCTTGAAAGGGTATCTCAGACAATATACAAACATTTTCGTCACCATCCGACATTTCATCTTCATAATCGGGATCCGCCAACAGATCACGTCCGCATCTTGTAACTTTAAATGCTGACTTGTGACAAAGGAAACACAGCGATTTAAAACACTTATCAGGTAATTCAACAGCTTCATCATTCGCTTCTAGTTGAACTATGCGATCGAACCCGCAATTATAGCAGTATATTATCTTGGCATCCTCCATTTCTCGAACCGCAAACTTAAATTCGAAATTACCTTAGTCTTAAGCCCTAAAAAATAGCAGCTAAGGCTTTGATCTGTGAATAGGGCCAAATAGCCACCAGCATAGACCTAATGTGTTGTACCTAAGATATAAATCTAAGGCCTTACAGCTGAGTCCAAAGCCCTAAAATCTAGCAGCTAAGGCTTTGCCTGTGAATAGGAAATATTAGCCAACAGCCTAGACCTAATGTGTTGGGACTAAGATGTAAACCTAAGGCCTTGCACCTGAGTTCAAAGCCCTAAAACCCATCAGCTAAGGCTTTGATCTGTGAATAGGCCCTATTAGCCATTAGCTTAGACCTAATGTGTTGGACCTAAGATCCAAACCTAAGTCCTTACACCTGAGTCCAAGGCCCTAAAACCTAGCAGCTAAGGCTTTGACCTTCGAATAGGGCCTATTAGCCATCAGCTTAGACCTAATGTGTTGGACCTAAGATCTAAACCTAAGGCCTTGCACCTGAGTTCAAAGCCCTTAAACCCATCAGCTAAGGCTTTGATCTGTTCAGGACCTATTAGTCTTTGGCTTAGACCTAATGTGTTGGACCTAAGATCTTAACCTAAGGCCTTGCACCTGAGTCCAAGGCCCTAAAACCTAGCAGCTAAGGCTTTGACCTGTGAATAGGGCTTATTAGCCACCAGCTTAGACATAATGTGTTGCACCTATGATCTAAATCCTTAGACCCAAGGCTTTAGACTTAAGCCCTAAAACCTAGCAAGTAAGATTTTGACCTATGAATAAAACCTATGAGGACTATTGTATTTGGATGGTCCTGCATGAGGACTATTGAATTTGGATAGTCCAGTATGGGGACTATTTTTTTGGATAGTCCGGTATGAGGACTATTGTATTTAAATAATCCGGCATGGGGACTATTGTATGTGGATAGTCCAACATGGGGACTATTGTATTTAGATGGTCCCGCGTAAGGACTATTGTATTTAAATAGTCCGGGATGGGGACTATTACATTTTAGATAGTGCGGTGTGGGGACTATTGAATTTGAGATAGCCCTGCATGAGGACTATTGAGTTTTAGATAGTCCGGTGTGAGGACTATTGAATTTTAGATAGTCCGACATGGGGACTATTGTATTTAGATGGTCCCGCGTAAGGACTATTGTATTTAGATAGTCCGGTGTGGGGACTATTGTATTTGGATAGTCCGGCGTGGGGACTATTGTATTTAAATGGTCCTGCAAAGCCCAAAATCCTAGCAGCTAAGGATTTGGCCTGTGAATAAGAGCTATTAGCCAACAGCCTACACCTAATGTGTTGGCCCTAAGATGTAAACCTAAGGCCTTGCACCTGAGTTCAAAGCCCTAAAACCTAGCAGCTAAGGATTTGGCCTGTGAATAGGGCCTATTAGCCAACATCCTAAACCTAATGTGTTGGACCTATGATCTAAACCTAACGCCTTACACCCATGCCCAAAGCCCTAAAACCTAGCAGCTAAGGATTTGGACTGTGAATAGGGCCTATTAGCCAACAGCCTAAACCTAATGTGTTGGGACTAAGATGTAAACCTAAGGCCTCGCACCTGAGTCCAAAGCCCTAAAACCTACCAGCTAATGCTTTGACCTGTGAATAGGACCTATTAGCCACGAGCCAGGACCTAATGTGTTGCACCTAAGTTCTAAACCTAAGGCCATACACCTGAGTCCAAAACCCTAAAACTTAGCAGCTAAGGCTTTGACCTGTGAATAGGGCCTATTATCCATCAGCTTAGGCCTAATGTGTTGGACCTAAAACCTAAACCTAAGGCCTTATACATGGTTCCTAAGACCAAATGCATTGGACCAAATTAAATCCTTAGACAAACGATCTAATTCCATGGACCCAAGGCGTTAGACTTAGGTCCTAAAACCTAGCAGATAAGGATTGGACCTGTGAATAGAGCCTATTAGCCAACAGCCTAAACCTAATGTGTTGGGACTAAGATGTAAACCTAAGGCCTTGCAACTTAGTCCAAAGCCTTAAAACCTAGCATCTATGGATTTTACCTGTGAATAGGGTCTATTAGCCAACAGCCTAGACCTAATGTGTTGGACCTTTGATCTAAACCTAAGGCCTTACACCTGAATCCAAAGCCCTACAACCTATCAGCTATGGATTTGACCTGTGAATAAGGCCTATTAGACAACAGCCTAGACCTAATGTGTTGGGACTAAGATGTAAGCCTAAGACCTTGCACCTGAGTCCAAAGCCCTAAAACCTAGCAGCTAAGGCTTTGACCTGTGAATAGGACCGGGAGGCCTTAGACTTAAGACCTAAGACCTAGCAGCTGAAGTGACCTATGAGCCATTAGCCTAGAACTAAAACCTGAACTAATTACACCTAAGATCCAAACCTAAGGCCTTACATTGCACCTGAGTCCAAAGGCCAAACACCTTAGACTAGACTAATTCCTTAAACCCAAGATATAATTCCTAAGACCCAAGGCCTTAGAATAAGGACCTAAAAACCTACAAGGGGGCCGCAATTCACAGCCCCCCATGAATTGAGCCAACATTAGGCAACGAGGTCTTTTTTCTTTGATTATGAAATCATGATCAGCTATGGTTGTCAGATTCAGATTGGGGTGTTTGAAGACCAACCTCCATCTATCTTACCCAACACCTAAGACCCTACCGCATGGACCAGACCCAAGACACAAAGCTAGACACCATAGTCTTGGCTTTTAAGTTCTTAGACCCAAGACTTAAGGCCCTACACCAGGGTCTAGAACCAACACCAAAGATCCGTGGTCTAGGATATTAGGTTCTTATTCCCAAGACCTAAGACCCTACACCAGAGTCTAGAACCAATGCAAGGTCTAAGGTCTGAGGTCTAGACTTTTAGGTTCTTATACCCAAGGACTAAGGCCTTACACCAGGGTCTAGAACCAAGAACAAAAGTCCGTGGTCTAGGCTTTTAGGTTCTTATACCCAAGACCTTACACCAGGGTCTAGAACCAAGACCTAAGACCCTACACCAGAGTCTTGGACCAAGGTCTAAGGTCCGTGGTCTAGACTTTTAGGATCCTATACCCAAGGGCTAAAGGCCAAAAGGCCATTACCAGGGTCTAGACCTAAGACCAAAGGTCCGTGGTCTAGGATTTTAGGTCCTTATTCCCAAGACCTAAGACCCTACACCAGAGCCTAGGACCAAGGTCTAAGTTCCGTGGTCTAGACTTTTAGGTTCTTATACCCAAGGGCTAAAGGCCAATACCAGGGTCTAGAACCAAGATCTAAGGTCCGTGGTCTAGGCTTTTAGGTTTCTTATACCCAAGTCCTAAGGCCCTACACCAAGGTCTAGAACCAAGAGCAAAGGTCCGTGGTCTAGGATTTTAGGTTCTTATTCCCAAGACCTAAGACCCTACACCAGAGTCTAGGACCAAGGTCTAAGGTCCGTGGTCTAGACTTTTAAGATCTTATACCCAAGGGCTAAAGGCCAATACCAGGGTCTAGAACCAAGATCTAAGGTCCGTGGTCTAGGCTTTTAGGTTTCTTATACCCAAGTCCTAAGGCCCTACACCAGGGTCTACAACCAAGATCTAAGGTCCGTGGTCTAGACTTTTAGGTTCTTATACCCAAGACCTAAGGTCCGTGGTCTAGGTTTTTAGGTTTTTATACCCAAGTCCTAAGGCCCTACACCAGGGTCTAGAACCAAGATCTAAGGTCCGTGGTCTAGAGTTTTAGGTTCTTATACCCAAGACCTAAGGCCCTACACCAGGGTCTAGAACCAAGATCTAAGGTCCGTGGTCCAGGCTTTTAGGTTCTTATACCCAAGACATAAGGCCCTACACCAGGGTCTAAAACCAAGATCTAAGGTCCGTGGTCCAGGCTTTTAGGTTCTTATACCCAAGTCATAAGGCCCTACACCAGGGTCTAAAACCAAGATCTAAGGTCTGTGGTCCAGGCTTTTAGGTTCTTATACCCAAGTCCTAAGGCCATACACCAGGGTCTAGAACCAAGATCTAAGTTCCGTGGTCTAGGCTTAGGGTTTTAAGCTCTGAGACCCAAGACTTAGGGCCATACACCACGGTCTAGGCTTTTAAGCTCTTAGACCCAAGACCTAAGGCCATACACCCGGGTCTAGGCTTTTAGGTTCTTAGACCCAAGACCTAAGGCCATACACCCTGGTCTAGGCTTTTAGGTTCTTCTCTGGTTGAAAACTTATTTGTTCTAATCGCTATTATTTTTTTATTGCTTTTGTACAGTGAAAACCCCCACTTCCCTCGTACTTCCTTCATACTTCCTTCGTACGTCCCTCGTACTTCCCTCGTACTTCCCTCGTACTTCCTCGTACTTCCCTCGTACTTCCTCGTACTTCCCTCGTACTTCCCTCGTACTTCCCTCGTACTTCCTAAATTCACCATTGACAAAACCTGATCAAAATGCTGGGAAATGGTTGAAATTAGCCTATAATCAGATAACAACTGGCCCAAAACCAGTTAAAAATGAAGTCAATAGTCCTTGCACAGGACTAGTCCTCACGCGGGACCATCTAAATACAATGGCACGCGGGACTAGTCCCCACACGGGACCATCTAAATACGACAGCACAGACTAGTCCTTGTGTAGGACCATTTAAATACAATAGCAAGCGGGACTAGTCCTTACGTAGGACTGTTAGGAAATTCGCACCCCCTCATGGTGCAGTCACCCTCCTCTATCAATTTTTTATACCTCGGAATTCCTGTAAAGTGCTGTAAAATTGCCAAAAAGTGGGCCAAAATCACAGAAAACCGGTTAAAATAGGTCTATAGGACTGTTAGGAAATTCGCACCCCTCGCACCCCCTCATGATGCAGTCACCCTCCTCTATCGATTTTTTTGCCTCGAAATTCCTGAAAAAGTGCTGTAAAATTGCCAAAATGTAGGCAAAAATCACCGAAAACCGGTTAAAAATGGGCCTGCAGGACTGTTAAGAAATTCGCACCCCTCGCACCCCCTCATGACGTCGGAGCAACATATCTATACTACTGAAGGATATCAGGCTAAATTAATTTTAAAATTTCCTGAAGTACATCCACTATCGACTGAAGAACTTATCGCTATGGCTAAAGCGGAGAGAGAAAAAAAGTCTGAAGAAAACAAACAGAAACAAACTTCTTAAGTATCAATTTTCCTTACATTAGTAAGGTATAATTTTTTAAAACTTCGTTTGGATGACCTTGAAATTACCCCCACCACTTTTTGTAGTACATAAAACTGACTATTCAACACTATACACTCTTATTATTTCACTGGACTCAGCAGCGTCAACATGGAAGAACAAAAGTACAAATACGAACCACGTTACTGTTGTGAACAACAGTGTACAGATTTAGGACCAATGATGGTGGACGGGTTAGCTTGCACTAAATGTGAATTTTTCGGATCTTGTTACTGCAAATGCAAAACAAAACAACTACCGCCACCGGAATTACGGACTTTGAAACTTTACAAATCAAGATATTTTCATACATGCTGTCCTCAAAGATGTTTCAAATTTCATCCTCCCGATCTAGCCCATTGTCAACGCACCAAGTCTCATCAAGATGATTTTTGTACACATATGATAAAAAGATGTAAATACAGGTCGGATTGGTATTCAGATCCTGTTGAACCATCGAATGTGTAATTTCAGTTTTACACTCTTTTTTAAAACTTCAATTGGATGACCTTGAGATTTCCCCCACCATTGGTTTTTTTTAGATTCCCCCCACCATAAGTCTTTTAGATTTCCCCCACCATTAGTTTAAGTTTTGTATCTTATTGAATCCACCTTTGAATTATTTCACTTCCAACATTCTAACTAACAACATGGGAACACCTTTCGTCAGGTTTCAACATATAATAACTGAGAGGGAAGAAATGGAAGAATTGTTTCAAAACTTGCTCGCTATGATGGATAGATATTATATGAGATGGATCAGAATTGATGTTCAATATTTACGTCCTGGTGAATTATCTTCATCATCACAGAGTGAGGACGAAACAACAACTACTACTTCAGCTAAGATATTTGAATTAAAGGACGAAGAAGAGGAACTTAGCCTTTTACTTGGTCACAAGCTCATGCTCACCGACAAATAAGCCTCCTTCGTAAGCGCCGATCTTCATTCAATCACCGACTCTCGCACGATGAACAACTCTCCATTGGCACGGATGAATTCTAGTTTTGAAATAAACTCTAAAGTAGAGTTACAAGACATTTTTAATATTTTACAAGAACTTGTAGATAATTTTACAACTATCAAAATGAATTTGGAAATAACATACGATTGTCCTATTTGTGATAAGGTTGAAAGTTCTGATGAAGATAGTTTGCTGAATCTTACTCCACTTACACCTCTACAATCAGACACGACAACAACAAGTACGGAAGCAAATGGTGAGCAACCTCCTTCCCCCACCACTTCTTTGTAATTCAACTTCCCCCACCACTTCTTTGTAATTCAACTTCCCCCCACCACTTCTTCGTTTAACTAACGTTCCTCGCTTTCACTTCTCCAACATTCCGTCTCCAACATTTGAACTATCAACATCACTTGTTTCAAAATTTCAAACACCAAAACAACACTAATGATGGATATGACGGATGAAGTTTCCTTCGTCACAAGGATGGAAGAGGAAAAATTGAAATTGGAAATTAAACGATTGGAATTGGAACGGGAAAACCAACTCGAGAAACTACGTTTCTTCAAACTTGTCAAATACGTCATCTAGGGACTCTGCCTTTTCCTTATCCTCGTCGTCGGCGTTTGCTTTTACAACTCCGTATTTCATCACAAAAATTCAACCTGTATTGCACATTGATTGTATTTGTTTTTGCACATTGATTGTATTTGTTTTTACGAATAAAGTTTAAAACTTAAATCTACCTATCCTGCTATCACCGGGTAGTTCAACTCTCAGAACTATTTCCTTTGGTAGCGGGATAGGCTTTTTTAAAACTTACTTGGGATGACCTTGACATACTTTCCGTACCCCCCATTATCAAGCTGAATTTCAGTTTTGTACTAACTTTTAATTTATGCGCAAATTTAGTTCAACCGAGCACCATCTCCACTCCCCCCATTGATTAATTCACCATCTGACAGGCCGGAAGCCCTAGGCCCACATTAACTGCCATCTACAGTCACGCATATATTTCGACGATTCATGTTTCATTCTTCATTCTTGTTCTATCCGCGGAACTTAACACTTCTATTTACCTTCTCTCTCTTGTTATGACTGCGCAATGTTTGAACTGACTTTTATTTTCGTTCAACTGTTAGAGTTTTGTTAACACAGTCGAATTACAATTTTGAACTAACTTTTAATTTATGCGAAGTTTTACTTCAACCCCGGTTAATTTATGCGCAAATTTAGTTCAACTCCCAGTTGTTGAATTTCAGTTTTGAACTGACTAATAATTTATGCGAAGTTTTAATTCAACCCCGGTTAATTTATGCGCAAATTTAGTTCAACTCCCAGTTGTTCAATTTCAGTTTTCAACTAACTGATAATTTATGCGAACTTTTAATTCAACCCCGGTTAATTTATGTGCAAATTTAGTTCAACCACCAATTGTTGAATTTCAGTTTTGAACTAACTTTTAATTTATGCGCAAATCTACTTCAAACCCTCACCCCACCTCCTCCCCCCTCATTTAACAATCGACCGGAAGACGCCTGCCCCGGAACATGGCTTCCGGCGGCACGTGGCTGGTTTTGAAAGTGGCTTTTTCCCACTACTGTTAATATTTCAGGTAAATATATATTTCTGAAAAGCAATTTCATTTAATGTTTAAGAGTTCGGGTATGAAAAGAAGATATTTCCTGCGTGAGTTCATTTTAAAAGACTGTCGCTCATACCTCAACGATACACGGGAGCAGGAAATTGAAATTGGAATTGTTAAACGGACCGCTATCAGAAAATTGACTTTTCTGAATATCCTTGTTCTCTTCGTATTGCGCTCTTTTAATCATATTGTGATTTGATTTTGTAAACTAAGTCTGCTATATAGAAGCAATCTCTGGTGCTGAATGGTGTGATATCTTGATACACTAAATTAATTTGACGTAAAATAAACTGTGTTGTCAGGTATTTATTTAATATTCATAAAAAACCCTATAGCGTTCTACAACATAACACTAGTATAACATTGCATACCCATATAACAATCTATTTAAAGGTTTAATATGTAGTAAAACCTTTAACAATCTAGTTAAGCTATAATAGTGGTATATATAAACTTAGAAAACTATGTTGTATGAAGATTTTAGCCATCTATACATATCGAATACACGACATGTTTTTTTTTTTTTTTTTTTTTTTTTTTTTTTTTTTTTTTGTACAAGGAGCTCTTATAAGAGTTTTCAACCTATTTTGATGGTTTTAGGGTCATTGGATAGAGGTTGGCGTGACGTTGTTTCTAAATAAGGACCCTACAAGTACTTCAAGTTCGTAATTTCCCCATTAATTTAACATTAATAAGGAAATCAAAAGATTTTTAAGTTTAACATCTGTAACGAGTAAACACAGCACGGTAGCGAGAGCATCCATCCATTCAACACTTCATTAAACAAGCATGAAAGTAAAAAGGATCCAAACTAAATTGTTCGATTTCGAGCAACAAGTACAATAGTAATAATTTATTCTCGCTCTACTTTTTTGGGCGACTTATACGAGATTTTCAATCAAAGGATAGGCACTTCTTCCATAGAGTTCATAAAAATAACTGATGGTAACTAAATCATGGAATATTATGGTGTAAAAGTTATACATTAATGTTAGTTTGAATGTTTAGACATTACGTGAAAATCGAAGGACATCCATGTATTTATTACCATATAGATTACATCAGGAATTAAGATTCACGTAACAAGCTCCAATATTGAATCTGTAGCCTGGGGCAACTACATGGCCTATTCCATGTGGACTTCAATATTGGATATCAAAACAGGTACGTTTAGATACACATTACGATTATTTTTCTTTTGAGTAAGAGAAAAAAAAAACTATTTGAGATATACCATAAAAGTAAATCGATAACTTAGAATTGGCTAAATGTGAACATTTATTTTCAGATAAAATAAATTAAAATATATTGACATTAAATAAAATCAGTACGATATATTTTAAAATATTTTATATAATAAACAGAATCCAAGAACTGATCAAAGTCCGAAATCGATTGTTAAATTTATTATTTAATAAACAGATCTGCTTTTAAGGATGAACCAACGATCATATATATGACAAAGATTGGTCTTATGTGATCGTTGGGATGAACCTATGTATTTGGAAACAATTCAATCTTCCCTTGTAGGCTGTAACTTTTATTCAAACATTTCGCCGCTAGGTATTTTATTCAGGGCTCATAAAATACTTATTTCTATGAGGGTCATCTAATAGTAACGAGAGCTCTTCTGGGAGCATATTGTTGAAATTCGTTGGAAAGTTTTAATCGCTTAATTACCCTCTATCTCCACCAGTGTTGGGGAAGCTACTTTTTAAAAGTAGCTAGCTACAGCTACAGCTACTTAAAATAAAACTAGCTTAGCTACAGCTACATTTTCAAAAAAGTAGCTAGCTACAGCTACAGCTACAATTAAAAAGTAGCTCGCTACAATTAAAGCTACTTTGCTACTTTCGCAATCTGGTCCTGTTTTTTTCTTGTAATGTATAACCAACCAATTTCCCCACTTAAAAGTAAAATTAAGTTTTTTTTTAAGTATAGGCCTATACCTTATTTGGTATTGTTTTTAGGCATAATTTCATTTTGATATAATAACTTGTGACTCTTATGGAGCCCAGGTAATGTAAACAGAATAGTGGCATGAAAATATAAATTGTCGAATGAAAACTTACATCTTACATCAAAGACGTATTTACAACAATATTTATTAAGTTATCTTCAATTTATAATTTTTCTTAGACCGGCCACGGTAGGGTTAATGCTTGCGTGTGCACACAAGAAGGGCCAGCGTCTTCAGTTTTGTCACTAATCTCGCCTTTAGGCCTACTAACTTAATTGCCATGATGTCGATTGTTAGATTAGATACTACAGAAACAGAATATAAGTATGAAGCACTCTGTAAAGTTTAAGTGCAAATTTACAGAGTTCGGGAAGTACGGTAAACGTCCACATCAACATCTAACATCAATCAAGGTGGTTGAGGTTATGTTGTTGAGTCGTCATTCCAGTAGTCTCTTACAGTAACGATTGGCTATTTATTTGAATTCGTTGACGTCGCGTCGGTTCTCATGGCCTATTGCAAATATTCCTTTTCTTAATTCATGACCTGAGCGATCCTGGCGGTGCGCAAGCATAAACTTAGTTCAGCACTTTAGTTTCTATGATAGGCGCAAAGTAATAGTAGTAGAATACTAATACTAGCGCATCCGCATCTAGTGGTCAGCAAACAAAAAAGAGAACAAGACTGATGGTGATCGTCATTTTGTGGTTATGGTACTCGATTGGAGAGTATGGTGGTGGCAATGGATTGAAAGTAATCTTCAATTCCAACGAGCGAAAAACATAACAGCTGACTAACCTTCTCTCGTGTTTATTTGGAAGCCATGAATGATGAAATGTGCACACAATTATTATGTTTTATTGAAACCAAAGTAGCGAGAAAAGCAGCTAAATAATCCGCTACAACTACTCTAAAAATGTAGCTCGCTACAGCTACAATCTACTTATTTTCAAAAATAGCGGAGCTACACTGACGCTACTAAAAAAGTAGCGGCGCTACTCCCCAACACTGATCTCCACATGTCCAATTGACTGATCTCGTTCTTCGGTAAGATGCTTTTTATCCAACTTTTATATTACTTTTTTATACAGAATTGGATCTAAAATCCCTATAATACATTATCATTTAATAATGTATGTATAAAAACCTATTTTAGACATTTTAAATAATTATAAAATAAAACATGCAACTTAAGGGTATAAGTTAATTTCAAAAATGGTTGTTATCGCTGCAAACCCATGGAGGATAGCCAACCAGGAGTATTGAATGTAAGCATACAATTAAAAACTCCTCAGTTCCCAGGTAACCAATAGGTTACAATGTTTGACAATTGTTGTACAAGTTCTGTGAGGTGGCTGTAAGTAGTTCTGGCGTTCTCCGCTAGGTTGCAGCACCTGCTAGGATTTTTAATATTTCACTGTAGCACCATTTTCAGTACAGCTAACAACATGAAAGATGGAGGATCGTCATTTGTACGGTTATCCCAGTTCTACTCAAAGTAAATAAATTATATAAATATTTCTAATATGCATAGAGCTTTATAAAAAATTTACTATAATCCTATATATATATGTTAGTCAAATAGACACTATCAAACCAAAAATAAATAGTTATTTAGTCTACAGTATTACGCTATAAAGTTTGTTGTAACCATACTCAACGTTTCGGGCATCTTTACATGGAAAAATTTTTATTATGGTTCACGTCCAATTTACGAGATACATTTCAGTTATTGTTGTATTACTAATGTAATGTATTTATTTTTATTTTTATTTTACAGGGGTATTGGAAGAATTCTGCGATAAATATGACTTCAGTAAAATGATCGACATTGGAAGACCCGTCAGACGATGAAGATGGCAGTCCAACCGTACTCTCTGCAGCCCCGAGAATCGACATTTTTCTTGGGATTGAAGATGACATAGATCTTCAGGAAGCTGAAGATCCCGATATAGATGCTGATTTACCTGCTGAGGTCAGCTCACTTCCAGAAAATTCGGATCCGCAAGCTGAAGAAAGGGTTTTACGAGGTTTGTCACCAGTACAAGATGATGAAGTGCCTACTCATAGTGTTGACATTGTCGAAACTGTGGGGTCAGACCCCAGTACAAGATGATGAAGGTAATATCACAAAATCACCTAGGCCTATACCTACTCATAATGTTGACATTGTCGAAACTGTGGGGTCAGACCCCAGTACAAGATGATGAAGGTAATATCACAAAATCACCTAGGCCTATACCTACTCATAGTGTTGACATTGTCGAAACTGTGGGATCAGACTTACCTGCTGAAAATTTTAATCCACCAGCTGAGGAAGTCTAATGTATGGGGGGTGTAGACCTCCTTGACAGGATGATATCATACTACCGAATCAATGCTAGGACAAAGAAATGGACAACCAGGCTACTTAGCCACCTGGTGGATTTCACACTAGTAGCAGGATGGCTGGAGAGAAGAAGAGCTGATCAGCAAGCAGGAACTCCTCGCTGAGAGAGGTTCGACTTCTTTGATTGACAACAACTGCTGACATCACAAGAAGAACCTGATGAGCCAGTGGACGATGAGGATATTGATGAACCACAACCTCAAACTTCTACCTGGAAAAGATAAACTCCAATGCCTACTGAAGCTGTGCGGAGGAGCAAGGTCCAACATTTACCAGACATTCCGCCTGATGTCAAGCCATCTAGGTGTCGCTTCCCAGGATGTGACAGTCCTAAATGTCGAATAAAATGCAGCACTTGTAATGTGTTTTTTGTGTCTAAATTCGAACAGAAACTGTTACAAACTTTTTCATGACTTGTAAAAAACATGTTCTATTATGTAAGAATCAAATGTCCATTCTTTGTGGAAAAAATTAGTTAGGCTAAGACCCAATGTAACCTATAGGCTACATGTTTTTTATATATTTTTAGTGACATAAAAATAATAAAAAAATGTTTGTGTTTTCTTAATTTATTTCTTGAATTATAAAAAAAATTATGCCTAGTTTTCAAATGGGTCTGAGGAGTTTAAACAGTAGTATATTATAAATAAAGCAAATCCATTATTTACTCACTAGAGGTTAACATTTTTAGAGCGCAAGCTGTAATCATGTAAAAAAATTACCAATCAAACTTCTGAATTATTTTATTTATTTTATTTATTTATAACTTCAAAAACATTACAAATATTGGCCTTGATAAGTTGACTACTTATCATCGAGGTCCAAATCTAACAAAAATTTACAACAATTTAATACATATTTTCTTAAAACTAATGTGGTGTGGCAAAAGGCTGGCCTCTCAATACTACATAACAAAAAGGCAAAATGCAATTACATGTGTCTCTTACAATACAATTAATAATAGATACCCCCGTCGCAGCAGACCTGCGTACTCAGCGAATTTCCAATGGAATTTCAGATTATTTACTTTCCTCATAAAAACACCATAGGATGTAGGTTTTCTGAAATTGGGTGTTGTTAGAAAATCTAAGTTAATAATTGGTGAATGTAAACACAAAATTATTGTATCAAACTCTGGCAATTTTTTATTTTCCCCATAAACCCCATGGGGGTGAGTATGTAGGTTTGCTGTCATATGGGTTTTGTAAGCAAGTATAAGTTACACCTTATATAGATAATGTGCATACCAAATTTGATTAAGTTATGTCAATAAATAAACAAGATATAGGGTTTTCTTGATTTCCCATAAGAATAACATGGAAAACACATTCTTGGATTTGCCCCGTAACCGGTTATGCTATGATAAAACTTCAAAATACCAAATTGTTTTTTTTAAGCTCTTTTAAATGGTTTTAGTTAAAATTGATGCATTTTAAAAATTAAGGTCCAAAAATGGCAAAAACCCATTTGACCCCTTTGAAACCCCATAAAACCCCGTTCCCATAACCCTACAATGCTGGTTCGCGAACTCATGAAAATAGACCTGGTCTTACACCTCCATACCAAATTTCATCAAAATCGGAGGTCCCCTTCAAAAGTTATCAGTACCACGGACACACACACACACACATATATATATATATATATATATATATATATATATATATATATATATATATATGTATGAGTAGATAGTACTATGGGGTTCCTAGGACACTTTTGGAGACAATCAAAAATCAAACAAATTCCATAGTTTTTCAGTACAATTATGCAATATTTTTGCCACTTTTTGGCCAATTTTCAGCTTTTGTCAAATTGTCATAAAAAATATGCAATTTTAATGAAATTTTTAACAAATATGCCTAAAATTATCTACAAAATAAAATTTTTTTAAAAACAAGTAAAATTATCACATTTTATAAGTATTTTTTCAATAAAATTAATAGTCGACTTTTCATAAGGTAATTTAAAATTTTAATAGTATTTTTTCAATAAAATTTGAATTTTTTAAAAACAAGTAAAATTAAGGTTTAGTATCAATAATATTGTAATAATTATTCAAATTTAACTAAAGCAGTTTCTTTATCATCAAAAGTCTTAATATCAGTGACAATTAAATGTAAATCTTTTTTATTTAATTCTTTAATTGATTTATCATCAATTACATTAGTAAATCTTTTTGGTAAATGTACTTTACATTTTTCTAATTCAACAATAATTGTATATCCATATTTATCTTTAATTCTTTCAAATTTTTCAATTTTATATTTTTTATTTAAATTTAAACTTTTTAATGGTTTATATTCTTTAAATCTTAATTCTCCAACATTATTAATTTCTTCTAGCAGATCCATTTATATAGGAAAAAATATCACAAACTTGTTTGTGATAGATATGTTAAAAGGTCATTATCATAATTAGGTTTTATACAAAAATCCATATTTAAGTATTTAAAAATCATAGGTAATAATTTTTTGTATGATATATTACTTTTCTTAAAACATAAATATTTATTAAAAAATAGTGTAATTTTTTCTTTATCTTCATTATTCAATTCAAAATCAATATTGTATATTTTGTTTAAAAATTGATAGTAAAATATCCAATTTGTACAATTCCTTTGTTTTAAAAATAATTTTATATTCTTAGGTGTTATTTCAAAATGATTGGAAATACATAAAATATATAATTCATTAATTAATTGTTGTGTTTTATATGGTTGAAAATGGTTAAATTCTCTTAAAATATGTTTAAGATGTTTATTCTTATTACTTTTTCTCTTAATCTTTTTTTCATAAATAATTCTTTTACATATATTACATCCTACACAATTTCCAATAATAGTAAAATTAGTTTGATTATGACATCTATAACACATATCCATTTATTTAAAAAAAAATTATACATAAATGAATGAACCAATTCATTGTCACAAATGTAAGAAAAAAACTAAAAATATTAATCCACAAATCGTTGAAATGAAAAATGGATTATGTAGAATTGCTACTAAATGTTCAATTTGTAAAACAAATAAAAGTAAAATTTTGAAAAAAAGAAGTTAAACCTATAATTAAAAAAGAATTAACTAAAAATGAACAAATAATTGAAGCAAATGAAATTCATGCTCCAATTAGAAAGAAATTTCTAAAAAGAAAAATAATTACATTAGGTATTGATGATTTATTTGCAGCAGATTTAATTATAATGAAAAATTATGAAAAAGAAAATGATGGTTATAAATATATGTTAAATGTGATAGATACTTTTTCAAAATATGTTTGGTCAAAACCATTAAAGAAAAAAGATGGAAAAACAGTTTCTAGAGCATTTGAAGAAATAATTAAGGATGCAATTAAAATTAATCATAAATCACCTAATCTTTTACATACAGATAAAGGATTAGAATTTATCAATAAAGAATTTAAAGAAATATTAAATAAATATAATATTAAATTGTATCATACAGAAAATGAAGAAAAATCAAGTATAATAGAAAGGTATAATAGAACACAAAATGAAAAAATGAAAATACAGTTGGAAATTAATAAAAATTATAGATGGATAAATATTTTACCAAAAATTGTTAAAGAATATAATAACTCATATCATTCAACAATTAAAATGAAACCAATTGAAGTAAATAAAAATAATGAAAAGGATTTATTAGATACTGTTTTTAAATATAAACCACCAAAAACAATAACCAAATCAAAATTTAAAATAAATGATAGAGTTAGAATTGGAAATAAAAAATCAACATTTTCTAATAAATATAAAAATAATTGGTCTAGAGAAATATTTATAATTTCTAAAATTAATAATACAAATCCAGTTACATATAGTATAAAAGATCAAAATAATGAAGATATTATTGGACATTTTTATGAATATGAATTGAAAAAAAACCAATTTGTAAATTTTATTTTATATAAATGGAAAAGAAATGTTTAAGGTGTAAATTATATAAAGATATATCTAAATTTTATAAAGATAAAAATACTAAAGATGGGTTATATCATTATTGTAAAGAATGTAAGGATTTGTATTATAAAAAATTATATGATAATATTAAAGTTATTGAATTAAATGAAAAACAATGTCATAAATGTAAAGAAATTAAAGATATTTCAAATTTTAATAATTATCATTATAGTAAAGATAGAAAAAATGCAATTTGTATACAATGTATTAGAGAAATGTTTTTAAAACCACAATTTTGTGAATGTGGAAGAAATATTAAATGGACTAATAATTATTTAAGACATTTAGAAACTAAAATTCATGACAAAAATATAACAAAACTAGAAAATAAAAAAATATGATAAAAATAATAATTTTACTTGTTTTAAAAAAGTTTAAATTTTATTGAAAAAATACTATAGAAAACTTAAATTGACTTATGAAAATACAACTATTGATTTTATTGAAAAAATACTCTAGAAAATTTAAATTAACTTGTGAAAAGTTGACTATTGATTTTATTGAAAAAATACTCTAGAAAACTTAAATTAACTTGTGAAAAGTTGATTATTGATTGAAAAAATACAATTTAAACTATAAATTACCTAGAAAAAAGTGGAAAAACTTCTCATATTTTTAAGAGTTTTATTTCTAAGTAAAAATTATTTCTAATAAATGGAACGAACAAATAAAAATATTAATTGTCCTTACTGTAATAAAAATATATTATATAAAAATTATGATAGACATTATAACTCAACTAAACATTTATTAAATAAACAAAAATATGATAATAAAATATTTGAATTAAAACATTGGTGTAAAAATAATAATATATATAATTATAAAAATAAAACTTTAGATGAATTAACAAATATTAAAGAAACATTTGATCTTACAAATTATTCATTATTTAATATTGAAAAATTAAATGAAATTGCAAAAAAATTATCTGTCAGAAATTATGAAAATTTATCTAGAGATGAACTAATTAAAAGATTAAACAAAATTAAAGAAAATCCAAATAATTTAGAATATAGATCATTAAAATATATTCAAAATTTAGCAATTAAAAATAGTATTAAAATTGTTAATAAAACTAGAAGAGAATTAATTGGATTATTAAATGATTATTTTAAAAATAGACCAATTCCAAAAGAAAATATAATAAATATTCAAGAAGCTTCGTCATTAAAAGGATATTTTCAAGATTATATTTTAACAAATTCAAATGATGATTTAGATATTAATGATTATTTAGAAACTCAAAGAAATGAAATAAAAAAATTGATAGAAAAACAAAAATTTAAAAATATTAAAGGACAGATGGCTTTAGAATGTGAATATGAAAGAAAATTAATAAATGGTGATATTCAAAATAGTAATATGTATTTTTGCATAAAAAGTTCAGATATTTTAAATGTAGATGATTTTATTGATGATCAATTTAAGAAATTAATAGTTAGAGAACAACTAAATCAACCATCAAAAGGCTCTGGTTGGTCATTAAAAAGATGTGTTGAATTAAATCTAAAATTATCTAAAAATAATTCATTAAATGCTGGATCATATATAGAATTACCAAATGAAATTAAGAATAAAAAATGTTGTGTAAATTTTAAAAATAAAGATGAATATTGTTTTATTTATGCAATTAGATGTGCTATTGATAAACCAAATGAACATGCTGAAAGAGTTAAACAATATCAAAAATATATAAATGATGATATTTTTAAAGGTTTTGATTATCCAATAACATTAAAAGATATTAAATTATTTGAAAAAAGATCGTTTGACTCTAAATATAACTATCCATCAATGTCAATAAATATTTATAGAATTGATGAAGATGAAAAAATAGTGCCATTACAAATATCTGAATATTATAATGTAAAATTAGAAATTGATTTATTATATTATAAAATTGGTAATAATTGTCATTATATATTAATAACAGATTTAAATAAATTGGTATATTCTCAATTATCAAAACATAAAACAAAAAAATATATTTGTAGAAGATGTTTGACTCATTTCTACAAAAATAAAGACTTGAATAATCATTTAGAAATATGTAAATCATTAGAACCTTGTAGACCTATAATGCCATTTCCTGGTCAAAAAGTAAGTTTTAAAAACTATTACAAAAAGTTTGAACATCCATTTGTAATTTATATGGATTTTGAAAGTATATTAGAAAAGATTGATAATTGTAAAAATAATCCAAATTGCTCATATACAAATAAAATTCAAAAACATATACCATATGGATTTACAATCTATTTAGTATCTAGAGTAACTAATAAAATGTATAAACCTATTTGTTATAGAGCAAAAAATGAAGAAGAATTAATAAATGTACCAAATAAATTATTTGAATATTTAGATGAAATTTCAAAATATATAGCTAAAAAATATAATTCGAAAAATAAAAAGCCTTTGAATTTAACTAATGAAGAAGAAATTAATTATCAAAAAACTAATATTTGTCATATTTGTGAAAATAGTGGTTTTGATGATGATAAAAGAATAAAAGTAAGAGATCATTGCCATTTAACAGGAAAATTTAGGGGTGCTGCACATTTGAATTGTAATTTAAATCTAAAATTCCCTCAAAGTATTCCTATATTCTGTCATAATAGTTCAAATTATGATACACATTTGTTTATAAAAGAATTAGCCAAAAAATATGGTAAAATTGATTTGTTAGCTAATACAGATGAAAAATATATAAACTATTCAGTAAATTCTGGTTATGGTTATGAATTTGAAGGTGATAAACCTAGAAAATTTATAAAATTCTCATTTGTAGATACATTTAGATTTATGGCTACATCAATTGAAAAATTAGCTAAAAATCTTAAAGAATTTAAGCATATAAAGAAATTTATAAAAGAAAATGATATAATTGAATATGATGATGAAACTTTAAAAATATTAACTTCTAAAGGTATATTTCCATATGAATTTATTGATAATGTTGAAAAATTAAACTATGATAAAATATTAAAAAAAGATCAATTTTATAGTTGTTTAACTAATGAAAATATAAGTGATGATGATTATAAACATTATATAAAAGTTTGGAATAAATTAAAAATAAAAACATTAGGTAATTATTCAGATTTGTATAATATTCAGGATGTATTATTATTAGCTGATATATTTGAAAATTTTAGATCTGTTTGTTTGAAAAATTATCAATTAGATCCAGCACATTATCTAACATCACCATCATTAGCTTGGGATTCTATGTTAAAATTAACAAAAATTAAACTAGAATTAATAAGTGATTATAATATGTATTTAATGATTGAAAAGGGTATTAGAGGTGGTATTTCACAATGTATAACTAGATATTGTAAAGCAAACAATGAATATACAAAAAATTATGATAAAACAAAACCTGAAAATTATATGTTATATATAGATGCAAATAATCTATATGGATGGGCTTTAAGTCAAAAATTACCTTATAAAGATATAACATGGATGAATCCTAATACATATACATTAAATGAATGGGAAGAAACAATATTAGAATTAGATGAAAATGCTGAATATGGATATATATTAGATGTTGATTTAGAATATCCTATTGAATTACATGATGACCATAAAGATTTACCATTAGCACCTGAACATTATAATAATAAGCTTTGCACAACATTATTTGATAAAAAAGATTATGTTATTCATTCAAGAAACTTAAAATATTATCTACAAAAAGGATTAAAATTAAAGAAAGTTAATAGAGTTATAGCATTTGATCAAGATGATTATATGAAAAAATATATTGAATTAAATACCAAATTAAGATCCAAATCAACATCAGATTTTGAAAAAGACTTTTTTAAATTGATGAATAATAGTGTTTTTGGAAAAACTATGGAAAATGTTAGAAATAGATGTGATATTAAATTAGGTGATGAAAAGTTTTCATTAAAACAAGCAAAAAAACCTAATTTTAAAACATTTAGTATATTTGATAAAGACTGTATTGCTTCACATATGATAAAAGAAAAGGTTAAGTTTGATAAACCAATCTATATAGGATTTTCAGTACTTGATTTATCAAAATTACATATGTATCAATTTTATTATGAAAAATTAAAGAAGTTTGATCCAAATATAAGGTTATTATATATGGATACAGACAGTTATTTTATAGAATTTAAAAAGGATCCATATAAAATTATTAAAGAAAATATTAATGAATTTGATACAAGTGATTATAAGAAAGAACATGAAAGCTATAGTGAAAAGAATAAAAAAATAATTGGTAAATTTAAAGATGAGTTAAATGGTGAAATATTAGAAGAATATTGTGGTTTAAGATCAAAATTATATAGTTATGAATTTAATAATAAAAATCCTGTAAAATGTAAAGGTATTAAGAAAAGTGTTGTTGATAAAACATTACATATGGATGATTTTAAGAAATGTTTATTTGATGATCAAGAACAATATAGAGAAATGACTTGTATTAGAAGTTTTAAACATGAACTATATACAATTACAATAAATAAATTAGCTTTAAGTAATAGAGATGACAAAAGATTTATTTGTGAAAATAAAATTGATACATTACCTTGGGGGTATAAAAATAATTATAAATAAATGGAAATTTTAATTGTTCCAAAAGAATTAATAAATAATGATTTTGATATAAAATTATATTTATTTAAAACTAAAATATCAAATAAATTTTTAATATATCTTTTTAAATATAAAAATTATTTTGTATATCATTATAAGTTTAATTTTATAATAGAACCATTTATAAATATAATAAAAAATTATGTTAAAGAAAGTTTTAAAGAAAATGATCAAAATTATATTAATAATTTATAACCATATGATATTGAATTTATACTATAATTTTATGTATATTTTTAAATATTTTCTTTAATAAATTTAAATATATTCAATAATTTATTGAATATCTAACATAAAAATATCTATAAATTTTACTTTATTATCATTATAAGTAAGACCCGTCTTTAAGACGGGTCTCAAATTTGTATATAATTTATTATATTTATGAATATTTTTGAATGTTTAAGAAGGGTAACATTTTGTTACCCTTAAGTTTTTATTGTATAATAAGGTTACCTCCTTTAAAAAATTTTAAAATAAATATTCTAATTTATATGGGACCCATTTTGGGTCCTACCTAATTTTAATAAGTTTTGTATGTTTTTCATTATATGATAGGGGGGACAAATTGTCCCCTCTAAAAATATCTATAAATTTTAATCTATCCTTATTGTTTTCTACTTTTTTTATTTTAAAATTAATAAATATAAACCAGATTCATTAATAAACTTTGTTTTATTATCTATTTTATTGACGCCCTGTTTTAGGGCATCTGAAAAACATGTTTGTACATCAATTTCTAGGGTGTCATAATTTGTGACACCTATAATTTTTATGTAAATTAATTTATCATTATTATGTAAATGTAACTGTTGGTTACACTTGATATATTTTAAGTTTTATATATTTTTCTTTTACATTATCAATTAAAACTTTTCTAGAATTTTTATATTTTAAAATATTACAAATATCTTTTCTTTTAAACCAAGGTTTATTTTGTTTATTAAATACAATTAATTTATTATTAAATATAAAATTATTGTTAATTAAATAAATTATTGTTTTTATTATTTATGTAGATAAATTTTATATTACAAATTTTGTTTTAATCTTAAATATACAATACTTTTAATATTTTCATTATTTATTTGATTTCCATCACTATCTTGAATAGATATTACAATATTTTGAATTTTATTTATATTTTTTAAAGGAATATAATCAATTTCATTTGGTTTTTCACTAATTTTTGATCCATATTCAACATTTGGATAAAATGAATATAGAATTTCTGATTCTTTATGTAAATGTGAATGATCTTTATGATTTTCAAAACTAGGATCAACTAAATTACAATGTATTTCAATAACATCAAAAGGTCTAATTTTTGGTAGTTTTATTCCTTTTGTTAATACATTTGGTTCAATCATTTTATCATCTAATCCTAATAAATCAATTATAATTGTTTTTACTATAATTTTAACAGGAGATTTTATTATAATATATGGTCCATCATTTTTCAGTATAAAATCATTTTCATCAAATTTATTAATTTTCTTTTTAAATTCTTTTAAACTATTAATAAAAATATTTTTTATTTCTTCAATTGTATAATTTCCTTTATTTATATCAAAATATTGATCTATAATTTTATCATCTTCATCTTTAATAGAATATCCATAACAGTTTTTATAATCATTTGGTATATTTGATATAAAATTATCTGAATAAAATCCACTTAAACCAATACTATATTTTCCATCTAAATGTATTGGATGTTCTAATCTTAATTCTAGTTTGGATGAATGACCAATTATTTTAAATAATTTCATCTTATTTAAATGGAGAAATTTTTAGAAAACAAAGATAATATAAAATTAGAATCATATGATAAAAATAATAAAAATGATCAACCTATTAGATTATTAATTATAGGAACAAGTGGATCTGGTAAAACTACATTATTATTAAATTTTATTTACAAAAGATTAATTCCATTTTCAAATTTATATATTTTTAGTAAATCATTAGAACAACCATCTTATAAATTATTACAAAAAAGATTTAAAAATATAGAATCAAATATTAATAAACAAATTTCTTATTTTTCATGTGATGATATGATTCCACTAAATAAATGTAAACCAAATTCATTAGTAGTTTTTGATGATTGTATTTTAGAAAAACAAGATAAAATTAAAGAATATTTTATAATGGGTAGACATAAAAATATATCATGTATTTATTTATCACAATGTTATTCAAAAGTTGATATGCAATTAATTAGAAATAATTTAAATATGTTATGCATCTTTAAACAAAATGAACATTATATGAAAAAAATATATAATAATTTTGTTGGATCAGATATGAAATTTGATAAATTTAAAACTATTTGTAATGATTGTTGGAAAGAAGACTATGGATTTTTAACTATTAATTTATTGAAAAAATCAAATGATGGAAAATATATGAAAAATTTTTCTGATATTAAATAATGATAATGGCTTGTTGTATGTTTGATTCAATAATTGATAGAATATTTATTTTATTAGTATTATTTATTTCATTAGTATTTATATATTTAATGAAAATTACAGAAATAAAGTAAAATAAATTGTGTTTAACATAATTAGTGTTTATGTTAACATGATTTGTGTTTGTGTTAACATGATTTGTGTTTTGTGTTAACATGATTTGTGTTTTGTGTTAACATGATTTGTTTTTATGTTAACATAATTTGTGTTTGTGTTAACATAATTTGTGTTTTGTGTTAATATGATTTGTGTTTATGTTAACATGATTTGTGTTTATGTTAACATGATTTGTTTTGAACCTAAATTTTTCTTTGTAATAAATGGATAAAATATCTGTTAATGAAGCTAAAAAATTAGATGATATTGAGAAAAAATTAATAAAAGAATTTAAAAATCAAATTAAAATTGAAGATAATTATGAAAAAATTAAACAAAAAGCATATGAACCTATAACATCAGCAATTGGTAAAGTTGAAAATAAAATTGGTGAAGTCTTAAATGAAAATAAAAACCTTATGGAATTGGTACCTATTGTTAATAATTTTGCCAATATATCAATACCAGAAACTGAAGAACTAAATTTACCTTCAAGTACTCCATTTAGACCAATCAGACAACCAATAATTCAAGAAGAATCGACATTTATTGACCCAAATTTAATTTCACCTCAAACATTAGATAAAATTATTGGTCCATTAGCACAAAAATATTTACCAAGAACAAAAGATGATAAATTTGGTTTATATTGGAATAAACATAAAAAATCATTTATGATTGGTGATAAAATAACTGTAATTGATAATGATGATTTAATAATTGATGATAAAAAATATAATGGAACACATGGATTATGGAGATTGTTAACTTATGAAAAGAAACCAGATAATAATTTATATACACAAGATGATTTAAATAATTATTCAAAAATTTTATGGGAAACTAATTCAATTTATAAAAATAATGATCCAAATAGTAAGAAACCAAAATCTAGTAAAGGTGATAAATATATTAATTTAATTAAACATATTTGGGAATTAAAAGATGAAATTGAAGGTTCAGGAATCAGACAATATACAGAAAATAAAATTGAATATAGATTTATAGATGATTTAAATAAATTAGATAATATTATTAATTATATATATGCACAAGAAAAAGCTGGCAATAATAATTTTTTAAATGAAAAGAAAGCAATTAAAGACTTTATATCAAATAAATTAGATGAATTAATTGAAAAACCTGAAGGAATTAAGTATTTAAAAAGAATTTTGGCAAATATTTCATCACCATTATTAAAAGATGGATCAGGTATTTTAAATAATGTTATAAATAATTTACCTTTTGAATTACATGTACCTGGTTATCAATATCTAGGGCCTGGAACTAAATTGAATAAAAGAGTAAAAAGAGGTGATCCTGGAATAAATGATTTAGATAAAGCTGCTAAAGAACATGATTTATTTTATAGAGATCATAAAGATACAAAATCTAGAAATGAAATAGCTGATAAAATTTTACAAGATAAAGCATGGGATATAGTAACATCAAATGATCATAGAATTGGTGAAAGATTAATTGCATTACCAACATCAGGTGCTATGTGGATGAAAAGAAAATTTGGTATGGGTTTAGAAGTAGGATTAAAATTTTAATAAAATTAATTATATTAATCTATATTATAAAAAACTATAAATTTTTTTCTTAATAAATGGAAAAAACAAATATAAACTTGACAGATAATCAAAAATCAAAAATAAAATTAGCATTTAAAAATAAAAAATCAGTTATAATTCAATTTAATATTGATCAATTTAATGAAAATGGAAAAGATATTATATTATTATCTAAAAGGCAAATTAATAAACTAAATAAACATAAAAAATTAAATAAAGGATTAAGATTTGAATTTTCATATAATCAATTAAAAGAAATAAAAAATGGTGGATTACTAAAAGAAATTTTAGATTTTGCTGATAATATACCTATAGTTAAAAATTATACACCAAATGTTAGAAAGGGAGCAAAAGTAGTAAAATAATCTATAATTCCTAAATTTAGAAATTTTGTTGATTGGTTAGATCATGAATTAAAAAATGTAGAAGGATCTGGTTTAGATAAAAAAACATTAAAATATATGAAGCAAAATTATAAAAAAATTTTGAACCACTAACATTAGGTGAATTAGAAAAATTGTGTAAAAATATAAAATATTTTAGAGGTGTATTTATGAGAGATATATTACCTAATAAAGTTAATAAATTTGAATGTGGAATTATAAATTTAGATTCATTTGATGGAAATGGAACTCATTGGGTTTGTTATTATAAAAAAGATAAAATTAAATATTATTTTGATTCATATGGAAATATAGTTAATAAACCACCAATAGAATTAGTTAAATATTTAGGAAAAGATAATATATTTTATAATGATAATCAAATTCAAAATTATAATGATCCACCAATTTGTGGTCATTTATGTATTTTTATATTAAATGAATTAAATAATAATAAAAAATTTGATAATATAATAAATAAATTAATCCTTAATAAATATGGATTCACAAAATATATTTGATCTGTTTGGAAGACAGAAAAAACATCCAATTAATATTAAAGAAGATTATATAAATTCTAAATTAAATATATTTTTTAATAATTTTAGTAAAAGTTTTAAAAGTCATGTAAAAAAGACTGAAAATCTAGTAAATGCTATTGGTTTATCAAAAAATTATATAAGTATTAATGGTAAAAGAATTGTTAATGTTAAACCAAGTATAAATAAATATGATGTTGTAATAAAATCAGAATTAGATGAAGTTTTAGATTCAATTATTAAAATTGGTAATGATCATTCAGAAACTAAAAAGGATTTAAATAAAATTACAGACTTTTTAATTAATATTGGAAAATATGTTGAAAATTTAGAAGAAAAATTAGAAAAAGAACTAAAATTTCTATTTGATGGAGTCAATGAATCCATAAAAGAATTAAATGCTGAAATAATACTAATTAAAGATGATATAGATAAATTACAATAATTATTTTATATAAATGGAGTTGATTTATTGTCTTAAATGTAAACAAAAAACTAATTCTAAAGATATTCAGATAATAAAATTGAAAAATATAAATGTAATTAAATCAAAATGTTGTATTTGTAATTCAAAGAAAAGTTGTTTTACAAAATTTTCTCCCTAATAAATGGCTCTATACAGTTCATTTGATTTATTCATTATCAGAAACCAAAATCAATTAAACAAAGATGATTGGGATGATATTTCTGAAAAATATGAGTTGAGTATTAATATGATGAGATTGTTTCAAAATAAATTAAATTGGCAAAAAATTGCTCAACATCAAAATTTAACTATAGATTTTATTACTGAATTCATAAATTATCAATTAAAAGATTATATTGATTTGATTTGTAAATATCAAGATTTAACTGAATATTTCATTCATGATTATGCATTTACATTAAATTGGGAATTAATTTTAGAACATCAAAAAATATCAGCAAAATTTATACTTGATCATGCTACTGAAATTGAATATTTTAAAAGTAAAAATGAAATTGATACATAAAATTATAAAATTTGACATCATAAAATTATAAAAATCTTACTTGTTTTAAAAAAGCTTTTGATTTAAAAAATTTATCCTTAATAAATGGCTGATTACAAAAAATATGTAAATGATATTGAAAGAGCTGAATACAAAAATTTCTATCCATTATCTAAATTACATTTAAATGAACCTAATAAAAAAACTGAATTTAATATAGATTTTGGAGATGGATTTTGTACTTCTAAATTTCAATTTTATATATCTGGTAAATTGACTAAATCTGATGGAAATGCATATGATAATGGTGCTAATATAAAATTAATTGATAATTTTGTTCCATTTTTATTTTCAAAAATTGAAGTTAGAAAACATAATAAATTGATTGATGAAATTGAATATCCTGGTCTATTAAGTACAATTAAAGGTACTATAACTTATTCAAAATCAGAAATAAATCAGATAAATAATGGTTTTGAATCAAATTTTAAAAATAAATTTGAAGCAATTGGTAATTTATCTCATTTTGGATTAGGATTTTTTGAAAATGTAAATATTCCAATATACAAAGGAGGTTTTAATATAACATTTATTAGATCAGAAGATAATGATGCAATTTTTAGATGGAAAACTAAAAAGGCTGATGGATCTTATGATAATGCTACATTACCAACTGAAGGTAAAATAACAATTGATGAATTTTTTATTAGAGTTCCTATAATTGAATACAAAACAACAAGTAAAATTCAATTAATTAATGAACTAAGCAAATTTGAAAAAGTAAATTTTCATTTTAATCATTGGCAATGCATTGAACAAAAAAATATTACAGGAAAGAATTTAAGTTTTGATATAACAAATATCTATAGAAATATTTATAATCCAAAATTTATTATAATTGGATTTCAAAAATCAAGAACAAATGATCAGTTATTTGATACTTCTAAATTTGATAGTATGTATGTAAAAAATATAAGAGTAAAACTAAATGGTCATTATTACCCTGATGAATTGGAAAATTTTGATATAAACAATGAAAAATTTAGAATTATGTATGAAATGTATCAAGATTACAAAAAAGTTTATTATATTAGTAGTAAAATGTATTATAGTCCAACAGAATTTCTAGATAATAGACCAATTTATGTAATTGATACTACAAAAAATCCAACAAATATTTCAAGTTCAAAAAATGATATTATTATTAATGCAGATTTTGATTATGATATAGTAGCTACTAGTAAAACAAATTGTTATATTATTATTGTATCTGAAAAATTACTTGAATATAATATAATCAAAAATGATATTACTGAAATTAATTAGAATGAATTATTACTATTTTAGTCAAATTTATTGAAAAAATACTACTAACATTTTAAATTACCTTATGAAAAGTCGACTATTAATTTTATTGAAAAAATACTTATAAAATGTGATAATTTTACTTGTTTTTAAAAAAAAATTTATTTTGTAGATAATTTTAGGCATATTTGTTAAAAATTTCATTAAAATTGCATATTTTTTATGACAATTTGACAAAAGCTGAAAATTGGCCAAAAAGTGGCAAAAATATTGCATAATTGTACTGAAAAACTATGGAATTTGTTTGATTTTTGATTGTCTCCAAAAGTGTCCTAGGAACCCCATAGTACTATCTACTTGTATGTATGTATATACATATTTATGAAAATGAACGAATGGTGTTTTTGGCTTCTGGGGACCTCAAAATGAAAAAGTAAAGTGGTCCCGGGCTTAGGTCTTACCATGGCTACCACCGTAATAGCATATTCCCTATAGGGAAATTCGCTAAAACACGTAAATAATCAACGATTTACGTGCATTTAACATTAATTAATTTAATGTGAAGAACTTAAACATTATTTCAATTTTGATAAACCCTATAAAGATTTTTTTGGAAAATTTTCCTTTAAGAAGACGTCCCGCAGAGGAAGTCTTAGGGGAAGGTCGGGTAGTATCGGACACTTAAGCTTTTTTTCGATTTTCTAATTAGTGATAAAAGAAATGATAATTTACTATGTAAAATATCAAATGTTATTTATACACACATTTAATATAATAACTATTATATGAATGTATGTACCACTTTTCCACACTTTTTCTAACCCTTACTTTCGAGCCCATTTGATTTTTGGAGGGTAGTATCGGACAAGATTAACTACAACTGCTTGTAGCTAAAATAAAACCACTTGCAGTCTGAAAACGCGATTTTATTGTTACAAATTGCTTAAACACTGTAAAAAACTTAACTATAAGAATAAAAAATTGGTTTTCACTACCAGTTTGTTTTTTTTTTTTTTTTTTTTTTTTTTTTTTTTTTTTTTTTTGCTGATTAACCTAAGTCTAAATAAAGGAAATTGAGTTTCAAACTCACAAAATTAAGATCACTTTGGCTCAAAACATTGTTGGTGTTTCCATTTAAAGTCTTTTCTTCTTTGCTTCGTGCCAAACACAAATATCATACACTTATAATAGAGATGGCTGTCCTCAAGCTGAGCACAGTTTTCGGGAGGCCAACTCTTGCAATGTGAATATTGTATCCAGTTTTCTTGAAATGTCTCATCACAAATAATGCAATGTGTTTCAGACCTACTTCTTTCTTCAAACTGTAATTGCCTTTTTGTAATTTTTTACATTTAGTCTATGTCTTTTGCCCTTTTCAAAACTTTCTTATTTTCTTCCTTTGAAGGCCTTGGTCCATTATTTATGTTTTTAAGTCTATCTATGCGCTTTTTATTTTGTTATTTTTCTCTCTAATGATGTTCGAAAACCTAAAAATAAATAATGGGAGTTAATTATTGATTACGTTAAGTTTTTTTACAATTATTTCAACAATTTACAACCTATCTATTCTGTCCGGTACTACCCGACGCGAGCTTGTCCGATACTAACCGACTGACATGGTCCGCCATTTTGACTACCACTTCCATAATAACCAAACTAAAATAACCATTCACCTACAAAACAAAGTAAAGCCTCTGTACTATCAAATAGTGGTGTTGAATCATAAAAGTATTGACTCAGTTTAGCACGCTGATGTCTCAAACATACGTACGTGCACATAAATTGTCACAAAAACAAAAAGAAATGTAACAACACAGACGATTGTTGAGGCACGAAACGCATAATGGCGCTCACATAGTCTTTCTCCTTGGTGCTTCTGCTGATGTCCTAGTCAGTGCTACCTCTAGCGGCAAAAGCTGGAAACAGCGTTTGTCCGATACTACCCGCCGTCCGATATTACCCGACTTTCCCCTAAACAATATTTATTTGTACTATTTGTAACATGATTTTTTTCATGAGTAGGCCTACTCAAAGAATGTACCAATAATTTTAATAAAAAATTTTATAAATAAAAATATTGATCGCTGGATTGATGAAGATTACGATTTCCATATTTTATTTGAACCCTCAACATCGCTGCTTTGACTCACTCAAAATTTTCCGACAAGACAATATTTCCAGTTGTTATATTGCTCAACCCAAAAATAAAAGATCGAATTCCGAACTTTGTTTCCATTGCTGTAATTTTTTATCATTATTTAACAAGTTACATTACATGGTGAGTACCAACGTCACGGTTTTAGCATTAAAGCCAATAAAGCGCTAAATACACAAAAAAAAAAAATGAATAACTAACCTAATTGATACAAGTTCACCACGAATATTATTTGACGAATCAGTTCCAGTGGCAATATTAAAGAATACATATTTAAAAGTACGAAGTACAGTATTTCTGATCAGTTTTTGTGCCATAGTAAAGATTAGGCATTAGATATTAGTCCATATTGAATCCTAGACCCAAGCAGGCGGAGTAATCTCTCTATGAGCAGAGGTCCCCTGTGGGAATCTAACCACCTGGCGTTTTTTGTAACCGGCGATGCGGGCTGGGGGGGACGCAGTGTAAAGTTCTAAACATTGAATTATTAAAAACATTATCATAGTTATTTCAACGAGTAATCAAATATTCATATGGATCAAATTGGATTAAGGTTTTCAAGTTTGGTTAGACATTTTATTTTATTTAAGGTAATATCAAATTTTAAGCATACTTAAAATTGTTGAAAACTTCATTAAGTAGTTTACAACAAAACATAACTGTGGCAATTGTAGCAATATACTGAGCATTATCATTATTTTTATTAGCCTTGTACGTTGTCATATTTGTTACTAAATAGAAATAAAAAATCTCTATTATTTATTTTAAAAAATATATAAGGCATTATCTACTTAAAAGTTATCTGTGAAAATTTTACAAACTTCATACATAAATATTTATTAAGTTTACAAGAACTATTTTCTAACATAGATTTTGTAACTATACCTTGTAATAAAGGTTCTATTGAAAGCGAAGATTTTTATTTTTAATAAAATCTTTTATAAACTAATAATTGAATCTTAACTAAAATCTTCGCTAGGTGGGCAGTAACTAATATTTGATAAAAAACTGCTTGGCAGAAAAATATACATGCTAAATCCCACAGTATTCTCATGGAAAATTGTATATTGGGAAAGAGATGGAGATAATACTGTAAGGTGTCCGTCCTTAATCAGCTGATCAGCTGTCTTCTGCATTTGTCTCATTTGGAATGTTAATGTTTTAAGATTTGTAAAAGGATAATTCCCTTTGAATGGCAGTTTTGAGTATGCGCTTTTATTATTATTAAAAACATTTTTACAATAAAAATAAATTACTGAGAAATATAATGCCATTAAATATGTAGAGTTTGGTAATTATTTAGCCCCAAAGTTTTTTGAAAATGAAGCAAAAATATCCCGGGAAATTCGCTGAGTACGTAGGTCTGCTGCGACATGGGTAGGCCTATCTATAATTTAAGATCATCATGTTTGTTGTCATCGTGTAAATCATTTGGCCTATAAATGTTTCTTATCCATTTCATTTTTAAGTATAGTTATGATTATATAAATACTGTAATCATAAGTGATATTCTGAAACTATTATCATAAGAAAATTAAATATAGAGAGGTTTGTTTATATTTATTTGTGAGTAAAAATCATCTTCAGGTACAACGTATTTACTTAAAAAGAAAAAAATCTTAAAAAATAATTACAAACGTAGGAACTATTCTAAGGACTGCATTTACTCCTGAGGTCCAGGAAAAACGTTATAATACACACAAAAATTGTTTTGAAAAGGAAACCGTCAGTATTAACAATTTTTTCTTTACTTATGTTTAACCCCTCTGAGAACCAAATAATTTAACACCGAGGAGAGACGCCATGAGAACCAAATGAGGATGCCTTTTCATGATTAAACCATAGACAGAGACGCCACACGCGCTCCGCCACAACATGTCACATGTGAAATATTCATCCGTTTTACCTCATGTGTCGGAAAGGCGTTTGTTTGAAAACAGTATAGGCTATCTTTTGAAATTTCTTAGTAGTCATACCTATTTTAATTAATTAAAGTGCTTAAAACTGTGTTTCATTTGCAGCTTTAATGCATTATACTGCACCGTTATTAAATTTTATATTGAGGAAAAATAGCAAATTATTATAAAGCGGGCATGCATTAAACATTTTAGATGATTTATATTTATTTTTTATACACTGTATCTTCACAATTTAGTATTGGAATTTTCAAGCTGTGATTTAAAGCGTTATTAAAAATAATAATTTTCGTGTTACCTAATTTGACAAGAACCGTTTAGTGTAGGTGTAGCAGAAGCAAAGGCAACAGCCCCACTACTTAAAATATTATTGATTTATCGTCAAAATAATGTGACAGTTTAAATGAGATTGTGCCTCTGGAGTGATAGCTATTCTCTTGTACGTTTACTGAATGTGTGTGTGTGTGCATACAGAAATATCCGCGTATTTGATTTTTTTAAGTTTACCATTTACTATTAGGACATTCTATACAAAATACAAACAAAAATTTCTGCAAAATAACATGTTTTGTACTAAAAATTTAATCGTGCTTACGTTTAAAATGGAACATTGCTACGGTTAATATAAATTTCTTTATATAAATAGTAAAAACCAAAACTTCAAAAAACTCTGTGCAATTTGGTTAAACCATGTGGGTAAGGCTTGTGATCTACTTTAACAGCAATTATAAAATAATCCCTGGTAGTTATTCCCGTTTTTTCCTGTAATAGGTTCGTCTTTAAACATTTTAAAAGACAATTTATAATTGGTATTATGTGAACAAACTTTTAAAATTTTTTTGTACATTTAAATAAATAAGAAGAAATTAAGTAAGTAAATGAAAGTTCTTCAATTGTATAATCAGAAACAATATCTAACGTCAGATAAAACTAATAGAAAATATCGTGGGAATTGCATGGCTATTACATAACCTGCAAATAATACACACACACACACACACACACACACACACACACACACACACACACACACACACACACACACACACACACACACACACACACACACACACACACACACACACACACACACACACACACACACACACACACACACACACACACACACACACCGACTGATTTTATCACAATACTTTACATTTTTTACCAGTTTTATGCTTTCAAGTCTAAAATTTTATTTAGTGGGTACTAAATTGAACCAATTATTAACATTCCGAAATCTGCGATGATACAAAGAATACAGTTTTGAATCCATTAAATAAAAAAATATATAATTCATAATCAACAGAGATCTTGCAGTTAAAAAAAATAATGCAATTTGTAAATGATAAAGTAGGAAAAATTTATTATTTTTATCAAACAAAAATAATTACAAGATCATTTAATAAAACTAAATATGAATACATTATCTTGTGGACATGTCTTACCCCCATAAAAATTATTTTTCAAATAGGTGATGTATTACACCCGTTTAAATTATGAGTAACCTTAAAAATATTCAGAACATACGTTGGGCTGCTTTTTGTGAGATTGGCTTGAATAAAAGATGATTTGAGCATTTCTCAAGACATTTTTCATGTATAGCCTAAAGAAAAGCCTGGAACATATTTGTAGCCTAAACAATCATATTGAGGAGAACTTCTTATACATTATGGAATTATTGTACTATGTTTTTCGTAATAAAGCGTTTTTTATAATTTAAATATTTGTGTAACTCTTGGGCTTTATGTTTCTAAAGTAAAAAGTTAAGTAAAAAATAAATAAAAAACAAAGTTATAAATTTGAAACTTATGGAGTAATTAAAAAAAAAAAATCATTGTCTTAAAAAAAAATTATCACAACACTTATAAATCGAGTTTATAATCTAAATGTTTTAATTGTTGTTAATATTTAATTAATTAGTATATTTATAAGAAATCAAAAACAAACTTTCCTTACAAATAGAAGGCATGAGGTTACGTTGTTTTGCTTGAAGAGACGGAACTGGCAGTAACAGTAACTAGACACAGAGTAAGGTTTTTGCTCTGACACTTGACTCAAGCAGGTCAAGAATTACAGTATTACTGTTAAGTTTTTTCTGCTCCCTTGTTATGTTTTACTAGATTTTAAAAGATTGTTATAGTTCTTGTAGTTGTTGCTACTGCTGCTGTTTTTTGTTGCTGATTCAACATGATCTTAAACCAATTATTCAAGATTTTAATATTTACATAAACAATTGTACGGAGAATGGTTTTCACTTTATAATATAGTCATCATGAAAATTCTATACTATAATACGAGCAATGCCTGAAGGGATGTGTTGTAATATGTCGTAGGCTAATTAAATAAAAATTTGTATATAATATAGGCTATTATAAATTCTACCCGTAGGCTATAATTGTTTTGCCTAGTATATTTGTATCTCAGGGGTGGTAATTTGCCGTTGGTTGAGTCTAAATAAGTGTGTTTTGAATGTTATATCACTACGTGTAGTGTTCGGCCCTAGCACTTTCGTGCAGAGCAAATGCCGTGTAAATGCGTGTGAAGTGTTAGGGTCGCAGCGACAGCGGACAGCCGGGGCAGGCAAGTACCCTTGTTGGTATAATGTTTATGAGTGTGTGTGAGTGTAAATGTGATAGAAATTGTACCTATGCTAATACCTTACCGTTACCCAAGGAATAATTAAGCACTCAATATAATTTACGGACTTTTAATATCTTTTAAAACACAACACAAAACTAATTAATACAATACAATACTTCTAAAACGAGCCCCATAACACCACCCCCCACCAAACGGTTTGCAAATGTAGCCACATAAAAGAACACACGATGCTCACTTTATCACTGTTCCATGGCAACAGAAATGGTTGAATGACCTTGAGAACGAGCCCCTTAACACCACCCCCTACCAAACGGTTTGCAAGTGTAGCCACCTAAAAGAACCCACGATGCTCACTTTACCACTGTTCCATGGCAACAGAAATGGTTGAATGACCTGTTGAATGACCTTGAGAACGAGCCCCTAACCACACCCCACGGTTTGCAGCAGTAAACACATAAAATAATACACGATGCTCACCTTACCACTGTTTCATGGCAACAGAAATGGTCGAATGACCTTGAGAACGAGCCCCTTAACACAACCCCCTTAAACGGTTTGCAGCTGTAGCCACATAAAAGAACACACGATGCTCACATTAACATCGTTCCATGGCAACAGAAATGGTTGAATGACCTTGAGAACGATCCCCTTAACACCACCGGGTTTAGATTTGGAAAATGACAGTTTTTCGCACGGCCAGTGGTGTGCTTTTACGAGTTGGTATTTCTGAACATTTTTACATCCATACACTAAATCAAAAGACAAAAACTATTGTTTATCCTTTGGTCTTACACTTACAAAATAATTAATATACTTACTTTCTGTTCCATTGACTTTTATTTATATTAAAAACTAATAAAGTAGCTTTATTTCAGTAAACAACATAATTTGGGTGCAGCAAGTGTATGGTAGTAAATTCATATATAAGTTCCTTATACGTTATTTCAGGATACCTTTTTTATACAATAGAAGGATTAGTAATGGTAAAATTATGCCATTTAAAATATTTGTTGCGATGAAATACATCCATTTGAACGATTAAAACAAAATCGTCGCATTTCAACGTAACTAAATATCGACACCTAGGAAATTTTTAAACACATTTAGTGGTTTTGGAAATCGTTAAATTTAATTATAACAATGGTCAGTACATGTACAACGTTCTTTTCGCAACACTCAACTAGTTAGGTTCAAAACCATTCATTTAAAGACACAAAACAAATATTATTCAAATATTTTAAATGCAGAATGAGTCATTTATTGACTTGCTCAATTAATTGAGACAGCATGTTAGGCTGATCCCCCCTGAACGACCAGTGGTTGGAGGGGGCGATGTTGGTGTGGAATGTTGATCTTGGCCGCCGAGTAATTGAAAAACTTGACCTCTCTCTCACACTCTCTCCATCTGCGACAGTAAAAAATAATAAACCTCAGAATAAAAAAAACCATGGAAGTAAAATAAAGTAGAATGCTAGATTTATTGATTTTAATTTAATATTTAACAAAAGCTATGTTAGCTAATAGGAAACTTAAAAAATCGAGACACTGCATACTCGACTCTTTTAAATCAGGAAAAATCTCAATACTGTATCCAATATTTATATATTAAAAGAGTGCATTTAAGGGTTTATTACTAAACGGATCCATGGCCATTTTGGTGTCAATGGATTTCTCGTGGCCCCATGATGATAGGAAACATAAGGAATTCCTTAGAAAATGCCTTATAACTTCGTAAAATTAAATTAAGACCTTATTTAGAAAACTCTAAGAAATTATTTTGTCGATTTGCTTACTGCTCCAGGTGATCCAGGTTCTACACTAATATTTCATACCACTACTGACAAAATATATTCAGTAAACAAAGCAGGAAACTCCCATTCTACCATCAATGACAGATGATAACAAATGAAAGGAATGATTGATTAAGATTGCAGTATTTTTGAGAGCAGTAAAATAAATAGTTAACAGCTGAATAGTTTAGATTGTTCATAATATAAAGAGAGTTTACTTACTGTAGATGTTTCCATTTACTGTATTTAAACTTACTAGTGGCCTTGTGCGTAAATTGCGCATTTTGAAATACAGTATATTTTCTTATGTTTTTAAAAAATCACCTACAGTAGCCTACAATTTAAAGAAATTATATGACTTTAAACATTAAACATGAAGAAGAACATTTGCGTACAAAAAACAAAATATAACTGTTTTTACAATATTTGTTTTGTTTATGCAGTGACAGAGATATATTTTTGTTTTCAATCTGGCTTAAAATTTCATCTGGAAGTAACCAGCTAGAGGAAAATTCATGAAAGTTCCCCGTAATTTATGACGGGCAGTTAGCTAGTATAAAATAAATAAGTGTTAGAAAGACATTTTTAAACAAAAAAATAAAAGGCTCGAGGTTCTAAGAAAAATCAATTTACAAGAAAGTTTTAAGAAAGGGAGCAAGGTAGCACTGGTGGAACTTGTGGAATAAAAGGTACCAATTGCGTCCTGAGTATCCTTAAAAAGAATCATCAAACTAATCACATTTTTAAATCATTAACTGTCATATTCATAACTTTATATTAATTATACGTCATAATAAATTAGGTACGGTAATAACAAGCTATAAAACCGTATATTTTCCAGTGGGAAATTCTGATTTTGAACATGGAGATTCTTCATTACTCATGATTAGCGATGACTGATAGACAGGATCTGGAATCGAAATACTGGCCAATGCAATAAAATACAGGATTGTTGAGGTATAAATACCTAATTTATTACAAACAACCCAAAATCTGTCAAAAAAGAACAACAAATATACCTTAGCTCTTTTTGCTGTATAATATTCGCTGGTGTTTTGTTGCAAAGTTTTCTAAACTAAATCGATGGCCGATAACTTCCTACCACAATTAATTGTAATTTTTTAAAGGTTTTTAATAAAGTAAATGCTGTCGTACAGTTCCTTTGATATTACACCCACAAAATCAAGTTTGTTCCTTCACCATAATATTTTAATCATTTTCTGAGTTTTATTATGGAAAAACTTTGTCAGAAAGTTTGATAGAAACTTTGATAGAAACAAACTTTGATAGAAAGTTTGCATACATTTTTACTGTGTTTAAAAAGAAACGAGTGGGGATTTGTGTCAAGTAGGGGCCCTTACGGAAAAAGCCGCAAAAAATAAAAAAATAGTAACAAAAACTTAAAAGAATTTAAAATTCGTTGAATATGTAAGTGGTGGTGCAAGCGGTATTCCGTTGTAACATAAGTTATGTTACGAGGTACGCGACATACGAGCGAGGAAGAGGTTGATGGTAAATCTTTCCATGTTCACAACAATGGAAAATGAAAGACGAGCCCGAGCCGTCACTAGTAATGCGTTCGGGAAGTCACTACTCATTCATACCCAGACAAACAATATTCATATTTGACGATAAATTTTCATGTAAAAATTGTGAAAATTAAGTTTTGCCATGCATTGCGAATGTATGTAAAAGTGAATCAGGACCTTTTCTGTTAAACGGATGTGAATATTTTTTGAAGTTGGAAAATGTTTTAATGCAAATCAAACATTATTAAGGTGGGTTTGAATAGTTTTTACATAATAACCAAAAGAATTAAAATCAAAACACAGTAACACTTTAACCAAAGAAATTTAATCGAAAACCAGAAAACTTTCTTTTAATTTTCGTCTTCCTCAGTAACTCTAGAGAAAAAATGCTAAATGTATTTGAGTATTTTCTCGAACAGGACTTCTGGGCCGGATCACTGCTGTCACTTGAACCCACACAAGTAGCTGTAGAGAACTGTCCGTAAAATTTACCATTGTTGTTAATTGCTTGATTTAATGTTACCCACAAGGACACTTCACTAAACTCAGAAACAAGCATTAAAAGCACTGATGATAACGGAGCAATAAGATAACGAGACTTATCGTGCAAAAAATGTCGGGCTGGTTCAATCCATGCAAGTCGCTAAGTGCGGCAGTAACATTCAGTCAACGCGATAATTTTGGTAAAAAGAAATAAAACCTCCTCTAAAATGACGTTAAAATAAAATAGCCATAGACAAATATTGAAACTTGCATTAATTTGGTATATAAGTACGGAAAAATTTTGGCAGTTGTTTAACGGAAAAGGTCCTGGAAGCTTTAAACCTTACCAAGTTGGTTTTCCTGGATATAATTTTATGTCAAAAATAATTTGAGATAATAATGTTTGGCCATGCTTGTCAATTTTTTAAAAATGTAATCCTTATGCTTTTAAGGTTTGTTTACCTAGATGGTTTTTATAGTGAAATTTGTTCTGATTTCTGAATAACAGGACATTTATTCATTTTACTTTTACAGTTTGGACTAAAGTTCCAGTAATCATATATGCTTTTCCAGTTTACAATGCGTGGAAAGATATAATTATATATTTTGTAAAAACAGGTTATTCACTATGTTTATTAGACAATAATCATATTTATCTACGTCATGAATATATAATATGTTTTAAGCCACTATACATTTTATCCACTATCAAAAAGATAAAACTACAAATTCGATGACCTAAAAATAGCTATTTTATATTTTCTTTGATTTAAATTTACGCATTTATTCTTTATTAACTTCATTAGTTTCAAAACCGAAATGCTAATTGAGCTTTAAAGTTACACTAAAACAATTCAAAAGAAAATTAAAATATTTTATCCAAATTAGGTATAATTTTAATTAATTTTATTGTTATATTATTTCCATGGACTACCCACAGTATTCTGTATTTTCTAATTAAGGCTGATTCAGAGCTTAATACGCGACACGCGCCAGACGTTGCGAGAAGACAAACAACACCAGGTGTTTAAAACCCAACACGATGCCTCTCCTGTTGGGATTACCTATGTTTTCTCTCAGTGAGGATTAGACCTATTTGTTTTGCGAAACCTGCCTGTGTCTTAACAAGACCATGACGTTTCTTCGTTCTGCATTATTGCTCAGGCAAGTAAGCAAGTAGTAAAAAAATTAATTTCATTTTCCTGCGTCAGTCCGAGAAAGAATATCTTCGCACTTGATACGCGTCGCAAAACATATGATTTCCTTATTCATTTTACTTTACACACCCTAAATTTACTTTACGCACTGTTGAGTTACCTTGCGCACTCCAGTGTTTAAACTTCGGATCACAAAACATCATTAGTCAGTAAGGTAACAATGTTTACGCAGGAATTAGGTTTTAAATACTAGTTATAAAAATCTGACCTATTGTTCTTGTCGTCGTTTTCGATCGGAATTGACATAAACATAACCTACAAACCTGCTATGAGACTGTGTGGAGGTGCACAAAATGAACAACTATGACAGTCTTTTCAGTGATTTAAGAGACTTATTCACCCTGACGAGCTTGCAGAGACTGCTGAAACAGAGACTGCTGAAACAGAGACTGCTGAAACAGTGACTGCTGAAACAGTGACGGATGAAACAGTGGCTGCTGAAACAGTGGCTGCTGAAACAGTGGCTGCTGAAACAGTGGCTGCTGAAACAGTGACGGCTGAAACAGTCACTGCTGAAACAGTGGCTGCTGAAACAGTGACTGCTGAAACAGTGACTGCTGAAACAGTGACGGCTGAAACAGTGACTGCTGAAACAGTGGCTGCTGAAACAGTGACTGCTGAAACAGTGACTGCTGAAACAGTGACTGCTGAAACAGTGGCTGCTGAAACAGTGGCTGCTGAAACAGTGGCTGCTGAAACAGTGACTGCTGAAACAGTGACTGCTGAAACAGTGGCTGATGAAACAGTGACTGCTGAAACAGTGACTGCTGAAACAGTGGCTGCTGAAACAGTGGCTGCTGAAACAGTGGCTGCTGAAACAGTGACTGCTGAAACAGTGACGGCTGAAACAGTGACTGCTGAAACAGTGGCTGCTGAAACAGTGACTGCTGAAACAGTGACTGCTGAAACAGTGGCTGCTGAAACAGTGGCTGCTAAAACAGTGGCTGCTGAAACAGTGACGGCTGAAACAGTGACTGCTGAAACAGTGGCTGCTGAAACAGTGACTGCTGAAACAGTGACTGCTGAAACAGTGACGGCTGAAACAGTGACTGCTGAAACAGTGGCTGCTGAAACAGTGACTGCTGAAACAGTGACGGCTGAAACAGTGACTGCTGAAACAGTGGCTGCTGAAACAGTGGCTGCTGAAACAGTGACTGGTGAAACAGTGACGGCTGAAACAGTGACTGCTGAAACAGTGGCTGCTGAAATAGTGGCTGCTGAAACAGTGACTGCTGAAACAGTGACGGCTGAAACAGTGACTGCTGAAACAGTGGCTGCTGAAACAGTGACTGCTGAAACAGTGACGGCTGAAACAGTGACTGCTGAAACAGTGGCTGCTGAAACAGTGACTGCTAAAACAGTGACGGCTGAAACAGTGGCTGCTGGACAGTGGCTGCTGAAACAGCGACTGCTGAAACAGTGACTGCTGAAACAGTGACTGCTGAAACAGTGACCGTTGAAACTAGCATGCGGATCGTGCGCAAACATTTCTCCCGAGTACAGAAAATTGGCACTGGGAACTTGTTGCATAAATTGTCATTTCGTAACAGGGGTATTTTATGCAACCTCTCAACAGCTAGTCAATATTTTAGTGTTCCACTGCATAGAATCTCATCCTTGGAATTATTTAAGATGATTAATTTGTTGTTAACCTAAGTTTGTCTGACTATTTTAAAACTATTTAAATGATTAAATGTTTGTAATCTTTTAAAAGTAGTACTTTGTAAAATTGCGTATATCGTAAATTTATTGCATCTGCTAACAATGTTTCAAAGACATAGCATTATTTCTACACTACTTTGAAAAAAAATCATTCTAGAATTGTTGTCCAATTTCTGCAACTTCATACAAAACAAATTTAGCTTCAAGAGACTTTTAAACATACAATTGATTCGGTCGATTTTTACTTTGATATTGTTATAGAAAGACAATAATACGCAACAAATTACAAGTCGTTAAGGAAGTGTGGGGACTTAACGTCCTCTCAGAAACAGCTGGGTGTGTTTGTCACTGTTCAACTCAGACTTATGACGTGTCCTTAATGTAATGTGAGCTTTAAGATCCTATCAGTGAAATATATAGTGTATCATTGATTCTGACATCTTTGCCACTCTTGATAGGGCAGTTTTTATATGTTCGCACGAATTTATTTTGTATTTAGCGAATAGCACTAATTTTTTATGTTTTAAAGAGATTTAAATGCAATATTTGGTTTGGTAATGGGGATTGAAAAGGTTAGGGCCCAAAAAAATCGAATTCAATTCAACATGTTGGTTAAGGCACACTTCACAGTAATTTATGGAGTTTTATGGATCCCATAATATATTCAAGTATTGGAGAAAGCACTTACAGAAATAACACACAACTTGTCATAGATATCCTTCACTGTTAATATGATGAATTACCTAGTAAGTTATAGTAGTCTAATATTTATGGTTATCACTTCCATAGGCCTAATGCCACAAAAGAGTAAATGGAACATTTATAACTTGAATTGTTTATGGGCTAAAAATCCATATTTCATAATGGTAAAGGTCGGGGGTTAATTATTGTGGTGGTGTATTTTATTAGTTGAAACCACTTTAAATCGTCAATTCGAGGGAAAACACATTTATTCTTCTTGACATGTTAATTTTAAGCCATAAGATGTTAATTAGGTCTTAGAAAAAGCAATAGCTCGGTAGTGGGATTGATCTTAGGATTCAAGTAATATTTTCAGTGCATTATTTAATTAGATATAGGGTTCTCATTATGCGCTGTACAAGCCTGGCTGCTCATAAAATAAACGTATTCTGTATTATTAAAAGGGACGTTTATACAAAATGTTACACTTACCATCTTTAGGTTTTTTACAAAATAATTTTTAGGTACCATGCACATATTATGTTACGTACTTTTGGGTCACGAGAATATTTATGTAATTAATCTTTTAGTTCGTGAGCCACAATAAAAAATAGTTACGTTTTGTCAGGATTCGCTCAGTAAGAAAGCAGGGTTAATTCCATGGTTCACGACGTAAATACCTAATCTAATTGAATGGCGAATGCCGAAATATATTATTATATTTACTTCGTTGGTTTTTCACCCATGTGACGTCCTGATAAAATTATTTGATCATATAATAAAGTTGATTAATTTAATTACATTTTTCTTCACCCAAGATAGGCGATTAATTGATTTAATGGTCGAAATAGAATATGACTGATTTATAAAACCTAGGATTGAGGATTAAGATTTAGAATTCAAATGATTTAAATACACCAGAACGTACCGTTTCGCAGCCGTCTGCGATAACGAAAATGCTGCCCTGGCTTGTCTCAACGGGCAGTTTACTTGGTTCGTTCACCAAATTAAATCGGTAATAACTAAAACGAACTTAATTAATTAAAAACCTTCCTCTCAAAGATAAATTAAATTAGAAATATAGATCTGGGACAACGTGTCCGACGAAACGAAACAATAACAATAAATTAAAATACTAAAATAATCGCTCAGGGGATTATAAATGGAATAAAATCTCAAACTGAATGATTAAAATGGTAAATATATTTCTAATCTTTACAACTTACGTAAAGTACAACGAAATTCAGAGTAACGAGAGTTCTAAACAATCGTATGACGTATCGTGGATTATATTTTCTTTAGAATAATCTTCATAAATCGATAAATAATAAAAGTCGGTGGTTTTATTTATTAACGTACTAATTAACTTATGTACTTACGGTAGTGTATTTTCTATAGAGCTTAAACACTCAATGAACCTATAATTTCACTATCTTTAGGTAAATATCACAATTTTAAAAGACTTTTCAATATAGAACCAGCTTAAAAAGCTAAAATTAACATAATAGATTAAAATTATGATGAATATTGATAGAGACGAAGGAAGATTCTCGCATCAGCGAATCCCTGTATGTCAATATTCCAACAATAGGCCTATCTTAAATTTTTGCCTATTTAATTGTTCCTTAATCTCGACCTTAATCCTAACAGTTTGATTTCCATTTTTCAAGTTTCAGTGAGTACTAATAACAACAATTAAAAATAATTAATATTTACATCCCAAACATAGGTAATAATCTAATTATAATGCGTAATATTGTTCAATAAAAAAACTATAAGTGTTATGTTAAATAAAAAAAAAATTCGAATGTGAAGCGATAAGTGTCCACGGGGCACATATTAATTTGTAGAAAAATCTCCATAAGTACGTTTATCATATGACTCCAGTAGGTGGAAGTTCTAAACATAACATCAAAGGCTGCTCCCGGGGAAAGGTGCTTCAGACTTTGGTTAACCACATTATGTGGGTTTACACACGCCAGTCTACAACCCCACACAAACTTCTCTTCCCAATTTTTTCACTTAAGAGTCATCTTCACACCTGGGCCAGTAACCCATTTTTGCGCAGTCGGCAATGTTAACCATACGCCTTTTAATGCAAAACATGGTATTTTACTCCCCTGTTTCGGACGCCGTTTTTCAACTGATTTTCTTTAAATTTGGTAAGTGTTTAGTTGAATAGTGAATATATTACGTCCCTCATACCTCGAAATTTTGAAAATTTAACAAATATTTCTAAGAAAAATCGAGTTACTTTGCGACGTCACAGAGAGTAATATTTGTTAACTTAAATTTCGAGATATAAGGGACATAATATAACTATTCAACTAAACACTTACTAAGTTTAAATAAAATCAGTTGAAAAGTGGCGTCCGAAACAGGGGAATAAAATACCATGTTTTGTATTAAAAGCCGTATGGTTAACATTGCCGAGCGCGCAACAATGGGCTACTGGCACACGGGTGAAGATGACTTTTAAACTTATTAACAAATTACACTTGACAGAGTTTAAATGTATAAATATATAATGCCAGCAGCACGTTTTTATTTACTTAACCACTTCAACCATGAGTGAGTGAAGAAAGAGAACAGTGATGGTTTATGGATGAGAAGATAACAGAAAACAATTGCTGGAGTGGCGAACGTGCCAGTCGATGGATCACAACCACCGCTGTTCTATCTATATCTACTACCCTCATATTGCTGCTACTGTTATTTATTTTAAAATGTCACATGTTTTCTACTGTAATGTTTCTCTGTTATGATTGCAGATTTGTTGTTCTAGTAATAATTGCAATGTTTAAAATAAACTCTCAATTGACATGTCAAATAAAGATTTAAAAACGACTTAACTGGTAACTTTTAGTTTCTGAATGATATAATATGGTAGTTAAGTATTTTTTAGAATAATTCCCGAAGGCCAAGTATTTATCTTACTGCACCTACTGTGAGATAAAGTAACAACTTTAGTAAGGTTAAGTAATAATATAAGTAACAAATGAAGAGATATCATTGCTAAAATAAATTAAAAGCCCCTATTAAATTATATTAAAGAATATACAGGGTGTCCAGCTTCGACTGTCCGAAACTTTTCCATGTTGTTCAGCAAGCCAAAAGAAACAAAAAAGTTCATATTAACATATGTCCTAAAATGTGTCGTTAGCCCGCTATCCGCCATTTTGTTTTTTACACTTAATAATTTTTATTTCCAAAAGGATAAATGGATTGGGTTCATATTTGGCATGGACCTTAACTAGAACAAGGTTTATTAAAAGAAAAAAAATTATTTTTTTCCAGTGTGTGTTTTTAAAATGGCGGCCATTTAAAAAATTCAAACTTAAATATCTTAAAAACAAAACTTTTTTGAAAAATTTCACAAGAGACAAAAAAGTTGAAAAATTAAATTATCTAACCAAGGGTACCAAATTTGTAAGGATCTGAAAATAAATAACACAGTTATTGCGATTTTTCTGAAAAAAAACATAGATTTTGCATTATAATTAATGCAAATTTATGTTATTTTAATAGAAAAAAATCACAATAACTCCCTTATTTAGTTGACAGATAATCACAAATTTGGTATCATTGTTTGAATAATTAAAATTTACAACTTTTTTGTGCCTTGTAAAATTTTTCAAACATTTTTCGTTTTTGAGATATTTAAGTTTGAAAATTTAAAATGGCCGCCACACTGGAAAAAATAATTTTTTAAACCTAGTTCTAGTTAAGGTCCATGCCAAATATGAACCCAATCCATTTATCCATTTCGGAAATAAAAATTATTAAGTGTAAAAACAAAATGGCGGATAGCGGGTTAACGACACATTTTAGGACATATGTTAATATGAACTTTTTTGTTTCTTTTGGCTTGATAAACAACATGGCAAAGTTTCGGACAGTCGGAGCTGGACACCCTGTATATTATACAAATTAAATTGAAACAAGTTTAAAATAACAAGCTTTCAAATGCATTTCAATTTTAGTGACCTGAGAATAAAATATTCAACAAACTGTGGCACATATTTGGTAGTATCAGTCCTTAAGTACCTGTCCTAGCTTAAACTTGAAGGGTTTTTCATTGAAAAAAAAACCAAGGCTAGAAAATAAAATTCATCATGTAAAAAAATTATTGGTGAATAGGAAATAATATTTAGCTTCTAAGTAAAATTTGATTGCAACCGTCCATACAAACATACAGTGCTTAAAAACACCTACCTCATTATGGGGCTATACTATACTCACAAAAAATAACTTAAATGATTGAAAAGCAATAATATAAAAAAAATTACATTGTCTAAATTAGTCCAATTATATATAACTTTGTCTCTTCTTATCTTTTGGTAAAACTAGAATAAAATACTAAATTTAAGATATTTTTTATTTTTAAGAACTACATATGGGTACATTCTATATATTGTTATGAAATTTTTAACAAGGGAGAAGGAAGAGCAATCTTGTCTTAACCTCTCTTGTTTAATACTCAGAACTTGATATCACAACTCTCAAAGTACGATTCGTTTAATACCCTCATGACAGGGCTAATGTATTCCCCAACACTATCAAATACGATTATTAAGCTAAGCCATCTGCTGTTTTGTTTCTACAACATTTTTATTATATACTATAAAAATGTTATAGTTGAAACAGAATAGCCTCCAGGTTCTCCACTTCATATGATATTTGATTGTTTACAGTATTTCTGTTTATAAAATAACAAACAATCACACGTATCTTGTTTTTTTTTTATTATAATTTATTTTTATTTTGCTGTAACGTAGGATAATTGGATTTTACTCAAACCAAGATAATATACTATATAACTGATTGTTCTGTTTACCTAGTTTAGGAGCTTTAGGGGAAAACAATATCGATAAAGAAACTAATATTGTTGATTGTGAACAAGCTGGAACTCTGCAGAATAAGAAATATAATGGTGGGAAGGTTGAGAGGAATCCATTTCTTTCCAGTAACGTAGAAAATTGATACCACTCCATATAATGGGTCCGCACACACTCACCACAAACACACACACTGCCGTACACACACGGTCTTGTTCGCCTATATTTGTGGGGCCTTGAGATTACACACCTATTTGGGGGCCCATGTGTGTGCATTTGACAGGTACTGTGGGGCCATTTGGAATTGTGGGGCCGTACGAAAAACCTAACCTAACCCAAACTAACCTAACCTAACCTAACTTAACCTAACCTACTAAACTAACCATTATTAACTTTCTCAACCCTTAAAAGTAGAATTTTAGCTCAAAATAAATTATGGGGCCATGTGTATGACCCCGCAATTTCAGAAGGCCCCACACTCACGTGAAATTCACACACTTGGCCACACAAATATAGGGGACACTGTCCACACACACACACACACACACACACACACACACACACACACACACACACACAAACTTGTTCGCCTATATTTGTGGGGCCTTGGGATATTACACATCTATTTGTGGGGCCATGTATGTGCATTTGACAGTTATTGGGGGGCCGTATTTGTATTGTGGGGCCATACAACAAAATTTAACCTAACTTAACCTAAACTAACCTAACCTAACCTAACCTAACCTAACCTAACCTAACCTAACCTAACGATTATTAACTTTTTCGACCATAAAAAGTAGAATTTTTACTCAAAATAAAAAAAATAAATCTTTGTGGGGCCATGTGTATGGCCCCACAATTTCAGAAGGCCCCGCACTCAGGTGAAATTCACACACTTGGCCCCACAAATATTGCGGAACCTGTCCACTGCCGTACAGTCACATGGTCTGTTATATCCAGCAAGACATCATATAACAAATATACTCTTCTCTCACGAAGCTTTTCCCTGAGTGTTGTAAAACTTATCCTATTTTCATGAAATTGAGATGCTTTTTACGCATGAAAACTACAGTCCAGGTGTTTGAATGCATTTAAACTCTATAAGGACTCATAAGGAAGTTGACTTTAGGAATCTAATAAATGAAAAAAATGTGTAGCCATTTTTCCACCGTTGACACAAAATGGGGGACTCCACCGTCTAGAGGATGTCTTAGAGGATTTTTTTTACCCTATATCTTGTCATGTGTCTGTAATCTATTTGAATAAAGATTTCTCTGATCAAACCACAAACCAGACCTCAAAAGGTGAAATATGTCACAAGTTATTGCATTTAGAAAATTCCGTTAATATGATTTTAATGCAAAGTTTGACTTGATAACATTTCTGGTTTGGAAGTATGTTTTATGTTGGGTTTGTGGTATGTTTCTCTGTTCTCATCGTCCTCATGTTTTTGCTAAAAAATGCTCACTAAGAAACGGTTTTGTAAAATTTCCTCAAGGCTCTGCCCAACAAGACTTAAACATTTCTATGGAATGTTATTCTTATGGCCAACTCTTTATACAAACCAAGGCAACAACGAATATGACAAACTATGGGACCTACAATGTTTAAATTTGGTGTGGGTGTTCTCCTATGCTTATGCTCACTAAGAAACGGTCTTTCAAAATTTCATCAGGGCTCCGATCCAGGTGAGTTTAGAATTTCTATCTAATGTTATTGTTATGGTCGATTTTTAATACGAATCTAGGAAAGAATTAAACTAAAAACCTTTTTTACCTATGAGGTTAAAATTATAAGTGATCGTTCTATATTTGCACATAGGTAATCAATAAGAAAATGTTTTGCAAAATTCCGTCAGGAGTCCGCCACACAAGACTTCAAAAACTCTATCTAATATTATTGTTATGGCCAATTTATAATACAAACTTTGAAAACAACGAATCTGAAAAAACGTGCACTTCCTACGTGCCGTTTGATAAACAAACTTTTTTAATGATTTTATTGTTGGATTGATTGGCTGGATGATATTGCTAACGATGAGTTATGGAAACAAATATTAAATATTTGTTTACGTGTTCATTGCAATTACTTTGTGTTTATTCTTAGGTATTTCAAATTGTTATAAAGATTTACACGAATTTGTAATGATACATAATTTCTGGTGATTAATAAAATTTAACTCCTTCTAGATTGTATTAATTTCTATAAAAGGAAGCCTGATTCCAACAAGCCACTAACACCTTGCAGATCCTAGCCGTCACCAATTAGTGGGATTAACTAAAACGTGGCTTTAGCTTGGTAATGGTATTATCTAAAGTCTTCTTGGACTAAACCATGAAATCAACAATCTTATAGATCCTTTAAGTCTCATTAATGAATTCCGGATATTTTTGACGTATTTATTTTGTAAACGAATATGCATAGTTTATCCACTTACATATTTACACAATTTTGTACTCAAGTGAATACATTTATGCAGTGCTAAATTTCGGGGGGAACGCGGCGGAACGGCGTTCCTGTACCTTTTTTTAAAAAAAAAAAATATAAAAAAAATTTAAAACATTTTTAAAAATAAAAAAAAAAATTAAAAAAATAATAAAAATTAAAAAATAAATTAATTGTTATAGAAACAACTAAAAAACTTTTTAACATAATCTTTATGTTATTTTTTGTCACAGTGAATTGAGAAATGGTAATAACTTTTTATTTAACTAGAATATAATATTGCTAAGTACTGTCTATAGGCCTTGACTGATTGCTATCTTTTAAAATAAATTAGAAAAATTAGGCCTTATCTGGATTTTACATTATTAAGTTATTAAGTATGAAACATGCCTGCTAACGAAAGGCTTAATGATTTTTAGCAAATCTTTAACACTGTATTATGAGTGTCATAAAAAAGCTGCAAAAATATTTTCAGGTATACGTTAAAAACGCTGCAACTTAAGAGTAATTTTTTAAAAATCTTCCGGGGGATGGCCCGTGGTGAGCCAGTTCCTTTACAGTTCCCTTACCTCTTTTTTTATAAATCGAGCACTGCATTTATGTAATTTAAAACATTCGAGTGTTAAACTGGATCAGTCTTAATGGGATAAAGCACTTCCGAATCAAATGAATAACAGTTCAATTCCTCCCAGCTTGCCCTCGGGCGAGATTGTGAAATCAATTCTCCCTCTAATAGCCCCACTTTTCATCTTAATGCTGATTCACAATTACAATGTAGATTGAACCGGATGCAAAACAGTCCCTCCTTTTAGCGAATTTCACTATAGGGAATACGCTATTACGGTAGTAGTCACGGTAAGACCTAAGCCCGGGACCATGATACTTTTTCGTTTTGAGGTCCCTAGAAGCCAAAAACACCGTTCGTTCAAATTGATATATATATATATATATATATATATATATATATATATATATATATATATATATATATCTTTAAATAAAAGACCAACTTACTACATAATCACGTAATATTTCGGCAATGCCTTCATCAGACGTAAAAATTACATTTTAACACAAAAAATTCAAAAAATTAGTAAACTTAACAAATAAACAAATAATATAACATATGATGGGTATTTCTGTTTCTTGCTGAAGTAGTCGGCCTGATAAAGTAAAGATATTATGAAAAATACATGCAAATAAATGCTTTTAATTTCTTTCTTTTTTTTCTTCTTTTTTTATCGCAGGTTGAGGCCATGGGGTGTTTTTGACTTTGTTATTATCTGGTGCGCTTGTTCTAGACATCTAAGGGATGGTGTGCTGAAGTTTTTTCTCAACTGACAGATTGGTTTCACTTTGTATGTTTCCTCGAAGGTGTCTTTATGCTCTTGCCCATGTATGACCAGTGGTTTAGACGTGTCTTCATGTTTAAAATCAAATCGATGTCCAGTCATTCTGACTCTTAAGGTGTTAGTCGTCGAACCTATGTAATCTTTTTAGTCCAGGCTCTGAACAGGTTCAGCATGCATAAAAGTCTAACGAAATTTGACTTTTGATTATTGTTGGGAACATTTAGTAGATGTAAAAAATCGATTTTGCCACATTTACAGAGTGGGCACAACACGGAGGACGCCCCCTAGAGGAAGTCGTAGAGGAAACTGCATTGGCCTATGTCATGTTATATATCATTTTAAAGGTCTTTGAATGTAGATTAAAATGCCACAAACCCGATCTCTAATGGTCGAATATAACGCGAGTTATTGCACTTTGAATTTTGGTAAAATCCTTTTATGCAAAATTTGACTGCCTGCCATTTTTGGCTCGAACGTTCATTTGATGTCGAAATGGCGACATTATTTTCAAATCTATTTAAATTCTATCTATCTCCTCTTTATAAATATCTTGAAAATTAAGTTAAGTGTTTTATTTTAAGTCTTCATTTGCCGTCTTCAATTGCTGTCCGGAATATTATAATTACATTATTATTTTCAGTCTTATTTGGGACAACCCATGAAATTTTTTGTGAAATATTTAACGTGAGCTTTAAGATCATGTTTAACAGAAAGCAACGCCGCAAAGCCGACCATAAATGAACGATCGAGTTAGAAATGGCAGGCAGTCAAACTTTGCATAAAAAGCATTTTGTCGAAATTTCAAAACGCAATAACTCGAGTTATACTCGACCTTTAGAGATCGAGTTTGTGGCATTCGAATCTACATTCAAAGACCTTTAAAATGATATACAACATGACATAGGCCAACACAGTTTCCTCTACGACTTCCTCTAGAGGGCGCCCCCCGAGTTGTGCCCATTCTGGAAATGTGGCAACATCGGTTTTTTACATCTACTAAATGTTCCCAACAATAATCAAAAGTCAAATTTTGTTAGACTTTCAGTGCATGCTCAACCTGTTCAGAGCCTGGACTATTTGGGCATTTTCTGCATTGTATTTGATAGACAATGTTTTTAGATTCACAGGACAAACTGCCTTGAATTTTGTAGATTTTAGATGTGCTGCTACTTTGAAAGTTTGGGGAGGTCTCGATTTGCTTGCAGACAAGACACCTCGGTTTGTTACATGGCTTAGAACCTGATCTTTTGTCGACTTCTCCGTCAGTTGCCAACTTTGGTCTTGATATTATTTCTTTTAAAATTGGAGGGCGTCTAAAAATCACTCTAGGTTGCGAGGAGAATAACGGACTAGTTACTGATGAGTTTTGCAGTATGTTAAATGCTATTTTTATTGCGTTGTTGAGTTTATGTAACCCTGGGTGAAATTGCGTAATAATTTTGGGCTCTTCATTTGCGAATTGATTTTTTTTACTTTGAGCGCTGATATTTCTCAGGTCTTTTCATTTATTTCATTTATTAACCTCCAGGGATAGCCTCTGTTTGTAAATGCATTTTTCATCATTGATATGTATTCTTCTACATCTTCTTCTTCACTACAGAATTTCATGGCTCTCATCAGTTGATTCCTTGGGATAGATTTCTTTATACAGGGTTAGGCAAAAGTCTGGACACCCCCAGTTAAATTTTTAACGCGTTGCAGTAGGAAAACCAAACTCGGCACATGTTAACAACATGAAAAACTACACTTTTTCATCAACTACACAACTTTGTCCCTGCCCCCAAAATGGGGTATTTTTGGTTCAGCTCCAAATTTTCAAATGTAAACCCCTATTGAGTGACCCCTCATTTTAAACGGTGTATCAAGATAAATTAAATGGCACAAACCGGAGGTCGATATCTCACCCCTAACCAAAATGGCAGCCATTTCAAAATTTGAGATGGGCAAGCAAGTATAAGTCTGGACACCCCCAATTAATTTTTTAACACGTTGCAGTAGGAAAACCAAACTCGGCATATGTTATCAACACAACAAATGCAATTTTTCATCAAAGACACAACTTTGCCCCGACCCCCAAAATGGGGCATTTTGGGGGCAGCCCCAAATTTTCAAATGTAAACCCCTATTGAGTGACCCCTCATAGTAGTGGGGTTTACCTACTCCTGGCCCAGGTCAAGGTCAGGCGGTTGTAAGTGTTGTAGGGGTTGTAGCGGCTGGGGTTTTTTGACAGTGATGGGTGGGTTTTGGAAGTGGGTCAAGGTCATCCAGAGGGGGTTTTTAAAATATATTTATTTAATAAAAACTCATCAGTGATTGAAGAATTGCTTTGTCATTATTTGTAGCAGTAATAGTTATTTTATTACTCTGTATGGGTGAATCCCGCTGTGTGCCCATAATTGCAAAAAAGGAGAGGTCCTAGGTGGTTACAGTGCAAGTTGGTAGAGCAGAACAAGACATGTGTCTGAGGAAGAATGATCATATAATCCTGGTAATATAGTGAATAAGAATAATTGGATAGGATCGTCAATAGGTGTAACAAGATTGAAATTTTGATATTTCAGCATTTCAGTTAAGACAGAGTATAAAATAGGATCAGTAGAACAAGTATTACAAAGGTTAGATTTTACAAAGTACAACGGGTGAAAACTGAAGTATTTTTTAAGCTTACTCAATGTAGTATGCGGTTTTGAAATTGTGGCGTTAGATTGTTTCTGTAAAATGTGTTTTGTACGCAAAAGTTTTAAATGTAAAGTGTGCGAATCCATAATAATATTTAAAGGGGAGATGTGTACTCTCCAAAATTCAGCGAGTATATGATTAGTGCCCGCGAGTGTGTCTGAATATATAGAGACTAATTAGCATAATAAGCGCAAACATATGTTAGAGTAACAAGAGTAAGTTAAAAAATGTTTGATAGTCTTAGAGACTTATGGATAGATGTTTACTGTCGCCCTATCGCCATTATAATGGCGCACGCGCAAGGTACCGATGCCGCTTATATAGGGTTGTGGGAACCCCCCTAACCCCCTCCCCTTAGAGAATGAGATAAAAGGGAAGAACTTTGGAGATTTCAGTTCTTTGTCGGGGTGGCGGCGTAGCGAAAGGTTCTAGTAGGGGGAAAAATAGTTAATAATTTTTTGTAAAATTTTTAAAAATTACCGCTAGTGGTAGAAGTTAGTTAATTATTTTATAAGGGTTTAAGAACTGTGTCGTAGACGATTAATCGCAATTACATCTAGCATTTGTACAGGTAAAACTTGCAGTATAATAATTATATATTAATATATGGGTGTTAACTGTTTATAGTCTAAGTAGTTTAGTCTAGCAGCAGAAGTTAGTTAATTATTCTGTAGGGGTTAACTTGTATAATAAGTATAAACTAAAATAAAAATAGTAACGCGAGATTATTTGATATATTATATATAAAATAAAAGTGTATTTTTATATGTTAAGAAATAGTTGAAAAAATAAATTACATAAAAAAATAGCAAGCTTAACAGGTGTAAGTTAAAACAAAGCATATGTAACATTACTAGGTGGTAGAGACTTACAGATTAGTTATTTCAGCTGCGGTACCTGGGGAGTGAATGGCAGACGCGCGACCGCGTTGCGGCTTATATAAGCACAGATAGTAATTATAAGTAATTATGTTGAACTTTACCCCCCCCCCCCCCCAAGAAAAAAAAGTGTTGACCCCCCCCCCCTTCACTTTCACTCATCAAAATGAATTAGGTTGATAGTGGTTACATTTATATAACACCAATTTAGCTTTGATGTTGCCAATAGTTTAATAACTATAGTTAAGCGGCAAAAGAGGACAGATAATTTTCTGCCATTACTCAGATAATAACAGGCAACAATTATGGTGTTACGCGATGGGGAAAGCCTCAGTGAAGCTCAACGGCGGATTAAACCAGGTGTTGCCTAACGTTAATTGCAAGGTACAACGCTCCACCTGCATTAGCGGCGACCTACATGTGACGAATAGATCATTGGAAATTTCCACTGTCGTTGGACGTTCTATCCCCCCTTAAACCCCAATGGCTCCCCACCACTTTGTGAGCCGCCCCACCACTTTGTGAGCCGAGAACCTTTTTGGCGACTATCGCTGAGTTAGTTCGGAACAATTCGTCGGACGCGATGGTTGTTCCGAACTCAGAGGGTACCTCAAATATATAAGCGGCCGATATATATTTGAGTTACTCTTGCTGTTAGGGTTTTAATATTAATACTTGTTGTGTGTGAGTGTGTGTGCAAAATGTTATTTTTAGTTTTAAGTTGTGCTAATTTTAAGCTTTAATTTGCGCATTGCGATGTTAGCATTAAGGTGTGTTATGGTATTGTTGATGTTTGGAAAATGTGTTTTTGATGTTGAGTTTTGGTATAATTATTGTATGTGTATGTACTAATAACCTTTCACAGCTAGCTGTTAGGAGGGTAGATTAAATTTAAATTTAAATTATAGAAGTTCTGTTGAACTTCATTAAATATGGGTGGGACATGCGCGTTGTGCCGTAGGTAGCGCATATTTTTTAATGCCTTAAAATTTTTAATCTTTATTAGGAAATAATTATATTTGGGTGGGTCTAGAGTAAGGGTGGGAGGTTAGAGTTGCGTCTTGCATTAGCTGTTCCAGAGTCCCCATTGTAAAATTGGAATGGTCAGGTCCAGTGCCCAGGCCCGAGGCCGGCCGCCCATATCACAGCCCACCAAACTGGATCGCCACGTGCGTGAGGGCCAAAAATTGGGATCCCTTGTAAGACGTAACTATCGCGGGTTGGGATTTGGGGAAGTGTTAGGCAAACAGAGTGGTGGGGATGGCTACGGCCGTCCCCATCACTTTGGTAAATTATAATTTTTTTGTGACCTTGACCTCAATTAGGTTAATTACCCCCCCCCCCCAACAGTGAACTTGGCCTTGGTGACCTTAACCTTGAACTTGAACTTGACGAGCCCCCCCCCCGACAGTGAACTTGGCCTTGGTGACCTTGACCTTGAACTTGAACTTGACGAGCCCCCCCCCCGACAATAATCCAGATTAGAAAATGACTAATAATTCAAGAATGGTTTGCCGGAATAGGGCAAGTCATACATCAATGAAAAGCTCTAATTAAGAGCAATATTGTGGTAAAGACAGAATTGTATTATTTTCTTTTACTAAAATGGTACCATAAAAAGAACACCCCTCTCCCCACTCAATGACATGGCGATATAAGAGTGGTGTGGTTTTGTGTTGAGAACATTCTTCACCTATAATAGCTAGAGTGAACATGTCTCCCCAAGATGCTTCAATATTTTATAACAAATGTACAAAAGTTGAAGAAGTATTGGAGGTGGATGAAGAAAACGATGAAGAAATTGAAGAAATTGAAGTGCCTTTGTTAAGTGAAAATGTTGTAACAAGAATATTTGTGGATCCGAATTCACCAATGGGTATTATAGGAAGGTTTTTAATTGAAGTTGTGACATGGATAGAAAATGGAAGATTATTAAACATAGGATCTCCAATTTTGGTAGATGATAGACACACCTTTGGTGTATATTGGAGAAACATAGATCTGTTATGGCTGAAATATGTGCTGATAATAATAATAATAGCTGAGGCATATGTGGAGTATTTGCAATTGGAAGAAAATATAGGCTTTAATCATTACTTTTCAGCTTTAGTGTTAAACTACTAATTCTAACATTTTACTAAAAAAAAACCTTACAAATGTGGTGGGGGAAGCATTATTTAAGGGAATAGAAGGGAGAAGCATTTCATTTCCGTGCTAAATTTCAAAGAGTAAATTATAGCAATCAATGTGAAATTTGCTCAGAAACTTTTCATGATAATATTCTACTAGAAATACATAAAGAATTATTTCATAATAATAATGAAGATGTAACAGAAACAGAATATAAAGATTTAAAACTATATGAAGAAGAAGAACCAAAAGAAGAACAACAAGAAGAAGAACCATTAGCAGGACCATCTAATGAAATACCGTGTTTAAAAGTATTTGCTTTAGAAGGTAGAGTAGTAATGCACCATAAAATTCAAAATGAAAATTTGGAATTGGATCAGTTTTTTAAAGAAGTAAGAACAATTGTAAGTAAAACACTCACAGAAGAATTAAGAAGACTAAACTTTATTAAATTTGGCATATTATTAAATGCTATGTTTACTAATGTAGAAGGAGAAATGTCACCAAGAGGATTCATGACAAAAAACCAGACCATCATGGCAAGTTCAGATATTAATTCAATAGTTGAAGATTGTTTGGAAGAAATATTAACAAAAATTCAAGAACATGAAGGAAGAGGATCTGGTTGGAGTTTGGTTAGTATTGAGAGTATGGATGTTAGAGTTCATAAAAACGGCTATGGATTAAGGGGTAGCAGTTATATTCCGCTCCCAAAGAAAATTTCAGACACCAAATCATGTATAAATGTTCAAAATGAAGATATGGAATGTTTTAGATATGCAATGACGGCAAAATTTGTACCACCTCACCATGTGGTTAGACCCAGTGAAGAATATGAAACACACAGATTTAGATATAATTTCCAAGGATTGACTTACCCAGTGGCTTTGAAGGACATCCCAAAGTTCGAAAAACAAAACCCTGGAACATCTGTTAATGTTTTTGGTTTGGACAGTTCGAATAAAGTGTACCCATTGCGTGTGGTGAAGAATGAACTCCCAGATCATACAGACTTATTACTACTTACAAAAGGTGATGTTTCCCACTATGTATGGATTAAAAAATTTGAAACTCTTGTAAGTTATCAACTATGTAAAACTAAAAATAAGAAGATAGTTTGCAAAAGATGCTTCAATTTTCATGAAGAAAGAAGAGAAGGAAATGAATGGTTACAAGAGCATAAAAAACTATGTAACAACAACTATATAGCAAAAATTATCTTACCATGTCCAAGTAAGGCAGAGTTGAAATTTGAGAAAATTTCCCATCAATATCGGATTCCCATTGTTGTCTATGCTGATTTTGAATCGACACTAGTGCCTATTGAAAATAATGATGGTGATGTAGCAAGGAAAAGTGTTAAGTATCAGATACATGATCCAAACAGTTTTTGTTTAATGGTTAAATCTACTCTTTCTGAAGAACATCTAAATAAATTTAATTTAACTTCAAAACCTATTGTCTATCGTGGTGTTAATGCTTCTAAAATATTCCTTGATCAGTTGTATATAATAGCGGAAAGTGTTGAAAGATTGTACAGTGATATTATACCGATGATACCTTTGGATGAAGAAGAAGAGATTCAACATGAAAATGCAACTCATTGTTATTTATGTAGAAATGAATTTACTGTGGAAAATCACAAGGTTCATGATCATGACCATCTGACAGGGTATTATAGAGGTGCTGCATGTAACAGCTGTAATATCAACTACAAGATCCCTACAAATATACCTGTAATATTACATAACCTTAGTGGTTATGATGCGCATTTTATCATTCCGGAATTAGGAAGAGATAATGGAGAAATTGATGTCATAGCTGAAACCACGGAGAAGTTTATAAGTTTTACTAAAAAAGTTGGAAATATAAAGCTTCGGTTTTTAGATTCTTACCGTTTTATGCCATCTAGTTTAATGAAGCTTTCTGAAAACCTGAGAACAGAAGATTTAATAGAAACCAAGAAGATTGTAAATAATGACAAGGTTAATTTAGTTCTTCGCAAAGGTGTTTTCCCGTATGATTATATAGATAGCTTAGAAAGATTTAATGAAACATCCCTTCCACCAAAAGAAGAATTCAAAAGTAAACTATATGACACAGATATATCCCATGAAGATTATAAACATGCGTGTAGAGTATGGAATGAATTAGGATTTAAAACACTTGGAGAATATTCGGACTTTTATGTAAAACTAGATGTAACTTTACTTTGTGATATAATGGAAGAGTTTAGAAATACATGTTTTAAGGCATATGGATTAGACCCTCTGCATTCTTGTACATCACCTGGACTAGCTTGGCAAGCAATGTTAAAGGAAACAAAATGTAAACTTCAACTTCTTACAGATATAGACATGGTGCTGATGTTGGAATCAGGTGTTCAAGGGGGACTAACTCAAAGCGTAACACGACATGTAAAGGCGAATAACAAATATTTGCCCAATTTTGATGCAACAAAACCAAGTACATATTTAGGTTATTTTGATGCAAATAACCTTTATGGATGGGCCATGTCGAATCCTCTCCCATTTGGCGAATTTAAATGGGTAGACCCTGATTCTATTGGAAACATCATGGATATAGCAAAACATGGAGATACTGGTTATATTTTGGATGTAGATATTGAGTACCCTGAACATTTGCACGACCACCATTATGATTTACCTCTACTGGCCAAGACAGAAATATCACCAACCGGTAGATGGCCTAAATTAATGATGACTTTAACCAACAAATCAAGATATGTTGCTCATTATTGGGTAATACAACAAGCCCTAGAATTAGGATTGAGAATAACAAAAATTAATAGAGCTTTACAATTTTCTCAATCCTGTTGGTTAAAGTCATACATTGACAATAACACAAAAAGAAGAACTGCAGCTACATCTAATTTTCAAAAGGACTTTTTTAAATTGATGAATAATGCGATATTTGGCAAGACACTGGAAAACAAAAGAAAGCATAAGAATGTGAAATTAGTTAGTGATCCGGTGAAACTACAAAAGCTGGTACAAAAACCTAACTTTGGATCATCCATAATAATCAACGAAAATCTTGTAGCTGTTTCCATGAACAAAATTTCAATTACAATGGATCGTCCTTTATATGTGGGGATGTCTATTCTAGATATTTCAAAGACCCACATGTATGACTTCCATTACAACAAGATGGTTAAATTTTATGGAAGAGAAAACATCGGCATTGTATACATGGATACGGACGCTTTTATTTATTGGATAAGAACTGAAGATATGTATGAAGACCTACGCTGTTTTATCTACAATAACGACTTTGACTTTTCTGATTATCCACAAGACCATCCCAACTACGACAATGGTAGAAATAAAAAGGTATTGGGAAAGTTCAAAGACGAAACAAATAGCGTGCCAATGGAAGAGGTTGTTGCTTTAATGTCTAAATTGTATTCATTTAAATTGTACAAAAATGAAAAAAGAGAACATGAAATCGTGAAGAAGGCCAAAGGTATAAAAACCTCATACCTGAAGAAGAATGTACAGTTTGAAGAATACAAGAGATGCTTATTCGAAAATGTTGAGACAACAGCAACATTTAACACCATAAGAAGCTTCAACCATCGTCTCTTCAGTGTAAAGCAAACCAAATGGGCTTTGAGTTGTAAGGATGATAAGAGGTACATCCTGGAAGATAATATAAAAACTCTACTATTTGGACATTACTCCTTATACCCTATCGACCAGTAAACCTATTCTTCGTCCTTTACCTTCTTCCTTTTTCCTTTCCGTAAAGAAGAGGGGACATGACAAGCTCAATGTCATGTTCCCTCTTTTTTACACCAATGTAATATGGCCTTGACCTATAATCTAACCATATAAAAGAGGATAAACCATTTTAAAGATCAGTACTTTTACAAGCGGGGTGGAAGACACAACTGAAGATGGAAGATTTAAGGAACAAGATTGTAAATGAACTTCATAAGCCGGCAAGAATAAAATTTCCTAGAAGAAATACAATTATAAAAGGAATGAATGATCTTTTCCAAGCCGATCTTATTGAAATGATACCACATAGTAAATTAAATAAAGGATTCAAATACATTTTAGCGATTATAGACTGTTTTACTAAAGTGGCTGATGCTTTACCGCTAAAGGACAAGACTGGTAAAAGTGTTACAAAAGCTATGGAAATAGCTATACAAAGAAATAATTTCAACATCAAACATCTACAAACTGATGATGGAAAAGAATATTTTAACAAAGACTTTGCAGCTTTAATGAAGAAGTATAAAATAAATCATTATTCTACAAATTCTGAAGTTAAAGCTTCAATAATAGAAAGATTTAACAGAACGTTAAAAGGAGCAATGTATAAAACATTTTCCAAACGAGGATCATATATTTGGTATGATATATTACCACAACTTATAAAAGAATATAACAATAAGTATCATCGAACCATTGGTATGAAGCCTAACGAAGTAAATAGTGCCAATGCTAAAATGGTATTAAAACGTATTAAAAATAATACTACTCCTAAATGTGAAAAAATGCAGCCCAAAACATTTAAAGTTGATGATAAAGTTCGTATAAGTAAGTACAAAGGAGTATTTAGCAAAAGGTATCTGCCAAACTGGACTAATGAAGTATTTACAATCTATAAAGTGCAACCAACAATACCTGAAACCTACATTTTAAAGGACAACAAGGGTGAATTACTTGAAGGTGGATTCTACGGACATGAATTGCTAAAATCATCAGTTGGCGATGTATATCTTGTTGAAAAAATTTTACAAAGAAAAAAGGATAAGGTGAAAGTACGTTGGTTGGGATTTGATAAAAGTGAAGACTCTTGGATCCCTACAAAAGACTTAGTGTAACAATTTATGAAGTCATTACATGTTTAACCTTTACACAAGATGGAGATTGTGCAACAAAAGGATCGATTTTTTATTAATAATATTGATGAATTAACAGTTGACAACGACAAGTTAAATCATGGAAAACATGGTGAATTACTGCCAAACACAATAAGATGTTTAATAACTGGACCATCAAATTGTGGAAAGACAAATGTGGTTTTTAATTTAATAACAAATCCTAAGGGATTACGTTTCAACAACATTTATATCTTTTCCAAATCTTTGCAACAACCCAAATACCAATTATTGGATAAGGTACTCGCAAGTGTGCCTGAAGTTAATTTCTACAAGTTTAATGCTAGTGAAACTATAATGGAGCCAAACGAGGCTAAACCATTTTCTATATTTATATTTGATGATGTATCTTGTGAAAATCATGACACTATTAGAAGTTATTTTGCCATGGGAAGACATTACAATATTGATAGCATTTATATTGGTCAAACTTACAGTAAAATTCCAAAACAACTAATAAGAGATAATGCAAATCTACTTATTATCTTCAAGCAAGATGAAACAAATTTAAAGCACATATATAATGATCATGTGAATGCAGACATGTCATTTGATAAATTTAAAGAAATGTGTGGCAAAGCATGGGCTGAAAAATATGGATTTCTTGTTATTATGAAAGAAGAAGCTATAAAAAATGGAAGATATCGTATAGGGTTAGATAAATTTGTATTAATCCATTGAACAATTGATGATACGTTTAGTAATAGACTGGTCTTCGCAGTGTAAACATGGTGAACCAAGAAAAACTATTAAAAGAAATAAAATCACTGAGTGACTCGATTAGACTTAAAAATCGAGCATTAAGAATGGGTTTGAATGAAAGAGAAGAATTTCTGGAGACTACATTTAAGCCTATTACAGAACCTTTAAAACAGATAACAGAAACAATTGGTAAACCTCATTATGAAGGAGATGTTTTACTACCCGTTTCTAAATTTGAAGTAAAGACTTTGAAAAAGGAAGAAGATGATGATTCTTACACAAGTGATAGTGAAGTTTCTCAAAAAGAAGAAGAAACAAGACAAGAAGAACCAGAAATAAATGTTCAAAAAGAAGAAGAACAAGAACAACATATACCTGAAGCAGAACAATCAATTCCAAATCTAACAAAATTAAGTAGTTATATATTGCAACAAGGACCTCTTGGAAGAAAGTATATCATGAAGATGTTACATGAAATAAAAGCTAACCCAAAACTACACAAGTCACATGTATATGGAGCGAGAATTGATGGAAATGAATTAAAAATAGGAGATTCAAAAGTACATTTGACTGAAGATGATAACATTGTTATTGGTGAGCATAAATATAAAGAAACAAAAGGATTATTTGAACTGATTTTTAAAAATATACCTATAAAATATACACTACAAGATTTAAATACTTTTAAAGAAATTTTGCAAAATACTAATGCTCATAAGAAGAATTACTCCAAAGATTCAATGATAAATAGAACACGCGCAACTAAATATACAGTTGTAATAAAAAGATTGTTTCCCCTGAGAAAACTACCAACATTACGAACTGCGCCTGCTTTGAAGAAACCGCTAAAGAGGAAATCTTTATCACTTATGGACTTATCACTTATGGATGAATATGGTAAAAAGAAAAAAGGAGAATCTTCAACGTCTGGTAAAGGTTTAATGAAAAACCTATATAATACAAATGTGATTTACTATAATGATATAAACAAATTGGTCGATAGAATGAGACTATTACATGAAGCCATGGAAGCTGGTCATACAGGTTTAAATAATGAATGGGTGGCTTTAGTTGACGAACTTCGAAATCGTGGAATAGTTGTATAAATCATTACGGATATATAAGAGAGCTGTGAGTATACAGTGGATCAGTTCAATCATGAGTGTCGACAAGTTCGGACGGTACTCCGGGCTAGGAGTACAAGGAGGAGAAAACAGAAAAAGAAGTGGATTGCCACAAACACCTGAAGGTGACTATGATATGAGTAACAAACGTTTAAAATTTGTTAAAGACCCAGAAGAGGATACTGATGGAGCAAATTTAAAAACAGTAAAATAAGCAACTTCAACATCATTAAAATTAAACAAGAATACTTACGATGTTAAATCACATAGAATAATTAATGTTGGTAAACCAACTGACAGTTCTGATGCAATTACTAAAGAGTATTTATCATCTGAACTTTCCAACACTTTAAAATTGCAGTGGGGTAACAATTTAAAAGATGGACAAACATATGATGCTGGAAATCATAGGATAACCAATGTGGCAAATCCAAAAAATGATAAAGATTCAGTTAATAAAGAATGTTTACATTCTATAATACCGGAAAAGACTCAACGAGGATTTTCTTTTTATAAGTTTATTATAAATGACATTGGATACCCAAAGGAAGACGGTGATGCTGTAAACCTGAAATACATCAAGGACAACTGTATTTTACAAGATGCTGATGAAATAGATTGTCATGGAAAAGCATTGTCAAATGTAAAATTTGGTTCTCAACCAAAAGACGCTGTTACTATGGAACAATTATCTAAAGAATTAAAAAGGGGAACATCAAATTTTGTAAAACATGAAGATGCCGTGCTAAAGCGAGGAAATACATTTATACATGGAAATGAAAAGTTTGATTTAATGCAAGGAAATAATGATGAATGGGATGCAGGACATAAAACAATAACAAATGGAAGATTTGGTATAAAAGATACAGATGTACCTCTAATGGTGCAAACATTAATTGCGAGTGGTGGTACATTAGGTACATACAATGGTCGTAATAGAAGAATAAAAGATATTTATCCTGGTTATGAAGATGATGATTGTGTTACATTGAGACAAACAATAACTTGGGATAAACACTTTGGGACCAAATATGATGCAAAGATGAAGAAAATAATTAATATTTTACCAGGAGAAGATTTAAATGATGCTGCTACTATTGGACAAGTCATAACAACGTCGAAAAGTGATTCGACTGCTTACACGTGTAATGATAAACGTATTATGCAGTTACACGATCCCCAACATCCAAAAGATGCTGTAACTTTAGATTGTTTAATAAGAATAGTGGGCAATTTACTTATTGATACCCACAATCATATAGCTAGTACAACGAGTCATGTAATAATTCAACCCGATGAACGAGAAGCTTGGATTAAAAATAGAATCATAAATCAGTATGTAATTAATTTGAATAATTAAATATTTAAATATAAAAATTGTGCATAAGGTATTCATTTATGTAAAGCAGCTCGTGGAGTAAACACGCTGGTTATATAAGACGACATAATGAAGACCACACCGCTCAGTCTTCGTCAAGACAGCGGCAAGAAAGGACGTGGTATTACATCAGCTGCGTTATCCCTGCTCAGACGGATTCCTGTTGGTGCTGTTCTAAATAGAACAATAGACGCTCTACCATACGAATTTCATCTGCCCGGAGGTTATCAATATTGTGGACCTGGAACTAAGTTGGCAAAACGTTTAGCAAGAGGAGATCCTGGAATTAATAAATTGGATCAAGCCTGCAAAGAACACGATATAGCGTATTCCAAGTTTGCAGATTCAAAAAATAGATCAATAGCAGATAGAGTGCTAGCGGAAAAAGCTTGGCAAAGAGTTAAATCAAGTGACGCCAGTATTGCAGAAAAAGCAGCAGCTTGGGCAGTAACAACAGCCATGAAGACGAAAGCTAAGTTTGGTGGTGGAAGACGACGCGGGAGAAACCCTAACAAAAAAGAAGCTGCAAAAAGAGGCGGGAACATTAAAAGAAGACGTCGCACTACCCCTAAAAGAAAAGTCAAGAAAACATCCATATGGTCAATGGTAAAAAACGGATCGGGTCTTTACTTAAGACCATACCGTGTGTATTAAATGAGAAAAATAAATTGATAATTCCAAATGAAGCATTAACAAATCATCAATTGTCAAAATATGTAAAATGTTTAAGAATACCATTCTTTAGAGGAGTTTTTATGAAAGATACATTACCAAATAGAGTGTGGAAAAATGAAACTGGAATAGTAAATTTAGACTCTAATTATGGACCAGGTACTCATTGGGTATGTTATAAAAAACTTGGAGAAAATGTTTACTACTTTGATAGTTTTGGAAATTTACCACCACCAAAAGAACTTCAACATTATTTTCGGAACTCTAAGAATATATTCTACAACTACAAAAGAGAGCAACCTAGCAATACGGAAATATGCGGACATTTATGTTTAGAGTTCCTAGCGAAGAGCGTCAGTCAGCTTTAAGATGTCATCGTATACAGTGTCGCTAAGCGGAAATTCATCAACATTAAAAAGTACACTTTTCCCAGCGTTACGTTTATCTACGGATAAACTATGGGAAGCAGCATTATTGGATTTAACTACATACAATTCAATTCCCAATGTTACAGAAGGAAAGAATAATTTACTACATTATTATGAGAGTAAAGATGAAAAAGGAAATTATTCACAATTAAAAATAATTCCATTATCTACAGGAGCATATGAAATAGACGATATAAACCAAGTATTACAAAAGAAACTTGGAGAAGAAAATATTTCTATAAAAGGTAATAATAATACATTAAAAGCAGAAATAACTTCAAAGTATTATATAGATTTTAGCTTAGACCACTCAATCGGCAATTTGCTCGGATTTTCAAAGAAGAAAGGAATTTTAGCTCCTGGAAATGATTATACTGGCGATACAACAGTAACAATATTAAAGGTGAACAGTATTGATGTAACGTGTAATATTATACACGGATCATATAGAGATGGAGTAAATCAACATATATTACACACATTTTACCCGACAGTAGCTCCTGGTTTTAAAATAGTTGAGAAGCCACAAAACCTGATATACCTACCATTAAACACCAGTTTCATTTCATACATCGTACTGAACATATTGGATCAAGACGGCATTAGTGTTGACTTTAGAGGAGAAACCATAACTATACGATTACATATCAGAGCGGCAACATAAAGTCAACATGGGATTATCATTTAAACCACAACGGAAGAGCCGGGAGCTCAGTAGCTCCTCAACATTCGACGAGTTAACACCGGACAACATACGCTTCCTACAGAAGATCGGACTAAAACTTGCCAACCATGGATATACTGGATATAGCACAAGGACCGACATTCGACGAAACCCTATGGGAGAAGGAATATCACACTCACAACCCTTACACTTCATCAAAATTAAATAATAATGATGAAATAAGGATTCCTATTCAACAACAAGATATTTATACTTTACCATGTGAAAGTTATTTATATATCGAAGGAAGAGTAACAAAATTGGATGGAAAAACTGGTTCAACTGTTCCTTTTATAAATAACCCTATGGCATATCTGTTTGATGAAATTATATATGAAATATCTGGAGTAACAGTTGATTCAACAAAAAAAGTTGGTATATCAACAACTTTAAAAGGATTAACTTCAATAACACCACATGAAAAAAATTCTTTAATTTCGGCTGGATGGGTAACTCCTGATAAAGACACTATTACTCCTAATTCAAATGGTTACTTTGATTTTAATGTACCTTTACGATTACTTTTGGGATTTGCAGAAGATTACAAGAGAATAATAATAAACGTTAAGCAAGAACTGGTACTACTTAGATCTTCAACGAATAAAGATGTAATACAAGCACCAGATGGAACTACAGAAGATAAATTGGAATGGCAATTAGAGTTGGATAAAGTTGTGTGGAGAGTACCTCATGTCAGATTGGCGGATGAACACCGAGTATTATTATTGAGGAAATTAAAATCTGACCGTGATATTGTAATACCATTTAGAAGTTGGGAATTTCATGAATACCCCATATTGCCTCAAACAGAAAGACAAACATGGACTGTTAAAACCTCTACTTATTTAGAACGAGCAAGGTACATAATAGTCGGTTTTCAAACTAAACGAAAAGATGTTATAACTGCGCACGCTGGTCAATTTGACCATTGCAAGATAAAGAATTGCAAAGTTTTCTAAACTCTCAGTTCTTTCCATATGACAGTTTAAATGTTTCATTTGACAAGAAACGTTATTCCATTCTATATGACATGTATGCAAGATTTCAATCGTCATATTATGGTAAGACAAATACACCACTACTATCACCAGAACAATTTTATTCAAAAGCTCCAATTGTTGTAATCGATTGTTCAAAACAAAATGAATCCGTAAAATCTTCAAGTGTAGATATAAAAGTTGAAATGAAATTTGAAGATAAAATACCAGATGGAACTTCAGCATACTGTTTAATTCTACATGATAAAATAGTTACTTACACACCGCTGACAGGAATTGTGAAGAATGTACTTTAAGAAGGATTAATACAACATTTGCATGAGTTGTAAGGTTTTTACAAAAGATCAACAATATCTAGGTCATCTGCAAGTATAAAAGCAAGAAAGAAGAGCTAACAATTCATTTCATCTTTGATTGTCGTATGGGTAACATCGTCCGCAAGATGAGTTCTACTACATCAAGTGCTAATGAAGAAACTACACCTCTTATGGCTGACAATAGTTTGGATATAGAAAGACAAGTTGAACAGGAAATGGATGAGTTCCTCAAGTTTAAACATAAGAAGACAGAAGAAAAAGAAGAGGAAGTTGAAAAAGAAACAAAAAAGAGGAAAATTGACGATAACATTCCCGCCAACATCTTAATGGAAGTATTTCTTCGAATATTTTATCCTATTTCTTCTTGTATGACAAAGACTGTGTCTGCTGGAGTAATGAAATCATTGGATTACTCTCCAACTGTTATTTTGAATCACGGATCTAAAATGGTAACCTTTACTGAATCTTCTTGGGAATCTTTTATGAAACATATACACCTTTTGGAGTGCTATTTGAGTAACAATACGTTTGGAAGAAAAACAAAACTAGGTTTGTTCGAATCAAATATTGAAATCGATATTGTTAAACAACGTGGTCAACAACTAGTTAGATTTAGAGATTTAACTAAATATAATATAAAAATACATTTGACAAAAGAAGAATTTTACGCTTTAACTTGTGCTACTGGTCCTATAACAAGATATTTAAAACAGCTAATATTCTCAAGTACAATTATCAAAGACTATTTAATTGATGCATTGGATAGACAACCATATGTTCCAATCCTATACGGTCCAGTAGATACTTCAATTTTCAATAGGATACCGCATGAAGTAGAGATGTGGAGACAGTTACACCATAATCAAACCAACTTTAATTTAGATGAAGAAGAAAAGCAAGAAAACAAGGAAAACGAATCACATTTCAACAATCAACAATCGACAACAAATTAAACAGACAAAGAATATTGTAAGTAAGCAGAAGAAGAATGTTGGAGTATAAAAGGCTGCCAATCTGCATTGACATACCAGTTGTCTACTGAACGTCATCATGGATAAACGAGTTTCATTCTCTAAGAAGACGGAAATAATGGAAGTAAAGCGAGGTATCATAGAGTTTCAGGCATTCCGTGGTAATGATGGAAATTTTATAATCAAAGAGTTAGTAGTACTAGATATGATAACATCTGTTGTTTATCATTTTTTATTTATGCCTCCTTTGCCGTTCAACAAATTAACAACCAAAGCTAAAGTAACAAACAAATGGTTGATGAAACATTTTCATAATCTAAGATGGGATGAAGGTTTTATAACTTACAATATGATGCCACACATTATGAATCATTTCTGCAAAGAGTTCAAAATTATTTTCACAAAAGGATTGGAAAAAGCAAATTGGATACAAGCATATACAAACCATGAAGTAATAAATGTGCAAATAGAGAAGGATTTTTATTGCTACTTTGCTAACATCTGTATTTCATCTAAAAACTTTAAACATCAACAGTCTCAATGTGCTTTAAAGAACGCATATCGTTTGAATGCCTATCTCCAGCAAAGTGGTGGGGGAAGCGATGGGTATAAAAGCGAGAGAGACACTATGACCATGCATGAGTATTACTCTAACCTCCGAGGAGTCAACACCTCTGACGCGCAAACACAAGAAGAAGAAGACGAACAATAGCAAGAAGACGATAATGACATCACAAAATTTTCTACAATCGCTTGTTGATCAATTTAACAAACATTCTAAATCTACTATACTACCGACAAAAAAATGTTCAGAATTGAAGGAAGAAAAACATTATATTATTCACACTATTAAGAAGATGGAAACATCAATGGGAGACGCTATCAATTGTACATTAAGTGAAGCACCCTACACACCTGGTGATGAACCAAAATTTCAAGTATTTCTTCCCAAACGCTTCGTTCAACTGCTGCAGAATGAAGATTTACGACTGATTCACCCCGGCGCACTCTACTTAGCAGCTCACGGTCCTAGCGGAAGCAACTCTACTGAACTTACACTTCATGTTATGCCTACTAGCAACTAATCTGTAGTTTATATATACTTTTGTACATGTATGTAACTGATTATAAATAAATAAAAAATAAAAATGAAAAAAAAATAAAAAAGGCAACATATTGATAGTGTTTCTGCACTATCGATATGTTGCTTTTTAAAAAACACGTTTGGGTGACCTTGACCTAGTTTTGAGGGTATATAAAGGCCGTAATTTTCTTGAGGATCTCATCAGTCTACGACTACCTTTTGTGCTGTACACATCTCTGTTGGCTCTCCAGTTATTACGAATAACAACATGTCTCTTAAGGTTAAGTGTGCATCATATGATACCACCACCATCACAACTTTTGAAGAACTCGACGATTTTACTAATGAATTGAGAGTGTTACTTGCCGGTGGTTATCGTTTAAATATTGATGTTTACGCTAACAACATGAGAATGTTTCCTAAACAAAAATTCTGCAATGAAGAAGTATTTGTTTCCACACAACCTTCAACTACAACACCATCTACTCAAAGTAATGTTAAGTTCCAGAAATATTACTGATGTTGAATAATATTGAGTGGTCGCTGTGGCATCTATAAAAGGAACGCGTAACCTAAACAGAATCATCATTTGCTTCCCAACTGACGCAGCGAAAACAACTACCACTACCATGTTGTACAGAATGATGATTGAATTCAATGGAAAAATCTACGGAAAAGACTATCAAAGTGTAGAACAAATGACGTCCGATCTTCAAGTATTGACTAAAGAAGGATTCCAACCAAAATTAATTCTAAAATTTCCTGAAGTACATCCACTATCCACTGAAGATCTCATTGCTATGGCTAAAGAAGAAAAAGAAAAATACAAACAGGATATAAAGAAAGAAAAAGAGAATGAAAACTCACTATCTTAAATAAATACATCTTACACTTTTAAGATGTTCTTTTTTAAAACTCCATTTGGATGACCTTGAGATTACCCCCACCACTTTTTCTAGTCTATAAAACACACTATCCTACACTATACACCTTCATTTCTTGGCTAAACTTAGAAGCGTCAACATGGAAAACAAGAAAGACGAGTACAAACCACGCTATTGTTGTGAACAAAAATGTACCGATATAGGAAGATGGATGGTAGACGGATTAGCTTGTAGAAAATGTGAATTCTTCGGATCTTGTTACTGCAAATGCAAGACAAAACAACTACCACCACCAGAATTGCGAACCTTCAAGATTTATAAATCAAGATACTTCCACACTTGCTGTCCCCAGAGATGTATCAAATTTCATCCAGAAAAAATTTTTAATTGCCGAGAGTGTAATGCATGTTATAAAGACGACTTTTGTACATGCATCATAAATGCATGCAAGTACAGATCTGATTGGTCTACTGATCCTGTTGAAGCTTCAGATGTATAGCTGTAGTCACTGACTGCAGCCCTTTTTTAAAACTCCATTTGATTGACCTTGAGATTACCCCCACCACTTATTTTTTACAACATATATTCTACGGATCATTCGATACACTTCTCATTCTTATTTCATTACTCACACTGACAACAACATGGATGATAAATTCATTTCCTTTCAACATTTAATTACCGACAGAGAAGAGATGGAAGAACTATTCCAAAACTTACTCACACTCATTGATAACTATCCTTTAAGATGGATCAACATCACAGTGCAATACGTCAATCCTACCAAAATATTTTCATCCTCATCATCTTCTTCTGCCACCTCCATGTCTTCATCATCGCAAAGTGCAGAGGAAGAGGAACAGACAACTAATGGTGTTAAAATTGTTGAATTAAACGACGAGGAACAAGAAATGCAAGCTCTGGTTAAATATAAATTTAATATTTAATTTCTAAAAATTATTAGTGTTTTTAATTTATTTTACAGCTAATACTTATTTCTACACACCACCCATAACCTACCTAAATGGGATTTTGCGGCAAAATGCTCTGGCCGCCGGTTCGCATATGGGTATATCACCCTTCCCCCACCACTCTACCACCCCCACCCCTCTACTTCCCCCTCCACCGCCCTTGCCCACATATAAGCAACCCTCTGACCATCGCTCACCATTTGTTTGCCAACTTCCGAACAATGAGCTCCTCTCCTTTAACAACAAGTAAATGTACTTTTCTTATTCAATCACAAGAAGAATTACAAAATATTTTTCAAATTTTAAGTGATCTAATAAACACTCCAAATAACACCATTACTATCACTGTGGAAGTTTCCTACAATTCTTCTGATTACGAAAACATGGAAAGCGAAGACGTCGAAGTCTTACAGCTGCCAAACAATAGTCTTCCATCTTCCAAAGCTGCAACACCCGACACAGCTAATAATGATGTTTAGTCGACTACAATTATTTTCTTTACCCCCCACTATTTTTACAGTAATATATAACCTGTCCCTATCTCTGTTTCTCATTTCATCGCCAACTTTCTCACCATCAACACCGCTCCCATTTTTACCTGCACACATTTAATACACGAAGATGATGGATGATTTTTCATTTACGTCACAATTGGAAGAGGATAAACTCAAACTCGAAATCAACAGACTACAATTAGAAACAAAGAATCAACAAGAAATGATTCAGCTTTTACGACTATTCAAATGCGTACTGTGGATAGTATGTTTTTATCTTCTCATCGCTATCACCTTTAGCATCTACCACTCCATCGCCAGTAAACAACACTCCAACGCTTCCTCAAATAAAACCACTACTTTTCTTTGATTAAATAAATTTTTACCCACCTTCAATCTAACCCCTCGGGGCTCACCTTTTTTAAAAACCCCCTCTGGATGACCTTGACCCACTTCCAAAACCCACCCATCACTGTCAAAAAACCCCAGCCGCTACAACCCCTACAACACTTACAACCGCCTGACCTTGACCTGGTCCAGGAGTAGGCAAACCCCACTACTCCTCATTTTAAACGGTTTATCAAGAGAAATTGAATGGCACAAACCGGATGTCGATATCTCATCTCTAACCAAAATGGCAGCCATTTTAAAATTCAAAAAGGGTAAATTGAAATTTTTTGTTAAAATTAAATCGGAAAATAGCTTCTTAGAATTTATAATTTCTGGAATTATTTTAGAATTGAACCTAGTAGCAGAAATTAACTAGTAGGTTCAATTCTAAAATAATTCCAGATATTCTCGATTCTAAAAAAGCTATTTTCCGATTTAATTTTAACAAAAATGTCAATTTACCCTTGTCGAATTTTGAAATGGCTGCCATTTTGGTTAGGGATGAGATATCGACCTCCGGTTTGCGCCATTTAATTTCTCTTGATACACTGTTTAAAATGAGGGGTCACTCAATAGGGGTTTACATTTGAAAATTTGGAGCTGAACCCAAAATACCCCATTTTGGGGGCAGGGGCAAAGTTGTGTCTTTGATGAAAAATTGCATTTGTTGTGTTGATAACATATGCCGAGTTTGGTTTTCCTACTGCAACGTGTTAAAAAATTAATTGGGGGTGTCCAGACTTATATTTGATTGCCCATCTCAAATTTTGGAATGGCTGCCGTTTTGGTTAGGGGTGAGATATCTACCTACGGTTTGCGCTATTTAATTTCTCTTGATACACCGTTTAAAATGAGGGGTCACTCAATAGGGGTTTACATTTGAAAATTTGTAGCTGAACCCAAAATACCCCATTTTGGGGGCAGGGGCAAAGTTGTGTAGTTGATGGAAAAGTGCAGTTTTTCATGTTGTTAACATGTACCGAGTTTGGTTTTCCTACTGCAACGCGTTAAAAAGTTAACTGGGGGTGTCCAGACTTTTGCCTAACCCTATAAAGGATGGCAACTTGAGTAGTGTAAGTATTGGAATGTGTTGGTGGGTTTCACATTAATTTTGTGTTTTAAATATACATCTTTTATAAATACATCTACATCCAAGAACGTTACCTTTTCATGAGAAATCTTCCAGGTAAACTCCAGGTTTCTAAAATTATTCAGGGAATTCAGGAATTCATTTAGCTTGTCTGATCCATGGGGCCATATCATGAAGATGTCATGATGGCGCCATTCGGGTCCCCATCGCAGTCCCTCTTTTTTGTAAATAGAAACGGTTTTGAAATCTGAAGCAGTTGCAGGTTAGTATGAAATTTATTAATCCTGTTATGAACTTTGTACTTGGTTGTGAATTGATTGGTCTAATGTTCAGAAGCTCTTCGGCAGCTTTTAGTCCATCATCATGGTCGTTATTTGTATATAAGCTCTCTACGTCAATTGTCACTAATTGAATTCCATTGGTTAAAGGTTGTGGAATCTTTTAAGTTCTTCTAGGAAGTGGTCTGAGTTTTTTACGAACGATGTAATTTCTTTTACAAATGGCTGTAGATACGCATCGACATAGGCCGAAATTCTTTCAGTAGGAGAGCATATTGATGCCACAATTGGACGACCTGGAGGTGGAATGATCCCTTTATGAATTTTAGGCAACAAATAAAACACTGGTGTTTGAGGGTCTTTATTAATCAGCATGTCTGTAAGGTATTTTGGAAGCTTTTCATCTTTTGAGTTTTGTTGGATAAATGCTGATATCCGCCTATTTATATCCACTGTTTGATCTTTGTCTAAGAGTTGGTATGTCTTGTCGTCTGTTAGTTGTCTTAGAGCTTCTGTTACATAATCACATTTATTCATGACCACTGTCACATCACCTTTGTCTGCAGGTAATATTATTATGTCATCATTTTTCTTCAAAGATGATATAGCCTTAAACTCATCTGGAGTAAGATTCTTTGCTCGACTCAGGTCGTTGGCAAAATTTGGGTTTGACACATAGGAAATGATGACGTTAATAAATTGTTCAATGGGATGGCCGAGTGGGAGTGGTTCTGGAACACATTCGTCTACCCCAAAGTTTTTAAAGAAGTTAGTTAGACATTGATCCCTGGTAATATCGCTAAGTTGATTACATCTTGAATTAGCATTTGAAGATGTTGTGGTTTTCCTAAAAAATATTTCCTTATGTTTCTAGCAAAGTTCAAAGTATCTGAAACTAGTTGAATGTGGTCAAAAACTGGTGTCGGTGAAAAACTTAGACCTTTTTGGATTAGTGAAATTTCATTGTTTTTAAGGGGATAGTTAGATAAATTAATATATTTTTCTTTATTTTCCATTCTGCTTTTCTTAAATGTTGTACTGTTCAAAGTGTCACCTGTATCGCAATTATAGTCGTTGGTACTAATCTGTTCGTTATTCTGTTTTATTTGAGGCAACTTTAACCTTGGTTGTATTTCTGATGGACGATCTACCTCTATATTAAAAAATGACTGCATGGGTGATTGTGGAGGAGGCATTTCTGGAGGTGGAAGTGGAGGAACCGAAATAAGATGAAACAGTGCTCCATTATTTAACATCTCTGTTGATAAGGTTTCTGTTTGATAAACTGAGATGTTTTCATTAGTTGTCATTGGAACTGAATTATAACATGACGGTGTTAATGCACTTTGGAATAAGAAAGGGCAGTTCATATTAGGCCTATTTATTTCATAGAAATTATTTAATTGTTCCTTATCAGGTTGTTGGTTAAGCCTATATCTTGCTTATTTATTGACATAACTTAATCAAATTTGGTATGTACATTATCTAGATAAGGTTTAACTTATACTTGCTTACAAAACCCATATGGCGGCAAACCTACATACTCACCCCCATGGGTTTTATGGGGAAAATAAACAGAACACCATAACCTTATAAAATTTGGTATGTACAATCACTAGGTAGGATTTAACTTATATTTACCAACTAAACCCATATTATGGCGGCAAACCTACATACTCTCATCCCCATGGATTTTATGGGGAAATAGAAAATATACCAAAATTCCATTGGAAATTTGCTGAGTACGCAGGTCTGCTGCGGCGGGGGTATTATTTATATTTTGGAGAGTCATTTAAATTTCCAAACAAACGAAATAAATATTAATTAAAAGTCTCTGATTCACCTGTTGTTTTAGTAACACCATGTGTTGGTAGTGCATTTATGTGGTACTAATAACTTATTGTTTTTTCTGCCTATTTCCTAAAACAAAGTTTAGTACGACATTGGTTTCGTCGACTTCACCAATAAGCATCTAGAATTTAAGAAGAAAATCAAACAATTTTTACTTGAAGAATGTGTATATAGAATTGAAGAGTGTTTAGCAACGAAATACTCTGGAGATAATTAAAAATAACCTATTTGACTCACACTTTAACAATGTAAAATAACATATTTATGTAATAACATAAATAACATTAATAAAGATATTATTATTATCATTTATATTTTGTACAATTTTAATGTTAGGCAAATGTATATAGAGTCCTCTGGTTCTGTTCGGTCTTGCTTATTCAAAGTCTATTTAGCTTACAATAAATTTCATTTATGTCCATATTTAGTTACTGCTATATCCGCCTCGCAGTAGAATACACTATCTAAATACCTTAGCACATTTTTGTTTCTTTATGATAAGTACTTAATTACTAATGTTATGTTTAAAAGAGAACTTTTCAATTCAATTTCATAAACTATTCTATAAATAGATAAATAAATATATGTGTATACAATTGAAATACTTCCCTACGGATATATTGCAGAACACTGTACACAGGTGTAACGTTTGAGGTGGGTACCACCCCACATGTTGTGGTTAACCCTGGGTCGTACGGCCAGACTTTATGTAGAGAATAACAAATGTCCAGGGAAATGCTTGAGCTATCAATTATATTTATTGCTATGAAAAAACTTGTTAAAAACTGCTCTCAATTACCTCTTAAACAACATAATCTTTAAGGTAATTTTGTTAAACAACCTAAACCGACATTTTGCTTTAGGATACACAAGTTTCATCGGCTCCCATAAAAAAATCACCTGAACAACTAACTCGTGACAGCGGCCGTCTTTACACGTGTTACGTGTTGTGTTACGTGTCATGTGTTGTCGTTGACACGTGCGTTGATGTCGTGGGACATTCATACCGTCGCTGCTGCTGAACTAGACGTGACAGCGGCCGTCTTGACACGTGTTACGTGTTGTGTTACGTGTCATGTGTTGTCGTTGACACGTGCGTTGATGTCGTGGGACATTCATACCGTCGCTGCTGCTGAGCTAGACGTGACAGCGGCCGTCTTTACACGTGTTACGTGTTGTGTTACGTGTCATGTGTTGTCGATGACACGTGCGTTGATGTCGTGGGACATTCATACCGTCGCTGCTGCTGAGCTAGACGTGACAGCGGCCGTCTTGACACGTGTTACGTGTTGTGTTACGTGTCATGTGTTGTCGTTAACACGTGCGTTGATGTCGTGGGACATTCATACCGTCGCTGCTGCTGAACTAGACGTGACAGCGGCCGTCTTGACACGTGTTACGTGTTGTGTTACGTGTCATGTGTTGTCGTTGACACGTGCGTTGATGTCGTGGGACATTCATACCGTCGCTGCTGCTGAGCTAGACGTGACAGCGGCCGTCTTGACACGTGTTACGTGTTGTGTTACGTGTCATGTGCTGTCGTTGACACGTGCGTTGATGTCGTGGGACATTCATACCGTCGCTGCTGCTGAGCTAGACGTGACAGCGGCCGTCTTGACACGTGTTACGTGTTGTGTTACGTGTCATGTGTTGTCGTTGACACGTGCGTTGATGTCGTGGGACATTCATACCGTCGCTGCTGCTGAGCTAGACGTGACAGCGGCCGTCTTGACACGTGTTATGTTTTGTGTTACGTGTCATGTGTTGTCGTTGACACGTGCGTTGATGTCGTGGGACATTCATACCGTCGCTGCTGCTGAGCTAGACGTGACAGCGGCCGTCTTGACACGTGTTACGTGTTGTGTTACGTGTCATGTGTTGTCATTGACACGTGCGTTGATGTCGTGGGACATTCATACCGTCGCTGCTGCTGAGCTAGACGTGACAGCGGCCGTCTTTACACGTGTTACGTGTTGTGTTACGTGTCATGTGTTGTCGTTGACACGTGCGTTGATGTCGTGGGACATTCATACCGTCGCTGCTGCTGAGCTAGACGTGACAGCGGACGTCTTGACACGTGTTACGTGTTGTGTTACGTGTCATGTGTTGTCGTTGACACGTGCGTTGATGTCGTGGGGCATTCATACCGTCGCTGCTGCTGAGCTAGACGTGACAGCGGCCGTCTTTACACGTGTTACGTGTTGCGTTACGTGTCATGTGTTGTCGTTGACACGTGCGTTGATGTCGTGGGACATTTATACTGTCGCTGCTGCTGCTGAGCTAGACGTGACAGCGGCCGTCTTGACACGTGTTACGTGTTGTGTTACGTGTCATGTGTTGTCGTTGACACGTGCGTTGATGTCGTGGGACATTCATACCGTCGCTGCTGCTGAGCTAGACGTGACAGCGGCCGTCTTGACACGTGTTACGTGTTGTGTTACGTGTCATGTGTTGTCGTTGACACGTGCGTTGATGTCGTGGGACATTCATACTGTCGCTGCTGCTGAGCTAGACGTGACAGCGGCCGTCTTGACACGTGTTACGTGTTGTGTTACGTGTCATGTGTTGTCGTTGACACGTGCGTTGATGTCGTGGGACATTCATACTGTCGCTGCTGCTGAGCTAGACGTGACAGCGGCCGTCTTGACACGTGTTACGTGTTGTGTTACGTGTCATGTGTTGTCGTTGACACGTGCGTTGATGTCGTGGGACATTCATACCGTCGCTGCTGCTGAGCTAGACGTGACAGCGGCCGTCTTGACACGTGTTACGTGTTGTGTTACGTGTCATGTGTTGTCGTTGACACGTGCGTTGATGTCGTGGGACATTCATACCGTCGCTGCTGCTGAGCTAGACGTGACAGCGGCCGTCTTGACACGTGTTACGTGTTGTGTTACGTGTCATGTGTTGTCGTTGACACGTGCGTTGATGTCGTGGGACATTCATATTGTCGCTGCTGCTGAGCTAGACGTGACAGCGGCCGTCTTGACACGTGTTACGTGTTGTGTTACGTGTCATGTGTTGTCGTTGACACGTGCGTTGATGTCGTGGGACATTCATACTGTCGCTGCTGCTGAGCTAGACGTGACAGCGGCCGTCTTGACACGTGTTACGTGTTGTGTTACGTGTCATGTGTTGTCGTTGACACGTGCGTTGATGTCGTGGGACATTCATACCGTCGCTGCTGCTGAGCTAGACGTGACAGCGGCCGTCTTGACACGTGTTACGTGTTGTGTTACGTGTTATGTGTTGTCGTTGACACGTGCGTTGATGTCGTGGGACATTCATACCGTCGCTGCTGCTGAGCTAGACGTGACAGCGGCCGTCTTGACACGTGTTACGTGTTGTGTTACGTGTTATGTGTTGTCGTTGACACGTGCGTTGATGTCGTGGGACATTCATACCGTCGCTGCTGCTGAGCTAGACGTGACAGCGGCCGTCTTGACACGTGTTATGTTTTGTGTTACGTGTCATGTGTTGTCGTTGACACGTGCGTTGATGTCGTGGGACATTCATACCGTCGCTGCTGCTGAGCTAGACGTGACAGCGGCCGTCTTGACACGTGTTATGTTTTGTGTTACGTGTCATGTGTTGTCGTTGACACGTGCGTTGATGTCGTGGGACATTCATACCGTCGCTGCTGCTGAGCTAGACGTGACAGCGGCCGTCTTGACACGTGTTACGTGTTGTGTTACGTGTCATGTGTTGTCGTTGACACGTGCGTTGATGTCGTGGGACATTCATACCGTCGCTGCTGCTGAGCTAGACGTGACAGCGGCCGTCTTGACACGTGTTACGTGTTGTGTTACGTGTCATGTGTTGTCGTTGACACGTGCGTTGATGTCGTGGGACATTCATACTGTCGCTGCTGCTGAGCTAGACGTGACAGCGGCCGTCTTGACACGTGTTACGTGTTGTGTTACGTGTCATGTGTTGTCGTTGACACGTGCGTTGATGTCGTGGGACATTCATACTGTCGCTGCTGCTGAGCTAGACGTGACAGCGGCCGTCTTGACACGTGTTACGTGTTGTGTTACGTGTCATGTGTTGTCGTTGACACGTGCGTTGATGTCGTGGGACATTCATACCGTCGCTGCTGCTGAGCTAGACGTGACAGCGGCCGTCTTGACACGTGTTACGTGTTGTGTTACGTGTCATGTGTTGTCGTTGACACGTGCGTTGATGTCGTGGGACATTCATACCGTCGCTGCTGCTGAGCTAGACGTGACAGCGGCCGTCTTGACACGTGTTACGTGTTGTGTTACGTGTCATGTGTTGTCGTTGACACGTGCGTTGATGTCGTGGGACATTCATACTGTCGCTGCTGCTGAGCTAGACGTGACAGCGGCCGTCTTGACACGTGTTACGTGTTGTGTTACGTGTCATGTGTTGTCGTTGACACGTGCGTTGATGTCGTGGGACATTCATACTGTCGCTGCTGCTGAGCTAGACGTGACAGCGGCCGTCTTGACACGTGTTACGTGTTGTGTTACGTGTCATGTGTTGTCGTTGACACGTGCGTTGATGTCGTGGGACATTCATACCGTCGCTGCTGCTGAGCTAGACGTGACAGCGGCCGTCTTGACACGTGTTACGTGTTGTGTTACGTGTTATGTGTTGTCGTTGACACGTGCGTTGATGTCGTGGGACATTCATACCGTCGCTGCTGCTGAGCTAGACGTGACAGCGGCCGTCTTGACACGTGTTACGTGTTGTGTTACGTGTCATGTGTTGTCGTTGACACGTGCGTTGATGTCGTGGGACATTCATACCGTCGCTGCTGCTGAGCTAGACGTGACAGCGGCCGTCTTGACACGTGTTATGTTTTGTGTTACGTGTCATGTGTTGTCGTTGACACGTGCGTTGATGTCGTGGGACATTCATACCGTCGCTGCTGCTGAGCTAGACGTGACAGCGGCCGTCTTGACACGTGTTATGTTTTGTGTTACGTGTCATGTGTTGTCGTTGACACGTGCGTTGATGTCGTGGGACATTCATACCGTCGCTGCTGCTGAGCTAGACGTGACAGCGGCCGTCTTGACACGTGTTACGTGTTGTGTTACGTGTCATGTGTTGTCGTTGACACGTGCGTTGATGTCGTGGGACATTCATACCGTCGCTGCTGCTGAGCTAGACGTGACAGCGGCCGTCTTGACACGTGTTACGTGTTGTGTTACGTGTTATGTGTTGTCGTTGACACGTGCGTTGATGTCGTGGGACATTCATACCGTCGCTGCTGCTGAGCTAGACGTGACAGCGGCCGTCTGTACACGTCTTACGTGTTGTGTTACGTGTCATGTGTTGTCGTTGACACGTGCGTTGATGTCGTGGGACATTCATACCGTCGCTGCTGCTGAGCTAGACGTGACAGCGGCCGTCTTGACACGTGTTACGTGTTGTGTTACGTGTCATGTGTTGTCGTTGACACGTGCGTTGATGTCGTGGGACATTCATACCGTCGCTGCTGCTGAGCTAGACGTGACAGCGGCCGTCTTGACACGTGTTATGTTTTGTGTTACGTGTCATGTGTTGTCTTTGACACGTGCGTTGATGTCGTGGGACATTCATACCGTCGCTGCTGCTGAGCTAGACGTGACAGCGGCCGTCTTGACACGTGTTACGTGTTGTGTTACGTGTCATGTGTTGTCGTTGACACGTGCGTTGATGTCGTGGGACATTCATACCGTCGCTGCTGCTGAGCTAGACGTGACAGTGGCCGTCTTGACACGTGTTACGTGTTGTGTTACGTGTTATGTGTTGTCGTTGGCACGTGCGTTGATGTCGTGGGACATTCATACCGTCGCTGCTGCTGAGCTAGACGTGACAGCGGCCGTCTTGACACGTGTTACGTGTTGTGTTACGTGTTATGTGTTGTCGTTGACACGTGCGTTGATGTCGTGGGACATTCATACCGTCGCTGCTGCTGAGCTAGACGTGACAGCGGCCGTCTTGACACGTGTTACGTGTTGTGTTACGTGTTATGTGTTGTCGTTGACACGTGCGTTGATGTCGTGGGACATTCATACCGTCGCTGCTGCTGAGCTAGACGTGACAGCGGCCGTCTTGACACGTGTTACGTGTTGTGTTACGTGTTATGTGTAGTCGTTGACACGTGCGTTGATGTCGTGGGACATTCATACCGTCGCTGCTGCTGAGCTAGACGTGACAGCGGCCGTCTTGACACGTGTTACGTGTTGTGTTACGTGTTATGTGTTGTCGTTGACACGTGCGTTGATGTCGTGGGACATTCATACCGTCGCTGCTGCTGTGCTAGACGTGACTTATTTTTAAACCAAAACCTTCCCAGGTGTAATTTGCGAAGAAACCACACATTGGTGAAGAAACTTTATTTGATTTTTATTTTGGGTGTTTCTACGCCAGTGGTATTTTTTTTAACGTTTTGACTTGTCCAAATCCCAGTCTTGTTACTATCTGACATCGACCAGTTGTTAGAAAGCATCATTAATTAATAGCCCAATGACAAATGGCAATTGGGTCTGAAATCAAATATTTAAAAAGCTATTAACTTTACTCAGGATCGAACCGGCAACCTTTGGATTCAAAGGCGAGCACTATAACCACTCAGCTACCCAGCCAGTTAAACTTGTGAGGTATGAATGAAATTGAAATGTCCCGTAGTATTTATTTTGTTTAGTTTGATGATTTATTTTGTAATTTTGTAATTTATTCTAAATTCATTCATTGTAAAAGTGTTATTTTCAGATAAATTTATTCAAAGGTGATTGATGTTTATGATTGATTATTATGTATTTTTGTTGAGAACTTTATATTTATTTTATTAGTGGTAGACAAATAATCTTTGGAAAGGATTTTTGCTAAATATAGGCCTATAGATATTTAAAAAAATCGGTTGATAACAGTAACAGAAGAATATGGATGTAATTTAATCAGAAAAGAGAGAAAATCTAGGCCATGGTTGTGTTTATAATAATAGCTATTTTAAAACTTTCACACTATGTAGTTTCTTTTTTTGTTTTGGTAAACTGAAGTAGGCCTACCTTTTGATAAATAAATGTAAGCTATTATATTTAGAAATATAAACACAATGAAAAAAAAACATAAAAATATTCACTATTACAACCGTGAATATTTTAAAGATTTTACTTTATTGATGTAACTTCATTTAAAGGAGGAAGCAAGTATGTTAGGTTATTTACTGTGGTGTTCTTTATGGGTGTTTAAGAAAGAGTGTGACCACTTTTCTGAAAATATTATTAAATAAATTTCTTCTTCCAATTTTGATAGCAGTTGTCAGTTGCTGGAATATAATGATTAAATCAAGTATTGTTCTTCTATAAAATTAACATAAAATTTTAAATTATAATGGATTTTGCCCATCTTCAGAACATCTTTCTGAAATTTTGAACTTAAATTTTAAGCTTAACAAATTACAAGTGAGTTCAAAGGACAAAATACACTCATATAAGATTTACTTAAACAATTAATTATAATGTATATTAAGTGACCATGATAATTTTTTCATTAGCTCAAAGTATGAAATTTTTAAGCTTTTTATAGAACAAGTGCTTTACTTCGTAATATGAATTCGTTACAAAGAGTGTACAAAATTGATAAATTATTATTAGAAATACACAAGGCCTTTTAGGTATTTATAGTTGTTATGTTAACCGGATAGTTTATCTCGTATTTTATTAGCCAAGTTTCCAAGCAGAAGAGTGGAATATTCTGGCATTTGGTCCGGTATGATAAGTATATTACTCAAACATCTTGGCTATACCACCCAGGTGTGCATCACAGCGAATATAAAGAGCCGCATTAAAGATCACGCAGCATAAACCTGCTTTATGTGGAATCATAATTCGAGCCCATCGTATTTTTTAGTATGCATTAATTTGATTTCGTTGATATTCCTTAGTTGATCTCTTGTAATATATCTATCAATTTATACATCAATCTAGCTTAACTAGTTTATTCTTAAGTATATTTTCAGTGCTTAATGCCCTTAATTATTTAATATTTTTTATATTTATAATTTGAATTTAAAATCTTCTTTATAACCGGAGCCAGTTTTGTGTATATTAGAGAGTTTTTGCACATACGGTAAATGAATACGGTAAACGCTAAACGCTATTTTAATAATGGCGGATTTAGACATTTTTACTGATTGAAGTTATAAAAGTTCATTTAAAAGTGATCAGTAGTATTAGACATCATTCATACAGTTGAACTATCCTCTGTAAAGTAATATACGTAAATTTGCCATTTTAAAAATAGCGTTTAGAGTTTACTGTAGCATTTACCGTATGTTGCAAAAATTCTCTATTATGTTTGAATAAGTAACATTACTTAAGCTATGCAATAAAATTAGAGGCAATTTTACAATACCATTTTAAAATGATTATGAATATATCAAAATTTTAGAATGTACCTCATATAAGCAAACAATGATTTGAGCCAATCTTGAAGGACAACTTAGTTTCTGTGTAGAACTGTTTATGGAATATTCGTACATGAACTATCACGCTAGCCTGTGTCAAAATGGACTAGATAGTTTTGATGTACTTCGATTTTCATTTACGATTACATTATTACAAATATGAAAAAAGTAAAGGATCTTGGAAATTAAGTTTATTAAATCAATCAAACGTTTTAACTTTTTTTACTATATAAACTTAATCTTAATATCGAATAAATAACACCAATTTTAAAGTACACATTTTAAATAACATTAACAGTGTGTTGGGAAACACAAAAATATATCTCTGCTCTTCTAATTGCAACACTTTATCTGGCAAAAGCAGTGTAATAAGTCACCAGCCCTACCAGCCGGGGGTTATGATACATTTGGATTACCCCAATTAAACTCAGTGGTACTCTCTTGGAAAAACCACCCACTAAGCATTTTAAATTTAATAATATCCAACACAACGCATATATTGCGTATAGTAAAAATTTTTTAATTTGATTTTTACTATGATGAACGATATATTTTTGTATCATAAAAACAAATTTTTTAAATTGAAAAATATAAAAATTAAAATGTCCGCAAATGATACAGTATGAAAGGAGCACATCCGTAATTCACAATACTCTCATAATTCTCTAATAATGAACATGTTAATTAAGTAGATAATTAAAAACGTACCAGGTTAACCGAGCCTTGCTCGATGGTTTTATTCACTTTTGTTATAGTGTCATGGTAAGTTAATAAGACTATTAAATTCCCACCAACAACCGACTATACCTATTTGATTCAACAGCTGTTTGAAAAAGACTGCTTAACATTAATGTTCCTTTATTTTTGTATACCTTTCGTTGTTATTTCGTTATAAAAATAGCAACCCATAAGACCAATGTTAAAAATACGATTTTTAAACTTAAATTTAGACCAAATTAGATTTTTCCTGGGGTTAAGCCTGTTTCTTAACTTATTTTTAGGCCAAAACACTCTTAAATCCAAAGTTTAAGCAAAATGTGATCGCTAGATTTCGAGATCGTAGAACACACATCCCTTCAGACATTGCTCGCATTATAGTATAGGATTACATAATTCTTACTCAATAAGGGGGAACTCTTGCATTTAGGTTACAATGGTTTTAGTTATACATATTTTTCACAAACCCTATGTAATTATATCGTCAATATCTCTATTGCCTTTAGATATTTCTAATACCAATAAAACTATTTCCAAACTATTGTGATATAATGCGACACAACTCATATTGAATATTTAAATGGAAGCACAATGATTTTCTTTTTTTCTTTCACACATTAAATATATCTCAACGAATCAAAGCTTTTTAATTGGTCTGGTGACTTATTACAGCTCTACCGGCTGTAAACAATGTGTTCTACCTACAAGAGTTAGGAAATATAAGTTATTTACTGATATTCTATTAATTTTGACATTTAATTATTGTGTTCCTAATTTTTAAGTGATGATTGATTTTTCTTAATACATGTTTGTAATTATAGGGTGGTTACATATTAATTTATGATTTGTTTGCCTTGCAATTTATCCATTTAGTAAGACTACATTTAGTGACATTTTTGAAAAAAGTTATCGTAAAATTATATGCGTTTTTTGTTATAGAAAACTGAAAACTTAATTCTATTGATTTTCATTTTTTTTTTTTTTAAATTAATGAGCTAAATAGGTTTGTAAAATACTGTAGGGGAGTATTTGAACTATTGAAAAATATTGTCTCACACAATAGTTTTCCCGTCATTTTGTAGTACAGGTAAATATTCTAAGAAAATTACGCTCAATCTTTATAATTATCAATTCAGAAAATATATTTCGTAGAAAAGTTTAAGAGGGAAAATGTTTTTTTTTAGTTTTTTTTAATTTTTAATATTGTTCCTAAAATTTTCGAAACTTTCGTGAAGCGATGTAAGTTTTTCTTACAACTAAAATAAATTGAAATTCTTTGAGATCTATATTTTGAATTTTGTAAAAAAAATTGAGTTGAATAAAACTTGACCACTTTTCCCACAAACTCATTAAGATCCATTAGAGTTTAGATATAACTAAAACAGAAAAGCAAACCTAAAAGTCACAATTCGCAATTAAATTTTTTTCGATTAAGATTGTCTTCGTTTACAAACGGAAATAAAAGCATGTGCTTTTAATTTGAACAATTAAAATTTTTTCTATAAATAAAACGACCTTGAAACTATTAAAATTGCCAGTCCTACAATTTGTACATGATATAAAACGAGATACATGAATTAAGTCTCCATTTTGAGAGAAAAGTTATTTATTATGAAACCAAGTTTTCTTAGGTCGCTTTCTTTCTCACTCTCTTTCCTTAGGCTGCAGTTTTCGTTTTTAGTGTTCGTGTCACGTAGAAAATGGAAAGGTTGAAGACGTAAAATCAGGATACAATGTCAAGCTGTTTAAGGTGCAATATTATTTGAAACATTTAAAGAATGCTGTTGACATAAAATATAGGAATCTATCTAATACTGAATAAATCGTAATAATTCTAATTTCAACACCAGTTAATAAATGTTACAAAATGTGAATATGATTGAAAAATTGATATATTTAATACATTCTTCAATAATAAGAACAAATAGCATGGGGATCGTGCTTCTATGAACTTACAATAAGTTTGATTCCCCCTAAAAGGGTAATAAAACATCTTGGAAATATCCAGCAGACAATCATGCAGGGACATTTACAGACAAAAATTCTAACTGTTGTAAATATGTACATTCTTAGGTCATCTTTACATCCATGTCAAAGGATGTAACGAAATGAGAACAAGCGCAAAGTTACATTACAACAAAGCACGGCATGCAACCAACCCTTTCTGTTCACAGCAGAGTGCAGCTGAAAAGTCCAATCTACATGGGGGGGGGGGGGGGGTAAAAATAATGTAGAACACCTTTCCGAGGACTTGAAAACAAGAATTGACAAGTAAGAACTAACTGACAAATGAGAGTTCACAAAAGTACTTAAGACCTCGCTTCAAGACCTTAATTTGTACACTGAAACAAAATTCTTTCGCAGGAGGAGATAATATGCATAGAAAAAACTGAATTGTATTTATATTAATTAGAAATGAATATTTTTACCTTTTCAATATCCTTGTTTTCTGAGGGAAACTACATGTTTCGTGGCGACAGCCACATCTTCAGGTTTCTCCAAAAAGGGTCGTCAAACATTTAAAATTGATGTCACACAAACACGAATAATAAATAAACACACATTTAACATAAAAACCTCGGTAACTTTCAAACACAGACTCGCGGTGCGTGCACGCATTTTGTCGGGCCGGCTGCGACTGGAGATACGGTGAATCATCACTGGTCATGTGACTGACATTACGTCATGGGGTCAGCTGTTTGTCCCTTATCCAGTCTGATAATGGTATCAAAGAGAGTATTCGCCTGACTATTGATTTTATCGTTTAAGACGTTGTCACCTGAATTTTTAACTGCTTTGTAGATTTCAAAGTTTTCGAGGGCTGTAATCTTATTCCTGCTATTGCATTTATGTAGGATTTCTAGATTTTCTTCTAATTTTGTATAGTTGTGTTTTTTATCAACTAAATGCTCTGCAAAGTTTGATCTTTGTGTGACGCTATTTTTTGGTAGGTGTTCTTTAAACCTGGTGCGGAAAGTCCGCCGAGTTTGGCCAATGTAAAATTTGGGGCAGTCACTGCAAACTACCTTGTATATACCGCACTTCTCAAAGTCGTCAGTTGTCCGTTGTTTAGGACTTAGAAAGTTTCCGTTATTGTGGCACTATTTTTATAATCTTGAAGTTTGTAATATTGTAATGTGTCATTTCTTAAGTCACTTTATGGAAGGAATTTTAAAGAGAAATAAGTCTAAAGGGTGATCGTGATGAATCAAAGTGATCAAAATACAGTTTTGTTACTGACAAGACCAACTCAATGATTTCTCAGAATCAACTATTAATACGACCAAATGACCTAAATACAGCTCAATGACCAAAGGTAGCTGGATACAGTTTCAAACCATAAAAAAGCTTTAACAGCTTATCTACTAATTAGATAGCATTTTTTTCAACTTATGACATTAAACTAATAATATTATTGGATATTTTACTGACCCAAAATACAGTGTGGGTGACAAGTAATCTAGGTATTAAGAAACTTACGAATTATATTAATAATGATGCTAATTTATTACAAAACCATTTATATTTTCTTAGTTACATGTGAAAATATGGGAATCAGTTAAATCTCAAAATAGATACTAGTGTTGCAAAAAAAACTTGATCAATCAGCCAGGGGTACAACTGACACCCTCATGAACAAAGTTAGATGGAAAACTGTTTAAAACCTTTTGGACAATGAACCTACTATTACCAGCTATTTTCTTTCCCATCAATTAACTGCAGGTACTATTAAATGTTAAATAATACTCATTATTATGATTCGATTGCCGTCACAAAATCCGTAGCCTAAAAATTACAGCATGTATTATAGTTTTTCAGTATGCCTACCTATTTAATTTTTACCCAACCTCTAATATACAAGAAATCCTCAGGCAACATTGCGTGCATTGAATATAACAATAAGTCATAGTCAGATAATCGGTAACGACCGACGTGAGGCTTTGTGTTTCCCGCAATAATAGCCACAACATTAGCCTTTAAATATCCAGATAACGGACATTTTTCATCCATGACGTCATCGGATATCAATAACCGCCATTAGCGCCCTCTCTATCCACAGTCGGTCGGATCGTTATGGTAAAATGTCCGGTCGACTTAAGTTGATATTAATAAAGTAATACCAATTAATTGTTCTGTGTTGTGATATCCAAATTGCAGTTATGCTAAGTATCTGTGTTTAACTTAAAAAGCTTTATGGTTCTTAAACTACCTGTTTAGGTATTGAATAAAAGATAATGAGATATTTTTATAAGTAAAATAACAATCCTTATTTTCCTTTTGTAGACGAAGAGTAAACGTCATCACCTCATTTAGGATAATACACTCCTATCATTATCAACGACGATTCAACGCATATAAAGATGTCTTGTTACTCCACATGTGATAACCGTAGAGAGGAAAATGGTTATTAATATAAATTATTATACATCAATTTTTTTATTGGTATATTTATCATTAATTATCAAAATAATAATAAACTTCGCTTGAGTAAAAATATAATTTAAGTGAAATATGCCTGAATTTCAAAGTAAGTTATGTTGTATTTATGTTGGTTTGTGTTAGTGAAGATTGGAATTTCCTTTTATACACTATTCAATAACATGTATACCATTTATTTTTTAGACAAACGAAATTTATTTACCATCCACTCTTCGATAACACTCAGCGTTAAGTGTTTTTAATATATACAAATTTATTCGACAGGCTATTTTGACAATTCTAAGCTGATCTACTGAAAAAAGATTTTAAAGTATTGAAGATGCCCCAAATATTTCAGATGTTAATGCAGCAACAGTTTAAAATATTTATATTGTATTCGCTGAATCCACAATATTTTCTCTTAATCCCCTCACTTAATTCTATTTATATGCGAAATTAAAATGTAACAAAATTTTAATAACTTTTTTAACACTTATTATCATACTTACATCATTTCATTGAAATTTACTACGTACAGGTACACACGTGATTCCTCGTCTATTGTGATTATTAAAAAAATACAATGGCAAAAAGAAGATTTTTACAAACACCGCAAGTTAATTTGTATTCAAATAAATAAAAATAACTGTTTATTAAAAGTGTTAAATCCTTAACGAAATTAAAATTAATTCAAAAATATATATATACTTTAAATAATACACTATATGCAAGTAAAATCTATTTGAAAAGATCATTCTTCCATGTTCATTATCAACGATTTTAAATGGACTTCTTTAATTCACTAGTTTTCAAATCAAAGACATTGTTTAAGCTCGTGTTTTACATTCTTGTCAGTTATTGACACCAGCAGCCCTCCCCGCAACGACCTGCATTTCATCTCACTTATTGTCGAATAGTCCACTCTGGCCATCACAATACCTGCAGGCGTTTTTTCTAAGTTTTTAAATTTTGTCAGCCTTAAATAGGAAATTGGAAAAATTATAATGTACTTCTTTTCAGTTAGACGCTCGAAAACTTCGATGGTTGTTGTGATTCGTGATATTGCTATTTATTTTTTAAGTTTTCATATTTATTTGATAAGTTAGGAAAATTTTCTTTAATCTTAAATTGTAATGCGTTAAAGGTGCAGGAAAACGTTTTTTATATAAACTGTTCAATTATAATAAAACTGGCTGGGCATCTGAGTGGTTAAATTATCTTTGAAACCAAAGTTTACCTGTCCGAGGAAAAGTTAGTAGCTTTTTAAACTTTCGTTACTGGATCCAGTTGCACTTGATATTGAGCTATTAACTAATGATCCTATCAAACAACAAGATGACCAACTTTTCAATAGTAGCAACAGGGTTACAGGGGTTTTATTTATTTTTATTAATAGACAACAACATACATAGTGTACGTATTTTTAGTTGCTATAATATATAGTTAAAATCTAAACACTAAAGACAATGAAAACAAAAAATTGGAAATTTAAAGTCTCTAATTTTCTTGATAGAACTCTTCAAATAAATGTATCACTTTTTTCAATTAAATAAAATTTCAGATTATTTTTAAATTTCTTCAGATCACTTTTTTTTATATATAACTAAGTGGGTATTTATTAAATTTTTCCGTTGTAATAATGATTATTTTTCTATATCTCAGTTCTGTGGTACTGATTTCTAGTTTCTTTGGCTCTAGTTTCATAGGCTTTAGTTTTGTCTTCTACTTCATTTTTGCATTTTTTGTTAAACATTTAGTATCATATATGTACCTATTATCCAAAGACGGTTAAAATATTAAGTTCCGCAAAATGATGCCTACATGAATTTTCTTTCATATTGTTTTTCAATAGTGTTTGGACTTTCCTCGCCAAAACCTTATAAAAATGTCCCTGGGTAAATAAAAAGTAAGAAAATATAAATATACAATTTCACTTATAGTTTTAACGTTTATCACCTTAGATAAATTTTTAAATTGAAAGACTTAAAAAAAACACAATTTAAACTAAATTTTTATTTTGTTTCTTACATTTATTTAACAATAAATGGTTATTGTTAAACCATTTAATCTCCATTAAATTAAACCATTTGTTGCTTTTTACACTTTGTGTTTTCTTAACACGAATAATTTAGAATTATATATGTTTAATTTCAATCTTTATATGTTGGTAAATCAATTAAATAGAGTATTTTTATGTTAGGTTTGTTTGTTACACGATTGTTTTGTATAGTGGATTGTAAGAAAAATAGTAGCCACATTGTTTTCACTGTTATTTATTTACAAATACAGTTTTTTGTTTACTAAAAGCACTTACATTAAATTTGTTAAAGTTATGACCCATAATATATCTTTTTACATTTGTGTTGTACATTGTACTTATATTTAATTTATTCTAAAAGAATTATGTTTTTTCTTAATAGCTGTTTTGGGATTTCCTGTAGCTATTGTATAAATTTCTAAATAAATAAATAAATGAAGTAGTTTAAACTCTTATGATCATTTTGTAAAATAAAAAAAGTTTTACTCAAACACAATAAATTTTAAGAAAATTGACATCTAGCAACTCGAATATAAAATTTCACTCTAAAGTCTATTATCCATAAACGAATGAAACATAAAGGACTACATTCATCCAACAGCTACATATCAATGGATTACATCATCAGTAATTATTTTCCTCATGACGTTTGTATTTCAACCAGATTTAACTTAGCTGTGCTTAGCATTCAACATAGTATAACAGATTATCTAAAAAAACCTCTTATAATGTATCATAAATAAAAAATCTAAGTGGTTTGGGAAATGCTTGAAGCATATTATTCAATGTAATCTCACAAAAAGCAGCATCATTTATGATCAGAATATTTCTTGAAAGCTCTCGTAACTCAAACTGATATTATACACTAGAGGACGTTTTAAATCTTCTAACAATATACGGATATTTAAACATACTTAATTTATTTGATGTAATAAATTCAAGGGAATAGATTATTTTGGACGTTTACATTCTCAAACTATAATCTTATACAAACTAATAATACAAATAACCGAAAATATATAAAGATTGTCTATACTAATACTGTAAGTAAATCAAAGAACTCCCACCATCAAAGATTACTTACCGGATATAGAAACAATACCAAATAAGATAATCATGATTTTAATAATGTTTTCTTAAGCGTCTATACATATTTAATACGCGACATGTTTTTTTTTTTTTTTTTTTTTTTTTTTTTACAATTAACTCCTTTCACAGTTTTCAACCGGTTTAAATGATTTTGGTGTCATTCGATAGGGCTTGGCGTGAAGTTGTTTCTAAAGGGAATTGGTTAGTATCCATTTTGAAGGAAGTGTCCTACAAGCCCTTAAAGTTTCCAATTTTCCCATTTGATTGACATCGGTAAGGAAATTGATTGATTTTCAAGTTAACAGCTGTAAAGTATAAACACCGGGCATCAGCGAAAACCTGTTCACACAAAAAGAGGCTATGTTAAACTGCGGAGTGTACCTGGTCAACGAACTTTATTTTGTATGCACGTGAAAAATATTTTGAGCACCTTTGTGAGCGTTTTACAAATTATAGAATTAACTAAGTGGTCTCCAATGAAAGGTTTTGGCCAATTGGACTGGAGAAAAATAACCACATGTCAAAAAAGATACGAGGAAATGATAAATATCGTAAAACGTCATCCAGAGAAAAAACATGGAGATAGAGGTTGTTTGATAAACTTTGTTCGAATGTTGGATTTTGCACTTTGTTTGTTTGACGAGCTTTATGAATAACTTTGTTAAATAACACACGACACATGTTAGTATTCGAGCAGCAAATATTTCATGTAAACTTTTGTTCAACTCCCATGATACACAAGTTATACAAACGATATACCAAGTGGATTTAAAATATTAAAATATTTCTTATTAAAATTAGAAAAGAGTCAAATTTATAGCTTTACACTGGTACAATTGTGACTGACTAAATTCATATTTTACTAAACTATTTTCACCATAGAAAAATTGTTTTCTGAAGGCAACCAGAAGTCACAAGATAATAATGTAATGCTGCACTCATGGTAAAGTTATTACTTGTGGAGACCCCCCCCCCCCCCGGACAAGATCTCCTTAATGTTGAATTCATGGGATATCCAAATGACTAAGTTCTTATAACAAATCAGTCAAGCTTCATGCTATTGTTATTTGCCGTAGGCAATGACGAATGTATAAAAATCAAAACTTGAAATGATTTACCTAAAATGCTATTTGTTCTTTATTCATAAGGAACATAATAATAATATGGTTTAACGTTTTTAATATTTTATTTCTGTTATTAGTTTTATATTTTTGATAATTTTATAATATTGACTTTTGAAATGTATTTTTATGGGTTGATTATTAAAGGGTAATTGCATTTGAATTTAATAGCATTCGTTTGCAGCTTTATAACAATGTTAACTTTGAACATACAAATTATTGTTAAATACTGTATTAAAAAAATTGAGTATTTGAACATATTTAATCATTGACTACAAACACTGATTCATTAATTAAATTTACAGTTGTGTGTTTTGACTTGTAAAACACCATTTTAAAGTATATTTAGTAAACGAAGAAATAATACATAATAACTTTTAATTTTAATCCTCTATATTTATTTAATATCTGCCAAAATTAGCTCATATGTTTAAACTGTTACAAAGAAATATTTTACAGCTTGATAGTAATTTTTTTAAGAAACCCGTAAGAGCTATCCCAACAGTCAATCAAAGTAATGTGAATGAGTGACTGAGAGTAAGAAAGTTTTGACCTTGGGTGTTTCAAATACTTTGGAAATAATCTTTAATGTCTGTTGTAGAAAAAGTACAAAAGGAATAAACTAAATGCAAGTTTTTTTTGTGCATGGCTTAGTTTAGATTTTAAAATCTTTAAGCTGTTAAATATCTCAGTGCAAGTAAATTACTGTTCCAGAGGCAAACATGCTTTTATAATGTCCTTCAACCTTACAGATAAAAAAGGCGTTTTACAAAAAATACCCTTATCTGTTAGAGTGTAATTAATTGTTCTATAACCCCACATTTGAATAACAGTATTGTAATTTCTTTTCAAAACTCATTTCTCAATTACACACTCAGTGTCTGTGTGATTTACTAAAATAGTGAATTAATTCAGATAACGAAACATTGATTATAACTTTTTAATAGATTCAGCGTGGAGAATGAATAATGCTTGATGCTGTCCACGAAAGCTAGATCTAAATTCTACAATCTAATTTAGGTAGTATATATATATTTTTATGTACGTATGTATGTACGCACACACATGTAAAAAACGGCTCAAAAATTTTTCTTCAAGGTTTGCAAATAACTTAGTCTTGTGATAAAATATAGAGAGGTCTCTAAGCTAGGAAACATCTGATTTTCTTATAATCTTGAATTTAAATCCTAAAAATGTTAACATTGGTCTTATGGAGTTTAAAATAAAAACAAAAAAGTTACTGAAAACAACTGACTCAACTGTCTAAACACAAACCCCGTGCTCCTCTATATTGAATAAAATATTACGAACGATCTATTAAAAACGTGTTTTTCCATTGTAACCAGTGACAGAATCACAGAATAATAGTATATTAAAAAATATTTTTCTGTTATTAAATAGTAATTTATTTTGGTGATCATGGCTATTAAGTTCAATAAATGTAAAGTAAAAGGACAAAACAACTAAGAAATTTGTAGAATTGCAAATAAATTTAAAAAAGAGTTAGAAGCAATGATGAAAAAGCTGTTAACCGTAAAAGTAAAATCCACGTGTTAGTCTCAAAAAACTCATACAAGAGTGCAGTGCCCTAGTTCTACATTAAAATATTCTATATTGAAATAAAGACGAGTGAGCGAAGCGAATGAGCACGGGTCATGGAGACCAGTGAGTGGAGCGAACGAGCTCGTTTTCAAATAAAAAAAGCCTTTGGATTTAGCATTAGAGGCCTTCAGTCTGTGAGGAATATTTATAGACTACATACTATTTTTTTAAGTTGGCCGATAAAATGCTCAATCCACAGGTACTGTTATTTAAATAAGCAAACAATGAATTCACAAGGTATTGTGTAACATTTTATGAATAAAACGTTCCTAGCTGATCTTTTTGGGTTAAAAAAGCTGAAAAAGAAGAAAACTGTTGTGTGATCAAACACTCGCCATCGACAACAATGGAGCGGAACGAATTCATGCAACAGCTGATTGTTCAGCCCCGGATGAACCTGATGACGATGAGGGGAAAAAGCAATTTTATCTGCAGACCAATTACCTACAATCTTAAACAAGCGATGACGTCATATTTACCTTTAATATCTTAAAACTATTTAAAATTCACGGCTTGCATCTAATTATCTGTTACAATACCCGCCTAAATTTAAAATAAATTATAAGGAACTCTCTCTGATCAATTACAATCATCAGAGATACTAATCATATTTTCCCCATTCATTGATTCCTTCAGCTGTAAACCCATCTTGCTTTCCATTGACACCAAATAAAGACAAAAAAAAAAAAAAAAAAAAAAAAACATAGTTAACATTGCACTTTAGTGAAAAATGATTTACACTGAAATATAGCCGATTTGTATAATGATCTCATCTTTAAATGAGTAATACATTAAGTTAATTAATTGAACCGACATGGTTATGGCATTGACTATGTACACTAACATGAATAGACCTCTCACCCAATGCATTTAGTTTGAGGCAAAAATTTGTTCAGAGTCGCTGCCATTGATGTTGTTGTTATTCAGCTGAATTTACAGTGCTGCCAAAACATTTTACCAAAACATAAACATAACTTTCAGTTATAAAATGTTTCATCCTTGGTTTAGAAGAGTGGTAATACTGATTTATCTATTATACGTTACGTGTTCTTCGACGGACGCTGCACGAGATCGCACCACCGATGCTTCAAACACGCCTATGCTATGAGAAGTCTATTCACGTTAGTGTACATAATCAATGGTTATGGTGTAAAAAAGTCCGAAGCACGTGTCATTACAATTGGGCAGAGTGTTGTGTCTGTGGTGCAAAAAATAACTATGGAACTCTTATCTACTCTAACTCTTAACCCTACTAGTAGCTGTAGCCTACATTTTCTTATTTACTAACTGTGCAGCTCACCGTAAGATACAAAATATTAATTACTTCAATGTATTTGTTAAATTTAACACAAGTACCATTAGTAATTATTTTGAATAAACAATAAAAATAATATACAATAATAAGGTACACAATGCGTAATTTGCCCATCGTTTTTTAATATTCACTTTGAAGTACTCTAATAGCTCCTCCGTCCTAAATAATGATTGTATTGTATTATGATTTTTTGTTATCGTCTTATAAGTACAAGTTGTTTGGATATTTTAAAATCATAATATCAAAAGTTTATAGCTTGTTATACTTACTACATAAGCATTTTTATTTATCTTTTTAGTCCAGTGTAGTGTTTGTATTTTAATAACAAAGGGTTGAATTTAATTTTAAAATAATCTAAATTTGATACCTTCTACATATATCTACTCCTTCCATCTTTGCCAGTGAGCAACGTCAGAGAAAGAATTTTGCATGGGATTCAATTCAGTGTTTGGATCGGTTGCCGTTCGTTATTTAATCCTGTCAAAGTTTCATGGACGACCAAATAAATGTTATCGGTTTCCGTTGAAAGGGAATTCATTGGAACGATTTAAACATGGATGGAAACTCTGTTAAACCTTTTTAAAGTTCACACGGTTTTACATGGCTTTTTCATAATGCTTCATGGTTCTTGAAATTGTAATGAAATTGTAAGTACATGTAAGTAGAAATTACTTGACTGGTACTTCAAACAATATATTAATTGTTTGTAGTTTATCGCACATTAAACTTCCTATTCTACTTTATCACACGTTAACACTAAACTCTCAGTGCCGATTAAATTATACCTTTGCATAAATCACACATTCGAATTAAATTAATAAAATGTAACTACAATGTTAGTGCAAAACTACAAAATCAATGAACGATTTTGCATAAAAAATCTCATTTTAAAAATAATACGTCTCTTTAATAACATTAATAACTCATTATTCTGTTTACAATGTACTTTTGTCCACTAAGAAAATAATTGTTAATTTAATATTTAGCATAAACACCTAAAGCACTTTTTAATTTAATAAGCCATAGCGTGTCAGTTATTAAGTAACAATTTTAGTATAGTTTTTGTAAGATTTCACATTTATAACCATAAGTACGATTAATAATTTAAGAAAATTAACCAACATGTCGACTCTACTTGGGCTAACGGCTGTGTTGTTCGGTTATTACTACCCGTAAATGCGGTCTGTTACCGGCATTACACGTTATTACGTTGTTTCTGTTGTTCCCTGAAAATAAAATGAAGCAAATTGTAAGATACAATCTTCAATAACATAAATTGCAAGTTTATATCAATCTGATAATAAAAAAATGAGCTTTTAAAACAACTTTATGGCACATATACAATGTAGTAAATTGTGAACTTGTATAGAAAAGATGAGGTTGCTTCATGTAAACTACACATAGTTATATTTCTTTTATTTATATATAAATTATATTTTATTCATAGTTAGATTTCAAGCTAAGATTCACCACACAGGGACTGAGCATTGCATGCTTTGGGAGTTAACGGTACCTGGGGAGACCGAATTCAGATTTAAGCCTACAGGAGGTGCCAGAGCATGATTGATGGTGCAAGAGCGGTACGTCTTTTGACATGATTTCATTTAATTAAAAATAACATAATTGTATACTATTTATTACTGAATATACCAAAGAAAGTAGGCCTAAGCAGTTTACGTGGCTCTCTCTATGATAATTAAGCCCGGAGCCACAATAAATTAAAGCCATGCACATATGTGTAACAACACTATTGGTCATAATTTTTTAACATATTTTGCTCTAATTCGATATATATTTTCTTCTGGGCAATAAATATTGAACTATTCTGGACAAAGTATACAAATTTGGCCAATTTTTATTAGATATTTATAAATAAAAAGAATTAGACATTTTCTTTTAACGTTTTTGAAAACCTTACCGCTTAAATATATTTTTGCCTAATCATTTTTAATAAAAGGCGATAGAGGAAGATATATATCACCCATTGGTTTTTCCTTCGATATATTAAACAAATGTGTATCATACGCAGGGTAGGGTTTTATACATACATCCCTAGTATTGTATATTGATCCTAAGGTGATATAAGGTCATCATGTAGGAAAGAATTCCTGCAATATAAGTCCTCGTTTACTGTATAAATTGGTATAGAATATACCCTAACTAAAAACATTAGTTTCCCTTTAAGTAAAACAGGGAGCTCATTCAAGGTTTGAAAATTTATTATCTATTGCCCATTTGTTTATTACATTTTAATGTATTAAAGTAGCTCCCATTTAAGTACGTTACAGATTTTATTAATTGAAATACTTTATAAACATTTGTAACTTAAAATATTTTATTAATTGTTCTACTTTAAAAGTTTATCTACAATGAAATGAAATGAAATGAAATGAAATGAAATGAAATGAAATGAAATGAAATGAAATGAAATGAAATGAAATGAAATGGTTTATTCATCACACAAAGTTTACATAATTGTGATTTCTTCACACGTAAACATATGACATGTCATACATAAAAGTCTTAATCTATGTCTAGTCTAAAAACTAAATGATAATGTGGTTCTCTCATCACAAAAAATACAAAACAAATTTAAACAAAATGAAAACTAAATGTTCAAAATAAAACAAAACACAATGAAACTTAAAATCTTCTTTGTCAACTAGAAAAAATCTTCTACAGAGTACGGACACAATGTCAGCAAATATTCCTTAAGCTTTTTCTTAAACATAGTCATCCTTAATTCCAATCTAATTTGACTAGGGAGGTGATTGAATACTTTCCTACCTATATACCAAGGGGATTTTTCAAAAAGTGCAGTTCTGTGGATGGGGAATTGAAGAAGATCTCTATTTCGGGTATTGTACGGATGCTCATGATTTCTTGACAAAAACTGTTCGTGGTTTTTTTTTACAAAGATGCATAGCTGGTATAAATAAATAGCGTGGATTGTCAGAAGATTCATCTCTTTAAAGAGAGGGCGACAAGACGTGCGGGGTCCAACATCAGCTAAGATCCTTATTGCTTTTTTTTTGAAGAATAAAAATTTTTTGAATGATAGATGAGCTACCCCAAGCGATAATTCCGTAGCATGCCCTAGACATGAAGTAAGAGTGGTAAACCATAAGAGCTGCGCTTAATCCTGAAGTTTGGAAAACCACTCTCAATGCAAACAAAGCTTTGGCTAAAGAAGTGTTTAGTTGATGATGATGATCAAACCATTTGAGATTTTCATTGATATGCATACCAAGAAATTTGGTGTTTTCTACAGATTGAATACGTTTTCCTGATTCTAACTGAAGAAAAATGTTCTCTGCATTCAACTGTTGGTTATGAAGATGAAGTATATTTGTTTTGGAGCAATTTAGATGAAGACCGTTATAACTAAACCAGTTTTCCATGTATGATAAGTCCTTTGAAGCGATACTAACTGCAAGGGGAATGGATGGTGCTCTTACCAACATTGTGGTATCGTCAGCAAATTGAATTATTTTGGAAGGAACTGAAAAAGCTAGATCATTAATATAAAGAATAAACAGAAGAGGTCCAACTTTGGACCCTTGAGGCACTCCATGAACCACAGGACTCCAGTCTGAAAAACGCTTAACATTACATTTATCAGTGACCACTACTTGTTGGAATCTGTTGGAGAGATAGCTTGTGAACCATGCTAAAGCTGAGCCGGATATGCCGTACAATTTTAATTTTTCCAACAGTATATTGTGCCTGACGCAGTCAAAGGCCTTTGACAGATCACAGAAAACACCGATGGCCCTCTGAGATCTGTCCAAGGCCTCCACTGCCTCATTTATGAAGTCTACAATTGCATCAGAAGTACTCCTTTCCTTCCTAAATCCAAACTGATTTCTATTCAGCAACTCATTTGATTCTAAAAATGGAACTAATTGTGACAGTGTGATTTCTTCAAAAATTTTTGATAAAACAGGTAAGAGAGCAACAGGACGATAATTGGATATGTCATGGGAATCTCCTTTTTTGAAAATAGGGATGATCTGGGCATATTTCAACTTGTCAGGGAATGATCCGGTTTGTAATGAAATATTTATACAATGAGTCAAAGGTCTAACAATGCATAAGGCAATAGCTTTGATGACTCTTGTGGGAATTTCATCCCAACCTGTAGACTGTTTGTTTTTTAGCTTTTTGATGCAGGATAAGACAACAGATTCTGGAACGGGTCGGAATTCAAATGAAAGAGGAATTCTAAAAGGAGCTTGTTTTGCAATAGCCAGGGATTCTGTGACAGAGGCATTGTCTTGGAAACTATCTACTACACTAGAAAAATATTTGTTCATTGTGTTTGCCACAACTAAAGGGTCTTTGATCACCTCCCCATCAATACTAACTTCTGGACAAAATTTATCTTTAATACTAGAGTCAAGTTCCCTTTTAACAATATTCCAAGATGTTTTACTAACATTTTCACTTTTTTTAATCAAATTTAAATTATACATTCTCTTTGCGGCCAAAACAACCTTCTTAAAAATTTTTTTGTAATTCCTAAAGTATTCTAAAAAAACAGGGTCAGAGTTATATCTTGAGATTCTATACAATTCCCATTTTTTCTTACTGGACACGCGTATGCCTTTTGTCACCCAAGCGTGATTCCTTTCCTTTTCTACAACAGCTTTTGTTTTGATCGGGAAGGTATTTAAAAAACAATTATACAATATTTTAAAAAAATCATTAAAGCTTTCATTACAGGTGTGTTGTGACAAGCAATATTCCCAACTCTCTTCTGACAAAGTGTTAACCATAAGATCAATATTTTTTTGATTAATTACCCTATTTGACTTAAACTTTTTTTCTTTGTTTACCTTTAATTCATTTCTTTGGCAGACTACTTGACCCAAATGATCAGACACCCCAAAGTCAACCACCCTACAGTCCATGTTCTTCGAACAAGCATTTGTAATCACATTGTCAATACATGTGGATGATGTTGGAGTTATCCTAGTTGGTTCATTGAATAATGCTTCATAACCAAATGACAAAATTAACTCTTTAAATCTACAGCATTTTTCATTGTCAACCAATAAATCAATGTTAAAGTCACCACTAATAAAAATAGATTTCTTATACTTATCAGCCTCAAGGCAAGTCAGCAATTTTTCAAAACATGAAAAGAAAGTTTTTAAATTCTGATAATTTGGGGTTCTGTAAACTACTACAAAAACTGAAGTTTTTGAGTTTTCTACACTCTCAGCTTCAATAGCTGTACACTCAAAAGAGTCTTCTATGGAAATCGAGTTAATATCTAATCTTTCCTTCCAAATGACATCATCTCTAACAAAAATACAAACACCACCTCTATCTTTTATATTTCTATGGAATATTGTTGCCAAATTATAAGACTTTAGACAGTTTTTCAAAAAATTATCATTTACATTGATCCAATGTTCCGACAAACAAACTATTTTTGGTTCTAATTTGAAAAAATCTAACATTACTTTCAAGACTACATATTTACTCAAACTGGATCCTCTAATATTTAAGTGAAGTAATAAGCATGAACATGATCCATCAGAATCTGGATTTTGGTTATTTACATAAACTTTCCCTGGCTCATTGTGATCCTCAACTGAAGATAGAGAACCTAAAACTAAGTTATTTTCAGATATGCCCTCGGAATTAAGTTTTTTTCATAGAATGGTCGATCAGGTTGATATATTGTGTAAGAGGGATAATTTGACTCACTGCACACATGACCATTATAGTTCAACGAATGCTGCAACCAAGGGGAACTTCGAAATTCTGGATGAAGTGGGACCGGGTGACGTATCCATTGCTGAGAAGACCAACTCTGTGAAGGTGACCAGAGTACCGGAGAGTAAGGAGTTGCTGGAGGGTAGAGCATCATATTTGACTTAGTGTTGATCTTCTCTGGATGATTGTTGCTCTTTGTCACCTCACTATAGAGAAGGTGTCCAGGTACATCCTCAGAGTGTGATTGATCATGATTAACGCAATCTGCTCTTATAGTTTCTTGACCCGGAGCTATGATGTTTTTTACAAGTTGTGCCACAACTTTTTTGCCAGACTTATTAATATGAAGTCCATGGGTGGTGTGATGTTGTCGTCCAAGATACAGATGCAGATCCAGAAGTTGTAAGTGATCGTAACTTTTAATCAATCCCCTGATGGAATGATTTATGTCATCAATGATGAGATTTTCTCTTGATTGTTTCTCTAGGTCATACCGCTGGGGAATAGTCGCAATGATGAGGTTTGTATGGGTGTAGCTACAAATTTCTTTCTCCAGGAGTGTTAGAATTTTATCTGGACATGTTTTGGATGATATATTATTGGTACCACCAATCCATATCAAGTAGTCCTCTTTAGTATATGATTTATAATCAGTATTCACAGCTGTCGCCTTTATTATAGCCTCAAGTGGAGCCCCATTCTGCACATGGCAATAAAAATGAACAACTAAAAATATAACTACTTGTCAAAAAATTCTGATTAGCTAAAGCAAAAGTTTCAAGTAGCAGTAATCATTTGTCCTCAACAACCACTGATGACATGGTATAATGATATGAGCACAGGAGTGGGTCTACCCCGTACCTCATTACAGTAACAAGTAACGACTCGACCACAAAGATCTGATCATTAGCTCTGATATACCTGCTTATACCCTACATATATAATGTATGTACAATGTATAATGTATATGATGGTATAATGTAGACCAATCTTACAATACACGTATGAATGAGATCCATATTATAACACATTAAAGAAGGTTAACTGTAGATAAATAAACTATCTGTTTACCTGTAGGATACTTCTAGTTTTTGTCTTGTATTCCTGGCAAAATCATTCGATATAGTTTAAGCTAAAGATACCTAAATGTAAGTTGCAACTTTAAACATCACATTTCGCCGAGTAACTTACTTGTCAACCTACCTTTTTTTATAGAAACGATTGTACATTTTGGTCAAATAAAGTGACAATGGGTTAGCTCGTTTGCTCTACTCACTCATCACTATGAATAGTTAGTTAATATTAAAAATATAAGAGGTTAAAAAATAATTTCTTATTAAGTGTGTACTCAAAATTAAAATTTAGTGCTACAAAAGCAGTACTGTGGATCACTGTTTTTTTTAATTTTATTATTTTTTACGAACAAGCTTACAATAATCCCGTACATTATTTCTTTATTCCTGCAAAATTTCAGCTGAATGCGTCCAGTGTTTTTATGTGTTATATGAATATTCTTATCTTGTCAAAGTTATCTTCATACACCATTCCAAACTATTGTACACAATTATTTAATATAAAACAGTTTATAGAATAAAATAAAAGTGACAAAATACTACTTATTTTCTATTTAAAGTTTTTGGACACATCAAGGTTCAATAAAAGTACACAATATAACACTTAAACTTGCTTTATTTAGGTATTCGAAAATATCACGTTAGAGTTTTCATAAAATAAAACCAAACAAAGAGCGTCAACAATAATTTGTAATGTATACGCTACCGGGGACGTTCATATTTGAACACATGTCAAAGCAATTCCATTGTGAATTTCGAAGCACTTTGTCCTACAGGTTAAATATTGTTGTTGCAAAACAGATTTATTCTTATAATACGGTTCCGAATGCAATTATTCAAATAGGGTGAACTGTTGTGATTATCACATTTGTTTGCCATGGTTTGATAAATAGTACCTAATGGACATAGAGAATTTCTCGGGTATAGGGTGTCCAAAAAAAACCTTTACACACTTTTCCAGGTTATTGCGCACGTCAAAATAAGCAAAAAAGTTCCTGTAAACATATGTCCTAAAATTCTTCGTTAACCCGCTAGCCGCCATTTTGTTTTTTACACTAAATAATTTTTATTTCCGTAACGGATCATTGTATTAAGTTAATATTTGGCATGAACCTTCACTATAACAATACCCATTTTCAGTAAAAAAATTATTTTTTTCCAATGTGTATTTTCAAAATGGCGGCCATTTTAAAATTTTTAATTCAAATATCTCAAAAACGGTAAATTTTATAAAAATGTTACAAGAGACAAAAAAGTTGACGAATTAAATTATCTAAATATTGATACCAAGTTTGTAAGGATCCAACAACAAATAACTAACGGAGTTATTGTGGTTTTCCTGCAGAAAAACACTGATTTTGCTCTATGATTAATGCGAATTTAGGTTACTTTAAGAGAAAAATCTCAATTACTCCGTTATTTGTTGTCGGATCCTTACAAACTTGGTATCAATATTTAGATAATTTAGTTCGTCAACTTTTTTGTCTCTTGTAACATTTTTATAAAATTTACCGTTTTTGAGATATTTGAGTTAAAAATTTTAAAATGGCCGCCATTTTGAAAATACACATTGGAAAAAAATAATTTTTTTTACTGAAAATGGGTATTGTTATAGTGAAGGTTCATGCCAAATATTAACTTAATACAATGATCCGTTACGGAAATAAAAATTATTTAGTGTAAAAAACAAAATGGCGGCTAGCGGGTTAACGAAGCATTTTAGGACATATGTTTACAGGAACTTTTTTGCTTATTTTGACGTGCGCAATAACCTGGAAAAGTGTGTAAAGGTTTTTTCTGGACACCCTGTATATTAATTTACTTTATTAGTTAACTAATACGTATATTTGTATATAAACAAATGTCTTACTCGTATAATTCTAATAATTAATCTCGTAGTCTTGTTTTATGTACATATTGTCTCACGACAGCGGTTTTATTTGTTTAAATTTTTAGTGCTTCATGATTTTAAATTTTGCTCTCCTTGGGACACCACAAAGCCATGAGTTAAATAAATTTATACACCGTGTTCACTCCAAAATTTTGATTTTTTAGGATTACAACTTGTCAACAGTGAAAAATTATTTAAGTCGTCCTTGAAATAAGATAAAATAAAATAAAAATATATTTTTTGCTTAAGATTTTAAAATTTCAATTGATTAAAATTTACAATGTTATTGACTGTCTCTGTAATGCGCTATAAAATATTTCAGGTGATCAGAAAACAAGTTGAAATTTCTTCTGATGGATAAAATCATAGTAAAGTAAGAATTTAATGTAAACTACAACTGAATTTTAATATGGAATTCAAATTCAATGCAAACTACAAATGAGTTTCAACGTGAAATACAAATTCAATGTAAACTAAATCTGGATTTCGTCGTGAAATGATAATAACATATATTCCACTGACAATATTTGACATTGTACAGGAATTTACATTGTTTTGAGAATTTACAGAAGTCTTTTACTGTGTTTCACAATTTAAAAGTTCACATTTCCAACTTTATTATGTTGAAATACGATTTCAACGTAAGCCACAACTGAACGACAATGTGAAATACAAATTAACGAAAACTACAGTTGTATTTCAACATAAAGTACAAATTCAAAGTAACCTACGACTCATTTCAAAGTGAAATAAAAATTTAACGTAAACAACAACTGAATTTCAACGTGAAATACGAATCCAACGTAATTTACAACTATATTTCAATGTGAAATACAAATTAAATGTGAATTACATTGGATTTTACATAACAATTCATTTTACATATTTTACAAAGTGAAATATAAAATTAACGTACACTACAATTGAAATTCAACGTGAGACAGTCCTGAGAACGGGCAAGATGATGTGTGTCTTTCTACTCGTTACTGCGGAGGCCTCCCCTCCCCCCTCCCTGCCAGAATCTGCTTAATGTTGAATTCATGAGATAATCAGTTGACTGTTGCTATCTCATTAGAGTCATCAGGCCATGTTACCATCTCAGTAATGTTGTTCCATATACAGACATCTTCGAATTTAGGTTGCAACAAACAGATTTCCCCTTGTATACCTATCAATATTGAGGATTGTTTGTAAGTAAACTAAAACAAAATTTCTGATAAATATAGTAGCTATAAAAATTTGATCAAAATTTAGTTAGGAATTTTAAAGTCAGTAAAAAAACTAAGCACGACAGAAAAAGAGAAGTAGAATAAAACTGTTTTTGAAACTAAAATTGTTTTCCTGAATTTATTTAGTAAATGTATTTTAGGTACTAAACCCTTAAAAATATTCCTAAAACTCAATCATTGTATACTGTGACTGGACATTTTTCATATTTTTTATTAAATATAGTTAATTTAATGAAAATGTTCAAAGTTAAAGTTGATTTACAGGATTTCAATTGTTTAAGATACATCTGAACGGTTTTTATAATAACTTTTGTTGAAAAAATGTATTATGTATTTTGTTTGTCATTATCACGATGTTTACCTAGTAGTAGTCCGCATAGAGTTTTTTTTTTTTTACTTGTTTACACTTTATCGTCGTAGATAAACTAGACACACGAAAAGAATGCTGTATGATAAAAATCGACAACAATGGGAGTGGAACGAATGTTTTTGCATTCAAAAGTTGATTGCTCAGCCTCCGATGAACCAATGATTACGATGAAACGAACAAAAGATTTTATCTGCAGACCATTTACCCTCAATCTATTTCAACGTGACCTTCCAAAATACTGATAAAAAAGAAAGGATGAATGAAATTTCAACTACCATATTTTCATGGTTCTAAAGTTGCTTTTGTCTCTGAGTTGGTTGAATATTGCACGTTTAAAGATTGTTTAAACTACTTATACATCCACCTCCTAAGTTTTGCCTAGCCCTTTTATATAAACTTTGTTGTTAATACTTACACAACTAGAGTATGTAATACTACTGTGACGGAATTTGTGAATATGTTTTATAAGCTAGTTGGTTTGGGTGATTTTACGATTAAAAATCATACATATTTCAATTTGTTACTTTACGTACGGTAAGTTATATTGTTCTAATGTGATGGTATATGGCCATTTTTTACAAATAAGGTATGAATGAACTGCCATTTTCTATCGCCACTCCCTCGGCAACTAAAACGTCTAGTATTTATTATTATTACTTTTATATAATAAACACAAATTTGTTATTTGACTTTGTTGTTTGAAACATTGTTCAAAGTATAATGGAACGTCATGGACTTTCTTTTCATGTAACTTATCAATATAAAAAATGAGTTAATCTATTAGATCTATTTAAATGTTCTTTTTACAATATTTTAAAAAATACATCGGCATTTGGATGTGCTGCGATTATAATATCTTATTGGATCAATTCTGAGTTTAAATCAGTGAAAGTAGGGTTTTGTTTAAAAAATAAGTTTCAAGGGTGTTTAAAATATTAATAATATTTGGTGTGATCGGTGCGCCAGAAATACTGCCTCAGAAACAATTTTTTTTTTTTTTTTTACAAAGGGATAGTTTTATGTTCATGGGACGGAAGTTAAAGTAACTATAGACTTTTCAAGCTGCCCAATCGAAACTGAGAAAGTTCAACGTTGAGATTGTTTGATTTTGACTACCACAGGAAACTAGTTATATAGCTTAGTTCTTTGTTTCAATTAATAGAAGTTTTAAGCAAATCTATTGAAAATTTGTTGTCTCGATAGTCGCTCTTGGTTTTGGATCTTTTTAATTCTTATTTATCCTGAAGAAGGTGTATTCAGGATATGTAAAGCACTTTTAAGCAGTGATTATTTTAAAATTCGGCGATTGTTCAAAAGGTGACTTAATGGTGATATTTCCTTCGAAGTTAAATATTTTTTAAATAGTGTTCTATTGTAATACTATTAGAATCATTCACGCCTGGACATCTTTACATAATTAATGTGTTAGATAATCAACCTGGATAAGAGGACCGATGCTCCCTGCATGGCCACTTCAGGTTACAGCCAGACGATGTATGCGCAGCAGCTAACCTGTCCGTGCCCGTGCGCACCAGGGAGGCACGGCACGGACGGACGGGCGGTGCGGACCCTCCCGGACGATCCGTACTTTCCGCCGTCTTGCAAAAGATTCGTGAGGACGAATCTCACGACATTTCCGAGCTGCCGGAAGTTCTGGCAGTAAACGCACCCTCTGGGAGGGCGGTACGGCATGATCTCCATTCTGCCCAGCTTGTAATGGCAAACTTAGTTGTTAAAACCACTTAAAAAGGATGTGTGTATTCAAGTCCATAGTTCCAATGTGTAAGTCCAACTAATTGAACACTATGAGACACCCCCAGTACTTTAATACTTGAAAATAATATAACTATATAAATATGGTTTTTATTTTATTATTCCGTCACTTTCTCTTCTAAATGAAACTTATCACCTCTAGTTCCTCAGCCAAGTACATTGTATTATTCAACCGACTCTCCACAAACACTGATCTCTTTTGACCCGAGGTGTGGATGTCCGGGACGGCGGAACACCGTCTATACGCTAATATGCCGCACCCCCTCCAAAAACTGCCGTCTGTGCCGTGCCACCCTCCGTGCCGTACCGCCCTATTGCGCTCGTACCTTTAGTATTTCGTACTTTGTTGAATCACTATTTTACAGAATATAGCAAGATGCGCGAAAATACACCAATGGAAAATTTAATAGCTGTGTATTTTGTCACCTCTTTTGTCTTGCGATGTTGTCATTTGTAGATATGTTTACCATGTGTAATACAGTTTACAAAATGTGTTTCTGAATAAATTTGGCAACAATGCATCAAATCTCGTCGGAATATTTTCAGTCTATTGAAAATCTGTTGGCTGAACGAAAACTATTTGAGTCCGAACAATCAATAAATTTAAAAGAAAAAAAAAAAAATATAGAGTTTGCAGGGTCATTCGTGCAATTACGTCTTTAAAAAAAGAGGGAACATATTAGGATTTAGTTTTATAATTAAGGAAAAAATCCATTTTAGTAAAAAAAAATTTAAAAAATTAAAAAAAATAGTACATTACCTAAATTGATTTGAAAATTATTATCTTTTTGAATTTAATACCAATTAGAGTTATTTCTTCCTAAAATTATAATTTGAATATTTTTACCCACACTAATCATTAAAGGAATTTAAAGGAATCACAGCAGAGGTGAAATGAAACAGTATGAAACGAATGTAGCTAATACATTATTAACTTTTTTAATTACTACCATTTAACTGCAACAGTTGAATATTAGTGTATTAAACCAAAATCATGCACAAAATAGAATAATAAATCAATCCGCTCTGTCTCATTCGTGGTTTCCATAATTATTGACGGATTATGGGTTAGAAAAATTTTCATGCAAATTTTATTGATGTGTCTGTAAAATATTCAAACTTAGTCTGATAATGCACTGCATGTAACTAGTAACCGGTTTTATCCGCATTCAAGGAAATTGGCGTTATTCATTATATATATATATATATATATATATATATATATATATATATATATATATATATATACCAACATCCTTATATTCTTATTTTTCAACCTTGTAAGGTCGTGTAGGCTTATGATTCTACATGCACTGATATAATAAACAATACAGTGCAAAAATTTGGAAATGCAGAACTATTATTTGGAAGAAATAAGTCTATACGATTGACTTCGAGGACAATGCAGTAGCACTTAGTACACCCAGGAATGTACTTCTATGCAATTGCGTGAAAAATTCAAGTCAGAACTTGAAAGCAAGGTTCAATTAGATGCATAAACAGTGTGGAAGAGCCCACAGAACACCAAATACCAAAAACCTAATGGGGACGTCAAAACTCTGCGTAAATCTAACAAAATTAAACAAGAATGTAGGGAGGCAAAAATGCCAGAGGTTGAAGACACGTTTAATCAGATTGGTAAAATCTCGAGTGTTTAACAAATAAGATACAAATCCAAATTCTGGAAAATATAATGGACTCTGAGTAAGCGAAATTATACCAATAAGTTAACTGACCACACATCTGGAATGGAATATATAGAAATACGGTTAAAAAACCTTTAATCATTATCTTTTTTTGTAAAGTCTCATAGGTCTATTCTATTGTAAAACTATATGATAGTAAGTATTATAAACTATTTAAACTTATAAACTGTTAATGATATACTAGAGATCGCCTCCTGATCAAAATTAGAACAAACTTTTAGTTGATCTGGACCCAAGAAGCTTAAAAACATTTTATAACTGAAACATCTGTTCTTCCTCTTTTTCTAGCAGTTGTTTTTACAACAGCTGTCTAATGATTCAATCAATTATCCTTTCTCCCTAAATTAACATTGGAACTTTGAAAGCCTGTGGGGCGTGGCCCTGGAGTCTGAAGTGAATTAGAATGGGATTCTGCTCATCTACAGGACTATACCTTTCTAACGGTATGCGGGGATTTCTCCTACGATGCATACGCAATGAGAAAAATGGAAAAAAACGAAACATGCTTGCCTATTAATAGTATATAGAATAGGAAATCGCCCACTGGTTGAAATTCGACCAAATATTTGGTTGATCTTGAGCTAATTAGTTAAAAAAATTATAGATAAAACAAACTGTTCCTTCTGATTTGCTATAATTTGTTATTACAACAGTGGTTTCATGATCAATCAATTATCCCTAACCCATAAGATTAACAATCAAACTTTCAAAGCCTGTAGGGTGTAGCCTCGGGGGCCAATGTGAAACAAAATATCATTTTGCTCAATCTACAAGCTCTACCTTTCAAACGGTATGCGAGGGTTTCTTTTATGTTGCGCACAAACTGAGAAAAAAGGAGGAAAAGAAACATGCTTGCCTATTAATATATGGATAACTGTTCACATTGCCAAAGAAATTGAAAAACTTAAGTTTTAATACTATGTTGTCGGTGTATTAAAAAATTCTGAGACCATTTTAAAACGTAAACATCAAATTCATGAATAATAATGAAAATTACCCGTCATTTTTGACGGGCTGTTTGCTAGTTTAAATTATAGTAACAAAAGTAAAATCAGCAGTCAATTTGTAATAGTATGGTTAACTCTCCTGGTATAATTTTTAGTAGCTCAAAGCAACAAAACATCTTATTATAGTTTTACCACTCTAGGGTTAATTTTTGTCATTTGGCTATGAATAGTTATTTACTAAATTTTATCATCTGTCTCTCGTTTTAGAATAAAACCAAAACATACGTTTCAATGTACACAAAGAAGACATTTTTCGAAACCCCATGCTATTCTCAAGGAGGACGTTTTACTATATTTCTCATTTCCTTGTAACTTTATGGATACGCTTTATGGGACCAAAACCTTTAACTTGAGACTCCTACCATCTTCCTGCGATTTGTAAAACGCTCTCAATTTTGCCCAAGAAATATCGCTTACAGAATCTTATATAATAAAAGAGTGCATTTAAGGGTCTAGAGAGAGAACTACTGAACGGATCCAGGCCGTTTTGGTGTCAATGGATTTCTTATGACCCCCAGATGATAGGAAAAATATGGTATCCCTCAGAAAATGCCTTATAAAGCCGCAAAATGAAAATTAGACCTTATTTAGACCAATCTAAGTCGTGATTTTGGCGATTTGTTTACTGCTCCAGGTGATCCATATCTTACATTGAAATTTGACACTACTGCTGCTTTACTAAGTGTTTTTGTAAACAAAAACAGACAACTTTTTAATTCTATGATGACAGATACAGGACAGATCAAGGACACGTAATGTTGCAGTGGTTTTTAAAGCAGTAAAATAAATATTTAACAGCTGATGCTTTAATAAAATTTTGGTTGCTATACTATAAAGAGAGTTTATTTAATATAGATGATTAAATTTATGCATTTAAACTTACGTGTTATTTAATAATATTTCTTTACACATATGTTTTTATAACCATCAAATATCAATGAGCTTCATGTTTTGGAATATATAAACATAATCTTATGATTGTAAAATTCTCCCCGCCATATTTTAATCCATAATTTTTTATAACTAAGTCATATATATATATATATATATATATATATATATATATATATATATATATATATATATATATATATACCAACATCCTTATATTCTTATTTTTCAACCTTGTAAGGTCGTGTAGGCTTATGATTCTACATGCACTGATATAATAAACAATACAGTGCAAAAATGTGGAAATGCAGAACTATTATTTGGAAGAAATAAGTCTATACGATTGACTTCGAGGACAATGCAGTAGCACTTAGTACACCCAGGAATGTACTTCTATGCAATTGCGTGAAAAATTCAAGTCAGAACTTGAAAGCAAGGTTCAATTAGATGCATAAACAGTGTGGAAGAGCCCACAGAACACCAAATACCAAAAACCTAATGGGGACGTCAAAACTCTGCGTAAATATAACAAAATTAAACAAGAATGTAGGGAGGCAAAAATGCCAGAGGTTGAAGACACGTTTAATCAGATTGGTAAAATCTCGAGTGTTTAACAAATAAGATACAAATCCAAATTCTGGAAAATATAATGGACTCTGAGTAAGCGAAATTATACCAATAAGTTAACTGACCACACATCTGGAATGGAATATATAGAAATACGGTTAAAAAACCTTTAATCATTATCTTTTTTTGTAAAGTCTCATAGGTCTATTCTATTGTAAAACTATATGATAGTAAGTATTATAAACTATTTAAACTTATAAACTGTTAATGATATACTAGAGATCGCCTCCTGATCAAAATTAGAACAAACTTTTAGTTGATCTGGACCCAAGAAGCTTAAAAACATTTTATAACTGAAACATCTGTTCTTCCTCTTTTTCTAGCAGTTGTTTTTACAACAGCTGTCTAATGATTCAATCAATTATCCTTTCTCCCTAAATTAACATTGGAACTTTGAAAGCCTGTGGGGCGTGGCCCTGGAGTCTGAAGTGAATTAGAATGGGATTCTGCTCATCTACAGGACTATACCTTTATAACGGTATGCGGGGATTTCTCCTACGATGCATACACAATGAGAAAAATGGAAAAAAACGAAACATGCTTGCCTATTAATAGTATATAGAATAGGAAATCGCCCACTGGTTGAAATTCGACCAAATATTTGGTTGATCTTGAGCTAATTAGTTAAAAAAATTATAGATAAAACAAACTGTTCTTTCTGATTTGCTATAATTTGTTATTACAACAGTGGTTTCATGATCAATCAATTATCCCTAACCCATAAGATTAACAATCAAACTTTCAAAGCCTGTAGGGTGTAGCCTCGGGGGCCAATGTGAAACAAAATATCATTTTGCTCAATCTACAAGCTCTACCTTTCAAACGGTATGCGAGGGTTTCTTTTATGTTGCGCACAAACTGAGAAAAAAGGAGGAAAAGAAACATGCTTGCCTATTAATATATGGATAACTGTTCACATTGCCAAAGAAATTGAAAAACTTAAGTTTTAATACTATGTTGTCGGTGTATTAAAAAATTCTGAGACCATTTTAAAACGTAAACATCAAATTCATGAATAATAATGAAAATTACCCGTCATTTTTGACGGGCTGTTTGCTAGTTTAAATTATAGTAACAAAAGTAAAATCAGCAGTCAATTTGTAATAGTATGGTTAACTCTCCTGGTATAATTTTTAGTAGCTCAAAGCAACAAAACATCTTATTATAGTTTTACCACTCTAGGGTTAATTTTTGTCATTTGGCTATGAATAGTTATTTACTAAATTTTATCATCTGTCTCTCGTTTTAGAATAAAACCAAAACATACGTTTCAATGTACACAAAGAAGACATTTTTCGAAACCCCATGCTATTCTCAAGGAGGACGTTTTACTATATTTCTCATTTCCTTGTAACTTTATGGATACGCTTTATGGGACCAAAACCTTTAACTTGAGACTCCTACCATCTTCCTGCGATTTGTAAAACGCTCTCAATTTTGCCCAAGAAATATCGCTTACAGAATCTTATATAATAAAAGAGTGCATTTAAGGGTCTAGAGAGAGAACTACTGAACGGATCCAGGCCGTTTTGGTGTCAATGGATTTCTTATGACCCCCAGATGATAGGAAAAATATGGTATCCCTCAGAAAATGCCTTATAAAGCCGCAAAATGAAAATTAGACCTTATTTAGACCAATCTAAGTCGTGATTTTGGCGATTTGTTTACTGCTCCAGGTGATCCATATCTTACATTGAAATTTGACACTACTGCTGCTTTACTAAGTGTTTTTGTAAACAAAAACAGACAACTTTTTAATTCTATGATGACAGATACAGGACAGATCAAGGACACGTAATGTTGCAGTGGTTTTTAAAGCAGTAAAATAAATATTTAACAGCTGATGCTTTAATAAAATTTTGGTTGCTATACTATAAAGAGAGTTTATTTAATATAGATGATTAAATTTATGCATTTAAACTTACGTGTTATTTAATAATATTTCTTTACACATATGTTTTTATAACCATCAAATATCAATGAGCTTCATGTTTTGGAATATATAAACATAATCTTATGATTGTAAAATTCTCCCCGCCATATTTTAATCCATAATTTTTTATAACTAAGTCATATATATATATATATATATTTATATATATATATATATATATATACCAACATCCTTATATTCTTATTTTTCAACCTTGTAAGGTCATGTAGGCTTATGATTCTACATGCACTGATATAATAAACAATACAGTGCAAAAATGTGGAAATGCAGAACTATTATTTGGAAGAAATAAGTCTATACGATTGACTTCGAGGACAATGCAGTAGCACTTAGTACACCCAGGAATGTACTTCTATGCAATTGCGTGAAAAATTCAAGTCAGAACTTGAAAGCAAGGTTCAATTAGATGCATAAACAGTGTGGAAGAGCCCACAGAACACCAAATACCAAAAACCTAATGGGGACGTCAAAACTCTGCGTAAATATAACAAAATTAAACAAGAATGTAGGGAGGCAAAAATGCCAGAGGTTGAAGACACGTTTAATCAGATTGGTAAAATCTCGAGTGTTTAACAAATAAGATACAAATCCAAATTCTGGAAAATATAATGGACTCTGAGTAAGCGAAATTATACCAATAAGTTAACTGACCACACATCTGGAATGGAATATATAGAAATACGGTTAAAAAACCTTTAATCATTATCTTTTTTTGTAAAGTCTCATAGGTCTATTCTATTGTAAAACTATATGATAGTAAGTATTATAAACTATTTAAACTTATAAACTGTTAATGATATACTAGAGATCGCCTCCTGATCAAAATTAGAACAAACTTTTAGTTGATCTGGACCCAAGAAGCTTAAAAACATTTTATAACTGAAACATCTGTTCTTCCTCTTTTTCTAGCAGTTGTTTTTACAACAGCTGTCTAATGATTCAATCAATTATCCTTTCTCCCTAAATTAACATTGGAACTTTGAAAGCCTGTGGGGCGTGGCCCTGGAGTCCGAAGTGAATTAGAATGGGATTCTGCTCATCTACAGGACTATCACCTTACTTCTGGGCATATTTTATCATGAGACTTGGCCCTAGAGGAAGAAGTCAAGAAGTCATTAGCTGTCAAATCTGGTGCGGGCGTTGCCTTGGGATCTTTCCTATCATTAAAAAAACATCAAAAACAAAAAAAAAATGCTACCTTAGTTTCAATTTATTTTTTAAAATGGCAGTTTTATGGTAAAAGATCACTTTCCTTTCATGTACTGTACTTAAGATTAATGTTAAAACTATCGTTCTTTGTTTGTTATTGGCGATATTTCGAAATCGTGTTGTTTCATTGCCTCATCCTGTTCATAATATTAACGGTTCCACAAGTATCATTTAATCTGATACAATTTGACACAACCCATTTAATTTGGTAAAAATTCATGCTATATTTAAAATATCCACTTACAAACGTTTAACAATTTCAAAGATTTAATGTATAAAGCTCTTTAGAATTAATTAATAAATATAAGATTTAAACTGTCTTGTTACATGATCTGATAAATTTGAAGTTTTCGAAACAATTTGATTAAACGGTTCAACGAAAGAAATATGAATTGTTAAGAGGCGAACATTATAAGTGTATTTCTATTCTTTATTGTTACACATTTCCGGCCAATATCCTCTTTGGACATAAATCGGATTTATAATCCAACCGTTTTGCATACAAACGGGATTTTTACGATGCCATATTCCCTTTGGTTTCTTTCTAAGGTCAGAAAAATATGTTGAAGTGTTAAAAATAATTTTAGTTATTTAAAGTTTCTAGGAAATGATATTCAACAAGCGTCAACTCTGAGAGAAATATTGTTTATTTAGTTTTTACTCTCTGAAAGCTACATTTCCATTGAAATTTTTTTTTATCAAAAGGTTTTTGTTTTGTTTATTGTTCACTGTGGAATTGTCCATTGCATAAAACGATTTTTAATATGAGTTAAAATTGTAACTTCAAATAAGTATACAGTTTTTAAATATATTTTTAACAACAGAAAAAGACCAGTAAGATAATAATTAAAAATTATAAACCACAGTAAACGCTTAAACTCAAGGGTAATAGTAATTTTATCTAATAATAATTTAGATTAATTTATGACTTAACTATTATTAAATTATAAGCATTATTCAAATTATTAAACTGATGATAGTTAAACATGTTTGGAAATATTTTTCTTTCAGGCTGCGCATCAACATACACAGGCATTTAATTGAAACTCACAAGACAATTTGGAGTAATTTTTAAACTATACTTATCAATATTTTAGGTATGAAATCACTTGCTTTCAATATATCACCTGCGAAAATTCACCATTACGTTGTTTACTACGTAATGAAAATGTTTACAACCGAAAGTAATGTTTAGTATCTTTTGTGGATTTTACAGCCATAAACAAACAGACTTAATGTTAGGTGACGCAATGTTAAAAAAAAAACTTTAAAATAGACCAGCGTCTTATATATGTGTCGCTCAAGGTGTTTATAGTAGACCGACAACACATATGGGACGATCTGGTCAAATCCAGTGGACCAACGGCACATATATGGGACGCACCGTTCAGTTAAATGACTCGCCACCCACATTTGGTACACTGAATTATATTTTTTACAGATTTTCAAAATTGAAAATCTTGTCTTCTCACAAGTTACCATTAGTGTTTGTTTACTACAAATTCTACAAGGGTTTTTTTTTTATTCTGTGACACATTGTACTGTATATTTTAGTATTTTTGTGTAGTAAAATTATTTTTCATTTATTTCCCAGCCATCCAACTCATGACACGTATGTGAGACAGTCAGTCTAAACATAATACCAAATACTACTATAGACTAACGTCACACATACGTTACGCAATAAAAATGCTAAAAGAGCACTGAAATAATATTTTACTACAACTTTCATGAGTAAATATATATATTTCTCTTCAAATTATCTAAAAATACCGAATAATATGTTTCGGTCTCTGGGTTACTGTTGGTCGCAATGCCTCGGTCTTTGGTGAGAGTTTCGAGTACTAGAATCGGTCTGCTGGGAACTCCCGGCGACCCGGATTCCCGACCGTCGTTAGTTAACCTGCTACTTCTATAGTCAATAGTTTAACCATAAAAATATGAAAATAATATAGTGTCGTTCGGTTAGTGTTTTGTTTTTGATATTTTAGGTTACAATATATGGAAATATACCATGGCAGCCCTCACACTATATATTACATCTCCTGGCTTCTTTCTTTAGGACAAGTCCTATGGGAAAATGCACAGAACAAAATAGGACCTAGAGCAGTGAATTCATTTGTAAATAAACATGATTTTGGTACAGATGATACTTAAGATCAAGGTTAAAAGCCCGTAAATGTGTATAAAACTAAGAACGCCACACAATTGACACTGTTAGCTCTCTACTCTTATTATTCTTCAATTCACCCCTCCAAATCTTATTTTTGTCCCTGGCGTATCATCCTGTATGACTCGGCATTTGATATAGCCCCAAAGCATTTGGTGGGGAGCTGTCAAACCTGGTGAGCAGACGGCAACTGTCTATCTCCATTTACTGCTATGAAAACCCTCCAAAAACCAAAAGCAAATGACACCGTTTAAAATATTGTTTTGTGGTAAAAAATTATTCTTCTTTCCGTACCTAAGATATTTTACTGTAACTTGAGTCCCGCTAGTCCGAACACGGGTAATCCGAACGTCCGCCTAATCCGAACAAGCTCCGGACGCATTTTGCAAAACATTTTCATTAATGTAAAAATATAATTTATGTAATAAAAATATAATTTTTGATGGAAAAGATAAGAATTGTGGTAAAGAAATGAAAACGAAGTATTCCATTGAGGAATATACTGTACAAATATTTAGTTTATTGTGTTTCGACTAAATTTACACAACGTAAACAAAAGAATGTAAACAATAAAAAATACAGTATACCCTGTAAAAAGTATTGCACTCGTAGTAGATTAATACTGTAACACATACAAAGTAACATTAATTTATTTGTTATTGACCATAAAGTCCAACATCGTCTTTTTTTGAAGTTTAGTCAGTCTGTTTTTTGCCGCGTAGTTCCGCCATTTTCTTATAACATCACATCTGCGGGCGTGGCAGTACAGTCTCTGCTGGCAGTGGATACAGTCCGTGGCGCTAGCGCGAGCAGACTTTAACACAATAGTGATTAATATCACTTGAAAAACTAATACCAATTGAACATCTGATACACTATTATTAATTATTCTTGTATACTAACAACTTAGATTGTTAGTAAAATTATTAATTTTCCGATATTTTGGTGTTTTTTTTAGGGTGTTTGAGGGTAATTTTGTCAAGGATCTAGGGTAAGTTGCTGAAGGTGATTGGCAACGCTGGGCGCGAGCCGCGAGCGAACAGTATCTTCACGCATACAGGCAGCACACGCCGCTTGCTCTGTGATCACATCCTAAAATTACGTGCAGTGGGCCAATGTGCTGTATGCTGTGGGCTGTGCAATTGTTGGTTTTGCTTATATAAGGGTAAAAGCACTGTTAAAATTGGTTTTTGTGTATTATTCGCTAATATTACAACACGTAAACCCGTTTAAATTGCTTCATTCTCCCTTATTGAATTATTTCGGATAATCCGAACAATTAGCTGATCCGAACAGCGTTTGGTCCCAATTAGTTCGGATTAGCCGGACTCAAGTGAGTTAACATATATTCCTAGTATTTAATGCTTAAAAATATTTTTTAAATACATTTTTGCGATTTTTTATTTTACGTATATTTACTTCACTATGAACTACGTAAATATCTACTAGTATATCGAAATGTTAATAATGTTAAACATAGAATATTGTCTTGAAGATCGGTAGGCCTAAAACTATACTTTATCAATTACTATAGCATGGTTTAAATATTTATTATAATTTATAATAAATTATTTAAAGTTGAATAAATAAGAACTATGTGTCTACAATAAAAATGTATAACAATCACTTCGTTGGTGAAGAACAAAGGGAACTCGTGAACATAGGCCTATTCATTAGTCTTGCATTATGGTTGGTTTACCTCTGGGGCATTGCAACAAAAACTTTTATCGTATAACCTACATACACGAAATAGGATTCTAAAAGAATTTAAACAATACAACTTTTATTTTATTGATTATATGTTTTTATAGTATAAACTTATTTACGTTATACTACGTGCATTAACATTTCAATTTTAATCGTCTAAAACAAAACTATTTTACTCTATTATACATAACTATTTTACTTTTTTTTGAAATTTTATATACCAATAACTTATGTTTATATTCTATTTAATGAATTTGCATAGTAAGAAAAAAATCATAAATCTCTAATTTCCCTAATATTTGGACATTTAAGAAACTATACGGCATAAATATGATTGTAAAACACTTTTAGTCTAAGTTACTTTTAGTCTAAGTTTACTCCGCAATATTTCGTGCAGATTCTGTGTTTAAAATTAATAAATAAATTTACCTTACCTCATCATTACATGCTAAGTACAGCAGAATAGAATATTGATATGAAATAATATATAATTTGTTAATTGAAAAACAATTAAAACATACGTATTTATAATAATTTAAATATGAGAAATTGTTTCAGTTTTTGTGTAAATAATCTCTAACCCCATTCTGATCTTTAGAGAGAGCCAGCAGATAAAACACTTAACAACTATGATAGAAAATCGATTCCAAAAACTGTATTTTTATTAAATTGGGGACTTTAGAGATTTTATTGAAAGACCGACGCACTCAGTGGTGCGTGTTTTAAGGTGAGTATGACTGAAGGGGTGAGCGTGATGATTGTGATGGATCAGATGAGGTGTACCTTTGTTACTGACAAATATCAGCTATTTTATTTGTCAGGATCATTAATTAATAGCCCGATGACCAAAGACAGCTGGGTCCAGTATCGAACCATCAAAAAGCACCAACTTTCTCAGGATCGAACCAGCAACCTTCAAAATCAAAGACGAACTCTTTAACCATTCTGCCACTTAGCCATTTCAATGATGTAATGCCAAGAACTCAATAAACAATTAATTAATAAACAATTAATTACAAACGCCATACTTAGCACCATACTATTGACATAAACACGATACGCTTCTATTCATTATACACGCCCTACACTAAATCCTTTGCAGACTGTCCAAAAACTAATAACCTAAACTTTACCCCGTAATTCCTTATATGATACAAACTAAAATAATCAAAACATGTCTAATAAATTTCTAGATTTATCGAGGTATTATACTACAGACTGTTTTGAGTACTTTCTTGCTTAGTTTCATGTTAATGAGTGTAATTTAACTTGTGTTTGAGGTCAATACATAAAATTAATCTTGAAGTGATTAGTAGCAGTAATTAAAATCTTCTGAAAAATTTTTAAACGTGTATCGTCTGTTTTTTTTTTTTTTTTTTTTTTTTTTTTTTTAATTAACGTCATTTAAAATGTACTATTCAAGAAATCACAAGAAAAACGTTACATTCAACTAAATTATAGCCTCAAAAAAGTAATACAATCAGTAAAGTTTAATTTTGTGTATCTTTATGTTAAAGGAAAGAATATAAAAAAAAAACTTTGATTCTATTTTGAATACAACCAATAATGTCAATGTTGGTCGTGAAAACATGTCATGCTACAGGATATAATGTACGTTTCACAAATTGAAGCAAAACACCGAGAGGAGAGTTTGTGTAATTTATAATACCTGGAGGAAACCCATATTTGAATTATTGTTAAAACAGTATTTACTACGAATATATGTCTTGGGTTCTCTTTATTACCTGTTCCATGAATTGTTTTTATTTACTGTTTTATGAATGCGCAAACATTTACTTGATTAATAATGGAGACTTTTATATTTATGATTTCTAGATACGATATTGCAGACTATTACAAAATAATATATGTTGTATTTAATGCTACTAAACAGTATTTGTATAATTAAAACAACATTTCATAAGATGTATTTTAACTCAAACTTTTTTATATAAACATATGTATTATACTCTAATAAACTATATTCAAAATGAACGTTTAGGGATTTTCTATTATAAAAAAATACTCAACAATGGTATTCTGCAAAAAAAAAAAAAAAAAAAAAAACAAAAAACTAAGGAATATAAAAATCTATAAAAAGGAAAAAATGAAATTATTATTTTCACTGGTTTTTTCCAGTATGGAAAAATATGATTCATCATATAAAATGCTCAATAAGTAATGTTCATCCTGTAATGGCTCCGCGAAGAGGTCGTTTTACGTTCAAAATAGTACATGAAATAATAGTTTACATACTCCATGAAAATCAAAGACGTATCTTCCTCAATATGAATATAGGTTAATATATAAAATAATAATAATAATTAATAATTCAAATAATGGACATTTTGCATAAAAGCCTATATTAGCTTTTCGAGAATGTTAAAATTTGAATGGTTAAAACTATTGAAAGCAAACAAAAAAATATTCAAAACCATACCTTTATCTTTACTGTGTGATGGACAACTTTGCAAATCACAAGAAAAAACGTGACTGTAGAGCTCAATACTATTTCCTTTAAACGTGGTTGCACCCTGAAAAATGAAACTATCGCCCCTTTTAATAAAGAAATTCTACCACGCAGTTTTTAACTCATAAAATGGTGTTTAAGTTTTACCGAAGAGTTTAGCTGCAGTGATTTTGTTTAATAGGGTTTTTGCTGATATCTTTGTAAAAAATATCTTTTAATCGTACCCCAGTGACCAAGGCATGGTTAAATAAATGTATGGTAACATATTAATATAATGAGTATATGGCCACCTTTTAAATATTTAACTATCTGTATATATACTAAATGTCTTAATATAATATAACCAGTAAAATATACAAAAAAGTATACATTATGCAACTGTTCTACGGCATAAAATGGTAAATAAACCCAATAGGTACCTATTTTAAAAGTAGATTATATTGAATTTTTCATTTTAATTTATAAGTTCTGACTGCCTTATGAAAAAAAAACATAATAATAAATAAAAAAATAAATAAAAATAATTTTTTTGAAAATTTTATTCATTTTTCTAGTATTACTAGAGGTAAATATTTTTCATTAAACAACATAATTACGTAAAGTATCACAAAAAAACTTTATGTTTCAAAAACTTTATCCTAGGGTCCCTCTTAGCTTTGAGCTCATTCTTTCTATATAGTGCCCCTTAAAAGCAGCAATAAAGTCACCTTTGAGGAACACTAGTAGTGGGAAAAAGCCACTCCTGGCACAGATCAGCTGCCCCCCGAGCCACGTGCCGTGGCAGCTGGTGCCAGCTGCCATCTCACATAGCTTCCGGTGGGGGTTAGAGGGTATATATGAGATGCTGTAGTTATATGTTATGCCATATAGGTCGGGGTGGAGATGGCGATAGTGTTGGCGTTAGGGTGAAGTGAATTTGCGCATAAAATTAAAATTAAAAGTTAGTACAAAATTGAAATTCGTCGGTGTTAACGAAACTCTAACAGTTGAAGAAAAATTAAGAGTTAGTTCAAAATTGAAATTCAAACTTATAACTGAGATGTAGAAAATATGTCAAGGTCATCCAGAGTAAGTTTTAAAAAATTCTATCCAACTATCACCAGAAATAGTTTTAAGTTGAAGTAGTTGGTGATAGCGGGATAATTGATTCGTGCCATGGGAGAGGTGTTTCTCGTTTGAAAGTTGGCGATCGAATGAGAAGTGCCGCCTAGGGAGAGGGCTTATAAAACGGCAACCTTCCCCCCACTACCCCTTCCCCTACTCCTTTAGACCAATAACCGGTCGCCGACTCTATGTGGTGAAACTGAACCAGACATGGCGGCCGCCATGGATAATTCTAACCTCAAATCTTAGCTTAGCTGAAGAGAATAGAGGAGCATGAAGTAGGAATTGTGGTGACAGCACTTATATGAGGAATAGTAGGGGTAAAATAAAAAAACTTGTTGAACACAGTCGATAGGTGTAACAAGTTCAAAGTTGTTGAATTGTAACATAGAATGCAAAATGTTGTAAATAACACTATCATCAACATTAACCTGCGAAGTCTTTGAAGAGTATAATGGGTTAAAACTGTACTTCTTCCTAACTCTATTTAAATTAGTTCTACACTTTGAAATTGAAGGTTTAGAAGTATTCCGTAATATGTGTTGTGTTCGCAAAAGCTTTAACTTTAAACATTGTGCAACCATCATAACTGATGTGTTACATTTAGAAGTTAAAAGAAGACTGAGATATAAAATGAAGTGTAAAAGAAATTGAAACAGAACACTATAGTAGTAATATTTGAGGTTAGAATTAACTAGACTCATTTAATGAAGTGGCTAGGAAGCCACATGCTGATGAATGGTAAATTGCATGTTAGAAGTAACGAAGTAGTCATAAAGTAAAACTAATGAGAGGTGATGACTGTGTGGATGCAAGGCAATGAATGTTCGCGGCGCGATAAACTATCCCCCTTTTATAGAGGCAGTAATAACCCAAGCCAAATGCCGGCAGATGCCGACCAACTACCTGGTTTTATAGTGGCAATTACTCCGGGCAGCTGCCGGACAAATGGTAAGAGAAGTAGGGGGTTTTGGGGCAATGACCGGAAAGGTCAATGACCCCCCACCCCCCCTCCCCCCCCTCCCCCCCTCCCCCCCCCTCCCCCCCCCGAAAAAATGGAGCACCCCCCCTCCCCCCCGAAAAAATGGAGCACCCCCCCCCCGAAAAAATGGAGCACCCCCCCCCTTCCCCCACCACTCCTTCCCCCACTCCTTCAGGCCAATGACCGGTCACCCGGTCATCGTCGGTCGCCGACTCTATGTGGTAAAACTGAACTAAACATGGCAGCTGCCATGGATAATTCTAACCTAAAACCTGCTGCGCATGCAACGAGTTCTCCGGATCGGAATAGTGACTATGCTATTGCGCATGCGCCTAGTCCTGTATTACTCACTTTAGCGCTACTGCACATGGATAATTCTAACCTCAAACCTTGGTTTTGCGTTGTTGTGCATATGCTGCTCCCCACTCCTTCGCCTTCCTTTTACACTGCTGCGAACTGGACTGGATTGAACACTGTACTGGAGTGAAACAACTTCCCCCACTACTCGAGAATCCGAGGAGCAATACGAGTCTGATTTTAGCGTCAGTCGTCAACAAACTTTCATAGCGAAAGGTTGTTGGCGACTCAGCAAGAGGTTTCAAATATATAGTAGGCCTATATATATTTGAACTTCTTATACTACGTTGCGTTTTTTAATGCAATGTGGTATGTGTGTGTGTGTGTTTAGTTGTATTTAATTTAAGAAATAAATTGCGCATTGCGATGTTAGTTTTAAGTTTGGTTTAGCATTAAGGTGTATTAATTTTTAAGAGGTTTTTAGCATTAAGGTGTATTAATTTTTAAGAGGTTTTTAGCATTAAGGTGTATTAATTTTAAGAATAATGATGGTATTTGGTTGTGTTGAATTATTTGGTTTTTTAATAATGATGTGTTGTTAGTTTTAAGTGTTGCTAATACTAATTAATGTTGTTTTGCCTTACAGCTAGATGTTAGGGGGTAGATTAAATGTAAATTCAGAAGTTCGGTTGAACTTCACTTAGAAGGGGTGGGACATACGCAAAATGCGGACTAGGTTTTTGCATTTTGTTTAGGAATATAATGGGTGGGATTAGTTTGGGTGGGGTTAGAGTTGCGTTTCTGCATTAACTGTTCCAGTTTCCCTGAAATTAATGGTTACGCTTTGATGCGGACGGGAAGTTACGCTTTGATGCGGACGGCCCAGGGACCTCCCTTGCAGAACGTAACTAGTGGGTTGGGAGTGGGAACCGTTAGGCAAACAGGGTGGTGGGAACAGTATTACTGTTCCCATCACCTTGGATCATTATAAATCTTGAATGAACTTGACCCACTTTTGGAAGGGTCAATGACCCTCCCCCTCCTCCCCCCCCCGAAAAAATGGAGCCTCCCCCCTCCCCCCCTCCCCCCCCTCCCCCCCCGAAAAAAATGGAGCCCCCCCCCCCGAAAAAATGGAGTCGATTTCCCCCCCCCCTCCCCCCTTCTCCCACTCCTACCCCCACTCCTTCCCCCACTACTCCGGGTGAACGACCGGTCATGACCTGAAAAATTAAAATGGCTATAACTTGATAACGGATTGACGGATTTGGACAAGCGATACATCATTGAAAAAGTCTATGTAAGACAAACATTTTGGTAAAAGAAGAATTTGGTTATTTTATTTTAGTCAAAAGTTATGCGAATTATTTTAAATAAATACCTTCTCTTTCCCCTTTTCCCCCACCTCCCAGGTCAATAATCAGTCTCGGCCAGCTGCTACCCCTCTCATTTGCATATTGTTATAAAAGACGCACCGACTGCGGCTAACATTTCATTCTGATTCCAGACGTTATGCTGCGAACTTGGAGCCACAACCATGTCATCTCTGCCAACTACAACTTCTACTTTAACTTCTACTTCTACTTCAACTTCTACTACGGCTGTTACTGCACCTAAGAAAACTCTTCGTCTGAAAAATCCTCCTGACTGGTACAAGAAGCAACTTGGATCCCAACCTTCAACTTCTGGAGCTATTCTTCCGCCAACCAACACTTCTAGACTTCGCAGTATTTTTTCACCACCTTCACCTTCGCCTTCAAACGACTCCGCACCACCATCAACTATGATGCATCCACCGCAGAAGCCAGTTCCCCGTCTTAATACCCCTTCAATTGAAACTATTGTTCATCGCCTTAGTACACCCATCATCCCACTATCACCATTGCCTCCTACCCCACCACTTACTATGCCTGAAGACCACACATATCATAAAACTAAATCCACTAAGCCTACTCCCAAACCTGCTCCTAAGCCTGCTCCTTCAGAGCAATTTCAATTATTACAAGAAGAGCGTCGTAGGGCATTTAGCCGTCCCACTACTTGCCCTGAAGTGCTCACTAGGGGAATTAAGAAAGGATCAGCTTGTGGTAGGAAATGTGTTAAAAACGAAAGTTTTTGCCATGTACATGTCGTAAAACACCTTTCTGAACCACAACTGACAGAAACCCCCACTATTGAATACCAATCCAAAATTATTAGTGTGAAAGGAAATAGGCTTAAGAGAGGTTGTGTTTATTTTTTTGAAAGTGTTATTGACAACGAACACATTTTGGCAAGTTGTAACGGCGAAAAATATAATATTAAAGTAATTGAATCCTTGCGCAAAGAGAAATCTGTTTATGAGTTAGACTCTAAAGACTATCTCCTCAGACACAAAGTGGATGGTATTACAAGGTGGGGGCGTAGAAAGTAAATTCACATAGTTTTTTTTCCAAATTGTTGCTTAAAAAATAATGGGGGAGAAACACAATGCGTTATAGCGTTGTGTTTCTCCCCCATTATTTTTTAATACTCTGTCTTGTGACCTACTAACCTACTTCCATCCGAGTAGTAAGAAAAGTACTTCCCCCCACTCCTTTGGGTGGATGTCTGGTCACGGTCAGCTCTTACCCCTCATTTGCATACTATTATAAAAGCGGAGCGAGCGTTGGTCACTCCATCATTTTGCTTCTACACGCCGCTCTTGTTGTTTCGTCTCTGCTGTTTACAATATTTCTTGCTTCAAAATGCCTCCTCATCTGAATGAAAATTTTAATTCTTCTGAAATTTCTGATGTTTTTGAACAATCTGAAGACACTTTAAGTAACAACAGTGAAAGTGAAGATGATGAGGACGATGATGATCATACTGTTGAACTTAGTGAAGAACGTAAAGTTATAGCAATTGATCCACAATTTCCATTTGATACAATAGAAAAGTTTATGGCTGAAGCTAATAAATGGTTGGACTCAGGATGTTATGTACGAATTGACTCTTTTATATTGTATGGTGATAGTCATTCTTTCCTTGTCACACCAAATGATAGAGACCGCATGTTGCAGTGGGCACAATCTATGATGGAGTGCTATGAACAAGGTGTGGACACTGGCGGCTATTTTCTTGCACAACTAGTGTAATAACAAAATTACCCTTCCCCCACCCTACACCCTATCCCTTTTAAATTCTATAAAGAAGGGGGAAAGGAGTGGGAATTATAAAATGGTGGGGGAATGTGTATAAATGCAGGTTTTTTGAAGAGACTTTTATTATTGTGGCTTTAGCAGAAACAACATGGAGTTTAAATCTTCAGCAAAAATAAGGAACAACATAATAAAGAGAGAAATTCGCAAGAAAGAAAAGATTGAACTTATAAAATTACAACTTATAATACCTTCTATTGAAATTGGATGTAGCAAAATAAAGACTTTGGTGAAAACTAACGAATATTTGTTACAATTGCTAAAAACAATCGAAGAATTGAAAAGGAAGAATGGACATTCTACATAGTAAAATTTGAACATTTTAATATAAATAAGTAAACCCAAAAAAGTAGATGTAGAATAGAGAGCGAGGAATAGATCACTTTGTGGTAATGGACTAACATGCCACTTAGTGCTCTATTCCTCGTTCTCGCGTTAAATTGGATTACCTTGACCTATTTGTTTGACTGTTAGAATTTGGTTAACATTGTTGAATTTCAGTTTTGAACTAACGTTTATATTTGTTCAACTGTTAGAGTTTTTTATTACTGTGGAATTTTAGTTTTAAACTAACTTTTAATTTATGCGAATTTTTAGTTCAACTCTAGTTAATTTATGCACAAATTTAGTTTAACCAAGTGTCTGTGCTCTAACCATTTCTACCTAAAAGTAACTAGAATTAGTTGGGTGGGGGAAAGTTCGTTAAAGCTCGAATATAAAGAAGTATATACTAAAACTCCAATGGGAATAAAGAACACAAATGAACAATTAGTTTGTAGACGGTTAATATTGTTGTTCAAAACGTTTGATTTCTTTGGATAGTGAAGAAGATGAAATAGTGGTGGGGGAACCGTTATAAAAGGAGGAACATGAGAGCCCATTTCATTTCTTGGCGAAATTTCGAAGAGTAAACATCTCAACATGTATAGTTGTGATAAATGTTCGGAATCGTTTCACGATGAAATTCTATTAGACTGTCATAAAGAACTAATTCACAACAACCCAGAAGAAAAACAAGAACAACAAGAACAAGAACAAGAACAAGAACAAGAACAACAAGAAGAACAAGAAGAACAAGATGAACAAGATGAAATAACAGCAACATCTTCAACTACTTTACCGAATCTACAAGTATTTGCATTACCTGGTAAAGTAGTAATGCATCATAAGATTCAAAATGAAAACTTGAAGCTAGAAGAATTTATTAGAGAAGCAAAACCAATCATAAGTAAAACTTTAAAAGAAGAATTGAAAAGATTAAGATTTCTTAAATTTGGTTTACTACTAGAAGCTATGTTTATTAATGTACAAGAAGAATTATCACCAAGAGGATTCATAACAAAAAACCAAACTATCATGGAAAGTTCAGACATTGATTCAATAGTTGAGAACTGTATAGAAGAAATATTAACCAAAATTCAGGAACACGAAGGAAGAGGATCTGGATGGAGTCTTACAAGTATTGAAGGATTAGATATAAGGGTTCACAAACATGGATATGGACTAATGGGATCTAGTTACATTCCTCTGCCAAAAAGAATTGAAGATACAAAATCTTGTATTAATGTCAAGAATGAAGATAACGAATGTTTTCGCTATGTGATAACATCAAAATTGGTATTACGAAATGCACATAGACCCAACCAAGAATATGAAAATGAAAGACACAGGTACAATTTTCAAGGAATAACATACCCTGTTTCTGTAAAAGATATATCAAGATTTGAGAAGAAAAATCCTGGCACGTCTATTAATGTTTTTGCATTAGATAGTTCAAACAAAATGTATCCTTTACGTGTGGCAAAAGAAGAGCTACCAGATCATACGGATCTACTATTACTAACAAGAGGTGATGTGTCTCACTATGTGTACATAAAAAAATTCGACTCTCTTGTTAACAAGCAGCTTTCTAAAGATCGACACAGAAAGTTAATTTGTAAGAGATGTTTTAATTTTAAACGAGATGGAGTACATGGAAGAGAATGGCTACAAGAGCACAAAAGGTTATGTAACAATAATTATGAAGCAAAGATTAATTTACCTTCGGAAAGCAAAGCATTTGTTACATTTGAAAAGGTTCATCATCAATACCGTATTCCTCTAGTTGTGTATGCAGACTTTGAATCAACACTTGTTCCTGTTGAAGATGAAAATTATGAAGCTCAAAAAAGTGTCAAGTATCAAATGCACAAACCAAACAGTTTTTGTTTAATGGTCAAATCAACATTATCAGAAGAACATTTAAACAGATATGGATTAACTTCAGAACCTTTAGTATATCGTGGTGAAAATGCGGAAAAAATATTTCTTAATCACTTATATTCAATAGCTGGAAATATGCAAAGATTATATACAAATATTGTACCAATGAAACCGATGGACGAAGAAGAAGAAATTCAACATGAAAATGCAACTCGCTGTTTCTTGTTCAAAAATGATTTTACTATTGAGAATTATAAATTTAAAGATCATGACCACCTCACAGGTTATTATAGGGGTGCAGCTTGTAATAAATGCAACTTGAGCTATCGTTTACCACTATTTATTCCTGTGGTTCTGCATAACCTCAGCGGGTATGATGCTCATTTTATAATACCTGAATTAGGAAGAGACAACGGTTCAATAGATGTGTTGGCTGAAACTTCAGAAAAATTCATAAGTTTTTCCAAAACAGTTGGAAACGTCAAAATAAGATTCTTGGATTCCTACCGATTTATGCCGTCGAGTTTGTCCAAACTTTCTGAAAATTTAAGGAAACAAGATTTTGTCGAAACAAAGAAGATTGTAAATAGCGACAAACTGGATCTGGTACTTCGGAAAGGTGTTTTCCCATATGATTACATAGACAGTTTAGAAAAATTCAATGAAACATCACTTCCAGCAAAAGAAGAATTCAAAAGTAAACTTTACGACATGGATATATCTCAAGAGGACTATGATCATGCATGTAGAGTATGGAACGAATTAGGATTTAGAACATTGGGAGAATATTCAGATTTTTATGTTAAATTAGATGTAACTTTACTATGTGATATAATGGAAGAATTTAGAAATACGTGTTTTGCAGCATATGGATTGGACCCTCTTCATTCATACACTTCACCTGGACTAGCATGGCAAGCCATGTTGAAAGACACAAATTGTAAATTACAACTTCTTACTGATGTAGATATGGTTTTGATGTTAGAATCAGGAGTTCGAGGGGGATTGACACAAAGTGTAACCAGACATGTTAAGGCGAATAACAAGTATCTGCCCGATTATGATGCATCAAAACCAACAACATTCCTAGGTTATTTCGATGCAAATAACTTATACGGATGGGCAATGTCAAATCCCCTTCCATATGATAATTTTAAATGGATAGATCCAGAATCGATTGGAAACATTATGGATTTACCAAAGCATGGTGAAACTGGTTACATTTTTGATGTTGATTTTGAATATCCTGAACATCTTCACGATCATCATTACGATTTACCACTTCTTCCAAAGACTGAAATTTCCCCTACTGGAAGATGGCCGAAATTAATGATGACTTTAACCGACAAGTCTCGATATGTTGGACACTACTGGATGATACAACAAGCTTTAGACTTAGGATTGACAATTACAAAAATTAATCGAGTACTACAATTTTCTCAATCTTGTTGGTTAAAACCTTACATCGACAACAACACAAGAAGAAGAGCCAACGCTACATCAAGTTTTCAAAAAGATTTTTTCAAATTAATGAATAATGCAATATTTGGCAAGACTTTGGAAAACAAAAGGAAACATAAGGATATCAAATTGGTAACTGATCCAGTAAAATTACAGAAATTGGTGCAACAACCAAACTTTGGTTCATCTGTAATTATTAATGAAAATCTAGTTGTTATTTCCATGAACATGAAATCAGTTGAAATGGATCGTCCTTTGTATCTTGGAATGTCAATCTTGGATATTTCAAAAACACATATGTACGAGTTTCATTATAAGAAGATGGTTAACTATTATGGAAGAGAGAACATTGGTATTGCTTATATGGATACGGATGCACTAATTTACTGGATTAAAACAAATGACATGTATGAAGATCTACGCACCTTTATATATAAAGATGATTTCGACTTTTCCGATTATCCTAAGCATCATCCAAATTACGACTATGACAGAAACAAGAAAGTATTGGGAAAATTTAAAGATGAAACGAATGGTGTGCCAATGATGGAAATTGTAGCATTAATGTCCAAACTGTATTCGTTTCAACTGTACATAAATGAGAGGAACGAACATCAAGTCACGAAGAAGGCCAAAGGAATAAAAACTTCTTTTCTTAAGAAGAACGTACAGTTTGAACATTATAAAAGATGTTTGTTTGAAAATGTTGAAACAACTGCAACTTTTAACACTATTAGAAGTTATAATCATCAAATTTTTAGTGTCAAACAAACAAAGTGGGCATTAAGCTACAAAGATGACAAGCGCCATATTTTAGAAGATAAAATTAATACTTTACCATTCGGCCACTACTCTCTAAACCCTATCGACCAGTAAACCTATTCTTCGTCCTCTACCTTCTTCCTTTTTCCTTTCCGTAAAGAAGAGGGGACATGGCAAGCCCAATGCCATGTTCCCTCTTTTTTACACTAATATGAAATGGCCTTGACCTATATTTAAACTATATAAATGAGAATAAACTATTCTATGGATCAGTATTTTTACATGCGGTGTACAAGCAACATCTGAAGATGGAAAGTGTGAAGGACAAGATTGTAAATGAACTACATAAACCAGCAAGAAGAAGATTTCCAAGAAGAAGTACAATCATTAAAGGAATGAATGATCTTTATCAAGCTGATCTTATTGAAATGATACCGCACAGTAAATTAAACAAAGGATTTAAATATATTTTAACAATTATAGACTGTTTTACTAAAATAGCTGACGCTTTACCATTGAAGGATAAGACTGGTAAAAGTGTTACAAAAGCTATGGAAACCACAATACAAAGAAATAAATTTAAAATTAAACATCTACAGACCGATGATGGAAAAGAATATTTTAATAAAGACTTTGGAGCTTTGATGAAGAAATATCAAATAAATCATTATTCTACAAATTCTGAAGTTAAAGCTTCAATAATTGAAAGATTCAATAGAACATTAAAAGGTGCGATGTATAAACAATTTTCAAAACGAGGATCATACGTGTGCTATGACATATTACCACAACTTATAAAAGAGTATAACAACAAATATCATCGTACCATTGGAATGAAACCTATCCAGGTAAATAGTGCTAATGCCAAAATTGTATTACAACGCATTAAAAATAATACAACACCGAAATTGGAAAAATTGCAACCAAAGAAGTTCAAGGTCAACGATAAAGTTCGTATAAGCAAATACAAAGGTATATTTAGTAAAAGATATCTACCAAATTGGACTAATGAAGTATTTACAATTTATAAAGTGCAACCAACTATACCTGAAACCTATTTATTAAAGGATAACAAGGGTGAATTACTTCAAGGTGGATTTTATGGACACGAATTGTTGAAATCAACAGTTGGTGATGTATATCTTGTCGAGAAGATTTTACAAAGGAAAAAGGATATGGTTAAAGTCCGGTGGTTAGGGTTTGATAAAAGTGAAGACTCTTGGATTCCTTCAAAAGACTTAGTATAGTTGTTTAATAGCTCATTGTGTGTTTAACCTTTATACAAGATGGAGATTGTACAACAAAAAGATCGATTTAATATCAATAACATTGATGAATTGACAGTTGACAATGATAAGTTAAATCATGGAAAACATGGTGAATTACTACCAAATACGATAAGATGTCTAATAACTGGTCCTTCAAATTGTGGAAAAACTAATGTTGTTTTTAACCTTATAACTAATCCTAAAGGATTCCGTTTTAACAATATATACATTTTTTCAAAATCATTGCAACAACCAAAATATCAATTATTGGATAAAGTACTTGCAAGTGTACCCGAAGTAAATTTTTACAAGTTTAATGCCAGTGAAACAATTATGCAACCAAATGAAGCAAAACCATTTTCTATTTTTATATTTGACGATGTTTCTTGTGAAAATCATGACACAATAAGGAATTATTTTGCTATGGGAAGACATTATAATATTGATAGCATTTATATTGGTCAAACATACAGTAAAATTCCAAAACAACTCATAAGAGACAATGCAAATATGTTGATCATCTTCAAGCAAGATGAAACAAATTTAAAGCATATATATAATGATCATGTAAATGCGGATATGCCATTTGAAAAATTTAAAGAGATGTGTGGCAAAGCATGGAATGAGAAATATAGCTTTCTCGTTATTATGAAGGAAGAAGATATTAAAAATGGTAGATATCGTATAGGGTTGGATAAATTTGTATTTATGCGTTGAACTACCGATGCTACATCTAGTTACATGTTGAACTTCACAGTGTAAACATGGTGAATCAAGAAAAACTATTGAAAGAAATAAAATCACTGAGTGATTCTATTAGGATGAAGAATCGTGCATTGAGGATGGGTTTAAGTGAAAGAGAAGAATTTCTAGAGACTACATTTAAACCTATTACGGAACCTTTAAAACAGATATCAGAAACTATTGGTAAACCTCGTTATGAAGGAGATGTTTTACTACCAGTTTCTAAACAAGAAGTACAAGCATTAAAAAAAGAAGAAGATGATGATTCATACACAAGTGCTAGTGAGCAAGAAGAAGCAAAAGAAGAAGAACCAATTGTTGAAAAGGGAGAAGAACAGCCAATACCTGAAGCTGAACAATCTATTCCAAATTTAACTCAATTGAGTAGCGATATATTACAACATGGACCTCTTGGAAGAAAATATATAATGAAAATGCTACATGACATGAAATCAAACCCGAATTTGAGTAGATCACACATATACGGAGCAAGAATTGATGGGAATGAATTAAGGATTGGTGATTCAAAGCTTGAAATAACTCAAGACGATTACATCATTATTGGTGAGCATAGATATAAAGGAACAAAAGGATTATATGAATTAATTTTAAAAAATATACCACTAAGATATTCATCCAAAGATTTAAGTGTTTTTAAGGAGATTCTCCAAAATACTAACGCTCATAAAAGAAACTACTTAAAGGATGCAATGATTAATCGTTCACGTGCAACAAAATATAACATCATTATAAAAAAGTTGTTTCCTCCACGAAAATTGCCAACATTACGTACTGCACCAGCGGTGAGACAACCACTGAAAAGAAAATCTTTATCACTTATGGATTTATCACTTCTTGAACAACATGGTAAAAAGAGTAAAGGAGATACTTCAACATCTGGTAAAGGATTGATGAAAAATCTATACAATACAAATGTGATTTACTACAACGACATCAATAAATTGGTTGACCGAATGAGACTATTGCATGAAGCCATGGAAGCCGGTCATACGGGTTTGAATAATGAATGGGTGGCTCTAGTTGATGAACTTAGGAATCGTGGTATAGTTGTATAATTGTCCGCGGATATAAAAGAGTTGCAAGCGTAAGACGTATCAGTTCTAACATGAGCGTCGACAAGTTCGGACGGTACTCCGCGTTAGGAGTGCAAGTTGGAGAAGACAGAAAAAGAAGTGGATTACCGCAAACACCTGAAGGTGACTATAGCATAAGTAATAAACGTTTAAAACTAGTTAATGATCCAGAAGAAGATACTGATGGAGCAAATTTGAAGACAGTAAAAGAAGCTACTTCAACATCATTGAAATTACATAAGAATACTTACGATGTTAAATCACATAGATTAATTAATGTTGGTAAACCAACTGAAGGTTCTGATGCAATTACTAAAGAGTACTTATCATCTGAACTTTCAAATACTTTAAAATTGCAATGGGGTAATAACTTAAAAGATGGACAAACGTATGATGCTGGAAATTATAGAATAACCAACGTGGGAAATCCCAAAAATGATAAAGATTCAGTTAATAAAGAATATTTACATTCTATAATACCGGAAAAAACTGAACATGGATTTTCTTTTTATAAATTTATTATAAATGACATTGGATACCCAAAGGAAGACGGTGATGCTGTAAACCTAAAATACATCAAGGACAACTGTATTTTACAAGATGTTAATGGAATCGATTGTCATGGTAAAACATTGACAAATGTAAAGTTTGGTTCTCAACCAAAAGATGCTGTTACTATGGAACAATTATCTAAAGAATTAAAAAAGGAAACATCAAATTTTGTAAAACATGAAGATGCCGTGTTAAAGCGGGGAGATAAATTTATACATGGAAATGAAAAGTTTGATTTAATGCAAGGAAAAAATGATGAATGGGATGCAGGACATAAAACAATAACAAATGGAAGATTTGGTATAAAAGATTCAGATGTACCTCTTATGGTACAAACATTAATTGCAAGTGGTGGTAGATTAGATACATACGATGGTCGTAATAGAAGAATAAAAAATATTTATCCTGGTTATGAAGAAGAAGATTGTGTTACATTGAAACAAACAATAACTTGGGATAAACACTTTGGGACCAAATATGATGCAAAGATGAAGAAAATAATTAATATTTTACCAGGTGAAGATTCAAATGATGCTGCTACTATTGGACAAGTCATAACAACATCAAAAAGTGATTCAACCGCATATACTTGTAATGATAAACGTATTATGCAGTTACAAGATCCTCAACATCCGAAAGATGCTGTAACTTTAGATTGTTTAATAAGAATAGTGGGTAATTTACTTATTGATACCCACAATCATATAGCTAGTACAACGAGTCATGTGATGATTCAACCCGATGAACGAGAAGCTTGGATTAAAAATAGAATTATAAATCAGTATATAATTAATTTGAATAACTAAGTCTTTAAATATAAAAGATTTTGCACAAGTTATTCATTTGTGTAAAGTATCTCGTGGAGTAAACACGCCAGTTATATAAGACAACATAATGAAGACCATATCTCTCAGTCATCGTCAAGACAGCGGCAAGAGAGGACGTGGTATAACATCAGCTGCATTATCCCTGCTCAGACGGATTCCAGTTGGTGCTGTTGTAAATCGAACGATAGACACTTTACCATACGAATTACATCTGCCCGGAGGTTATCAATATTGTGGACCTGGAACTAAGTTGGCAAAGCGTTTAGCAAGAGGAGATCCTGGAATTAATAAATTAGATCAAGCTTGCAAGGAACACGATATAGCATATTCAAAGTATAAAGATTCAACAAATAGATCAATAGCAGATAAAATTCTAGCGGAAAAAGCTTGGCAAAGAGTAAAATCAAGTGACGCAAGTATTGCAGAAAAAGCATCGGCTTGGGCAGTAACTACAGCCATGAAGACGAAAGCAAAGTTAGGTGGTGGAAGACGTCGCAGAGGAAGACCTGCAAAGAAAAGCGCTCCCAAAAGAGGTGGAAACATTAAAAAAGGACGTCGTAGAACTCATAAGGCAAATGTAAAGAAGACTTCTGTTTGGCAAATGGTAAAAAACGGAGCAGGTTTATACCTAAGACCATACCGTGTGTACTAAATAAGAAGAGTCAATTGATAATTCCAAATAAAGCCTTAACAAATCATCAGTTAAATGATTATGTAAAATGTTTGAAAATACCATTCTTTCGAGGAGTTTTTATGAAAGATGCATTACCAACTAAAATATGGAAAAATGAAACTGGAATAGTAAATTTGGATTCCACCTATGGTCCAGGCACTCATTGGGTATGCTATAAAAAGCTTGGACAAACCGTTTACTACTTTGACAGTTTTGGCAATCTACCACCGCCAAAAGAACTTCAACATTATTTTCGAAACTCCAAAAACATTTTTTACAATTACAAAAGAGAACAACCTAACAATACTGAAATATGTGGGCATTTATGTTTGGAGTTTCTAGCGAAAAGTGTCAGTCAGCTTTAAGATGTCATCGTATACAACGTCATTGAGTGGAAATTCATCCACATTGAAAAGTACGCTGTTCCCAGCATTGCGTCTATCCAAGGAACGATTATGGGAAGCGGCATTACTTGATTTGACTACCTACAACTCAATTCCCAATGTTACGGAAGGGAAGAATAATTTACTACATTATTATGAAACTAAGGATGCTGCAGGAAAATACTCAGAATTGAAAATAATTACATTTCCTACTGGAGCTTATGAAATCGATGATATAAACCAATTATTACAGAAACAACTCGGAGAAGACAATATCACCGTTAAAGGAAACAATAATACTTTAAAAGCAGAAATAACTTCGAAATATTATATTGATGTCAGCTTGGAACAGTCGATTGGCAGTTTACTTGGATTTACAGATACAAAAAAGAAAATCTTAACTTCTGGAACTACTCATTCAGGTGATTCAACTGTAACAATATTGAAAGTATGAAAGTAAATAGTATCGATGTCACGTGCAACATTATACACGGATCTTATAGAGATGGAGTTAATCAACATATTTTACATACATTTTATCCAACAGTGGCTCCCGGTTTTAAAATTGTTGAGAAGCCACAAAACTTGATATACCTACCGTTAAACACCAGTTTCATTTCAGACATCGTACTGAACATATTGGATCAAGACGGTCATAGTGTTGACTTTAGATGAGAAACAATTACTATACGGATACACATCAGAGCAGCAACATAAAAGTCAACATGGGATTATCATTTAAACCGCAACGGAAAAGTCGGGAGCTCAGTAGCTCCTCGACATTGGAAGAGTTAACATCGGAAAACATTCGTTTTCTACAGAAGATTGGATTGAAACTTAACAGCGATGGATATCCTGGATATATCTCAAGGACCAACGTTCGACGAAACACTATGGGAGAAGGAATATCACACGCACAACCCTTACACTTCATCAAAATTAAACAATAACGATGAAATAAGGATCCCCATTCAACAACAAGATATTTACACTTTACCATGTGAAAGTTACTTTTACATCGAAGGACGGGTATTAAAATTGGATGGAAAAACTGCTTCAACAGTTCCTTTTATAAATAACCCGATGGCATATCTTTTTGATGAAATAAGATATGAAATATCAGGGGTGACGGTTGATTCAACAAAAAAGGTTGGTTTAACAACGACATTGAAAGGATTAACATCATTAACACCGCATGAGAAGAATTCAATAGTCACCGCCGGATGGGTTGCCCCCGATAAAGACACTATAACACCGGCTTCCAACGGTCACTTTGATTTTCATGTACCTTTACGATTGCTTTTGGGATTCGCTGAAGATTACAAACGGGTAATAATAAATGTCAAACAAGAATTAGTATTACTCAGATCTTCAACTAATAAGGACTTGATACTTGCAGACCCTGCAACTACGGAAGATAAACTGGAATGGCAACTACAGTTGGATAAAGTTGTTTGGAGAGTACCTCATGTAAGATTGGCTGATGAACATAGAATCCTATTATTGAGAAAGTTGAAATCTGACCGTGATATTGTGATGCCATTCCGAAGTTGGGAATTTCATGAATACCCTACACTACCTCAGACAGAACGACAAACATGGACCGTCAAGACATCAACTTACTTGGAACGAGCAAGGTACATAATACTCGGTTTTCAAACTAAGCGAAAAGATGTTATCACTGCAAATGCTGGTCAATTTGATCACTGTAAAATAAAGAATTGTAAAGTTTTCCTAAACTCTCAATTCTTTCCCTATGACAATTTGAATGTCATGTTCAGCAAAAAACGTTTTTCCATTTTATACGATATGTATGCAAGATTTCAATCGTCATATTATGGAAAAACTAATACACCACTATTATCACCTGACCAGTATTATTCCAAGGCTCCAATAATTGTAATCGATTGTTCAAAACAAAATGAATCGGTAAAATCATCAAGTGTGGATATAAAAATTGAAATGGAATTTGAAGAACCAGTAGCGGATGGAACTTCGGCATACTGTCTAATTCTACATGATAAAATAGTTACTTACACACCGCTGACCGGAATTGTGAAGAATGTACTTTAAGAAGAATTGTACAACGACTGCAAATTTTTGAGGTTAGAATTATCTGCTTCAATTTTTGAGGTTAGAATTTCATTTGTGAAAGACAAGTTGAAAACAAACAATTATGTAATTGTATAAATTTCAAGGATTTTACGAAAAATATAAAAGTGAGAAAATAATTAGTGGAAACTTCATTCTATCTTCAACCGTCGTATGGGAAACATCATTCGCAAGATGAATTCTACTAACGGAGAAGAAAATACACCTCTAATGGATGATAATAGTTCAGATATAGAAAAACAAGTTGAACGAGAAATGGACGAGTTCCTAAAGTTTAACAAACATAAGAAGGGAGAAGAAGAAGAAGCTGAAAAAGAAGTAAAAAGGAAGAAGGTTGAAGTTAACATTACAACCAATATTTTAACAGAAGTATTTCTTCGGATTATCTACCCAATTTCTTCATGCATGACAAAAAGTATATCAGTTGGAATTTTAAAATCAATGGATTATTCACCAATTGTTATTTTAAATCATGGAAACAAAATGGTTACTTTCAGTGAAACTACTTGGGAATCTCTCATGAAACATTTACATCTTTTGGAGTGCTATTTAAGTAACAACACATTTGGAAGAAGAACAAGATTAAGTTTATTGGAATCAAATATTGAAGTTGATATAGTAAAACATCGTGGAGGACAAATTGTTCGCTTCAGAGATTTAACTACCCACAATGTTAAATTATATTTTACTAAAGAAGAATTTTACACTTTAAGTTGTACTACCGGTCCCGTCACCAGATATTTGAAACAACTAATATTTTCAAGTGCAATAATTAAAGACTATCTAATCGATACATTGGACAAACAACCTTTTGTTCCAATTTTATACGGTCCCGTGGATACTTCAATCTTTAATAGAATACCTCAAGAAGTTGAAATGTGGAGACAATTAAACAACTATCACACCAATTTTAATATCGATGAAGTGGCACAAGAAGTGAAAGAAGAAGAACAATCCTGTCTGTTATAAACGTCGGCTCATTCAATTTTTAAGTCAGTTGTTAATAAGACTTCATCATGAATAAACGGGTTTCGTTTTCTAATGCACCACACATAATGGAAGTTAAAAGAGGTATAATTGAATTTCAAGCTTTCCGAGGAAATTATGGTAATTTTATTATTAAAGAATTAGTAATCTTGGACATGAACACATCAGTAGTTTATCATTATTTGTTCAAACCTCCAGTACCATTTAATAGACTAACAACTAAAGCGAAAGTTACAAACAAATGGTTGAACAAACATTTTCACAACTTAAGATGGGATGAAGGTTTCATTAATTATAACATGATGCCGCACATTATGAATCATTATTGCAAAGAGTTTAAAATTATCTACACAAGAGGATTGGAAAAAGCAAATTGGATACAATCATTTACAAGCAACGAAGTGATTAATGCAATAATTGATAAAGATTTCCAATGCTACTTCAACGAACTTTGTATTTCATCAAAAAGTTTTAAACATCGAAGGTCGCAGTGCGCTTTAAAGAATGCCTACCGCTTGAATAGTTTCCTTCAAAAAAGTGGTGGGGGTAGTGTCGACTATAAAAGTGAGAGCGCTACCATGACACAGCATGAGTATTACTCGAACCTCCGAAGAGACAACATCTCCAACGGACATTCTTATTTACAAGAAAATTAACAATAACATCAAGATGGCATCGCAGAACTTACTTCAAAATTTGGTCGATCAGTTCAACGCTCATTCTAAATCATCAATTCTACCTACGAAGAAATGTTCTGAACTAAAAGAAGAAAAACATTACATCATTCATACAATCAAGAAAATGGAAACTTCAGTAGGTGATGCTATTAATTGCACATTGAGCGAGGCACCGTATACAGTTGGTGACGAACCGAAGTTTCAAATCTTCCTACCTACACGTTTTGTACAACTTCTTCAAAATGAAGATCTTCGTGTAGTTCAACCCGGCGCACTCTATTTGGTTTCGCCTGGACCAAGTGGAAACAACTCTACTGAACTTACAATTCATGTAACACCTACTATTGATTAGTTTGTACATAACATTGTAAATATTTGTTTGTAATTGTTTCTCAATAAATATGATATAAAACAAAAAAATAAAAAGCAACATATTGTAATGTCTTTCTACATTACAATATGTTGCTTTTTTAAAAATTCCACGGAATGACCTTGACCCAATTTTGTGTGATGATAAAAGCAGAAATCTACTTGTGAAGTTCATCAGTCTACGACTACCTTTCGTACCGTACACATCTCGCTCACTCTATTGCTTAATATAAAAAACTAAAAGATGTCTCTCAAAGTCAAGTGTGCATCTTACGATACCAACACCATTACAACTTTTGAACAACTCGAAGATTTAACCAACGAAATGCGAGTTTTACTTACCGGTGGTTATCACTTAACTGTTGATGTTAGTGCTACTAATACAAGGATGTTCACTAAAACAAAATATTGCGATGATGAAATATTTATTTCTACACAACCTACAACTTCTTCATTGCCTACTGGTCAACATAACATCAAGTTCCAAAAATATTACCAATGTTGAATAACTTTTGACAAACAAAACTACAACTAAAGAATCACGTGTTGAATGTGAGTTAATAAAAAGGATGTGATACTTGAATAAATAATCATTTGCTTCTCAGCTCTCACCACGACAAGACCTATTTAAGAAAATGTTGTACAGAATGATGATTCAACTTGATGGAAAAATCTATGGAAAAGATTACAACACTGTTGAACAAATGACTAAAGATATAGATGTATTAGCTAAAGAAGGATACCAAGCTAAATTAATTTTGAAATTTCCTGAAGTACATCCGCTATCAATAGAAGAACTAGTTGCTATGGCTAAAGCTGAGAAAGATAAAAAGTCTGAAGAAAACAAAGAGAAACAAACTTCTTAAGTATCAACATTCCTTACATTAGTAAGGTATAATTTTTTAAAACTCCATTTGGATGACCTTGAAATTACCCCCACCACTTTTCACAGAACATAAAACTCGCTATTCAACACTATACACTCTTATTCTTTCACTGGACTCCGCAGCATCAACATGGAAGAGCAAAAATACAAGTACAAACCTCGTTACTGTTGTGAACAACAGTGTACAGATTTAGGTCCAATGATGGTGGATGGGTTAGCTTGTACTAAATGTGAATTCTTCGGATCTTGTTATTGCAAATGCAAAACAAAACAACTACCACCACCAGAATTGCGAACTTTCAAATTTTACAAATCAAGATATTTTCATACATGTTGTCCTCAAAGATGTTTCAAATTTCACCCTCTAGATCTTGCTCATTGTCAACGCACCAATTCTCATCAAGATGATTTTTGTACACATATGATAAAAAGATGTAAATACAGATCAGATTGGTATTCCGATCCTGTTGAACCATCAAATGTGTAATTTCAGTTTTACACTCTTTTTTAAAACTTCATTTGGATGACCTTGAGATTTCCCCCACCACTAGTTCTAATTTTTATATAATATTAAATCATTCCACTTCCAACACTCTAACTAACAACATGGAAAACAAATTTATCAAGTTTGAACATATAATAACTGACAGGGAGGAGATGGAAGAATTGTTTCAAAACTTACTTTCTATCATTGACGAATATCCTATAAGATGGTTCAGAATTGTAGTTCAATATTTAAATCCTGGTGAATTGTTTTCTTCATCAAGTGAAGAAGATGAAACAACTACTTCGGTTCAAATAATTGAATTAAAAGACGAAGAAGAAGAACTAAACGTTTTATTCAATCATAAGCTCAAGGTTTCCTATATAAAAGCCCCCTCCCTAGACAGCCCCCCTCCCTAGACGCCTGCTCAAGGTCACCATTATATAAGCCCCCTCCCTATGCGCCGATCCTCATTCCATCACCGACTCTCCAACAATGAACAACTCTCCATTGGCCCGAATGAATTCTAGTTTTGAAATAAACTCTAAAGAAGAGTTACAAGACATTTTTAATATTTTACAAGAACTTGTAGATAATTTTACAACCATCAAAATGAATTTGGAAATAACATACGATTGTCCTATTTGTGATAAGGTTGAAAGTTCGGACGAAGACAGTTTACTAAATCTAACTCCTGCACCATCTGACACTACTGATGGTAATAATTAAGAGCAACGTCTTCCCCCCACCACTACTTTATTTAACTAACATTTCTCCCTTTCACTTCTCATTCCGTCTTCAACTTCTGAACTATCAACATCACTAAAATTTCAAACACTAACACAATCATGATGGATATGATGGATGAAGTTCCCTTCGTAACTAGAATGGAAGAGGATAAATTGAAATTGGAAATTAAACGATTGGAAATGGAACAGGAAAACCAACTCGAAATGTTACATTTGTTCAAGCTTTTCAAATACATCATCTGGGGACTCTGCATTTACCTTCTCATCGTCGTCAGTGTTTGCATTTACAACTCTGTAATTCATCACAAAAGTTCAACTTGTTTAAACTCTGCTGTTGCACATTAATTGTATGTTCACTAATAAAATTCAAAAGTTATTTCAACCTATCCTACTATCACCATATAGTTCAACTTAGAACTATTTCTGGTGGTAGTTGGGTAGGCTTTTTTAAAACTTACTCTGGATGACCTTGACATACTTTCCAGATCCCATTTATAAATTTGAATTTCAGTTTTAAACTAACTTTTAATTTTGTTCAACTATTAAGAGTTTTGTTAACACCGTCAAATTTCAGTTTTCAACTAACTTTTAATTTATGTACACTTTTAGTTCAACCCTAGTTACTTTATTTGCAAATTCAGTTTAACCGACCACCAACGCTATCGCCATCTCCACCCCAATATTTCAACATTTCTGCCCCCAACACTTGCCCGAACATCTGCCCATAGGGGCAGCTGCCCGGACAACTGTTCGGTTTTAAAAATATAAAAGAAAGGTAAAGGAGTGGGGGTGGCGCATGCTCACCAATGCAAAACTAAGGTTTGAGGTTAGAATTATCCATGGCGGCCGCCATGTCTGGTTCAGTTTTACCACATAGTGTCGGCGACCGGTTATTGGTCTAAAGGAGTGGGGGAAGGGGTGGTGGGGGGAGGTTGCCGTTTTATAAGCCCTCTCCCTAGGCAGCGTTTCTCATTCGATCGCCAACTTTCAAACGATAAACACCTCTCCCATGGCACGAATGAATTATCCCGCTATCACCAACTACTTCAACTTAAAACTATTTCTGGTGATAGTTGGATAGAATTTTTAAAAACTTACTCTGGATGACCTTGACATATTTTCCACATCCCAGTTATAAGTTTGAATTTCAATTTTGAACTAACTCTTAATTTTTCTTCAACTGTTAGAGTTTCGTTAACACCGACGAATTTCAATTTTTAAACTAACTTTTAATTTTATGCTCAAATTCACTTCACCCTAACGCCAACACTATCGCCATCTCCACCCCGACCTATATGGCATAACATATAATTACAGCATCTCATATATACCCTCTAACCCCCACCGGAAGCTATGTGACATGGCAGCTGGCACCAGCTGCCACGGCACGTGGCTCGGGGGGCAGCTGATCTGTGCCAGGAGTGGCTTTTTCCCACTACTAACACTCCCAACAAGAGTGCTTGTAAACTTCTTGATTAACACAAAACTATAGACATGAAAGCTTAACCTCTTAACTGGCTTTATGTAGGAATCCGTTTCGGACCCTTGATTGAAAATGTATGGCAATGAAGTGTTTGGAATACTTACTTTAGATTTTTATATTTGCATGTTCTATGCAATAAAGGATTTGGAATCTGGAACAGGTAGCTTTTTTCACTAAGCCTTTAAATTATTACACCTAAGTGACAATCTGCCTCATGGTACTCATTATTCATAGGTATTCTAAATAAAATACGCCTGGAAAATGTTGATTATATATGATCGTTCAGTTATACCAACGTGCTGGAACGTAAATTTAATTATAATATACTTATTGTGATTATTATACTTACTATAATATTACCGGTATATATTTTAGTGTCAGAAAAAATTTCCTGAGTTGAAATAAAATAAATCCTTGAATAAACACTTAATTATTTTTTTCCAATGCTTTCAGTCTGGATTTCTCCATTAAAATACATACAAAATAAAATTTTATATGTTAATGCAAAAAATGTAGGTATGTACAAAAATATCATTAACATGGTTGAAAGAATAAAGCAAAATAAATCCTCCAAAAAATTTAAGATGATTTATAAAAAAATACTTCTAAAATAGCCAATTTTGTAAAAGTTATGAATACTACGAGTAATTTAGGAAGTTAATGAACACAATTTAATAACAATATAACAATTCGTGCAACTGTAACAGACAACCAGTTCTAAAATCTGGAAGAAAGATTAATCCTGGTTAAAAAGATAATGACAAATTACCAACGCTCTTTCCCCCGGAAACAAATGTTCAATTTGATAAGTGCAATTCAACCATTCCAAGTTTTCAATACGATTGTTTCCAGTTTCAAACAATTTAAATAATGTTAGTTTATAAACTTAACTTAATTATAATATTTTTAAACAATTACTGTTACTTTCTTTACGCTTAACGATACCAAAGCAATCTGTTTGCCCGTTATAAAAACTTAATGATTCTGGTTTTATTTGTCGTGGACTGAGATGTCTCATAAAACACTCATTAGTCTCGCATTAAGCTTTGCCTACCTTTGGGGAAAAATTATATGCTTTGAAGCAAAAGAAAAAATTTATTTGGCAAAAAGGAGGATGAATTATTCTTGAATAAAATTATAATAAATATATAATTATTTCCAATAAGTTCATCTATTTCTATTACTTTTAAAATTTAATATGTTACATCAAATATTTGAATATAATACAATTTTTTATTTTATCCCCAAGAATATTTTTATTTTATTTATTTAAATTGGCTTAAAAAAAAGTTTTATTTCTTAAGATTATAATATTTAATAAACATTTGAATGAACTTTAGGAATTTGTGTTGATAAATTATATAAATTTTAACACCTTTAAAATCCTTAAATACCTCTTATGTTCTCCCAAAGATATGGTATTTTGTAGTACGTCATTTATACCAAATCACAAAAGTTGTATCTTCAAATTGGACATCTTTTCAAGGATGGGAAGGCAAATAATTGTGAAAATATTCACCATTATTACATACTAAGAATGTATGTAATAAATAATTCACAATAAAAAAATGTATAAAAAATTTAGAATGAAATAAAAAGAATTTAGTACCACCTAAAATAAGTGTTTTGAATCATAGCATTATTCATAAATATCATAAATGTATGAACAACGAGTCAAGTTTATTTAGGCTGAAGCATGAGTTTTTAATTTCAAAATAGGTTTATTATAATATATATTATGGTAAGAGGTTATTTAAAGTTAAATATCCAGAATAAAATTTAATATCTACCAAGTTTTGTTGTTGTTATTACTTAGTAGTTATCAAAGGCAGACTACATAAACTACATTTAATTAATGGGTAACAATAAACCATCCATTGTGAATAGCCACCGGAACTGAGTATTAATAAATATGGTACATACCAAATATCCGTCGCAGTTCCAACTTGTCCTTTATCGGATGACCCGGGTTTCGGCCCCTACTAGGCCATAATCATATCCTATCTTCAGGGACACTGGTTAAAAAAATCAGTCATATTGACGTCGTTATAAGCACACAAAAACACATACACGGTAAAACACGGGTGACAAAAAGACATTTAAACAAAACGCACATACTAGGCCTAGTCATGACACGAACGTGGCGGTATGATCGGTAACTGTGCACTGCCTGTCCATGTCCTGTCCGCCGTCGCCGTCGTCGTCGTGTCACTGTGGGTTGAACTTTGACCTTCAGCTGATAATGTTGTATTCGAGCCTGGCACCTTTTTATTTTGTTGGAAGCTAATTATACTATCAAAGAGAGGATTTGAGTTAAAATTTAACTGTTCATTTAGTAATTCATTTGGGTTGATCTTATGAGCTTTAAAAATATGAAATTCTTCCAACGTGTCCATGATTTTGTTTTTGGGGCAAACATTTAGAATTTCAAAGCGATTACTGTCCCTAGAATGACATTCATCAATCAGATGCTGGGCGAAGTAGACCTTTGTTGTTTTAGATGGGCTTTTGGCAGGTGTTCAGACATCCGTTTCCTAAATGGTCTCCCTGTTTGGCCTATGTAGAATTTTGGGCATTCTGAGCAACTAATTTTGTAAATTCCTGTACAGGAACAACAATAAACCACAACAAATGTATAAGCTATTTGCTCTTTGACAGTAACAAACCTTTACATCATCTGATCCACCATACTCACCCTAAAATACGCACCATAGAGACCATAGTTTGTCTAAATATTGATTTCTAAATATCAATTTTTCGACCTTGTTCAATTATACTTGAAATAGATAGTTTTTTGATAAATATGAACAACAATTATGACAGTTTTAGTGATAACATGTTAAAAGTTTTTTATTAAAACAAAAATTAAAACAAATTTGGAAATTTGTATGTAGTATAGTTCACTAAAAGATTTGTTATTAATTGGTTATAAAATAAGTTCTTTGAAACACATTGAGTTCAACTCAAATACTATTATCTCTCTACTAATAACCCAACCACCCAGCAGCTCCTAGAGCCTCCCCCCCCCCAAACACTTTATCGCGCGTTTATCGTTCTCCAGGGGACAGTCCAACGTCTAATGAAACTTTGGACACTTACTTGTTGGGCCATTTCATTATCCTATACTCTGATACGAGTAAGGTATATGCGTACATATCTAGAAAACGGCTCTAACAATTTCGTCCACATTTTGCAAAGAACATAGTAAATGGATAAAAATGACATGCAAAACTTATGAGCAATTCTTTCATAAAATATTTTTAGGAAAACTGTCTATTGTGCTAAGGTCTCCGCTTTCAAAATATGTTGTCAATATAGTTATTGTTTTTAAAGAAAACTTAATTGACTATTCCTAGAATGGTATTTTGATCCATCTGTTTAATAAAGTTTGAAGTAATGTTACATTGTGTTATATAAGGTCTTGTCACAATAAGTAAAGGACATAAGAGGTCTTCGAAGATTTTAATAGTGTAAAAAATTACATGATTTATTATCATAAATTCGTAAAGTTCCTCAAATGTTTATGTTCACTTATTATCTAAAGCGTTATTATCTCAAGTAAAGTAAATATTTTGTCTATAAATTAAATAAATATACTCATGGGGATAATATGAAAAAACTGTGTTATATTTTACTATTAATTTTTTGGTTTTCAAAATAAATCCTGTAGATTGCTTCGGTTAATCTAAACAGCTTATACTGTTTTTCACGTTGAGTTAACAGAAGGATTGTTTCGCGTGTAGCTGCACTTACCTCACGTGCGGGTTTAACTTCCTAATACGTTTACCTTCGATGGGTTTCGGCGGCCAAGCACCATAATTGATTTACCGATGATCCCTCTACCTGCCCTCTAAGTGATAAAATATATTTTTAATTATAGCTATAACATTTTTGGTCTTGTCAGTTGGCTATTTAAATTTATGGTATAAACTGATAAAAAATCCTTTATCATTTACGTGAAATACTTTTATTATTTTCCAAGAATATCATTTGGCTTACTAAAACGGAAACGTACAATAAAGTTTAAAAAAATTACATAGTTAAATTCTTACTTATGGTTTTAAAAGTACAACAAAATTTATTTTTAAGTTTGAATCGCCTTTGTAATTAACTATTGTAATAAACAAGTTTGTAATAAACTTGATATAAACAATACCAAGAAAGATTTAGTAGTCAGAATACACTAATCTGCTTGGGGCTGTAAACTACACAAGGTAATTTAACTCTAACACCATTAGAAACTGCTACCAACAATTGTGTTAGCATTGAAATATAAAGGCATCCTCAACATATAGTTCATTAATGATTGAAATCATGCTCCAAATTGCTCTTTATTTTATAAATGTATCATTAATTTATTGCTGCAAAATTGCAGCTTATACAGGTGTCTCTTTTACGTGAAATAATTCATTTATGCAGTAACAAATTGGAACTTACTTTGTAGCGAAAAACTAGTAATACCAACTAAACCCCCTACGGGAACATACCTGGGCCTCTTGGCTGATGTAAGGCTCGCCAGCCGAACATAAGTGACAGCTATCGTTTTATCCCGAACTGGTAGCCTAGAGATGACGCAGCGGCAGGCACCCCTCGTCATACTTTGTACGTTGATGACAGCTCCGTCTACACATCTTGGCTTGGTAGCTTCTCTTCCATTCTTGAGCCCGGCCTGACGGCTCCCACAGTAGCGGGGAAATGTTGTACAGTCGGTGTGACTTATACGTCCAACTAACTTATACGTCCAACTTATACGTCGTGTTTTTTTAACACGATAACTCTCAAAAGTAACCTACGATCTTAATAACATTTTGTACAAAGGTTTTAAGGCAGCTTTCGTAAAGTTAAAAAAATAAATAAATAAAAAGGATGGTTGGACGATGGAAACAGGATTTTATGAGGTTCTAAAATGGGTCAAATTGTTTTTTTTTTGTTTAATTTTTTCCCACGAGTTCAAACATTCAAAAATTGTACGACCACTACATAAAATAACATAAAAAAGAGGAGGTTTAGTATCTTGTATCATAACTTTCTGAGGAGATTCAAATCTAGTTGATTCAAATACTTTGTTATTCTCATAAGAAATAATATAACCTTAAATATATTTATTTTTTTATTTGATATACATCGTCAAAAGCCATCATGCAATATACCCATATAGCCTGTATATCATAATCAGCTGAACAAAAAACACCAAACTTCCTAATTTTTTCAAATGTATGGGATAATATACACATAAGGGATGCAATATACACAATTTAGAGAAATAAGTAACAATATGCAATTACAAAGTTATTATTTTAAAGGAACTTTTTAGTGGAACTAATTAGAAATTTATTTTAATATGGTTCACTAATTCTTGATAAAGTAAATTTTAACGATGAGAAAATCATCATGACCCATTTACATTTATGAATAAGAAATTTGTTTGCAAGACTTTAATTTCTCCTTTCAGAGCTTCAATTAACTTTGAAATATTTCCATTTATTAGTTTTAACCTTTTTAGTAAAAAAAGTTATCTATGACTTTAAATAATTGCTTAAAAAAGGACCATATATTGTTACTTTACATTATTAGTTGAGTATTTTCGAATATATATGTATGCTAATTTATATGATTATATAATAACACAACTTTATTACTCGGTGTGCATTTACTTATTTTTTTTAGTACTTATTATTTCTCTAACTCATAAAAAAGTTTACTTCCTTAAATAAATATTTTGAGTAAAATTGTTACATTACTGTGTAGAACATTTTATTACAAGAACATAACTGTGATACATGCAAATTCTTTTTGTAGGTACTCGTCGTGCATATAAAAACATGATTAGGCCTATAGATATTTGATCGTAATCCAATTATTTTCATATCGAATAAGTGTGATTTATACTGGTTAGATACGTAAAGCACCTAAGTGCATTTAATTTTTTCGTTGGACTTTGTAAGTATTTTCATTGTTCATTTTTTGATTGGATGTGCATTATAAAAGAACCGACGTTTGCGATGACTATAAGATTTACAGAGGGTACGATTATTGGCTGATGGTATACACTAAGGAAGTCTTTTATACATATAAAATATAATTATTTTTTATGCACATTTTCTTACTACAAAATAAAAAGACGGAGTAAAATATAATAAGAAATATAAATTGAAATACGCAACAACACTATTCATTATGGGAATTGGAGACCAAAAAACATGGCGTTATGACAAAATTATAACTAAGGTTAAGATATTGAAACTGTCCCAATAGAATGAATAATCCTTAATTTCCTTTATAAACCCCTGTGGTTCAGCTATGTAGGTGTAAAATTCATCACAGAAAGGTGTTTATGCTACGGATAATGTAATAATTTAGAGCTAGTTTAATTAGGTTTCAAAGTACACAAAACACTTCAGTAAAGCGTAACTGGTGTTTCCATCACTACTACTAAGTAGATCGGATATATCAAAACTTGTTGAATATACTATAAATTAATTTACAATACATTTCATCGTTGTTTGTTTAATTTAGAATTAAGTAAATTTATTTTTAAAGTAAATGCCTGATTAAATACTAAAAATACTTTTAAAAATATATGCGTGAAAAGGTTATATATTGGGTTCACCATACTGACGTCTATAGTCAGCGTGATTATAAAACCATTTGCTAGTACTATATTATTAAAGTCTTCATTTGCTAATATTTGTGCCAAAACAGCCACCCCGACCAACGTTTTCTTAAAGTGGTAAATATTCAAACAAGCTTCATTACAGATAACCAAAATAATGGTAAGTACTGTTTGGTGATTTTTTTGCAATCCACCTCTCTCCTCCAAACATAAGTTGCTAGGGGTAACTTAACTATATTAATAACAACCCCTATCAAATATCAAATGTTTCAAGGCTCTCTTAAAAAGAAAATTAATGCCTAATGTGCCAAATTATATGAAAAACAAAACTGTAAAAACTTCACATTACTCTAGTAATGTTTGTTAAAGAATATTTAAATATTATAGTCCTTGAAATAACGGGAGTATTATATTGGGACGTAGCATTATATTTGTGCCTAGGTAAATTCCAAAGTCACCTTTAGAATTATTTTTAATCAATTATGAAATTGTATCGTTTTACTAGTTTGTATGATTTTATTACGTAAATAAAATAAAAGCGAATGAATGTCATCTTGTTACAGTGAACGTTAAAATTTAGAGTGGTCAGTATCAGAAGCCATTAATATAGAGTTAAAACAAGTCCAAACACTGACCACAAACACACATTCAACTCAAAGGCACCACTCAGTCTGAATTTTTTGTGACTGCCCATCTGGAGCGATTGAACATTGAACGATTTCAGTACAACTAACTTAGACAGATTGCTTATTTGATGATAAAAACATAACAAATGACATAACATACAAATATACAAGTATGTATGTATACATATATGTATATATATATACATATATATGTATATATATACATATATGTATGTATATATATACACACACATATATATATATCCTATACTCTTATACGAGCAATGTTTGCTTGTTTGCTTGCTTGCTTGCTTGCACAATTATCTCAAAAACGGCTCCGACGATTTCCTTCAAATTTTGGAATATGGGGGTTTTGGCCACCAGAAATCGATTGGAGCTGGTCCCATAGCTGGGAAAAATCCGGTTTTCGCGCTAGAGCCCTTCAAAGATCCCATGTTATCCTTATGGAAATTTTTTAACTGAACAAAAATCAGCTGATAACTGTAGATAAAATAAACCAATGTGTTACATCTTTAACCTGTGGTTTTAGGAAAATTATACCAAAGTGCAGCACCCTTCGGCTTGGCGAGTGAGCGGAGCGAACGAGCTTTGCGTGACAACAAAAGTAATAATTTTACCGAGCTTAAGCTCGGTCCCCCTGGTACTATATATATATATGTGTATATAATTATACAAGTAAATATACAAATATCAACATATAAATAACATACAAATATCAATCTAAATATAACCAATCTTTTAAATTGTTGATTAAATTTTTTAACTACTAGAAGTGACTAAAATGATCTAATTTGTTTTCGATGAATAAATATTGCAATTCAATAATATAAACATATTTTTAATAATGAACATAGATCTCCTGACACACAATTAAATAAAAATTAACTATATCTACTTGACTTGTGTCATAATCTCATTATTATAACATATAGGCATAAATATCTCCAATTTGTATAACATTTTAAATGGCGTTCCAGTTTTTATTTTTTGTATGCAGTGAATTGTTTTCCGTTAAAAATTTTAAATTTAAAAAAAAATTTATCATCAGGAGATTATTGTCTCATAAATAACCTCTTCCTTAACTTCATTAAGCTTTATAAATTTAAAAATTAAACTTTCAAGTAACTTTGATTCTTTTTTATTTAAATTTAAAGTGATAAAAACTGTGTCATAAATTAACGATGAGTAAACTATGTACATTTATATTTCTTTATATCCAGAAAAACAAGAATATTGTTTGCAACATTTACATAATGGAAAACCGATTCCTAACTACATCTGTTATGGCTATCCTCAAGGCAACGAAACGTTTTTCATCCGCTTATCTTATCGGTGTAAAGGAAACACCCGTCACAATAGACATGCGTACTCAGCCAATTTCCAGTGAAATATGGTTTCAACCTTATACACCATGGACGAATGTTTGCTGCTATGGGGGTGTTGTAAGCAAAAAGATGATAATTTCTCCCCAAGGTCGGTACATACGAAATTGTATCAAATTCTGTTATTTATTAATTTCCCCATAAACCCCATGGGGGTGAGTGTGTGGGTTGGCCACCATATGGGTGTTGTAAGCTAATATACGTTACACTTTACTTAGTCAATGTACATAGCAAATTTTATCAATTTACGTCAATAATTAAGTTAGATAGAGGGATTTGTTGAGTTTTCCATAAGAATAACGTGAGAAACATGTTTTTATTTTCTCTATAATCTGTTAAGCCAGGATAGAATTCTAAATACTAAATGGTTTGATTTTTACATACATGAATTTGAAAGATGAGTGTTTTTGGCTTCTAGGAGCCTCAAAATGAAAAAAATTATTACAGCCCCAGGCTTAAGTATTACCGTGGGAACTACCGCATTAGCTGTACCCCTCCCGATAGGGGTAGTTCATAAAAACAGGTTACTTAAACAACTATATCATCTATAGTTAAGAAACAAACAAAATAGCTACAAAAGAAAAAGCAAAGATTCCTCTAATGCAAAATGAAGTATGACAAGCAATGTGTTTAAACTCAACTAAATACTTTTGCCAATAAACATAATTAACTATTTGTCTCACAAGACTATTAGGCTTTATGAATACTTTATTCTGTTACGTTTTCCACCAAAAATCTTCACAAGTTTAATGATTGCAAACATTTTAAAATAATTATTAAATTAAATTAACTATAGTGTAATAGTATATTTCGTCACAAGGGCCGAAAGTGGCGTTTTGCCGGCCCCGAGATCGTGTTTCAAGTTCGAGACGAAGTCGAGAACTTGAAACGATCGAGGGTTGGCAAAACGCTTTCGGCCCGAGTTATGAACGATATTTTTCATCACACTACACAATTCAATAAATTCTAAACAAGTGAAAAATTACTTTTTCGTTCATAATAAACAAAACATAACCTCAACTTCAACTAACCTAGCGAGATGTACTGCTTAAGTTTCTGGTTGCTAGGCAACCACATAACATCAGCTAAGGCCACCAAAACTAATACTCTAACGGTAAGTGACTACAGCTGATTCCAAGGGAAAAGCAATATTTTCCCATCTACGTCATACATATTAACAGTTGATATCAGCTGAACTACTAACTACGTCACTGATTTGTTATTTGTTGTTGTTGTTGTTAAATACCTTCTAATATTCTAGATTTCTCTTCTACCCTTTCCATTACCGCCCTAGGCCGGAAAATTTTGCCGGCCTAGGCCGGCAAAACAGGTGTTTCGTTGGTAGAAGTGAGGGTCGGAAACAGGTGATATCGATGTAGTGTGATGAAAAATATAAATTTTAATTTGTTTAAATTAACAATCAGTATATTTATTGTACATGTATAACCTTAGTTGATGTGTATGCATTATTTGCAACAACAAAAAAGGGGGAGTCATGTATAAATGTTCTTTGAATATAATTATCTTGTAACTGAGGGGCCCATTAACTAATAATCGTTTTCCAATACAAAGCTTTGGAGACCATGTTAACGTCAATTATATTGGTTTGTAGTGAGGCTAGGATTATTTACTATGGTAAAATTAATTTATTTAACATTGAATAGTAATTATTTCATAGTTAGATATTACCAATTTATTCAACTAAGGTGTCAAAGTAATTTTACCACGTTGGAGGAAAAGAAGTAGCTGGTTTTTAGGTTACAATGTTTCAACGTAAATTAACGAAATTTTTTTTTATTAAATATTGCAACATTTTTGATTACTAAAACAAGCATTTTTGTAATTTAACTATCAATCTTATTTAAACAGTGCTATAAAAAGATAAATAATAATATAATAACAACATTTATTCCGCTGACAATATTTAACATTGTATGGGAATGTATATAGTTTGGGAAATTTACGCAAGTCTTTTACTGTGTTTTACAATTTAAACATTGCAATGCCAAATTTTATCTCTCTAAGTCTTTTCAATTATTTTTTCAATAGTTTTCTTTTATTATTCTTTCTTCTTTTTTCTTTCTTCCTTCTCCATTCTTCTAACTTCTTCGATTACTTTTCAATGTCTTCTTTCCAATGTTATAATAAACATGATTATAATAACATAGTTATATGTTATGTTATTATGTAATAAAATATAATAATATAACAGTGCTTAGTATAGAGTGAAAAAAACGATACTAACTTTAAATTTAATTGCAAAAGAGAGGTTTTTCAATCATCCAAAAATTTAGTTTTTAAGCGTCACATGTAAAAGCTAAACTTTTTCCTGATTAAAATTATTGAAAAAGGATTAACCAAAATAGGTTTGTATTAATTTTTATTTGATAAGAAAAATTATTTATACTTTTATACTTCTATATGTTATTTGTCATAAATCACTTAAATAATTTGTCAACCAACTAAATAATTTGTTAAATCAAAGTTTGTCAACCACTTACCATACCAATATCATCATTGATTTTATATATAATTAGTCAGAATGATTGGCAAACTTTATGGATAAATACTCTCTCAAAGGGATTTGGTACTTGTAACTCTTGAATAGGAATAACGAGAACCAATTAGATTTTGGATTTAAACTTGGTGGAACTATTAGTCCAACATTTGTAAACTTATTTTTTGAGCTTTTAATGTTTAAAGTTAAAACATTAACTTTAACATTAAAAAAGTTAAATTGGTTTAAGTATGAGGGTAAACCTTTCACGGCGGATCTATCAGTGAATATTTAATTGCTAGAAAATGTTCAATTATTGTTTTTAAACTGTAATGTATTAAGCCCATATTAATTCAACCAAACGTTGTTGGAAGTCTATTTTAATCCTACACTATAAAACGAGGAGTGCCTGTAGAAATGTATTTACAGTTTATCTAAAAATCTAGAAAGTCGATGGAAAATTGAAATAAGAGTTTTAGCCCAAAAATGAGTTTAAACAGTCTCAACCCCCCTCAAATCGATATTAGTTTGAGAAATAGCTTATAATTTGCAAATGTTTTTCATTGTTCTTATGGTTTGATATTTTCGATGAAAACAACGAAAGGTAAACAAAAATCAGATACCGGTACTTTTAAGCATTGACTTAGAACAGCTGTTAATTATGAAAAATGATTGTTGGTTGACCTTAAAACAAAAATATTTAATTAAATCCAACGAACAGGCTCGGCCTACCCATTACCAATGTATTTTATTACTGTGAACAATTAACGCTTTTAGTTTTGAGTGAAAGTTGATTTATTACTGTACATACTATATGCATCCTTGAACAAATACATAATAAACCTAATGATTGCATAGTACATACTTGAATAATAAACTTAAAATAAGCAATAATCATAAATTGGTGAGCCAACGAATAAGTCTTTTTATATTAGATGTTAAATGTAAATTAACAAGTTACATTTTTATAACGGTTTTTATCAACCTAGAAAGGCAATGGTCCCTGTTCAAGTTAATTAAATATTAAGATATTTTCTTAATATCCCAGAAAAATTAAATATAGAAGTGCTTTAATACAATATTTTCATATTGCATGTAAGACAATTCGTATTAAAGCTGTGTAGCACGAACTTATTGCAGGTTGATTCCAAATTTAATTCCATTAGAAAGCTAAGTTGAAATCAATGGGAAATGTGACAGGTATACGAGTAACAATCCTTGCTGGAATGTTGTTTGCAGTTCTATTGTAATGGAATTTGTGGTATTTCCCTCTCAATAAACTTTGACGGCATTGGGATTCAATAAACTTTGTTATTCGCATTTAAATGTATCGAGTTGTGCACAGTTTTCAATTGATTTATTGGGAACTCTTCAAAACATTGTTTGTTTTTAAGCAATTAATCTATATCCCATATTTGTATATATGTACACAATGAGGGTTATGTCTTTATGCAAAAAATATTTTTCTTTAAATTAAAACTATAACATTATGAAATTAAGTCACTGTTTTTCATCTAGTTTGGATTTTTTCATGCAATAAACTATTTATTCGGATAAATTTATATGGTGCAGTTTTTAAGTCAGATTATGACTATATACAACTGTAAACGAGCTCTCAAATTTATATAAAAAACAGTTAAAAATTAAATTTTTTTTCTCACGTTCATATTTTATGTATTATCGACGAGATAAAAAGGTTAAAAGTGTAAAACAAAACAATGGAGATTACTTTTACAGGAAACTGCAAGCTTATACAACGTTATACATTAAGCTTTATTGAAACTATAGCCTCAGAAACTACATTAAAATTCCGATCTTTCATCAGTAACCGGGAGGGCATGTACGAGTGGATTGCAGGTAATCGGTCTGCAGATAAAATCTCTTGTTCCCCTCATCGTCATCAGGTTCATCCGGGGCTAAACAATCAGCTGTTGCATGAATCCGTTCCGCTCCATTGTTGTCGATGGGTTTCATCCATCGATTTTATCACACAACTGGGTTTATATCTGTCTAAACTATCCACCCACATTGAACTAAATAAGAAAACTAAGGCAGGTCTGTTGGGTTAAACTTAATGTAGGTTTTTTATGGAGCTTAAAATGCGTTTACGCATCCTGAAAGGTTCATTGTCCCTTCAGGAGTGCCGGATAAAAAAAACCTTCGTCTCCTAGGACACTAAACTTTATCTGTTTATTGGAAACTTTATTGTAGTAATAAATCAAACTTACTCTGTACTTTCAACAGTATTTTAGAATTAAATGCAGAATAAAAATCACGTCTAAACACCCAAATAGCTATTTGTGTATTAAGAGCGGAAATAACGTCATTGCCGCTCGAGAATGTAGATGGCCGCACGAAGCGTCAGCTGAGTGCGGCCAAACATTTCGAGAGCGGCAATGACTATTTGTGCTCGTAATACACACAATATTTTTCCTACCTCCATAAATTGCAACCGATTAAATGTATTTAATAAACGTACACAATTATATCAACTCTAAATAACTTCATTAACTTTCATTAACTTAATAACTGTAATAAATCGTAATCACTTGCATAGGTGTGTAACCGGAAGTTATTGTTATCAAAATACTGACCGTGAAATCAGCTGATTCAGAGAAAAGCAACTACAATTAATTTGTAATAATTATGGTGATTGTCATGTGGTTTCTGACCAATAGAAACTAGTCTGTGTTGTGACGTCATCTTCTTTACCGTTCTAACCTATTGTAGATTTAAAATAACCTTGATTTAGCGTGCGCCAATGTTCCATTACCGCTCTAGAGCGGAAAAGGACCGGAAAACGGAAATGAACTGTTTTGCGTAGGATTACAGCTGTGGCAATGTGATTATTTCCATGCAGTGATAGGAGTTTTCTTTACTGAGAAATTTTGAAAATCAAATTTTTATATAACTGAGTACTAAGAAAATACTAAGAGACACCATGCGATCAAACTGGCATCCTTTGGATTCAAATTCAAACACTATAACCAATCAGCTAACCAGCCTATTTAACCAAGGTTAACCAAGAGTTTAACCAAAAGCAGAATTCAAAAACCCCTCGAACTTTTCACCTCTAACGTTCCTTAAACCTTTCCTTAACCTCCCCCACCAAATTCTCTGAAGTAGTTGTGTAAACAATGTTTAAATGTTTAAACAAATAATTAGACATATAAAAAAATTGTGTTAAGACCTTTTAGTTGTTGGAAACGAAGACTTGAGAGACTTCAAAGTAATCATCTGAATTGGACATTCTCTCGAAAACTAATGAATTTAAATTCATTGGAAAATGTAAAAGTTTCTCTCCACCATTTGAGTAATCATTTCAAATAATATTACCAAATAATATTTCAGATTATTTCAATTGTGGTAATGAAACCTTTCAAATTAACTTTTAAATTGAAAATATTAATCTATTTACATTTAAAGCCCCTTGAAGATTTGACCACGTGTTTCTCAGAAATTTAACCACCCATACAAAAAATCAAATCAAACTGCTGATTAATCTATTACTTTAAAGGACTTTTTGACAATTTGTTCAACGCAGTTTTTCTTTTAATTACCCTATATACCGTATAAAAAACATTTGGGATCAACATTTTATGCTCCCAATGTTTTTTCTAGTAGTTTTTTTCTGCTATGTGTTGCGGGCATGTCAGTGCCAAGTCGACCAACAACCGACAACCTACAACATTTGGAATTCATATTTAGTGTTCTGAGAAATAAATTATTCGTAAGCAAATGGACTCGTCCTGACTTCAAGTAAGCTAAGATCCTTCACATTCTTTAAATCATTGTTAAATATTTCATTTAAATATTTTCCATCTGTGTTGAAGCACGGATGTATGGAAAGCTAGCAATTTAATTTAGCGAGTTAACATTCTGATATTTATTTGAATGCTACTACGACGGATCTTTAAAATCCGTAATACACTTGATGATAAAAATAAAACACAAAAAATTCTTTTAACAGGATTGTAATGAAATATAAAGACAACGAGGTGTCTACAGTTTCATTACTAGGGAACTGCCCTCCAGGGGATGATGCAGGTTGCTATCAAGTGTTCCATCCAGACTTTCCTTTATACTGAACAATTTACTTAGTCCACTGAGAATTAAAGTGAAATATGGCAATCACTCACCTTTGAAATCTTAATTTGAAATAATTAACATTTAATTACATTATGATCTGCTGTGATGTACATTTAAATATCATTCAATATAGAGCCTAATGGTAGAAAATTACTATTTTGAAAACGATACATTTACAATTAATATTCCCTAATAATTAAACATACTTTACATTGCTCTTTGTGAGCATTGTACCAAAATATGTATTTGGTAACACATGTGGTCCCCCATCATTCGCTTCTTGTCAGTCAGTTTTATTTACTCTTAAACTTACAGAGTTCTTTATTAAATATGTCACTGAAGAATCCCGCAATCATTGAGATAAACTGTAGAAGCTATTCTGAGGATAAGACAAGCAAAATTTAACAAAATTCAGCTTTTGTCCTACCTCAATTAATTTTCCTCTGATTCTGTATGGATGTAATTTTAAAATAATCCATTGTAGTAAAAAATTTGTGGAACTGAAATTCGGCACATCTGTTTTAAGTGTTAAGACCCAATTTTAGATAAACTTGGACATTACAATAAGTCTATGTGGTTCTATAATAGAGGCCATTTTAAATTTTTAATGCCGCAATCGCAAAAAATTCCCCCTGTGAACAATTTGTTTATTTTCATTGTTTTACAAAAAATACCAACATTGTATATACATATCAAGCGACAAAAATGGAATCAGTTGGATTGTTTCTACTAAATATGACGTTGACTTTCAAAATGAACATTAAATTACTTAGTTTACTTTTGTAAAAAACAATACCTCATTTCTACGTTGCTTGTTATTCGAAAATGTTTAATAGTTTTGTTAGATAGTTAAATGTTTTAAATTTTTATGATATTTTTCTTTTACTTGTAGAAAATATTTAGCTGTAAAATAGCAGTTGTTTTAGCACCATTATAGTTAGAAATGTTGAATTTTATATGAATTTGGATCATGTAAAAGTTATACCAAAATACAATTTTAAAACTCAAATAGTTTGAAAGATATTTCATAAACGCAGATACAGACGTAGAACTTACAGACATGGACACATGTTATATAGTAAGTACATTTGTGGGTATTTAGATTATGAATAACATGGACAAGTTTGGTCCAATGTTTGCGGGACACCCATTAGAAGCTTGAACAACATTAATAAACGCAGATGGTTTAACTTCAATAACCATGGTGGTTTTAACTTGGAAGATATATAAAATAATATTTAAAATACTAAGGCACCAGCCTTAACTATCACTTTATGGTTTTGCAAATATGATTTTAAAATAATTTTTATTTTTGTATCTGGTTGTCCGTTAGAGCTAGCATGCTGTCTTAGTTAATTTAAAATTACAATTATTGTAAGTATATCCTTCCATTACGATTAAGATAAAATCTGACTCATCAAAAGATGTTATGAAAATATAAGAAAATACTTGTTAAAGTAGTGTTCTATCTCAGTGTGTTTTATTTCTCAATGTTCTATCATTAATAATAATTTTAATAATTACTATAACGTAGTGTCTGGAATGTTTGAATACCCTTGTCCACTCAGCAATCTCTATTAAGATATCCAAATACGAAGCATTAAGACTGGCCAATGAACTTATTCCAATTATTTAAACAGGCCGGAAAAGATAAAAATTTTTTTATTTATAATATTTTTGTTATAAATACATTAATTCATGCGAAAGAACCTCCAATTACAAACCTAACTATATACGTTTAAGTTGAATTGTTTGTAACACCGAATGTTTTAGGAACTCGTCCAAAGCTTCGGAACCTGCTTTCAGCAAATCGGCTTAGAAATGTCGAAACCAACGTGTAAAGTTGTAATACCCTTTTAATAGGTAATGGTTCGACTTGATATTATTTCCATTACAGTGTAACACGTTTCCTAAAAATTATTTTCAATGTTTACTTCATTGACCAAATGATACAAATTTTCTTACTTTGTAATATGTTCTTATCTTTTACAACTATAATATCCTAAATTTTAATCAAACAAAACATTCTCTTGTTGACTTATTAGAACAAAAAACCAAAAGTTTTAATAAAACCAAAATAAAAAAAATATTTAAAAAATGTATGTATAAGCTGATCAAGTCTATTAATTAATTAATTAATTAATTAGTATACAGGGTGGGTTTCTTAAAGTGATCCAATAGCTAACTTTTTTATTTTAAATTTGACAGTATACTTCTTATGGGGGACCCCCTTTACTTTTTTATTCTCGTTCCAGATATGTATTTCACTTTTCAAAAATTCCCGCCATTTTCCAATATGGCGGCCAACTTGAAAATTTCGTATTGAACACCCTACATTTTATGGTGTTTTTGAAATTTCCATGTTATTTTAAGACTTTTTTATTATTTGTCATTTTTCTCTAAACCTAACGGTTAGGGAGCTAGAGGCAATTGAAGTTCATTTTTAGTTCCATAAGAATAACATGGGGCAAACGTTATCTGCCCATATCTCTGAAACCATTGATAAAAATAAAAAATACTCAAGAATAAAAATGTCTTAAATTGATGTTTTAAAAACATTTTTTTTCATAATAAGAAAAACTTTTTTTTTGCAAATTTTATATTTTGTCCGCCATATTGGAAAGAAGTTAATTTATGCGTAAATGATCATTCTTATTAGTGAAATGTTCTTAAAACATCAATTTAAGACATTTTTATTCTTGAGTATTTTTTATTTTTATCAATGGTTTCAGAGATATGGGCAGTTAAAGTTTGCCCCATGTTATTCTTACGGAACTAAAAATGAACTTCAATTGCCTCTAGCTCCCTAACCGTTAGGTTTAGAGAAAAATGACAAATAATAAAAAAGTCTTAAAATAATATGGAAATTTCAAAAACACCATAAAATGTAGGGTGTTCCATAAGAAATTTTAAAGCTGGCCGCCATATTGGAAAAATGGCGGGAATCTTTGAAAAGTGAAATACATATCTGAAACCAGAATAAAAAAGTAAAGGGGGTCCCCCATAAGAAGTATACTGTCAAATTTAAAATAAAAAAGTTAGCTATTGGATCACTTTAAGAAACTCACCCTGTATGTATTAATTAAGTATAACATAATTAATACATTTTACTACTATGGATTTTGTTAGTATAGTTATCTACTTACTCATTTCCATTGACGACTTAAAAATAAAATAAAATGTTTACTATAACTAATTATCTATTTAATACCTTTTGATTGAACTGTATTTTTGTTTTACTAATATTTAAATTATATACTTGTTGTTGAATAAAAATGTACAAATGTCTAAATGTTGTATAAATAGCATTTAGTTTTAATGTAGCTTATCGGGTAATAGAAAATTTTTTGTGATGTATCAAACCATTTTTGTAGGTGAGATTTAAACGATTTTAGCGAAAGAGGTCCAAACCCCTCTAAGTCTGTAGATTAAGTTCATTATAACGTATGGATATATCTTTAACTTGTTGTGAGGGGGTGAAAGAGCTCGTATTAGAACGTCATTGAGTGTTTTGCATGCTCCCATTTAGTGCCTTTATTTCAAATCTGATAAGTAAGGTCTTAAATAAAAGATAATAGGGAATTTTAGCTATCTTATTCGATGTAGGAGGTTTAATATTTTAAATCCATATTAAGCTTTAATAGTTCAAAGTTTATTCATGGTTACTTGTTTCCTGTATTGAATTGATTGAATTTAATTGGATTGAATTGAATATTATTATTACAGTTTGAAGTTGATTCAATATAGACTATTAAAGATTAATATTTATACAAAATACTAAACATTGTTAAAACGTACCAAATAGACCAACTATTTATCTTTTATTTAAAACATTTCTCACTTATATCGGACTTTGACTAGAGGCAAGGCTAAAAGTAAGCAGACGAATATAATTATTTAATACGCTAAGGGGTTTTTTTTTTGTCTTGAGAACTCCTCCTACAATTTTCAACCGATTTTCAAGTTTTTGGTGTCGTTGGATAGGAATTGGTCTGTAGTTGTTTTCGGCAAAAACTGATGAGAATCTGATGAAAATAAAGGAATAAAGGCGTTATCCACCATTGAAATCTCAAAATTTCCCATTTAAATAACATTGGGATTGAATAAAGCATTTTAAAAATCTGTTAATAATCAGCTGTAAATAAATACGTGTAGTTTTGGTGATTGCAGATATTCACAATATTGGATTGGTCGGACGTCAATGATTTAGAGATAAAAGTAACATTCGTATTGTATTAAAATAAATTGCTCGATTTCGAGCAACACATGCACTAGTACTCTTAATTCTGACAAACCTCTATCGGCAGCCGTTGAATCTGCTGGGCGTGCAGGCTATGAACGTAGTCAATGAATAGCATCTATTAACTCAAAGGCCTACATTCCTCTCCAAAATCATTTCTCTCGCCATCATCCAACTGATTTTTGAGTCTCACAAGTCCTGAAGTGCAGCAGAGTTTCTGTAGCCACAGTGTTTTACTCCGATTACTGGTTGTACTACAGATCGCCACCTGATCGAAATTCGACTAAAAATTTATCTGAACCCGATTTGCTTAAAACTATTTTTTAACTGTAACATTATTTTTATTTGCTAGCATGTTTTATTACAATACTAACAGATGTTTAATGGTTCAATCAAATTTCCTTCTTGCATAAATTAACATTGAACCTTTGAAAGCTTTAGGGTGTGACCCTTATGTCAAGAATGCTTTCAACACGTCGAGATGGGTTGATATGTTGGACACGCTTTGCAACAACTTTCGCATTCCAACGTATCTGTTGAGGCTCATCGAGGACTATCTCCGTTTTAGACGGCCAATGTACAACACCCGAGATGGAGCACGGACGATCATTGGTTATCACACGGTGCCTACCGGACAGTATCCAAACATGCCGTTCTGGTGGTTGCCGGAGTCATCCCTGTCAAGTTCTTGGCAGGGGGAAGAAGGCGATATATCAGAGACATGCGGGATTGGCAAGGATGCAGCAAGATCTAAAGAGCGCTCCCGAACCTTCCAGCAGTCGTAACACAGCTGGAACACGACACCCGAGGATGATGGACTGATCTATCAGGCCCAACCATGGGTGGAAAGGCGGCATGGGGAGGTGGACTACAACCTCACGCAGTTCCTGACATATCACGGCTATTTCAAGTCTTACCTGAGCCGGATGGGCAAAACCGGTTCACCGGATTGCATCAACTACTCGGGCATTCCTAACGACACGCAACAAACTTTCTTTCACTGTCCTCGTTGGGAAAGGCGCTGCCTGAAGACCACAAGAAGACTTCAGTCGACACAGTTTGTGAAAAGATTATGAACGATGAGAGCAAAATGGAATTGCTTATCACAGTTTTTTAGGTGCATCCTGCTGGAAAAGAAAACCGATTGGGACTGAGAAGTGGCCCCGATCCCTTGACCGAGCGGCTGGATAAGGAGGGAGCCCCACGGGTGTAAATCCAATTTATGCCTAGCGTGACGTAATGTGATATATAATTCCAGGTTAGAGCCCTTAAGCGTAGAGGAGATTTTTCAGTGGGTAAACCCGTTTTTTAGAGGAGTCCCATACTACAGGCTGGCCACCTGTGTGCGTAATTGCATTTTTCCTGCCTCTATATAAAAAAAAGAAGAATAGCCCTAGGCTGCTATGTTAATTATAATGTAATTCTGCTCATTTACAGGACGAAACCTTTCTAAAGGTGTGCACGGATTTCTCCCACGCCAAGTTTGTAAGGATTCGACAGCAAATAATGGAGATATGGCCATTTTTCATCAGAAACACATTGATTTTTCATGTTAAATAAACATATCAATAACAGAAAAATCTCAATAGCTTCGTAATTTGTTTAATATAACCTAAGACTACTATATTGTTCGTCTTTCCATCCACAGAAGATTCTATGACTTGCCATTAAACGCCCTATATATCCAGTGAAAAGCTAATAACATAATTTATTATTATTAAATATAATAAATTTTACTGCAACAATTAATAAAAAAATTTTAACAATCTTAAAAATATATGAAAATAGTATCTTTACACTTTTGTTCATTCGAAACAGAGGGTGTAATTTGTTTGAAAGTTTATCCGGTTTTATTAAATAAAATTGTGATAAAATAAACTTATACATATATAATTATACAGTATAAAAATGTAACCCTTAAACTTGCTGTTTCAAGAAAATTAAATAACATGTTGACTCGACTTGGGCTAACGGCTGTGTTGTTCGGTTATTACTACCCGTAAATGCGGTCTGTTACCGGCATTACACGTTATTATGCTGTTGCTGTTGTGGCCCGGAAATAAAATGAAACCACTTGAAAGATACAATCCAAAGTAAAATTAAATGTCTTTACCTATTTAACTTTTAGTTTAAACTAGTTTGAACAGAGTATAAATACAAAACACATAACATACAGCAATTATAATGTTTTTATTTTATGTATTGTGTAAAGAAAAAAATTACATCTATATTAAACATTAGAACGCCATAAACTTAATTATTTCTTAAACGGTCAACCACAAGTTATTTGACAAGAGAAAGTTTGAAATAAATCATACCTATAATGTCCCCTAAGGCCATGACTCATTTATTAAGAGTCTGCAGTACCTGCGCCATCTTGGTAAATTGTCCCATAAGAGCAATGTAAAGTTGAAACATTACTGTAAATTTGTTTTTTTTTTTTGTCGTAAAATTTCAAACTTGATGTCATTTTAAATATTATCATATTATCTAGTGCTTGACGTAATAGAAAATTAATTTAAAAAATTATCCACTCGAATAACGAATAAAATGTAAATGTATTTAACACCACTTTTAAACCACTTTTAAACAATTTTTAGTAGGTTTATTGAAAATCCATCCGCGTCATGCACTCCTCCATTCCCTTATGGTGAACATATTCAAGTTTCATGCAAATCCAAAGCAAGATTATCGAGATATAATGTTTAAAAAACCACAGTAATGTTATGAATTTATTTATTTATTTATTTATTTTATGTATCAAGGGCGTAAGCAAATTTACAATGAGATTAATGATAGTAATAATAATTACATGCAAGAATTCAGCTGTGAGTTAGCAGACTACACATACATAATAATGATTTAAACAGGCCTTGACTAACAACGTAATGAATTTAACATTGTTTTAAAGGAATAGAGAAACTTTTTCTACCTGCGCAAGTGGGCGTTGCGGGAACCACCTGAATACCGTTCGAATTTTTCCACAGCCATACTGAGGAAGGGAAACAATCTATATATTAGGCAAACATGATTCTTTTCCTCCTTCAGCTTTTGTGCATCGCCTTAGAAACTTGATATAATTGGTGAGATAATTTGTCAATTTTTTCCATATAAGTAATTTAGATAAGATCTATAGTTTTTAAGATACTTGAGATTAAAAAAATAAAATGGCCGCTATTTTAAAAACACACATCGAAAAAATATTTTTTCCTGGAAATGAAAATTGGTATTATAAAGGTCCATGCCAAATTTAATCTTAATACATTAATCCGTTACAAAAATAAAAATGATTAAGAGCAAAATACAAAATGGCGGCTTAATGGCTTTACGAAACATTTTAGGACATAAAAATTACCTATTATAGATTTTGATCCAAGGAATCACCATACAAAGTTTTGAAAGAGATTTTCCAAACACCCTGCATAAAACATATAAACAAATATCATCCAAATAAAAAAAAATTAAAATTTAAATTTTATTTCATTAATAGAGTACAATTAAATTCAACATAATATAGGCCTAAACTACAAACTCATTCTATGGTGATCGTTGTTTCCGGTTTCCCTCATCAGTAACCTCATCATTATGCATTGGATATCATTATAGAGACCATCTGTCAACTGTTGCTACGGAATATTGTAACCTCTGGGTAAAAAACAATACATGTTTAGAAATGACATCGCATTTGCATATGTTACTGAAAATTAAACATATATATAATAAACATATATTCAATGGTTGAAAATATTCAAAATTGTATGGCTGTGATCTGTTTTGAAACTTCGATTTGTTTACGTATTTTTAGAATGATTATTGTATTATTATGAAGATTCTTGGTCAACATTTTAAAAAACAAAAATTTGTGTATAATATAGATGTTTAGAAATATTCTATAGAATATATCAGCGTACTGATTCAATAAGTGATGTTAATCATTTCAGTATTCAGTAAATGATTCAAATGTCATGCAGAGTTCAAAAAATGTATTACTTTTACCCAGAGGGTCCATTATTCTGTAGTAACAGTTGACAGATTGCTTAACTTGTGTGTCTTACGAAGGCTTTGAAACAAAGGTTTGAACTTGATTAAAAATGTAAATCCCCTAAGGAACCATAAACGCAAATAAAATAGTTTGAACCTGTGGATTAATAAACGATATTATATAATTGACTTTCATATTATTAATTATAAAAACAATATTGAATGTGAACATTCAACTGTAGCGTTGAATCAAAAATAAAATCCAAAGCAAGACGCACCGTTGTTGTCGAATTGCAATCTCTGTTGCAAGTTTTGATGACGTGTTCACTGTGACATACTCTACCAATAATGCTGTGGAACAAAGCTCCTGCTCTTTTAAAAACCTCTTCATGACCATGCAAAAGTACACGCCCTCAGTCTTTTTGTGATTCCGAGTTTAATCGCGTTCTTTCTGCGAACTTCTGACTCCCGGTTAGACACACATGTTGTTACATGTCAATTATTGTCTTCCAATTGCAATAATTCCTACTAATCCCTGCCTGCAATACATTATGTAAACCAGTCCATTTATGTCCTAAATAGAAATTAGTATTTTATTTAAGAATTTATATTTTATATTTAGTATTTATATTTCCTTAATAAATTTCATGGAAACGTGAGCATAAACAACCATCAGGTGTATGTATACTTGATATTTTTTTCAAATATTGCAAAATTTGTCTACTTTTCATCAGTTTTTATTTGGAGATAAGTAAACTAAGATATTAAAAATAATTAACTATCACACAATGAATATCAACTTAAAAAACAAATGAACCTAACAGTTTACCTACATGTAAAAGTAGTTTTCAATGGATTTTTATATTTCAAACAGTATTCAAGTAACATAATGTTAACATATAGTTGTAATTATGCCTTGGTAAACTAAATTGCCAATTAATGAGTAAGTTTAAACAAATTTAAACAATCTGTTCATTGATTAACAATAAATTGTAAAATTAAAAGTAATCTTAATTATTTAACCATCAATATTAATTGTAAAGATGGATCAAAACCAGCTGGGTACACTAAATACTTCAAGTAACCTCAAGATTTACTTTTCATTGATTGGCCTTTCTTCTGAGCTAACTAATTATCAACAAAAGAGTAGTGTATTTTATTTGAAATTAGTTTTTAGCTATGCACAAGATAAAAAATTCGTTTTTGAATGCATTGTTAAAAGGGCCCTTTACACGAAATGTACTTTAACAATCACAGATCATAGAAAATGTTAGGTATTTTATAAGATGGTATTAAGGGACCACATGATTAATTATATAAAAAATCCATTGTAAATTACATATTAATAAAATAATCTTTAACCTGGGGATAAACTATTGATAAATGGGAAATAAATAGAAATAAAATATTCGTATATCATGTGATAATTAAAATACAAAAAAGGGAGTTGGATTTACTTTGAGACTTAACATATTTTTCGTCTAAAAATATTTATTGATTTAGATGGACTCAGCCAAATAGAAATTTTTTTGATAATAGGGTTAAACAGTTTTCCTGGTCAGAAACCGTTCCCAATTACTCACAAATCTCAAATAGATCTCTAAAATTTTGTTCTGTAAAATAAAATATTCTATAATTATAAAATTTTATAATAAGCTAAAGTTTACCTGCCATATTTGCACCTCAACTTTTGAAATGGAGTCGTGTTTTATTGGACAGAGTTTTTAATAAAGGTTATGAACCAAGTGAACCAAAAGAAACCAAGTGCAAAAACGTTCAAACAAACTTTATCAAACAGCCTTGGTAATGTATACGTGGGAAATCATTATTTAACTTGGTTTTATATGTTTAGGAATATTCTAGGTAGAGGTAAAACGTTTTCTTTAACCATGTTTATATAATTTCAATTTGTGGACTAGAACCCATCCCACCTTCATACAAACGCACTAATGACACTATTCCGAAACAGCTTTAATCATAATTCAGATTTATTAAGAATCTGCTTGTAAAAATACTAAGCAATGTAATTTGTATTTTTCATTTAAGTTAATGGGAAAAAATGAAACAAAACATTCGAAATGTTAGTCTTAAGAGGCAACATAAAAGTAAATAAACTAATTCTTAAAAAAATATAGTTGCAAGATTTTAAGAAGTTTAATTTGTTTAGGCCTGCTCATATAAATGTTAGGACATATATGGTTATCAACATTATTGTTAGGAAGGAAATATATTTAAAGGAAAAAAATAGAAAATATATTCTCCCTATATTTAATTTTATTTAACCTAACATAGTTTTCCTCTTGTTTTGGAGAATAAGGATTGGATAATGTATCCAACGACATATATTTTAATGCTTAATAAAAAGCTGATCAAATCAAAAAGCCGATGGTGCTAATTTTATACTTGTATTGTTGTCATTGTTACTTATTTATCTAATGAAATTACTAAAATGTAAAACGTGTGTTTGTGATGGCAGAACTCATCTTACACTGATTAGTTTTATATCAAATGCTATAGAGAGCTTCTCCGTTAAAGACATCTTTGTACCTTGTCTCGAGACACATATTCATATTCATCTTCATTAATCATTAGGTTGGATGCGGTTTCCTTCTGACGCGGAAACCTGACATTAGTGTAACCAAATCACCTACAAAACACCAACCCAATGCTGCCAACTGAAGTAATTTACATTTGTTGTTATTACGGTTGGCTACCCTGCTGACTTATGTCTTCATTCCATTCTCCGGTGTTTATAGATTTACTGTATAAAAATAAGACGAACATTACAAATTCCTAGTAAAAAGCGTAAAAATAATAATTTACTTTCTTTTATCCCGGAAGTTTTTTTTTACTTAATCTGACAAATAAAATTAAAATTATAACATAAAGTACACAATAGACAGTTTTGGGGTTTAACTTATTTTGTGTAATTAATAGAAAAGGGAAATGTATTTTCAGTTTGCCCTTTTTATGCACCTAGTTATTAGTTGTATCTGGTGTGTAAAATTCCTCACTGAACTAAATCAAATCGAATTTTTATAAGTATAAACGAGCTATGGTTTTTTTCTCAATAACATTACCATATAAATACTAGTGTATTTTATCACTAGGGTCTAAATTTACGCTTTTATTAATAAATTTGCTGAGTTTCAAAAACAACCTTAGGCCTATATTCTGAACTATATAGAAGTCTTGCTATATAAATTCAAACCTAATTCCTTGTAATGAAGGACTAAAATGTTAGTTTGCCTCTCTAGGGAGACAAAGTAAGACAAAGAGACATAAGAGTAAGATTGAAGCGAGAAGAAAGCTGATTATAAGCTGACAAAAATTGACGTTCTGAGTTTCTAGGTTACCAACTACCACAATAGATGTCCGTTTAGGGCGGGGCTAAGTTACATTATTTTTGTCTTTGAGAAACGTTGAGCAGTGCTTGTATCTTGACTTTTGTGTTCCTGTCTTTTGTGAAAATTTGACGAAGGTCCCTAATCATCGCACTGAAAAAATATCAGGTGGGTGAAGCTCTAGTAACATAGCAACATCACTCAAATGAAATACACGCCCACCGGAAATTATAATTTCATTAAGAAATAAATGTAAACATTGTAAGCAAACAGCCCAAAAAAGTGTGGCAATATAGCGGTTGTCGCCTATTGGCCACGACTCAACGGACATCTCTCGTCGCAGCAGAAATCATCAGAATGGAAAATGACAGTGAGAATTTATTTATTGGTGGTGGGGGGGGGGGGGATTTTGAGTGAAGAAAAATGTTGTGAGTGTTTTGAGGGTAAAGTTTGTTGTCCCCCTCAGAATGTCTCCATCACCCTCATATCGTTCGCCAAGAAATAAGTTCAAGAAAACAAAGTTGTTGCATAAATGAAAGTACAATTTTATGTTCATAAGCCAATATTTTTAATAATTTTACTGGATGGCCTTTCGACACACAGGTTGTCATCTTCAGATCTCACTCAATAATACAAATAAGTTGTTGTATTATGGAGTATAATAATAAATAATATAGTTGTTGCACTTAACTTTTCCATGTAAAACTTATACAATATAGTTATATTACATGAAAATAAAGTATTTTAAAACTTGTTTACATCTAACACCATCAGCTGATTATCTACTACTGCCTAAATTTTACTGCATTGTTTACAAACCGCTTATGCCCGTCACATTTGATGATTATATTTCTTCCTCAAAATGTCAAATATCTACTGTGAGCTCTTTTTGAAGCACTACGAATGGAAAAAGCTCTATGCATAGAACTTTTGATGGTTGCGTTTGTCTACAATTGACTTTCTTTGCTCACATTTGGAAATAAAAAAATGAAATACTGATCCTAGAATAACTCATCCAAATAATTGTTTAAGTTGTGCCTATTTTGTTAAATACATGTCCTACAGTAGGTTGGACGAAATTCATTCACTGTTGGCAAACCTCCCGGAAATTCATTGTGCACTGAATTACGTATGGTAAACGTAACACTAAATAAAAACATTTCAGGGTGATTGAGGGTAAAGAAAGACTCAGCTATCACAATTTCCATTGGACTATTTGCATGCGATTCACTATAGAAACTTCCGACAGTATTCAGGTAAGGCAGTGGAACATTTTAGGTTCATCACGTATAAAATTTATAGATTGTTTCAGAGTTCTAAAACGAAATATTTAAAAAATATTTAAAAAAAAAACTATTTAAATATTAAATATTTAATATTGCAATATCTGTGCAATATTTTCAATATTGCTTTTCGATATTACATTTATATCTCCACAATATATATTTTTGAGATATCGGAGTGATTTCGTCCGTAAAACCTTGGGATATTGTAATATGTGTAATGCTTAAGAGCTTAAGTTTATTTTATTATAACGACAATCACAGTATTGCATTTAATATTTTCCATAGACAAATAAAATAGGATTCATACCATTGAACCCTTTAATTGATTAATTATCGTATGGCTTTTAGTGGAGGGAGATCATTAATTAACTGATAGTTCTCCTCGCCTGAAATGCCTGCACTTTTTTGTTTTCTATGCAGGTGGACCAACGGCGTAACGTGACTTTTGAACCACGGGAGCCGAACGATCTTTTCGTCCCGAGTCGGGAATTGAACCGGGGCCTGCTGGGTGATAACCAGATAACACTGAGCTACCAATTGAAACAGTTAAAAATAAGTCAGTTTAAAGTCGGGCCCAGATGGCGACCCAGTAGATAGTCTGTAGAGTGGATTTTCGGGTTTAACTTCTGCTGTCATATAATACATCCTGGTGTTCTTTTAAAAGTGTTTTCAGTATATGTTCTATTTTATACGTTAACAATAAAATGAAACTTTCTCCACTTGTATTTATATTGTGTAGCATCACTAAGAGATAAAGTGTTTTTATGGATTCATTTCATTGTACAACAAAGTTTTTTTTCTGAAATATGATAAAATACCTATAAATATTGCAATTTATATTGTGAAATACTGAGAGATGATTGTTTTTTTTTTTTTTTTTGTTTTATATAATGATGATTATTTTTAATGTGCAACTAGATACATACAACTTAAATGTTAACCTAGTTTAGTTATTCAATACTGAACAATTAAGAACAATTCATGTTTGATTTCGATATAAAATTTTTTGCATCTGAAATGTACACAGTATTATACTATTTTTATAAATACTATAATTATACTACTTTATAATTATACCTATAATAAGTATAAAAATAGACCATCACACGTTGATCTTTGCAAGAGTTTCTATTTATTTATTTTATTTTATTAGGAGATGTGATTAATTTGACATAATTTTTGAAATTCCAGTCTTAAAACCTATTATGGTTAGAAAAACAAAGGAACCTTTAAGAAATGTTACAACAAATAAAGAATAGATCAATTTGTGTTGTACAATCCATTAAAGACAAAAATTAAATAGCTTCAATTACATTTAATATTTTTTACATCTGGAGTACTATACAACTGAACACAGTTCGTATGCTTTGTAATGGGGTAAATATGTCTCCCACTAACACAAAAAAAAAAATCTTCGGGATATTTTCACAATATCTGTGCAATATTTTCAATATAGCTTTTCGACATTACATTTATATCTCCACAATATATATACGTGAGATATCCGAGTGATTTCGTCCGTGATACCATGGGATATTGTGATATGTGTAAAGCTTAAGATACAACTTCTCTTTTTTATAAATCACAGAATGGATAGTTTAAGATATAAAGTAAATTGTTATCATGTATCTATTTGATTTATCAGGGATCCCTATAAATTTTCAAAGTTAATATTTAGTGATATTAAATCTATACACAATTTAATCTATATTGTTTTTAAATTGACACTTGTAAATCCACAAGTACTCTGTACATATTGAATTCACGACTTTCCATATTTATTTGTTTTAAAAGTTAGTAGACTCGTACTTTAAAAAAAAAAAAAACATTATCTCCTGTTAAATTTATATTTTTCAATTTTCCAATGACCTTATTGTAGTGTCAGTACAAAACAGACTCCAATAAAATAACACTGGTGTTTAATACAAAAATCAGAATTTATTGATTGAAGTCTGTATTGCTTTTGTTTGAAGACTGACAAGACATCGTTTTAATTCATAGGTTGTTGGAAAGGAAACCATTATCTTGATTGGTTATAAAATAAGATGACGTCGTAGCAGAGGTACATAAAGGAAGTGGGACCTTCTTTGGGATAAGGTGAATCTTCCTCCTAAGCCCATAACCGCCCCCTTTTACTCTGGTCCTTTGTATACCTTATAGCGCCGTATGGGTCAACAGTATAATATTTTATATTCACGTAATATGATCCATGAAGTTATTATAAATAGTTTTTTAGTTCACTTATTACAAAAGATATAAAAAGATTTTTTTTGGTGAATTTTCCAATGGGGAATACGGTAGTAGCCATAATAAAACTTAAGCCCGGTGACCATGTTACTTTTTCATTTTGAGGTCCACTATAACTAACATTCACTAACAATAACCTCTGGCAGCAAATTTACATTCTCATTCCTATGGTGTTTATGGGGAAAATACAAAATCTCAAATTTCGATGGAAATTTACTGAATATGTAGGTCTGCATCGACGGAATATTTATTTTTAAGAATGATAGTCAAAACCCCAGCAACACAATTTTAAAGGAATTAAAATTGCAAAAGCAATTAAATTAAATTAAATTTAAAAATTTAAATTTTAAATTTTTTTTAGCAATTAAATTTTAAAGCAATTAATTAAAAAAAAAGAATGAAAAACATTAATTTCAAGTCAATAATTTGTAATAATCTTTCAAGCCTTTCAATCAAAACATAATTGCAATTAAAACCACTCGGCTTGATTGGTTTTATTCGTTACATTCTCTGTTCGTGTCAGATCACTTCCCTGGTGGGTTTGTTTATTCAAAATCACTGTCTTCAATATATAAACGTATAACTGAAAATAACAAATAAAAAATAAAACATATTAATTGGTATAATTTTGGATTTTTTTCACGTATTATTTATATGGTCTACTAACTATTTTTATCCTGAATAAATGGAATATGAAAATTAAAGGTAACACAAAAATCGAACGGAATATTTATGAATGTGAATAATAAATAGATATCAAGTAGAAAATAATGTAAAAGATGAAATGTATCGTCAAAAGAATCAAATATTAATGGCATTAATCAAACTATAAGTTTGCCCTTTTCCGCTATTCTCGGTAATTTATAATATTGAAATTATGAACGTAAAAAATTGGAGTTGTGGAAAAAATTTACCTAGGTAGAATCGATTGGTCCGTCTCATGCATATTGAAATAGAAGAAAATGTTTACCTCGACTCTCACAATTCTATAAATTACGTAATGATAAAAAGTCACAATTTTTTTTTTTTTTTTTAACTCCTTGAAGGCCAAAGAAATTCTCTACACTATTTGGGATCTATTATTTATTCTAGGAAAAATGCCTTCATCTAAGTGATGACTGGTATAATTTTGAAGGTCTTTAGGTTTGAAAGAAGATGCGATAAAAATGACCTCAAAAATCTATCATAAGGGAAGTAGTTGTAATATGACTGCAACTACTTCCATTATTATAGATCTTTTTATAGATCCCTATATCACTTTTTTTGTATCAAGAGCTTCAATATTGGTTAATATTATATAAATTTAAAATTAAAACACAGGTACCAATATTTTTGAAATTTTAATTCGTCGTGAGGCCTTTCGCTAGCAAGGCTAGCATCATCAGACAACTCACAAACTGAAAGGTTATAATAATATTGTAACCCTATATCACTATTTTGAGACAGGTACCTCACATCACATAGTGGGTATTTTAATCTGAATATGAATGAGAGATGAGATAGATCTCTAGGGAAGAAGTTTAAGAGTCATCTTCACCCCTGGGCCAGTAGCCCATTGTTGCGCACTCGGCAATGTTAACTATACGGCTTTTAATGCAAAACATGGTATTTTATTCCCCTGTTTCGGACGCCGTTTTTCAACCGATTTTCCTTAAACTTGTTAAGTGTTAAGTTGATTAGTTATACTGGGTCCCTCATACCTCGAAATTTTGAAAATTTAACAAATTTTAAATCTCTGTGACGTCGCAAAGTAACTAGATTTTCTCTAGTAATATTTGTTAAATTTTCAAAATTTCGAGGTATGAGGGACCTAATATAACTATTCAACTAAACACTTACTAAGTTTAAAGAAAATCGGTTGAAAACGGCGTCCGAAACAGGGGAATCAAATATCATGTTTTGCATTAAAAGCCGTATAGTTAACATTGCCGACTGCGCAAAAATGGCTACTGGCCCGGGGGTGAAGTTTGCCCTTTCCAATATGATTTCAATGCAAGTCTGATCACACCTGACAATCCAGATCGGGAATGCTTTTAGGGTTGTGACATCGTGCTCTACTAAGAGAGACCAAAATGTGACGTCAATCTATGCGTATGTATCACTTCGTTCTGGATCCTGGTGGGCCAACCCTTATAAGAGGGCATACAGTCAACAATAACATAACAAATGATCCCCGACTGGAATTCACATAGTTTTAATCGTATGGCTAAATTAATTAAAACAATATTAACCCCCCCTCCCCAACACTAACTAAATATTTAAGCACCACTGTATGTAGTTTATATTTAAGTAAATTTTATATACAACTACCTGTTTTGACGTTATAACTCTGTATAAGTAATTCTTAAATTTTAATTATGTAGAGTAGAGTTTACAAAGTGGACATTTTGTGGATATAACGACTAGAGTTTCAAAGCTTTGAGCAACGTGAGTAATTGATTGTCACACACCAACACTTATTAACAAATAGCAAACATGAAGCACTTGCTTTGTTTAGTTTATTAATTTTGACACAGGATCCTAAAGCGCAATTAAATTTTCAGCAATAATGTGAAAAAAATAATTTGTTTATTTTATAGATGCGAAATAATATATGAGAATGTAACGACATGCTATCGATTTTAGAGATGATTTATAAATGCATTTACTAAAACTCGCTGACAGATATTATGTTAAGTCCTATTAAAAAAATTATTAAAGGTCTTTGGTCTTTTTAAAACAAAAAAAGTATGTCATGGCCGAAATGGTTCTCCTGGAATTTTCTGACATAAAATGTGTATAACACATTTTAAAATAATAAACTACTCTTCATCCTCTATCTTTCTCTATATTAAAAAAGTAAACTAAATTATACTGAATTTTTAACAAACTGACATATCTAATGTTTTATCTACAGCATTAGTTCAGTTTTACACCGATTAGTGTCCTAAAAGAGTAAAGTTATTACTGACTGTATACCCTTTTATCATGGTTTGCTGCATAAAAATGTTACAGTAAATAAATTTCAAAATACTTAATAGAGCCAAATAATAATAATTAGCAAATGTCCCTAGTACCCACACTCACAAATTGAAACAATAAATGAGCACGTAATTGCTCCAAAATGGTGATCCAAGTCAAAACCAATTTGGTTTTAAGTGGTTCCCCTAGTTGTTTATTTGTTGTGTGGCTTTTGTGGCTTTTTGTGACGTGGTTTGAAAGGCGACATTGAAGAGAGATACTATCTAGTTATCAACATAAATTTTAAGATTTGGCTAGCAAATTTATAACATGCTTTTTGTCTTAAAATTTTTAACGAATTTCCCTAATCAATCAGAAAAATTAGAGGTTTCATTCAAAAGTTATCGCATTAACGGACATATATACTCATATGTCCGTTAATGCGATAAATTTTGAAGTAAACATTTGGTTTTGGTGAAATTTGGTACAGAGGTGTAGTTGAAGCATTCATCAGGTTAAGTTCGAAAACCAGAATGATCGGACCATTAGAATGGGGTTTTATGGGGTTCCAAAGTGGTCGAAAATGGATTTTGGCACTTTTAGCCCTTAAAAGTAGATGACAGTTAAAATGTTTTATTCTAGAAAGAATGGGAGTATGAATAAAATAAAAATAAACAATATTATTAGCAAAAAATTATTTTTTTAGGAGGGAATAACTTAAAATTTTGGATATCTTATTTTACTTTATTTTAGTCAACTAAAAATAATTAAATAGTTACTTTTTAATGTCCGACTCCAAAGCAGAGTGGCAAATAAGTAAGCTATAACAATACTATATACAGTAAATACTGAGTGATCACAAAGCTCACATTTAAATTCTACCGTTGCTGGTAAAATCCTTAAAGAGTTTTGAAGGATTTTGACGTTGCTGCCTCCGTTCGAAGACAGCAACGAACTATCAATAATCCTTAGAAATGCTTTATTTGGTCTTTGTTAGTTAAGCCTTCAGTCATCAAACTCCTCAACAATCTAAGTCTGAGTCTAGAGTGGTGCAATGAATGTAGAGTGGAAAAACATTAACATGTGTCTACTCAAAGAAACAAACGGGATGTGTGATTTATGTATGGTTACACAACTAAAAATGTTTGATTATGTCTAGCGTCCTAACCCAAAGTAAAGTGTTACTAACAGGAGGCTTCACTAAGAAAATCATGTAAAACATCTCTATATATGAAATGCAGTATTAATGACCAGTTCTGACTTGTAATACAACTTTAAAATAGTTTATTTACTGTTATAATAAATAAAAAAAATGATTATTTACCATTTACCTCTAATTTCGAACTTTTTTGTTTATACAGTCTTTTATAATCTTGTATGAAATAATACGATTTGGTTTTTGAACTTATGAAATTTATTTTACAGTCTCGCTCTAATAGTGACAAAGCAACATTGGGAATCTTCATATAATTAATGGATCTATAAATTACTGAAGGAACCTCAATGTTCGAGCTTCATTTATCTCCGACTACGGTCTTTGAGTCTCCATTAGTCTTTGAGTCCTAACCTTAGTATTGAATTAAAATTGTACAAAAATACAAATTAATTTTATCTTAGGTACCCAATACAAAAGATCGGTTAAAATATTTGAGAATCTCGACAAATATCTTAAAAGTACTAAGACAACCGTTTAATGTCTTATAAACAACCGGTTAAGAATTTTTGTCTCATAAATAGTGTTCTTAAAACAGTGGGATGTAAGACTTCAATTTATCATTTAGAAGTGAAAATAACGAAAGGTTAAAATGCCACCCTATACATGTATAAAATATAAGTTTTAAGTTATACATGTAGAGATAAGTCTCAAATATGGCCTAATGCTTCTAAGCCTTGAAGCATAGACTAAAATGTTCCTTCAATGGTGAAGTGAAACATTTAAAGTAGGAATACTTAATAAACAAAGTGACGAATAATTGTCAAGAAAATATATAAAGAAATGCCAATTTAAGAACATTTAATTGAAAGTTTGATAAAATGTATATAAACACCTTTGTATAAAAATGTTTGATATCAGAGGACTATTTAATTATGTGATATTTACCGTTGGATGATTATTACCTCGTCTGTTGCTTTATGGGAACGTATTGTTTATTAAAATTATTGTTATGGGTAAAGTAGTTTTAGTGTTACAAAATCTCAAGACAACTGTATGATTTAGTTCAATAAATTTTATAATACCATTGGGGCATTTTATTTTAATCAAAATAGAAGTTTTATGGTTTACTCTTATCTTTATTATCATTACAATTATAACATAAATTTTAGGTAATGTATCATATAAAGTGGTTCCCTCATATTAATTTATTACGTAACCTAGAAATAAATCTAAATGCTTACTGCTTAATAAGTCTTACGCTTTATTAATGTAATATTTTACGTCATAAGCTGTCTTTAGAGCTCATTGCGGAGTATTTTTTTATATTTTCATTTTAATACATTTATATTTTACCTCTAATTTTGTAAATAATGCATATTTTATAATATGTGCTTAACAAATGATTAAAGTTTTTAAACATTTGCATGTTTAATTAATTGAGCAACCAATGAATAAAGAAACACGCTTTGTAACTATTTGTAAGACTAGTATATTTTACAAAAGATACGCAGCAAAGGGAAATAAAAATTCATAGGATAACCGAGTAAGGCATCATTTTTTCGCCAACCATTGTTGTAAGAGGTGAGGAAAGGCACGTCTGTTGTACGTGACACAGTCGCGTCGCGTCGTTTTGTGATGACTTTAACATCTTATGGATTTACGCTTCGTGTTTCTTAAGCTCTTGTTTATTGTTTACAACATTCCTCTGATAATCTTGTGTTAAATACTTTATTCATGTTCTTTAAAATAACTAAAACAGAAAAAAGAAGTTTATGTATAGAGTAGAAGAAATGGGTTCCCTTCCTCCTTTTTATGACTAAACCACTTTTGTTTAAACATTTTTATTGTTTGTTCTAAAACTTAAAGATATACAAAAATGTTGGATAAAGTTATTTATTTATTTTGGCTTGGATGTGAAAATTCAGACATTTGCATGCGAAAATACTCTAGTTCTGGCCCATACTAATAGTAGATGTGTTAAAAAAAATTAAGTCAACAAAATTAGGCAAATCTGATAGTTATTCGTATTTTTCATAATGTTCATATTTCGTAATGTTTCATATATAGTTGACCACTCCATTTTATACTCTGAAGTAAAAAATTAAGTCTTTTCAGTTTTCGTCAAAACGTTACAGGATAAAGAAAGGGTATCGTTTTTATTTCTTGCTAATACGCTAGAAGCATTAAAAGTCATTGGAATCATGTTCTCACAAATTATTGTTATGTTAATATTTATGATATCATTCATTATGATAATGTCTTAGTAAAATATATTATCTTGTTCTAATGTTAAATATTATTATTTAAAACAGTTATATGTGTGATATACGGGCAATACTTTAGTGGTAGCGTAGGAAGGTATAGAAACCGATGAATGTAAAATGAATGTCAGATTTTTTACGTGATAGTCAAATACTACAATCTTCTTTGTATCACATATACAGCTGATCATCACTTTTCTTGGGTATTAGTATAGGCTATTATAAGTTTGTCAAGTTTTGATCCGTACAACAAAATCAAATATAATATTCTCAAATACAGTATGCGCAGATAAAGTAAAAACTAAATGAGTTTACTAATTATATAGGTAATTTTTAAACATAAACCTTTAATGATTATGTAAATATTAATTTAACTTTATTTTTAGTTACATTATTTTAAGTCATACTTTAAGGCATATCTTAATTATTACAACTTATACTTAACAACTTAAACATTCGAAATGATTGTAATTATTTATAAACCATAACTTTGTCATCAGTACTGCAGCATTAAGCCGTTAAGTTGGAAAGTTCATATCAATATTTACATTGACCAACGTTCAAATATCTTGATTAACATCAAATATCATTCAATCAGTCAAAATTTATTTTGAAAATTGGAGCGACCTCATAGAAAAAATTAATAAAAATAACAAAAAATAAACTAATATTAAACAAGATGTTCAATATTTGGACAGATGGAAGGATCAGTGGTAAATCAATTATGGTGCTTGGCCGCCATAACCCATCGGTGGTAAACGTATTATGAAGTTAAACCCGCACGTGAGGGATGGGTAGCTCCACGCAAAACAACCCTTTTGTAAACTCAATATCACTGGTGTAACCTGTCCAGTTTATTTATAATCTTTTCAAGATAAGTAGCACAAGACACGATCATTAATACAAAAATTTTTTATGACAATTCAATTACAGAGTAGAATAATAAAAATTTTTAAATTTCAAGTACAATGTTTTTGAATAGGCCCTACCAACAAAAAATATTTCATATTGCACAAATCTAAGTGTTCATAAGCACTAATACAATATTGTGAATATTGTGTTTCGAAAAAATGGTACTTTTAAAGTTAGAACTAATTAAAAATTTAAAGTTTATGAATTACTTTGTTTTTGTAGTAAATCACATTAAAACGCCTTTCACTGTAGAGAAATAAGCTGTTTGTTGAAATATTAGGCCGCTCAGTGTGTGGGCCACAAACACAACAATGTAATAACGTTTGACGGCGGCAACAGTCAACATTTAAGGGTAATAACAACCAAACACTCCACCGGAAAATACGATATAACAAACTAACCAATCGTATTGTTTTCTGCACATTTTCCCGTGTTGTTAAAAAAAACAAGTGGTTTTCTAAGAAAAAATAAGTATCAACTCTTTTTTAAATACAGTTCTTAAGGCATTATCATTTAGTTAATTTTCGGTAAATATCAACTTTTTCAATAACACTCCAGTGCAATAACACTGATATATTGATAACAAAATCTATCTTCATAAGAGAACGCTTTTTAAGAGAATGTTCAGAAAGACATTTAAAGATTAATGAATGATCCTGAATTTTATTTCTGTTCTTAAGGTATCGAAAAGTATTTTTAAGTCGCCTTGGGGCATCATAAAGGTAGATTTTTTAAAAGGAACGAATTGGTGTGCAATCTTAAGAGACATATCTATTGCATGGTAAATATGCACGTTATGCACTTTATGCACGTGGTAATTATTGCTGGTCACTTGAAAGAAGCAAGTGTTTAGTAATTAGATGGGAAAAAGGTTTTTAGTTAGGGTATATAACAGATTTTTATTTTGATAACTCTGTTGATTTGTAATGAAACATATTAATGAAAAATGAAACGCCAACCTACAGTTTTTAATACCCTTGTATTAAAAATGGTTCATTCGTGGATCTATAAAATAAAATCTCAATATTTAAAGATATTTAGAATGATAAATAAATATTTAAAAAAGAAAAAATACGTTGATTTAAAAAGCTCGTTTCGATTCATGATGGGCATTTAATGGTTTTATTTATAAAGTATTTTGAAGTAATAGTTATAGCAATCGTTTTATACTATAAATAATGTACAATAGATATTTATGTTTGTCAGTTGACTACAATAAAAAAATTATACCACTGAAATTTCGTTAATTTTAAATTATTCTTCCTAGTAAAATTAATTTTTATCATTATTACAACAGTAAAAAAGATTATTGCCAAATTACAATAGGAAATCAAACAACATATTCATAAGTAAAACATTTAATATTCATTTAACAATAAATAATGTATATGTCATTGAATATTAAAAAAATAATAGCAAATTATAATTGTATAAAATATACAAAAGAAAACCCGTTTCACCTGTTTTCATATCCTATATTTAGTCCACTTTGGATGCCAGTGTCCTATAAGTAGTGGCTGGGGGCTACAGTTTCAATGCTGTGGCTTATTTCGGGTCCCCAAACCCCCAATGCAATCTATATGGTAATAAATATGACGAAGTCCTCAGAATTCTACATTACGTATAAAATAGTACAAGAAAAAACACAATACGCTAAATTTTCTTTTTGCTGTAATATCATGTCCTCTTGTAATGATAGTAATTAATTAAACTAGATGGCTATGATCTTTATACAATCTAAAATTGACATTAAAGCGATAAAAATATTTTTATACTTCTTAACTTCGGGTTTTCAATTAATGAAATTTAAATAATGTTGGCTACTCTTTATTAGTGGAATATTGAAAAAGACATCTGCATGAAAATTGCAGTAGGGATCTATTAGAATTCGAGTAAATTATAGGCATGGAAATTGTTGCCTGTTGGAAAATTTTTGCAACTGTTGCATACATTTTCTATACAGGGTTAGGCAAAAGTCTGGACACCCCCAGTTAACTTTTTAACGCGTTGCAGTAGGAAAACCAAACTCGGCACATGTTAACAACATGAAAAACTGCACTTTTTCATCAACGACACAACTTTGCCCCTTCCCCCAAAATGGGCTATTTTGAGGGCAGTCCCAAATTTTCAAATGTAAACCCCTATTGAGTGACCCCTCATTTTAAACGGTGTATCAAGAGAAATTAAATGGCGCAAACCGGAGGTCAATATCTCACCCCTAACCAAAATGGCACCCATTTCAAAATTTGAGATTTTGGGGTCAGCCCCAAATTTTCAAATGTAAACCACTATTGAGTGACCCCTCATTTTAAACGGTTTATCAAGAGAAATTGAATGGCACAAACCGGATGTTGATATCTCATCTCTAACCAAAATGGCAGCCATTTTAAAATTCGAGAAGGGTAAATTGACATTAGTTAAAATTAAATCGGAAAATAGCTTTTTAGAATTTATAATGTCTAGAAATTATTTTACAATTGAACCTAATAGCAGAAATGAACTAGTAAGTTCAATTCTAAAATAATTCTAGATATTCTGAATTCTAAAAAAAAGCTATTTTCCGATTTAATTTCAACAAATGTCAATTTACCCTCCTCTAATTTTAAAATGGCTGCCATTTTAATTAGAAAAGAGATATCGACCTCCGGTTTGTGCCATTCAATTTCTCTTGATAAACCGTTTAAAATGAGGGGTCACTCAATAGTGGTTTACTTTTGAAAATTTGGGGCTGCCCCCAAAATACCCCATTTTGGGGGCAGGGGCAAAGTTGTGTAGTTGATGAAAAAGTGCAGTTTTTCATGTTGTTAACATGTGCCGAGTTTGGTTTTCCTACTGCAACGCGTTAAAAAGTTAACTGGGGGTGTCCAGACTTTTGCCTAACCCTGTATAAATGTGTTGCATAGAAAAATCCAAAACTCCTGATACACCCAACCTTTGAGGTTGAGTTTGCGGGAAATTGCTCAGAATACAGAACACTACGTATTTTGGTGAAGTTTTTCTCAAGACGTTCTCTAGGGGCATCCACAATGGATGTTGCTAGGGACATAAAACTGCATTGGCCTACCCCATATCATAAATGTGATACTTTATTTATGGACAGATATTGATGAAACTTAGTATATGGCTTAATATGGTCGAAATACATTTTTATGCTAAAAACCTACTTTTAGTGTTTCCCATGGCAGCACACCTTCATACTCTTTCCCTAAATTTAGCATAATGAGAATAGACATTTATTTCCTTATTTATGAGAACGTAATGACATTTCGTCTACAGGTTCATCTGATCCAAAATAATATTCCTAATTTGGAAATTCACTGAGTACGCAGAGCTGCTGTGACGGGGGGGGGGGGGTAGTCTTTTCACAATGATATAAAACGTTGTTCATCACTAGTGCACGATAGTATTTTTCTGTGCGTAATCACTTTTCCAAGCTTGTTTTCGCCTCACTTGTAAAATGTGGTTGCGCACAGAAATAACCCCCTTTCCAAGCAGCTGGCTTGGTCAATTAAGGGAGTTGAGTTAATTTAAGTTAAACTTCTTGCTTCTTGGCAATGCGGTTGTTTAACTCTACCGCCCTCCAGTTTAAATCCCAATTGACTTCAATCTCTGTCAAATTGAACATCATTACTTAACGTACATGAGCATAGGACAGTTAGTATTGCTCAATTCTATTGTAATTTAGTCATGTTCAGTTTAGTTTTGCATGTGAAAGCAATTTATTGACATTATCAAATTTCAGTAGGATCACTTATTTAACGAATCTGGGATTAAAAAAGGTTGGTTTTTTTAAGAATACCAGTTCGACATGCATTACATTTTGTAAGAGATGCGTTATGCGTATATCAAATTCATAAGTAGTTGATATAATACAATGCCATAATCCATAAAGGAATAAAATGGCAGACGTTCAAATAATAATAATAATAAATTTTATTCCACTGACAATAATTTACATTGTATGGGAATTTACATTTTATGAAGGATTTACAATAGGTCTTTCTATCTGTTTCACAATTAAAATTCACAATTCCGGATTTTCAACAAGATTTTTTTTAAATTTATTTAATACTCTAAACTTTTTTTCAAGTCTTTTCAATCATTTTTTAATTGGTTTTTTCTTCTTTCTTTTTCTTTTCGTAAATTATATGTAATTACGTTAGTTATATTATCAAAACTTCAAATTGTAATATCTTTACAAAATATTTGTAATTTTGAGGTCTGGTTTGCAGCAAAGACCTTTAAACATAGTGTTCAGCATGACCTTTGATAAAAAAATTATTTAAAAGTCTTTTTTTTTACATCTTTGTTGAAGGTGGATTCTATTATGATAAGCGTATGACAAGCCACCCAAAACATCAAAGACAAATTTAATAGCAAACGTCTGCCTGAAAACTAAGCTTTAAGCGGTATTGTATTTAGGGTATTATTGCTTATCAATGCGTTTAGGTTAAAACTTGATCAAGATACCATTATCGACTAAGGTAACCATTTTAGACGGAGTTTGTGACATTGAATTATATTAAGTACACCTTTAGTTTTATATACAGGGTATTCGGAAAAACCGTTTCAGGAATTCAGGGGGTTATTGCCCACATCAAAATAATAAAAAAAATTCCTAATAACATATGTCCTAAAATGCTTTGTTAACCCGCTAGCCGCCATTTTGTTTTTTTCATTAAATAATTTTTATTTCTGTAATGGATCATTGTATTGAGTCAATATTTGGCACGAACCTTCATCATAGCAACACCCACTTTCAAGAAAAGAGTTATTTTTTTTCTAATGTGTATTTTCAAAATGGCGGCCATTTTAAAATTTTAAACTAAAATATCTCAAAACCGGTAAATTTTATAAAACTTTTACTAAACACAAAAGAGTTGGAAAATTTAATCATCTAATTAATGGTACCAAGTTTGTAAAGATCTCACAAAAAATGACGGAGTTATTTAGATTTTTCAATTAAAATTACCTTAATTTGCATTAATTACAATGCAAAATCAATGTTTTATGCATAAAAATCTCAATAACTCCATTATTTGTTGTCAGATCCTTACAAACTTGGTACCATTGGTTAGATAATTAAATTAGTCAACTTTTTTGTGTGTAATAAAATTTTTATAAAATTTACCGGTTTCGAGACATTTAACTTTAAAATTTTTAAATTTCCGCCATTTTGAAAATACACATTGGAAAAAAATAACTTTTTTCTTGAAAATGAGTATTACTATGATAAAGGTGCATGCCAAATATTAACTTAATACAATGACCCATTACGGAAATAAAAATTATTTAGTGTAAAAAACAAAATGGCGGCTAGCGGGTTAATGAAGCATTTTAGGACATATGTTTATAGGAATTTTTTTGCTTATTTTGATGTGGGCAATAACCTCCTGCATTAGTGGAACGTTTTTTTTCGAACACCCTGTATACTGACTCATTAGCCCACATAAGATTTACATCCGACTCCATGGGGATTATCCACTCATATTCAGCCATGTGTCCACTTTGGATTTCAGAGGAGTTTTGGATTTCACTTTGGATTTTTGAGGGAGGTGAGTGGGTAACATATTTCATTAAAAAAAATAGAAGTCCAGTTTTATTTTATTTTCCAGCCACATTTCAGTATAGTTTCGGTACACTACAGATCTTATGTTTGTCCCATTGTAACTTACATCCCTTAAGCTGATATTCCCACCTAAAAGGATGTTGTTATCTCATAATAAAGTGAATAATTTGATAATTTCCTTAACCATATGTTTTTACTATTACGTACTCCCACATTGAAACTAGTCCAAAATCAACAGAAACACGCCCAGAAATACCTCTGCTAACGAGAGATCGTTAAGAGTCATCTTCACCCCTGGGCCAGTAACTCATTGTTGCGCAGTCGGCAATGTTAATCATACGGCTTTTATGCTAAAACATGGTCTTGTATTCCCCTGTTTCTGACGCCGTTTTTCAACCGATTTTCTTAAAATTTGGTAAGTGTTTAGTTGAATAGTTATATTAGGTTTCTCATACCTCGGAATTTTGAAAATTTATCAAATATTACTCTCTGTGACGTCGCAAAGTAACTCAATTTTCCTTAGTTAATATTTCAAAATTTAATATTTTTTTTAAATTCCGAGGTATGAGAAACCTAATATAAGTACTCAACTAAACACTTAACAACTTTCAAGAAAATCGGTTGAAAAACGGCGTCCGAAACAGGGGAATACAAATCCATGTTTTAGCATAAAAGCCGTATGATTAACATTGCCGATTGCGCAACAATGGGCTACTCTCCCAGGGGTGAAGATGGCTCTTAAAAAGCGCCACTTCGCTGCTGCCTTCTATAATGAGAAACAGAGTTGTCCACACTCATGTGTAGGTGACCGTAATGATGTAATCTTGTTAGTGAAAAATTAATGATTTATATTTAGTATGAAATGTATTCTTATTTATCTATAAAGGGTGTATAAAAAACTTTTAAAACAGGGAATTAGAAAAGTTCACTTCTATGGTAAAATGTTAGTTGTAGCCAAACAATGCTGCAATATTTTAAACATTTGACAGAAAATTTCTCTAGAAGTATTTGAAGTTCAAAATTTTAAAATCTTTTCATCTGAACAAATCAGGAGATGGAAATTTTGGTATGAACAATTTTAATCAAACAGTGCGGTACTTCCACTATATTCAAAATTAAATTTCAATGGTTTTTACTCATGTATGAAGTTCAAGGTTTTTTATAGGTAGGGGAGGAACAATAAAACAGTCACCATAAAGTAGTATGTTATCAATATAAAAATACATTATCTTAAATCAACACACATAGTTGTAAGTCTGAGTTTAAGTAAATATTTTTATATAGTTATAAATTACTGTTAAGTACTTATTCAGTATTCGTACATGGGTCAGAGAGTACTTGAAGAGTATAAGAAACGATTTACTTTTACACTGTAATTTAGTGATAAAATGATTTTTTTAGTAGATCTCGAAACACCTATTGTTACATGCGTCAACTACCTTTAGCAACAATGCCATTGAACACATAAATCATCAAGTTTGCCTTTTAACTGCTCCACTTGTCAAACTAACGCTTTGGGTGTCAAACTCATAAGGGATGGGAAATATTTGTTTAAAGATGAATGACAAATACTTAACCTGACCCGGGACAAATAACTTGGACTGAGTCGTCATTGGACATTCTTCTAAACAGGGGACGCTCTATTTGACTTTATTACTGTTTCCGATGCCGTCTGATCAAAGTTGCATAGTTTATGAATTTCACTTTGAATAATAACTTATTTGTTTAAACTTTTGAAGTTTTCAACATTTTAAAAGTGAAGTTGACCATAAAATTGCCACTAAAGGGTGCAAGAGAGACAATACGTTTGGCTGGTCCTATCCGAACGACCAGTGGTTGGAGGGGTGGGGGTGATGTTGGTTGGGAATGTTGATCTTGGCCGCCGAGTAATTGAAAAACTAGACCTCTCTCTCTCTCTCTCTCTCTCTCTCTCTCTCTCTCTCTCTCTCTCTCTCTCTCTTTCTCTCTCTCTCTCGGAACATTTTCCTAATTTAATTGCATGATTATATTACCAAATCAAGATATATACAATATTCACGTGGTGTAATCGGTTTTCTGGTTTCAGAGGACGCGACAAGATATAGGCCACTTGATAAAGGAATGTTTTATAATAAAGCTTTTAACGTTCACAACAATGGAAAATGAACGACGAGCTTTAGACATCACCAATAATGTGTCAGGTGACCCCAATCTTTATTTCACACAGTATGGAGTTATCGATGTAAAATATATAAACGTTCATCCTTACTAATTTAGATATATCTAAAATTTTGTTTTCAATAATGTAGTATATTTTGTGATATCTATGTTTCTTAAGTAGGAAGATAGCACCTGGGGCAGTGCATGTGCTCGGTAAAAATAAACTAATCCTTATGGTAATGTCATTTACAGGCTGTGCGCTAAAATGCCAAGTGCAAAAAGGTTTGTTTCTTGTTTAAGACGAATTACTTCGCTTCGTTTTTTACTTTCTCCCTCTATACCATAGTATATGGAGAAAGTATTGTTTTCGTCAAAATTTTTGAATTTGAGTTGTTGGTGGATTTATCCATTTTGGTTCCCCCAGAACCCAAAAAAGTGGTTTTCGGAGTGATGTCTGTCTGTGTGTGTGTGTGTGTGTGTCAGGATGTAAACAGAGCTAGAGAATGCCCTAATGGTCCGATTTTAATTAAATTTGGTACATAGGTCCAAATCCACGATAATTCCAGGCGTTTTTTTCACTTTTTTCAATTTTTGATTTTTAAGGGTATTTTACCCCCAAAAACCCTCAAAAATCGTCAAAAATCAAAATTTCTCAAAAACGGCTCTAACGATTTTGATTAAAATTTTGTGGTTTATTAAGCTTAAAATGGTGAATAAAATGACACCACCCGCATCTCCGGGAAAATCCGCGTTCAAAAGTTATGGAGTAAAAAGTGTTTCAAAAATCAATTTTTTGGATTTTCAAAATAGCTGTTGTCTTGAAATAAATTTTACTTATCACCATTAAATCAAGCTCAAAAAACTAAATAATCCAGTATTTTAAATTATTGCTCTACGTCAAGTGGTTGCGGAGAAAATTCAATTTTTCGTTTAGCGGTAAACGGAGTACGTTGTTATAAGTCACAGACGCACGTAGGGTCAAACGAGCGCTGCTCAGCCGGTAGCTATCCGACTGAGTCATCAAGAAATTAATGTTTAAAGCTTTTAACATCTTTTTTATATTGTTGGGAGAAAGTATGTGTCAGTTAACTGATACCGTTTATTTCCCTTTAATACTGTCCTAATGCAGGCCTATGGTTGCTGCACTGCTTATATTCAATTGAAACTCTAGAAATTGATTAGTTGTTTATTACTCCAACTTAACTTTATATATATAAACATTACAAAACAACAATATTAAGTATGATACATTTAATTTTAATTTGTTTACTATGGTGCCATTTATTAATTTAGTCACCGGCTGCAATGCAAAACCACATGTTTACACTTTAACACGTGGTCTGCAGGTGACAGTTGAGCCAGCTGTTTTCATTAATTCTTAGTTTTTATTTTAATCTCCATAAGACCAATGGTAAAATTTTATTTAAGATCGAAATAAGATTTTTTTTTGGCATAGAGACCTGTATTTATGTAATTTTTATTCCAGAACTAGGTTATTCGCAAAAGTTTGAAGAAATTCGTAGGAGCCTTTTTTACTCGGATATCCGTGTGTATACTTACATACACACATACAAACTTACATAAATACATACATAAATGCCTACATACATACATACCTGTATGTTCCTGATGTTCAAAAATAAAATCCTGTTTTCTTGGCCTGCAATGACTAGTCTCATTGGAGTGACCCCACGATTTTTATTTTAGTTTTTTTTTCAGGTAGGTTTGTGGGCCCCCCTCGTCTCCGTACTCATGGGACACGCTTACAGGTCCTGGTTGTAGTGAGGCTGGATGCGGAGGCGAGATGGCGGTTCAGATGCTACATTAATATTTTGGTAAAAATGCATACAAACATACCTTACTCGTATTAGAGTATAGGATTGTTTTAAACATTTAAAAGAGGATAAGATGGTACATTTTCTTCTAATTTTACTTAAGCGATTGAAGTTATACAATACTTAAGAATTATTAACGGTACATTACCAATGTTAGATAGTAGTAGAATTCTTTTTGCTGTTGATTTTATTCTAATTTCCTGTAATTAAATTGATCAGTTCTTTTTTCACAGAATGACTTATAATTAAATTCTCACCATTTTACCAAGGATAGTAAAGTTTTGTCACAATTTTAGTTCAAAAGTCTTGTTCGATAAAAATAACTGTTAACAAATTATATATTTTTTATCATCCTTTTATAAAAAAATTTTATTGTACTTAATTATTTTGAATTCAAATATTTTTAATAAATTGAAGATTTTTTTGTTAAAAATATAATAATAGCCTATATATGTAAAAGCATCATCTTAAATTCATGAAATTTAAGTATTGGGATTTGAAAGTAGTAAGGAGGGGCCGATTCTGGCTCATGAGGGGTGTGAGGGGTGTGAATTTCCTAACAGTCCTATAGACCTATTTTAACCGGTTTTCAGTGATTTTTGCCTACTTTTTGGCAATTTTACAGCACTTTTCAAGGATTCCGAGGCATAAAAATTAATAGAGGAGGGTGACTGTGCCATAAGGGGGTACAAATTTCCTAACAGTCCTAGACCCGCAGACCCATTTTTAACCGGTTTTCAGTGATTTTTGCCTACTTTTTGGCAATTTTACAGCACTTTTCAGGAATTCCGAGGCATAAAAACCTGATAGAGGAGGGTGACTGCGCCATGAGATGGTACGAATTTCCTAACAGTTCTACGTAAGGACTAGTCCCGTGTAAGGACTATTGTATTTAGATAGCCCCGCGCAAGGACTAGTCCCGCTTGCTATTGTATTTAAATGGTCCTACACAAGGACTAGTCCGTTTGCTATCGTATTTAGATGGCCCTGCGTGGGAACTAGTCCCGCGTGCTATTGTATTTAGGTGGTCCCGCATGAGGACTAGTCCTGTGCAAGGACTGTTGAATTTAAATAGTCCGGCATGGGCACTATTATTTAAGTAGTCCGGCATGGGGGCTGATGTATTTAAATGGCCTAGCGTGGGGAATATTGTATTTTAATGGTAAGGGGACTATTGTATTTAAATGGTCCTGAAAAGCCCTAATACCTAGCAGCTAAGGCTTTGAAATGTGAAAAGAGCCTATAAGCCACCAGCTTAGACCTAATGTGTTGGACCTAAGGTCAAAACCTAAGGCATTGCACCAGAGTAGAGAGCCCTAAAACGAAGCAGCTAAGGCTTTGACCTGTCAATAGGGCCTATTAGCTACCAGCTTAGACCTAATGTGTTGCACCTAAGTAAATAGTCCGTCGTGGGGATTGTTGTATTTTAATGGTCCAGGGACTATTGTATTTAAATGGTCCTGCAAAGCCCTAATACCTAGCAGCTAAGGCTTTGACCTGTGAATAGAGCCTATAAGCCACCAGCTTAGACCTAATGTGTTGGACCTAAGGTCTAAACCTAAGGCATTGCACCAGAGTAGAGAGCCCTAAAACGAAGCAGCTAAGGCTTTGACCTGTGAATAGAGCCTATTAGCCACCAGCTTAGACCAGATGTGATGGACCTAAGGTCTAAACCTAAGGCATTACACCTGAGTAGAAAGCCCTATAACCTAGCAGCTAAGGCTTTGACCTGTGAATAGGGCCTATTAGCCACCTGCTTAGACCTAATGTGTTGCACCTAAGATTTAAACCTAAGGTCTTACACATAAGTGTAAAGCCCTAAAACCTAGCAGCTAAGGCTTTGACCTGTGAATAGGGCCTATTAGCCACCAGACTGGACCTAATGTGTTGTACCTAAGGTATAAACCTAAGGCCTTACACCTGAGTCTAAAGCCCTAAAACCTGGCAGCTAAGGCTTTTAACCTGAGAATAGAGGCTATTAACCACCAGCTTAGACCTAATCTGTTGCACCTAAGATCTAAACCCAAGGCCTTATACCTGAGTCCAAAACCATAAAACCTATCAGCTAAGGCTTTGACCTGTGAATAGGGCCTATCAGCCACCATCTTACACCTAGTGTGTTGCACCTAAGATTTAAACCTAGGGCCTTATGCCTGAATAAAAAACCATAAAACCTATCAGCTAAGGCTTTGACCCGTGAATAGGCCCTATTAGCCAACATCCTAGACCTAATGTGTTGGACCCAAGATCCAAACCTAAGGCCTTACACCTGAGTCTGAAGACCTAAAACTTAGCAGCTAAGGCTTTGACATGTGAATAGTGCCTATTAGCCACCAGCTTACACCTAGTGTGTTGCACCTAAGATTTAAACCTAAGGCCTTATGCCTGAATCCAAAACCATAAAAGCTATCAGCTAAAGCTTTGACCTGTGAATGGGCCCTATTAGTCATTAGCAAGACCTAATGTGTTGGAGCTAAGATCCAAACCTTACATCTGAGTCCAAAGTCCTAAGAATTAGCAGCTAAGACTTTGACCTTTGAATAGGACCAATTAGCCAACAGCCTAGACCTAATTTGTTTGACCTAAAGCCTTACACCTGGTTTCTAAGATCAAATTCCTTAGACAAGACTAAATCCTTAGACTAAAGATCTAATTCCTTACACCTGAGGCCTTAGACTTAGGACTTAAAACAAGGTAGCTAAGGCTTTGATCTGTGAATAGGGCCAATTAGCCAATTGCCTAGACCTAATGTATTGGACCTAAGATGTAAACCCAAGCCCTTACACCTGGTTCCTAAAGCCCAATTACCTTAGACTAGACTAAATCCTTAGACCGAAGATCTAATTCCTTAGATCAGAGGCCTTTGACTTAGGCCCTAAAACTTAGCAGCTAAGGCTTTGGCCTGTGAATAACACCTATTAACCATTCGCATAGACCTAATGTGTTGGACCTAAGATCTAAACCTAAGGTCTGACACCTGAGTCCAAAGATCTAAAACCTAGCAGCTAATCCTTTAACCTGTGAATTGGGTCTATTATCCATCAGCTTAGGCCTAATTTCTTAGACCTAAGATCTAAACATAAGGCCTTACACATGGTTCCTAAGACCAAATGCCTTGACCAAATCAAATCCTTAGACCAACGATCTAATTCCATAGTCCCAAGTCTTAGGTCCTAAAACCAAGCAGCTAAGGATTTGACCTGTGAATAGGGTCTATTAGCAAACAGCCCAAAACCTAATGTGTTGGGACTAAGATGTAAACCTAAGTCCTTGCACCTGAGTCCAAAGCCCTACAACCTAGCAGCTAAGGATTTGACCTGTGAATGACCTAATGTGCCAACAGCCTAGACCTAATGTGTTAAACCTAAGATCTAAACATAAGGCCTTACACCTAAGTCTAAAGCCCTAAAACCTATCAGCTAAGGCTTTGACCGGAGACTAGGCCCTATTAGCCAACAGCCTAGACCTAATGTGTTGGGACTAAGATGTAAACCTGAGGCCTTGCACCTGAGTCCAAAGCCCTAAAACCTGGCAGCTAAGGATTTGACCTGTGAATAGGGCCTAGTAGCCAACAGCCTAAACCTAATGTGTTGGGACTAAGATGTAAACCTAAGGTCTGACACCTGAGTACAAAGTCTAAAAACCTAACAGCTAAGGCTTTGACCTGTGAATAGGACCTATTAGCCACGAGCCAGGACCTAATGTGTTGCACCTAAGTTCTAAACCTAAGGCCATACACCTGAGTCCAAACCCCTAAAACTTAGCAGCTAGACCTGCGAATATGGCCTATTATCCATCAGCTTAGGCCTAATGTGTTGGACCTAAAACCTAAACCTAAGGCCTTACATATGGTTCCTAAGACCAAATGCATTGGACCAAAATTAATCCTTGGACCAACGATCTAATTCCATAGACCCAAGGCCTTAGACTTAGGTCCTAAAACCTAGCAGCTAAGGATTTGACCTGTGAATAGTGCCTATTAGCCAACAGCTTAAAACCTAATGTGTTGGCACTAAGATGTAAACCCAAGGCCTTGCACCTGAGTCCAAAGCCCTAAAACCTAGCAAATAAGGATTTGACCTGTGAATAGGGCCTATTTGCCAACAGCCTAAACCTAATGTGTTGGGACTAAGATGTAAACCTAAGGCCTTGCAACTGAGTCCAAAGCCCTAAAACCTAGCATCTAAGGATTTGACCTGTGAATAGTGCCTATTAACCAACAGCCTAAACCTAATGTGTTGGCACTAAGATGTAAACCTAAGACCTTGCACCTGAGTCCAAAGCCCTAAAACCAATCAGCTAAGGATTTGACCTGTGAATAGTGCCTGTTAGCCAACAGCCTAAACCTAATGTGTTGGCACTAAGATGTAAACCCAAGGCCTTGCACCTGAGTCCAAAGCCCTAAAACCTAGCAGCTAAGGATTTGACCTGTGAATAGGGCCTATAAGCCAACAGCCTAGACCTAATGTGTCGGACCTATGATCTAAACTTAAGGCCTTACACCCGAGTCCAAAGCCCTACAACCTATCAGCTATGGATTTGACCTTTGAATAAGGCCTATTAGACAACAGCCTAGACCTAATGTGTTGGGACTAAGATGTAAGCCTAAGGCCTTGCACCTGAGTCCAAAGCCCTAAAACCTAGCAGGTAAGGTTTTAACCTTTGAATAGGACCAGGAGGCCTTAGACTAAAGACCTAAGACCTAGCAGCTGAGGCTCTGACCTATGAGCCATTAGCCTAGAACTAATGAATTAAACCCTAAGATCTAAACCTAAGGCCTTACATTGCACCTGAGTCCAAAGTCCAAACACCTTAGACTAGACTAATTCCTTAAACCTAAGATCAAATTCCTAAGACCCAAGGCCATAGACTTAAGACCTAAAAACCTACAAGGGGCCGCGATTCACAGCCCTCCACGAATTGAGCAAATATTAGGCAACGAGGTCTTTTTTCTTTGAATATGAAATCATGATCAGAAATGGTTATCAGATTCAGATTGGAGTATTTGAAGACCAACCTCCAACCATCTTACCCAACTCCTAAGGCCCTACCGCATGGACTTGACCCAAGACCTAAGGCTATATACCGTAGTCTAGGCTTGAAGGTTGTTAGACCCAAGACCGAGGCCATAGAGTTAAGACCTGAAAACTGAAAACTTACAAGGGAGTTACGATTCACGACCCCCCTGAACGGAACACTGTGGTCTAGACCAAAGGCCTTACACCATGGTCTAGGTTTTTAAACTAATAGAACCCAGGACCTAAGGCTCTACACCATGGTCTAGACCCAAGATCTAAGGCCTGCGGTCTAGGCTCTTAGGTTCTTAGCCCCAAAATCCAAGGTCCGTGGTCTAGGCCTTTAGGTTCTTAGACCCAAGGCCCTACATCATGGTCTATACCCTAAACACAAGGCCTGTGATCTAGGTCTTAGGCCCTAGGCATAAAGCCTTACACCATTGTCTAGACCCTAGACCTAAGGCCTGTGGACTAGGCCTTTAGGTTCTTAGACCCAAGCCCTAAGATCCGTGGTCTAGGCTTTTAGGTCCTTAGACCTAAAATACGGCTAGTGGACTAGGCCTTTAGGTTCTTTGACCCAAGACCATGCACCGTGTTCTAATACTCGTTTTAAAGGCGGCCAGGCCTAAGGCCCTACCGCATGGGATAGACCCAACACCTAAGGATATACACCATGGTCTGGGCTTTTAAGTTCTTAGACCCAAGACCTGAGGCCGTAGAGTTAAGACCTGAAAACTTACAAAGAGGGTCGCGATTCACGACCCCCCTGAACAGACACTGTGGTCTAAACCTAAGACCTAAAGCCATACACCGTGGTCTAAGCTTTTATGTTCTTATACCCAAGACCTAAAACCCAACACCATGGTCTAGCCCCAAGATCTAAGGCCTGTAGTCTAGGCATTTAGGTTCTCAGCCTCTAAATCTAAGGCCCGTGGTCTACGCCTTTAGGTTCTTATATCCAAGACCTAAGACAGTACATCATGGTCTAGACCCTAAACGTAAGGCCTGTGATCTAGGTCTCTAAGTTCTTAGACCCAAGACCTAAGGCCCTATCACATGGACTAGACCCAACACCTAAGGCTATACACCTTGGACTAGGCTTTTAAGTTCTTAGACCCAAGACCTGAGGCCATAGAGTTAAGACCTGAACACTTACAAGGGGGGTCGCGATTCACGACCCTCCTTGAACAGACACTGTGGTCTAGACCCAAGACCTAAGACCTTACACTGTGGTCTAGACTTTTAGGTTTTCAGACTCAAGACGTAAGGCCATACACCGTGGGCTAGGCTTTTAAGCTCTTAGATCCAAGACCTAAGGCTTTCCGCATGGACTAGACTCAAGACCTAAAGCCATACACCGTGGTCTACGCTTTTAAGCACTTAGACCCAAGGCCTGAGGCCATAAAGACCTGAAAAATTACAAGGGAGTCGCGATTCACGACCTTTGAACACACACTGTGGTGTATACCCAAAACCTAAGGCCTTACACCGTGGTCTAGGCTTTTAAGCTCTTAGACTCAAGCTCTAAGGCGGCCCGCATGGGCTAGACTCAAGACCTAAGGCCATACACCGCAGTCTAGGCTTTTAAGTACTTAGACCCAAGACCTAAAGCCATAAACCGTGGTCTAGGCTTTCAAGCTCTTAGACCCAAGACCTAAGACTCTACACCGTAGGCTAGGCTTTAAAGCTCTTAGACCCAATTCCCTAAAGCCCTACACCATTGTCTAGACTGAAGATCTAAGGTCCTACACCATGACTTAGAGCCTAAGTCCAAAGGCTTACACCATGGTCTAGTACTCGGCATAAACCGTTTGCAGCTGTGGTTGTTTCATCTATAGCTTGAGGAAAGTCGGCCTCTAAGTTCTTAGACCCTAAGACCAAAGGCCTTACACCATGGTCTAGTACTCGGATAAACCGTTTGCAGTTGTGACTGTTTCATCTATAGCGACAGGTAAGTTGGCCTCTAAGTTCTTAGACCCTAAGACCAAAAGCCTTATACCATGGCCTAGTACTCGGCATAAACCTAGAAGGAAGTCGGCCGTTAAGTTCTTAAACATAAGACCTAAGGCCCCACACCACGGTCTAGACTCTAGACCTAAGGCAATATCCCAAGGTCTAGTACTCGTTTTAAACCGTGTGCAATTGTAGTTGTTTCGTATATTTTTAGAGAAAGCTTGGTCTTTTATGTTCTTCGACCTGCATATTGCAAATCGATGTGTAGACGATGCCCTTTAATAATTTACGTCTGCGAACGTTTTTCAAAATTGATGTGTAGACGATGCCCTTTAATATTTAATGTCTGCGAACGTTTTTTAAAAACGATGTGTAGACGATACCCTTTAATATTTAACGTCTGCGAACGTATTTCAAAATCGATGTGTAGACGATACCTTTTAATAAATAACGTCTGCGAACGTTTTTCAAAATCGATGTTTAGACGATGCCCTTTAATATTTAACGTCTGCGAACGTTTTTTCAAAATTGATGTGTAGACGATGCCCTTTAATATTTAAAGTCTGCGAACGTTTTTCAAAATCGATGTGTAGACGATACCTTTTAATAAATAACGTCTGCGAACGTTTTTCAAAATCGATGCCCAGACGCTGTTTAAAATAATCGACGTTTACGATCGTTATTCAAAATCGATGTGTAAACGATGTTTTTTAATAATTTACGTCTGCGATCGTTATTTCCGCGTCGAGTTTGCAAAACGCCCGAAAGCGCAAATCATTAAAACTCCCAACAGCAAACACAGGCGTTCATGTGCGCTGTGCTTTCAAATAATACATTTGATTGGCTTTATGCACGCCATTTTACACGGTCCCACGCGGTGTAGGATGAGTACTAGCCCATGGGGTAGGGTCTTAGGGCTTAAGTCTTATGTTAAAGTCTTAGATCTTAGGTCAAATGTTTAAGGTCATATAAATAAAGGTCCATGGTATTATGCCTTAAGTGCTTGGGATTGGGGTTGGCCTAAATTATGTGGCCTTAGGTCCTAATTTAAATTCCTTTTGCCTTAGATCTAAGCAATAAGTCTAAGCCCTTATGTCCTAGGGTATCGGTCTAGGGTACTAGGTTTTAGGAATAAGACTACGGGTTTTCGTTCGAAGTTATGGTGTAAAAGCTTAAACATTCTCTTTTTCGAGACGAAACAGTAATAACTACACACAGTTTAAGACGAGTACCAGACCATGGTGTAGGGTGTTAAGCTTTGGGTCTAGGAACGGGGTCGTTAAATCTCCAGCATTGGCGCTTTAATATACGTTAATATACAGCATTGGCGCTTTAAAAGGCCAATCTTCGCCCAGCTATAGATGAAGCACCCACAACTGCATACGGTTTAAGACAAGTACTAGACCACGGTGTTAAAGCTTAGGTCTCAGGTCTAAGAACATAAAAGACCAAGCTTTCTCTAAAAATATACGAAACAACTACAATTGCACACGGTTTAAAACGAGTACTAGACCTTGGGATATTGCCTTAGGTCTAGAGTCTAGACCGTGGTGTGGGGCCTTAGGTCTTATGTTTAAGAACTTAAAGGCCGACTTCCTTCTAGGTTTATGCCGAGTACTAGGCCATGGTATAAGGCTTTTGGTCTTAGGGTCTAAGAACTTAGAGGCCAACTTACCTGTCGCTATAGATGAAACAGTCACAACTGCAAACGGTTTATCCGAGTACTAGACCATGGTGTAAGGCCTTTGGTCTTAGGGTCTAAGAACTTAGAGGCCGACTTTCCTCAAGCTATAGATGAAACAACCACAGCTGCAAACGGTTTATGCCGAGTACTAGACCATGGTGTAAGCCTTTGGACTTAGGCTCTAAGTCATGGTGTAGGACCTTAGATCTTCAGTCTAGACAATGGTGTAGGGCTTTAGGGAATTGGGTCTAAGAGCTTTAAAGCCTAGCCTACGGTGTAGAGTCTTAGGTCTTGGGTCTAAGAGCTTGAAAGCCTAGACCACGGTTTATGGCTTTAGGTCTTGGGTCTAAGTACTTAAAAGCCTAGACTGCGGTGTATGGCCTTAGGTCTTGAGTCTAGCCCATGCGGGCCGCCTTAGAGCTTGAGTCTAAGAGCTTAAAAGCCTAGACCACGGTGTAAGGCCTTAGGTTTTGGGTATACACCACAGTGTGTGTTCAAAGGTCGTGAATCGCGACTCCCTTGTAATTTTTCAGGTCTTTATGGCCTCAGGCCTTGGGTCTAAGTGCTTAAAAGCGTAGACCACGGTGTATGGCTTTAGGTCTTGAGTCTAGTCCATGCGGAAAGCCTTAGGTCTTGGATCTAAGAGCTTAAAAGCCTAGCCCACGGTGTATGGCCTTACGTCTTGAGTCTGAAAACCTAAAAGTCTAGACCACAGTGTAAGGTCTTAGGTCTTGGGTCTAGACCACAGTGTCTGTTCAAGGAGGGTCGTGAATCGCGACCCCCCTTGTAAGTGTTCAGGTCTTAACTCTATGGCCTCAGGTCTTGGGTCTAAGAACTTAAAAGCCTAGTCCAAGGTGTATAGCCTTAGGTGTTGGGTCTAGTCCATGTGATAGGGCCTTAGGTCTTGGGTCTAAGAACTTAGAGACCTAGATCACAGGCCTTACGTTTAGGGTCTAGACCATGATGTACTGTCTTAGGTCTTGGATATAAGAACCTAAAGGCGTAGACCACGGGCCTTAGATTTAGAGGCTGAGAACCTAAATGCCTAGACTACAGGCCTTAGATCTTGGGGCTAGACCATGGTGTTGGGTCTTAGGTCTTGGGTATAAGAACATAAAAGCTTAGACCACGGTGTATGGCTTTAGGTCTTAGGTTTAGACCACAGTGTCTGTTCAGGGGGGTCGTGAATCGCGACCCTCTTTGTAAGTTTTCAGGTCTTAACTCTACGGCCTCAGGTCTTGGGTCTAAGAACTTAAAAGCCCAGACCATGGTGTATATCCTTAGGTGTTGGGTCTATCCCATGCGGTAGGGCCTTAGGCCTGGCCGCCTTTAAAACGAGTATTAGAACACGGTGCATGGTCTTGGGTCAAAGAACCTAAAGGCCTAGTCCACGAGCCGTATTTTAGGTCTAAGGACCTAAAAGCCTAGACCACGGATCTTAGGGCTTGGGTCTAAGAACCTAAAGGCCTAGTCCACAGGCCTTAGGTCTAGGGTCTAGACAATGGTGTAAGGCTTTATGCCTAGGGCCTAAGACCTAGATCACAGGCCTTATGTTTAGGGTCTAGACCATGATATAGGGCCTTGGGTCTAAGAACCTAAAGGCCTAGACCACGGGCCTTAGGTCTTGGGGCTAAGAACCTAAAGGCCTAGACCTCAGGCCTTAGATCTTGGGGCTAAGAACCTATAGCCTAGACCGCAGGCCTTAGATCTTGGGTCTAGACCATGGTGTAGAGCCTTAGGTCTTGGGTCTAATAGCTTAAAAGCCTAGACCATGGTGTAAGGCCATAAGTCTTGGGTCAAGTCCATGCGGTAGGGCCTTAGGTCTTGGGTAAGATGGATGGAGGTTGGTCTTCAAATACTCCAATCTGAATGTGATAACCATTTCTGATCATGTTTTTACAATCAAATAAATAAAACCTCGTTGTCTAATGTTTGCTCAATTGATTAGGGGCTGAGAATCGCGGCCCCTTTGTAGGTTCTTAGGTCTTAAGTCTAAGGAATTGGGTCTTAGGAATTAGATCTTGGGTTTAAGGAATTATTCTAGTCTAAGGTGTTTGGACTTTGGACTCAGGTGCAATGTAAGGCCTTAGGTTTGGATCTTAGGTCTAATTCATTAGTTCTAAGCTAATGGCTCATAGGTCACTTCAGCCGCTAGGTCTTAGGTCTTAAGTCTAAGGCCTCCTGGTCCTATTCACAGGTCAAAGCCTTAGCTGCTAGGTTTTAGGGCTTTGGACTCAGGTGCAAGGTCTTAGGCTTACATCTTAGTCCCAACACATTAGGTCTAGGCTGTTGTCTAATAGGCCTTATTCACAGGTCAAATCCATAGCTGATAGGTTGTAGGGCTTTGGACTCGGGTGTAAGGCCTTAGGTTTAGATCATAGGTCCAACACATTAGGTCTAGGCTGTTGGCTTATAGGCCCATTTCACACGTCGAATCGTTAGCTGCTAGGTTTTAGGGCTTTGAACTCAGTTGCAAGGCCTTAGGTTTACATCTTAGTCCCAACACATTAGGTTTAGGCTGTTGGCTAATAGGCCCCATTCACAGGTCAAATCCTTGGATGCTAGGTTTTAGGGCTTTGGACTCAGTTGCAAGGCCTTATGTTTACATGTTAGTCCCAACACATTAGGTTTAGGCTGTTGGCTTATAGGCTCCATTAGATGCTAGGTTTTAGGACCTTAGTCTAAAGCCTTGGGTCTATGAAATTAGATCGTTGGTCTAAGGATTTAATTTGGTCCAATGCATTTGGTCTTAGGAACCATGTGTAAGGCCTTAGGTTTAGATCTTAGGTCCAACACATTAGGCCTAAGCTGGTGGTTAATAGACCCCATTCAAAGGTCAAAGCCTTAGCTGCTAGGTTTTAGGGATTTGGACTCAGGTGCAAGGCCTTAGGTTTACATCTTTGTCCCAATACATTAGGTTTAGGCTGTTGGCTAATAGGCACTATTCACAGGTCAAATCCTTAGCTGCTAGGTCTTAGGACCTAAGTCTAAGGCCTTAGGTTTATGGAATTAGATCGTTGGTCTAGGGATTTAATTTGGTCCAAAGCATTTGGTCTTAGGAACCATGAGTAAGGCCTTAGGTTTAGATCTTAGGTCCAACACATTAGGCCTAAGCTGATGGATAATAGGCCCTATTCACAGGTCAAAGCCTTAGCTGCTAAGTTTTGGGGTTTTTGACTCAGGTGTATGGCCTTAGGTTAAGATCTTGGTTGCAACACATTACGTCTAAGCTGGTATCTAATAGGCGATATTCACAGGTCAAAGCCTTAGCTGCTAGGTTTTAAAGCGTTCTACATAGGCGTAATACCTTAGGTTTAGATCTTAGGTCCAACACATTAGGTCTAAGCTGGTGGTCAATAGGCCCTATTCGCAGGTCAAAGCCTTAGCTGCTATGTTTTAGGGCGTTCTACTTAGGTGTAATGCCTTAGGTTTAGATCTTAGGTCCAACACATTAGGTCTAAGCCAAAGATTAATAGGCCCTATTCACCGGTCAAAGCCTTAGCTGCTTTGTTTTAGGGCGTTCTATTTAGATGTAATGCCTTAGGTTTAGATGTTACGTCCAACACCTTAGGTCTAAGCTAATGGCTAATAGGGCCTATTCACAGGTCAAAGCCTTAGCTGCTAAGTTTTAGGGCTTTGGACTCGGGTGCAAAGGCTTAGGTATAGAACTTAGGTCCAACACATTACGTCTAAGCTGTTGGATAATAGGCCCTATTCACAGGTCAAAGCCTTAGCTGCTAGGTTTTAGGGCTTTGGACTTACATGTAAGGCCCTAGTCTTAGATCTTAGGTGCAACACATTAGGTGTAAGCTGGTGGCTAAAGGCCCTATTCACAGGCCATAGCCTTGGCTGCTAGGTTTTGGGGCTTTGCACTTATATGTAAGGCCTTAGGTTTAGATCTTAGGTGCAACACATTAGGTGTAAGCTGGTGGCTAATAGGCCCTATTCGCAGGCCATAGCCTTGGCTGCTAGGTTTTTGGGCTTTGCACTTACGTGTAAGGCCTTAGGTTTAGATCTTAGGTGCAACACATTAGGTTTAAGCTGGTGGCTAATAGGCCCTATTCACAGGCTATAGCCTTGGCTGCCAGGTTTTGGGGCTTTGCATTTACGTGTAAGGCCTTAGGTTTAGATCTTAGATGCAGCACATTAGGTCTAAGCTGTTGGCTAATAGGCCCAATCACAGGTCATAGCCTTAGCTGCTGGGTTTTACGGTTTTGGACTCGGGTCTAAGGAGTTAGTCTAAGATCTTAGGTCCAACTCATAAGGTCTAAGCTAATGGCTAATAGGTCCCATTCACAGGTCAAAGCCTTAGCTGATAGGTTTTAGGGCTTTGGATTTAGGTATAAGGCCTTAGGTTAAATTTTATGTCCAACACATTAGGCCTAAGCTGGTGTATAATAGGCCCTATTCACAAGGCAAAGCCTTGGCTGCTAGGTTTTAGGGCTTTGGACTCAGGTGTAAGGCCTTAGGTTTAGATCTTAGGCTCAACACATTAGTTCTAAGGTAAAGGCTTATATGTCCTATTCACAGGCCAAAGCCTTAAATGCTAGGTTTTAGGACCTAAGTCTAAGGCCTTGGGTCTATGGAATTAGATCGTTGGTCTAAGGATTTAATCTGGTCTAAGGCATTTGGTCTTAAGTACCAGGTGTAAGCCCTTAGGTTTACATCTTAGGTCCAACACATAGGTCTAGGCTGTTCGCTAAATGATCCTATTCACAGGTCCAAACCTTAGCTGCTAGGTTTTAGGGCTTTGGACCCAGGTGTAAGGCCTTAGGTTTATATCTTAGTCCCAACACATTAGGTCCAGGCTGTTGGCTAATAGGCCCTATTCACAGGTCAAAGCCTGGTGGTAGGTTATAGGGCTTTCTACTCAAGTGTAATGCCTTAGGTTTAGACCTTAGGTCTATCATATTAGGTCTAAGCTGGTGGCTAATAGGCTCTATTCACAGGTCAAAGCCTTAGCTGCTAGGTTATAGGGCTTTCTACTCAGGTGTAATGCCTTAGGTTTAGACCATAAGTCCAACACATTAGGTCTAAGCTGGTGGCTAATAGGCTCTATTCACTGGTCAAAGCCTTAGCTGCTAGGTTATAGGGCTTTCTACTCAGGTGTAATGCCTTAGGCTTAGACCATAGGTCCAACACATTAGGTGTAAGCTGGTGGCTAATAGGCTCTATTCACAGGTCAAAGCCTTAGCTGCTAGGTGTTAGGGCTTTGCAGGACCATTTAAATACAATAGTCCCCGGACCATTAAAATACAACAATCCCCACAACGGACTATTTACTTAGGTGCACCACATTAGGTCTAAGCTCTTAGCTAATAGGCCCTATTCACAGGTCAAAGCCTTAGCTGCTTCTTTTTAGGGCTCTCTACTCAGGTGTAATGCCTTAGGTTTAGACCTTAGGTCCAACACATTAGGTCTAAGCTGGTGGCTAATAGGCTCTATTCACAGGTCAAAGCCTTAGCTGCTAGGTGTAAGGGCTTTGCAGGACCATTTAAATACAATAGCTCCCGGACCATTAAAATACAACAATCCCCACGACGAACTATTTAAATTCAACAGTCTTTGCACAGGACTAGTCCTCATGCGGGACCACCTAAATACAATAGCACGCGGGACTAGTCCCCACACAGGACCATCTAAATACGACAGCAGGCGGGACTAGTCCTTGTGTAGGACCATTTAAATACAATAGCACGTGAGACTAGGCCTTGCGCGGGACTATCTAAATACAATAGTCCTTACACGGGACTAGTCCTTACGTAGGACTGTTAGGAAATTCGTACCATCTCATGGCGCAGTCACCCTCCTCTATCAGGTTTTTATGCCTCGGAATTTCTGAAAGTGCTGTAAAATTGCCAAAAAGTAGGCAAAAATCACTGAAAACCGGTTAAAAATGGGTCTGCGGTTCTAGGACTGTTAGGAAATTTGTACCCCCTTATGGCGCAGTCACCCTCCTCTATCAATTTTTATGCCTCGGAATCCCTGAAAGGTGCTGTAAAATTGCCAAAAAGTAGGCAAAAATCACTGAAAACCGGGTAAAATAGGTCTATAGGACTGTTAGGAAATTCATATCCCTCATACCCCTCATGGCCCAGAAGTGACGTCTCTATACTACTTTTGAATGCTTACAACTTAAAAAAATCATCTAATGAGTTATTTATTTATTTCAACGGGTTTTGTAATATCACTTTACTCCTTTGAGAAAAAAAGTCTTATTTCAACCTGAGATAGGTTGTAAAACCATTATTTACCATTATTTCATAAAAAAAAATAAAAAAAAAACAGATGACGCTGGGTAGTTCCTAGAAGTATGGCGTCATTTAACGTACTACTGCTGGAAAGCTGGATGTGTTTGTAACTGTTCGACTCAGAGTCCTGGTGATTCCTTACACTAATGTGAGTTTTAGGGCACGAGAATCGGTAAAGCGAATGAACTCACATCACGCCTGCCACCTAAGATACTCCCTAACCAAAAGGAGGTTCTTAAGATATTTCAATATTCGGCATAATTGTTTACAGTACTCATAGAATTGTGTTTCAATTTTTTTTAACTTCATAACGAATATGAATTTCAATGTGGCACTAAACAAATACAAAACTTTTTGAAATTATTTACTTTTTTTAAAGGAGTTAACTTAAATTTATAGCTACAAAGTTATTAGCATTGCGAACAAAGAAAAGAAGCAACAAGTAGGCAGGTTGATTACAATACTTTGTGAACCCTGAAACTTTTGACTTTGTTTTCTAATTACGTTGACAAGGGTAGTACATGTGGTTATGTTACCTTTAATAGACCGTCGCTTACGTATTTTAGGTTTTAGTCATCATCAAACCATGAAATTAACTTTCTCCCCTACCATTGGGGCCTAGTAGTTGTTTATGCAAAAATTGTATTATGAAGGCATTTAAGCCACGAGTGAGATGTTTCTGTTCTAAAGGCCGAGAGCAATTAATTGATTCGTACATTAGTTTATATGTGACTAACTTGAATTTGGTAATGCATTATTAAAATAAGGTAATGAAGATGCCGAATATTTATAGATTAGGTGGTCACCTCCTACTTTCTCAATCAGAATATATCTCTCACTTCTGAGATTGGGTACATTATTCAACTAAAATACGATCAATTGATATGTGAATTGTCACTTTTATCTTTTGATTTGGGCATCTCACTAGCCTAACGGTTAGCGTCTTGGACTTCACGAGTTCGATTCCCGGGATGTCTACCATCCTTTGGTTTGGACCGCTTCCCCTTAAAAGCGTATAAGTTACATTGTACAACACTCCTAACAAAAATGCTTCTGGCCTAGACAATAGCAAAAAGAAAATAATAATAAAATAAAATACTTAATTTTATCCAAATTTTGAAATCTCATTTGTGTAGGATTTGTATAATATCCTCACTCCTTTGTAACAGAAAACTCATTGTGTAACGTGTTTGTATTTAGTTTGATAATGTCCCTCTTTATGGTGTATTATAATATATTATTTATATTATTATTACTTATTACCACGATAGTAGATAAAGATTGCAACTTTACAAAACACGCACACAGAACAACACATGGTCACAGAGACATGTCTTTAACACTTAAAATTGACATTTCTAAACAAACAACAATCATGAAAAGGTTCAATTTGTTATGGGTTAGTAAATAAAATATTTACAGTTTATTAGCTAATATTAATGAAATATTAAAATTTTAGGAGTTTTTCTACATAAAAAAAACAACAACAACATATTACTGCTTTAAAATTACTAACACATTCATTAACTGTACATACATAGTTTCAAATGTAATATTAACTTTAAGAAATATATAAAGCAGTTAGAAGTTTATAATTACTTTTTATAGCCTAATACAAATACAGTTTTATACATACTTAATTAAAACCCGGTGTATTAGCCTAAAATTACAACGCCTGGTTAATATGTAGAAAATGAATATAAAGTATTGTTTGTAATCAAGACATGTAATTAAATCAAAATAAATAGATAGATGCATGATTAATTAAAACGTTATATTATTAAGAAAATTTTTTGAAAATTTTAAATCGTTTTATATAAAGACATTTTAGTTAGTATTTTATCGAATTGCTCATTATTATTTAATGGACTTTTCCTTCTTGTCCTCCCAATTCACTTCTTTGGTGCATAGTGGACAATTCTTATCACATTACAAAATAAAAATAAAAATGTCACAAAATCAAATATAAAAACACTTATTTAGAATAGTTCAAACTTAAAAAAAAATCAAGAAAAAAAATTCAAATAAAATGTCACGCTAAATCAGATACAAAATCATGACAGGGCTGCAATACACTTCGATGTCGATTTCTAATTCCAAAGAATCTAATTTATTTTATGTCAAAACTTGATCGACTCGGAGCTCGGACGATAATTAATTATGGCACGTTCTCCGGTTGATCAAAACTCGAGGGCTACAATTTGTGGATTATCGATTGAATGAATATCTTACAATTTCAATAATTATCAACATACTTAATTTACACGCTTATATACGAGGTTTAATCAAAATATAAAGAAGTAACCCTGAAAAATTCGTCGAAAATAATATAAAAATATAAACTTTTTCCACCTCTATTTTGAAATGAAAATATTGCTGATGTAATATTAACTTAAACAGCTGAATTTTATAAACACAAGTTTTACAAAGCATGATAAATATAAATTTTTATTAAAATTTATATTGCAAAAAGACTTTGTTTACTTTTGAAATCTCCATAAGTACGTTTATCATATCACTCCAGTAGGAGGAAGTTCTAACCATAACATCAAAGGCCGCTCCCGGGGTAAGGTGCTTCAGACCGCGGTTAACCACATTATGTGGGTTTACGCACGCCAGTCTCCACCCCCACACATTTCTCTAAGTAGCTCTATTATAATTAAAATTCACTATACCCCCTTTAAAATAAATGTCCTGTCAAAAAACGAAATTTTACTTCCCACTACAAGGAAAATTTCCTGATTAATTTCCTGAATTCCCCGGTTTTCTTCATAAGCAGGTGTTATTTTAATTTCGTCCTTTAAATGCAAAGTAGGAAATAGCGCTTAGGAACGTGTTACTTCACCTAATTGCCGTTGCAAGCGCTTCTTGTTACATTTCAAACGTCAGAATAAGAATATTTGTTTTTCAAAAAGCAAACTATTGTAATAAAGTGAAATTAGATATTAAACAGCTAAGAAATTCTCAGTGATTGTGATTGGTTGGATTCTTGGCAGTGGGAGGAATGGGGAAAAGAGGGAATTGATATTTGCGTTTTGACTTCACATTTATTTTGAACGTTGTATAGCTGTTACCCGGCATGCTTTGAAATGAGGAATATTTTACCCTTCAGGTGAGTTCTTTCGCTACGCTACCTGGCCGTCAGGTTCAGCTCGGTCACTGCGCTCACTCGCCGTCAGGTTTAGTTCGTTCGCTGCTCTGATTTGCCGCCAGTCTATAATTTCCTCTTGTTTTTTTATCTTTTTTTCTAAAAAATCTTTTTATACTTAAAAGAAAACTTCTCTCAGTACATTAAATGAGAACAGCTGTTTATAGAATTGATTATAAAACTTTTTTTGCCACATGTTGTGTTAATCAGCAACTCAGTAAAAAAAAACTCCAAAAAAATCATGAGATTGGGACTTTTTGGCACGAAGAATGAGGGCTATTCAAAAGCTTATTACTGACAAACCTTTTCAATGAAATTTCCCTTATATATGTAGACTGAAAGAATCAATATGGCTTCTTTACTTAAATTCTATCGGTTGCTTCTTTTGGTCTCATATTGTGCCTGGTGATGACCGGTGTGACTGGTCGAAATTGATTGCTATTATAAGATCTTTCTTATATATTTACTGTCTTGTAAGTAATTGCAGTGTAAGTGTAAATATATCGAGTAGTATTGGAAGATGTCTTATTATTTCAACCCGAAAACAGAAAATGTCAAAATTTTCTACTATACCACTTTCAACCTGGAATGACGGGAGCAAAAGACCAGTGTTGGTTTATGGATGAGAAATTATTATAAAACAATTGCTGGAGTGGCGGAGTCTCTCAGTGGTTACGTCGAGTGATCAAACCACATAAAAACTAGTTCCCTCTATATCAACTATGATGTTGTACCGCTGAGTGTATTCTAAATTCTAAAATCTAAAACTTTTTCAGGGACTGTTTATAATACATTTTGTAAATCTTCCTCTGTGTTTATTTGTAGTTAAAATTCGGTAAAGAAACTGACGATTTATCGAATCATGCTTTCGTTTTCCTAAAGACGTATTTAGTGGCGTTATAGCTTTTTGGATGTGTTTGTTAAATTATGATTACTTTAAGTGTAATGATTATAGCAAAATTAATAATAATAATACGTTTGTAAGTAAATCTAAAGTAACGAATATTTTAAAGGAAACTAATGAAATAAAAATAAAATAAAGCCCAAAGAACTCTCTTTAATTGCTTAACTTTAATAAATTTAATCGTACTCATTCTTAATTAGCACCAATCAAAAAAAATATAAAGGTCATCTTGAGTGGTCTGCGTGTTTTATTCAAATGAATTATAATTATTCAATATGATTTTATGAAAGAGTAAAATCAAACTCTTTTCAGTGAAAAACCCGAGAATTTCAAATGGGATCCTAGGTGCCTAGTAAAACTTAGAATAAGTTTTACGTTATGATTGTAGTTTTAATATATTTATCAAATACGTCTAACTGAGACCTTTAAAGCCTAATACCAAAACTTATTGTTTGTCCTCGATACCTTTCATTGAAGTTAAACAAATACTCTAAATTAATAAGTATAACCTTATTGGTAGAATGAAGTCACCAACAAAGATTCCACAATATGTTTTTAACGATACTAATTGTTTAGTAACAGTGTTAGTATGATTTAACAGATTAAAGTAAAACTTTTATAAGGCCTAAGACTGCATTGTAAAATTTACAAATAGGGTGACAGAATTTACTGAAAACATGAATATCGCAAAAGCGGTTAATATTGATGATTGAACCCATATTGAAACATCTCAGATAAAGAAAAATGATGGATCCACGTCTCTTGGAGGGATGGTTGGGAGAAATCCATTTCTTTCCAGAAACGTAGGAAATTGATACCACTCGATATAATGGGCCCGCACACACTCAACGCAAACACACACACGACACACGACCGTAGACACATGGTCTGTTAAAATATCGAGAATATTATCAAAATGTTATGATGGAACGCCACTCCAACTTATTCTTGAATTTTATTTATATAATTAAGTCCTACTATAAAATTGAGTTTGCGTCTTTCCTCCTTGCAGTCTTGTCACAAAGTGAATACTGTAGGAAAAATGTTTATGAAACTTTACCAGCATTTTATTTTTACACTTCGAAAAACATAGGCTTGTTCCCGTGGACCAAACACGCTCCTAATCGTCCTTTATCTCACAAAATTATTCAAATTAAATAAAATTTTAATCTAAATATTTGTCTAATGCCATCTTGACCAAGCCTTTATCGTTGGTTTTAATTCACTTTGGTTATAGTATCATCTTAAACAGTCAATTGAATTTATGCCAACTAGACCTAACTATACTTTTCCACAGTTATCAACTATTTCATAACCAATGAATTTTGTTTGTATAATTAAGTCCTATAAAATTGAGTTTATGTCTTTCCTCCTTGCAGTCGGTTACCAAGTGAATACTTTAGGAACGATTTTTATGAATTTTTACAAACATTTTGTTTTGACACTTCGAAAAACAGGCTTGTTTCCGTGGACCCAGCACAGTTCTAATCGTCCTTTATGTTACAAAATTATACAAAAGGCTTTTGATAAAATGTCTTGGACTGAGCTCTGGAGGATACTAGAAGAGAAGAGAACAGTCAACAACTTACTGACCGCTAATGTTAAGTTCTTACAAAACACGTCGAAATCATTTAAAGATTGCAGGATCTGTCTCAGCAGAGTTTCAGACTTTGCCTGGAGTGAAACAAGGGGATACTTTCACCATACCTCTTCAAGTAATGTGATTAATTTCGAAACAAATAATTAATATAAACTTTTTATGTTAGAAATGATCATTTCTTAAATTTTTTATAATTTATTTTATCGCAATCAAAACACTAACCAAACAAGGAAAACTAGTCAACGGATGAATTTGCCAAAAAATCAGTTGTGTCAACGTTTATACGCAAATCAAACTCGTAAATTGGACAAGTTCAAAAGAAATATATATTATAAGTGAATTTTAAGGATTAAAACAAACAGCTATTTACTATTTATTTTTGCAAGTAAAAAAAAAAAAAAAATAAATATTCTACGTGAATTTTAAGAATTAAAATAAACAGCTATTTACTATATATTTTTAATTGTTATAAACCCGTTACAAAAATGAATTTTAGAGTAGATTTACGGCTGATTAAATCCATGTGATCACTAACAAGAAAAACGTGTACAATGAACATTGGAAACACTCATTGTTCCACTGTAGCTCCCTCATTGGGGGTTTATTTTCAATTTATGGTGCTATTGTATTCATTCAGTTCGACTATTACGATTCATTTTTTCTTATGTCATACTAAATCTATTTTATAAGGCTTGAATTTTGCTAAGCTCAAATATACACTATTACATGGCTTCATACGATATAAGTTTGTTAAGCTTTGATCGGTGAATTCTCATAATACCCAGTAAGGCATAATAGTATTAGATGTAAAACAAGAAACATCTCATTTTCCGAAAAGTCATTAATACCTTTAGGATCCTATATGTCGTCAATAAGAGGAATTGAAACTATATTTCAGCTGAATACGGGTATTACACGCAGCTCCGAAGGTATTTAGGAATTAAACACCAGGCTCAACTATAAACAAGACATCTTATGTATCTAATAATATATAGCAAAGCTTAATAACATTTTTTTTTTTTTTTTTTTTTTTTTTTAAAGAGATTTAATAAGACTGAAATTTAAAATAATACTTTATCAATATTAACTATAGAGCAACGTTAAGTAATAGTAATTCATATTATTAATATGTTGACTGAATTTTCAATGGTTTAGTTAAAGATACCTGGTTTTTATTCCACTTGAATTACGGAATAAGAGTAAGGTAGTTAGGTTGCATTATGGTAATGCTATATATTGTTTCCTTTTATCCACAGAGGGATACAGTATAAATTTCCCTCTGAAGTGAAAACGTTTATATCAGTTAAACATTTCACTTCAAAAACTGGATCAGTCCTAATGGGATAAAGCACTTCCGAATAAAATTAATAACAGTTCAATTCCTCCCAGCTTGCCCTCGGGCGAGATTGTGAAATAAATTCTCCCTCTAATAGCCCCACTTTTCATTTTAATGCTGATTCACAGTTAGGCTACATCGTGGATTGAATGGAAAGGCAAAACAATTATTCCTCCATTTATTTATTATTTCAAGAGCGTCCTTTCAATTTCCTTATTTTGAATTAAAATGTTTATTTCTATTATATTGAATCGAAGTACGTTGAAGTTATGTAACGTTTCTTTAAACTCGATGTAAATTAATGGGTATTTTCATTTTATAAGAAAATACCAAGTAATTATTATTAAATCATATTCTCATTCTTCATTTACAGTATTGAATTTTTCATTACAATACATATCATTTGACCAATCACATATTATTATGGATACTATTTTCATCGCAATATTAAAACCAAATATTTGTTATTTATTTATTTTTAAGTCATCATTAACACCAACCACTTCATTAAAGCTTACCAAAGTTGTTTCATTGGCTCTGTTTCATTAAAGAATGCTCTTCAAAGAACTGTTCAATTATCGGCTTAGCTTATGTCTAGATAAACGCAAAACCGTAAAAAACAAAGGTCCTAAAATAAAGAAGAATAAATTTAACTATTTTATATAGAATAACGTTCAAAAAGTACCATATTATTTCATGTTTAGTATTGAGTGTATTTTAGAAGAAAGTTTATAACTATTTTTTTATTTTTTTATTTTATTTTTTTATAGAAAATTGTAAAACTTTGACATAATTTTAATTTAATACAAATATATTAACATAAGTTTTTTAAACTTTTTTCACGGATTACTGACCAATGTATTCTTATCGAAAAATACAATATTTAACATAACGATATATTTAATATAAAACATTTGAACATTAAACATTTTTCAACAGTCCAATACTTTAGATATTCTAAGTTAACTTCATAAGAATTCTTAAAACTATTGCTTTTTGTTTTTATGATACACAAAAAAAGTATTTTTTTTAATGAGTAAAAAATATTTTAATACTCATTTTAAAACTCTAATGCACAAAGGCTATAATTTTAATATAATACATTTATAAAAATCTCTATACATTGTGAATTTTAGTGGAAAAATATAAAGTAAAATATATCAAAATAACTTATATTTATTGAACGTATTGTACTATACTATAATATATTTGATGATAACTGAAACTCCCCTTCTTAATGTTTTGCTATTAAAAAATTTCAAAATATAATGAATTATCAAATGTCGTTCTTCTCCATTATTAACATTATAACTTTGGAAGAATGTGGAGCGTAGCCTTTGGAACGGAAGGATATTTAGTTGAGTCGAATTAGGAGTCGACATGGATGTTGAGAGGGGGAATCTTAAAACCTCTTTTAATCACTTCAGAATAGGGTCCGAAATAACATATTTTCGTCCACCCGTGTGAAAGTGGGAGCTTCAAGAGTTAGGGGTTGAAGAAGGGGTGAAACGGGAAAAAATCCGTGTTTTTTGGCGTTTTAAGTGAAATAATTCGGTAACCTTGCGATTTAGCAACTAGATTTACTGGACATTAATGGTTCCAAATTAAATTTTCTACAAAATAATGATACTTTTATAAGGATAAATCTTATAACTACCGTACAGTAAACTAAAACAAAATTTTAATGAGTGCAAATTCTTGACATTTTTCAGATGCTACATAGGGATAGTTACAGTAAAGATAATTTTATGATTTTTTGTATAAAAGTGTTCAAAGTCAAGATAATTATTTATAACAAGTTTTAGTTTAATTTGTAAAAACCGTTTAATGATAGCAATTTTTTGAAAAAGGTGCCTCGCAAAATGTAGTCAATTTTTAAAAACTTTCCTACTCTCAAATCACCAGCTTCCTATCGGTGACAATTTTTTTCTAAATAGAAAATGAACTAAATTAATAGGTCTAATAATTTTATTTCCGTTAAAAAATTTTTTTGGGTTATTTTTAGTTTTCTCCTAAAATATGAAAATTGACTACATTTTTACAACGTAATTTTAAATTTATTTTAAAACATTTCAAAATCATGTAATGTGTATCTTAAATTTCTTTTAAATTAAGTTTTCAAATCGCTAAAGTTTATTAAAATCGGTTCAGGGAATTTGGAATAATAACAGACTAAGTTAATCGTGTATAACATTAAAATATACAAAATACCAACCAAAAAATATTAAATTAACATCAATTTTAAAGTATTTTACAATAATGCGTATTGTTTAACATATGTTGTATGTCAAATTATTATTTTAAACAATTATTTACAATCGGAAGTTGTGCTTAAAGTGTAGGCCTCTTTCGTTTGGCGCGATGCAGTGTGTGTCACGTGTTGTAGCTTCTAACTGGCCGGCGCTGACGCCGCGACCGCGACGCTGTACTCACGGCTAACAGACTGTATTATGTTTATAACACAGCTATAATTAGCTGTCGTGGTAGAATTAAAAAAAAAGACATTATCCACAATATATATTAATTGACAATATATGGTTTATTTTTATTTATTTAAGAATTATTGGAAGAGTAAAGAAATGTATATATCCAGGTTATATATCCGCCTTTGGGTAGATTTAAGCGGTTATTCTAATTTTTGTGGATATAACAGTTTCAGCCAATGATTATAATTATAAAAAAAAAATATGGTTACTATAATTTACACTTATCCATATCAATCTGTATTTTTGGTTGGTATTATGTTATACGCAATTAACTTTAGTATGTTATTATTCCAAATTTCCTGAACCGATTTTAGTAAACTTTAGCGATTTGAAAACTTAATTTAAAAGAAATTTAAGATACACATTACATGATTTTGAAATGTTTTAAGATAAATTTAAAATTACGTTGTAAAAATGTAGTCAATTTTCATATTTTAGGAGAAAACTAAAAATAACCCAAAAAGTTTTTTTAACGGAAATAAAATTATTAGACCTATTAATTTAGTTCATTTTCTATTTAGAAAAAAATTGTCACCTATAGGAAGCTGGTGATTTGAGAGTAGGAAAGTTTTTAAAAATTGACTACATTTTGCGAGGCACCTTTTTCAAAAAAATGCTATCATTAAACGGTTTTAACAAATTAAACTAAAACTTGTTATAAATAATTATCTTGGCAGTAGTGGGGAATGGGGGCTTTTGGAACAGTTCAAGGTCACCTGAGGGATGACGTCATCGATGACGTCATCGAGGTCAATGACCTCATCGATGACGTCATCGATTGCATCATCGATGACGTCATCACCAATGACGTCACATCCATGACGTCACACCCATGACGTCACAGAAATGACGTGCTGATGACGTCATTGATGCCACAAAAGGTCAAGGTCACGCTGAAAACTAAAATTTTTCGGCACTTTTGCCGTTTCTCACACTACGCTCCGAGTTTCAGTCACAGTTACCATGACCTTGACGACTTGGAGCGAATTTGCGATGAGAAACAGCAAAAGTGCCGAGGAAACTTGAAGTTTGCAACGTGACTCTGCCTAAACCGTCATGTGACAACGCCCGGGTGACCTTGAACTGGGCCCAGAAGCCCCCATTCGACCATTACTGCAACCGCGATGTGCACCCTACGACAGACACCGAGCGACTGACTGTCCGGCCCCGCGCACTCTAGGTATATGGGAAGTGGTGGGGGAACTGCGATGACCTCGGGAAACTTGAAAATGTCAAACAAGGTAGCACCGTTTTGGTGCTACCTTAAATTTACATGTTAAAGTGTGATGACCTTGAGGTTGACTGTGAACCTGGGGCTTAGGATTGTGTTTAACAGCTTGACGTTTTCGCCAGAGTTCAAGTGTAGTGACCTTGAACTGGTTAAAATCAAAACTGCACAGCAGACTGCACAACACGGATGTGCATCCTACGACAGCCGCCGAGCGACTGACCTCCGGGCCCTGCGTACTCTAGATATATGGGGAAGTGGTGGGGGAAATTTCAAGGTCATTCAAACGGAGTTTTAAAAAAGTCAAAGAGTAGAAAGACTACTCTTGTGAGTCTATAGCGATTTCATTAATAGTGAGTGCTTCGGTATGCCAAGTTGATCTGTATTGACACGCTCCTAAATAATGTTTGCAAAAACCTGCAAAATGATTGTTGCACAATTTGCAGCCAGTTAGCTGTTTTAGTTTGAATTCAATGCAACGTTCAGGGCAACAAGTGTACTTATGCCCTCTCATTTGGTACACATGGAATGTCTTCAACTTCGGTTTCGGCTTCTTCCAAGACTTGCACTTACACATGCACTGACCAAAAGCTTCACATGTTCTACAAGCCAGGCCATCCACCACATCAATGTCATTTGGCCATGAAAAACATTTCTGTTCGCAACAGTAGTTGAGTTGACTCTCCATGTTGCTGCGGTGAAGGTGCGCGATGAAATGATGCTGTAGTCAGTGAGAGTGCACCTTAAATAAACTCAGTGGAGGGGGAAAGGTCAAGGTCATTCAAACGGAGTTTTAAAAAAGATGACTAGTCGTCCTCCTCGTCCGTCGTACTTGGAGAGCTGTCAGACGAAGAGCCCCGCGCAGGTGCTCTCCAGATGAAATGTATATCTATTTGAAAGCGAAGGCCTGGATCTTGTACCATCAACTCCTTTAATCTATTACATACCAATTCCACTTTGTACACATTGTTAATAATCAACACCCAAGGCTTCGGCTGAACATAACGTGTAGTTGAGTCAGCCTCGCAGACAGTTACACCTTCCGGTGATATTGGAGTGTATAAATGTGTAAAATCTCGTTGCTGAGGCTGGCTTGAAGTTGAAGGTTCTGTGCCGACCCTGGTTGCATCAAAATTCAAATCCATTCTACATTCAAGAGGTCCAGGGTTCCCGTTGAATACATTGAGTAATTTTTGATACAAGACTTCCACTTCTGTCGCATCCTGTAAATGAACAGTCCACCGCAAGGGAAATGCTTCGTCCGTAGTGGAGTCAACTTGAGAAAGAGTTCCTTCCGCCATGGCAGCTAAGCAAGGAATGAGGTGAGCTGCAGTCAGTTGTAACATTATCGAAAAGTAGAGGGGGAAATTTCAAGGTCATTTAAATTGGGTTTTAAAAAAAGGAAGGAGTGGAGGGGGAAGGTTCAAGGTCATCCAAATGGAGTTTTAAAAAAGGAAAACCTAGAAAGTAACATTGAAATCTTCCAACTGATGGTGGCGAGCGTTTTCTTCTGCAACCTTGCCGACACATGTAACTATGCCGTACAGTATGAACAGTACAACCATGATAAGGCCGAACAACAAAAGATAGCCGTTTACTATCATGATATTTTCTGAGTGGATCTGCTTTCTTCTTATCGCCCTCTCTTGCATCCTCTTCTCTAGCTCGTGTACGAAGTCACAGCATGCGTGAGGACATCTTTCATCTGTTGGTAGGTTAGCCATTGTTGATGTTGTAGGTTTGGCTGTTGAAGAAGGAATGAGGTATCTAATTATGTTGTCTCATGTATATCAACAGTGAAGTGGTGGGGGTAGCGAATCAGTGGAGGGGGAAGTTTCAAGGTCATTCAAATTGTGTTTTAAAAAACCCTATCTTGTTACTGAGCATATATGTCAGTAACAAGATAGGTGGCTTTGCTCTTTTTACTTCTTTAATATAATGAAGAAATAAACATATTCTACAATTGTAAGGACAAGGAAGACAACCGCTAGTCAGCTGAAGTAATCCAAGTTGTCTGGCTCGGTCTTCATCGACGCCGGTGAGGAAGCTGTCGTTGAAGAGGAATGTCCAGGCTCTTCCTTCGGCTGCCGAAGATTCCGTATATTGCAAGCGTAGACTTGCACGTTTATACGGTAGCCTCTTGCCACCATCAGCTGCAACTCCTTGTACAAGTCGTTCAGCTCCTGTTGCGTTTTGATCGTCACCTCCTCATAGCTGGCATAGCTTACGTTCAGAGACATACTGATGTTGTTCGGTTGGCTGCTGGAGTTGAAATGAAGACGAGGCACAGCACTTGGAGGTATATGAAAAAGTGGTGGGGGTGTTTTGCATTCAAGCAGGTTTGACTTGTAGCGTGGTGGTGGGGGTAACTGTGAAATGCAAAGGTCAAAGGTCAAGGTCATCCGCGAAGTTTAAAAAAAAATGCAACATATCAATATGTGACAAACTTCACATATTGATATGTTGCATTTTTTTAATGTTTTTTTTGGTCTTTTATGATTTATTTATTTATAAAACATTACAATAACATATGTACAACATTAAAACTTAAATCTAACACTGCTGCTTATCGGCGATGTGGATGGTCAACTCTGTAGAGTTGCTACCCGTGCAGCCGTGGGACACCAGGTATAGACAGCCGGGTTGAATAGAGCGAAGGTCCTCGTTTTGTAGAAGATGGACGAATCTCTTGGGCAGGTACACCTGGAACTTGGGCTCATCCCCCGGAGTAAACGGTGCCTCGCTGAGACTGCAGCAGATGGCTTCCCCAACTGTAGTCTCCATCTTCTTCATAGCATGGATTATGTAGTGCTTTTCATCTTTTAGTTCAGAGCACTTCTTCACAGGTAATATTGTTGACTTGGAGTGAGCATTGAACTGCTCGACCAAAGTTTGAAGGAACTGGTGAGATGCCATGGTCAGGTTACAGATCGTCTTCTTCGTCTTCTTGCTGGGAGATGTTGTCGTCTCGGAATCTCGAGTAATACTCATGCCATGTCCCGGTCTGCTCCTCACTTATATAACCCCCGTTACCCCCACCACTCCCCATTTCCCCACTTTGAAGGTAAGATGCGAGTTTATAGGCGTTTTTTAAAGCGCAATGTCTATCTTTTTCATGTTCTGGACTTTTAGTACAAATACAAACATTTTCCATCGTATACTTGTAGTTTTTATCCAAATCCACATCATTAACCGGAACATGAGTAAATCCTTCGATCCATCTTTTCTTTTCCAGCCCCTTTGTGTAAATATTGGTAAACTTGTCTGAAAAGTGATGCATAATGTGATACAAGTCCGTGTAACTTGTAAAACCATCATACCAATCGATATGATGGAAGTGTTTTGAAATCCATCTGTTGGTAGTAGCGGCTTTACTAGTTAAAGATGAATAAGAACATGGTGGTTTAAATAAAAACGAATAAGGAACACTTGTATTGATGTCGAAAAACACAAGTTCTTTTATGATAAATCTATCATCATTACCCCGAAACGCTTGGAACTCAATTATACCAGGTTTGGACTTTACTTGTTCTTCTTCCTTGTCCATAGCGAAGATCACTCGTCTGCTCATGACGAAGTCCAAAGGTCAACTGATTTCCACACCACGGTAGGTACGACTTTTATACCCGGCCGTACAGTTGTTGGCGCGTTGGTGTATATTTAACGTGGGCACCGTCCCCGGTAGGCCTAACCCCACAAAGTGTTTGATATTGTTTTGAAAATTAACCATTGCTGTGTAGTTAATTGTCATTTAGGTTTCCATCTTTACATTTTCCTTGTTTTCATTTTCATCACTAACACTTGATTCTTCTCCTCCTTCTTCTTCCTCTTTTTCACGTTTTACTGATTTCTTATGTAGTTGAGCGTACTTTTCCAATTGTCTCCACATTTGTACTTCATGAGGAACCCTATTGAATATAGAAGTATCTACAGGTCCGTACAATATAGGTGCGTCCGGTTGTTTGTCCAAAGTGTCTTCCAGATAATCTTTAATAATTGAACTTGAAAACACCAGTTGTCTCAAGTATCTCGTTATTGGTTCAGTTGCACAAGTTAGAATAAAAAACTCTTCTCGATTAAGTTGAATCTTGTTATCATGTCTTGTTGTGTCTTTAAACCGCAACTGATGATCACCACGATGTTTAACAATATCGATTTCCACATTTGAATCCAAAAGGCCTACTCTTGTCTTTCTTCCAAACATGTTACTACTTAAATAGCATTCTAGCAGATGCAAGTGTTTCATAAACGATTCCCAAGCAGTGTCCGTAAACAAAATCATTTTGGCTCCATGAGTTAAAATTACAGTAGGGGAATAATCTGTAGATTTCATAACACCGATTAAAACACTTTTGTCCAAACTGGAAGAGATTGGGTAAAATATTCGCAAGAATACCTCACTTAATATGTTAGGAGAAATGAATCGGTGTATACAAAAAGGTTCTAAGTCAAACATTTCGCGATTTTCAGTTGAAGATTGAATCTTGTTATTTGAAGGTAGATACACAAGTTTATGCAAAAACATTCTATGTCAGACCTCTCCAATGCATTGTTAGTGGTATCCATGGAAGATGAATGCAAACTAAAAGATTCTAAGTCAACGACTTAGAACATTTATGTTTACATTGTTGGCTGTCCTGCTCTTTTTTCTGTCAGCTGTTTGTTGGGATGTTGGTGTTATGATTGTCAGTTTCAGTTGTTTTTATTTGTTTCATGTTTCTTGGTTGGTGTGAAGTGAGGTTTAAGTTAATTTTGCTAGTTTACCTGAAGGGCCATTTGCACCGTTTTAGTTTAAACCTGATTTTCAGTTAAAACCTAAATTTAACCTAAAATTCAGTTGCACGTGCATAGTTTAAACTTACACCTTCAGCTGTTTTGAACTGTTTTAAATTAGATTAAATTTAATCTGGTTTACAATTTATTTGTGCAAATGGGTCTATGTTGCTGAGGTTGATACTGCTGAAATTAAAGATTTCCAAAATTGGTGGCCGAAGCTTTACAAAAAAAGTTGTGTTTCGGAGGAAACAAATGGGAGAGCCATTCAAGCAAAAGATAAAATAAATTTTTTAATAAGCTCCATCATGCATATTACCTATGGAAATGCTTAAGGCATTGTTGTGGCCAGTCATGTAATTGATAATCGCATTGTACATTGCTATAAACTGTCCCACAATACGGATCAAGATATCCAGTTTCCTGAAAATGACTGTTATGAACTTAGAAATATTCCTATAAAAAAGAAAAAAAAACTTGAGGACAGCAGGAAGCTTTAACAATACATTCCTTTGGAATACCAGGAGTTTTTTAATGAAATTTAGGACTGGCCTATAGGTTACGTTCTAAGTGGCGAAATTTAAACACGAAATTGATTAGAATTTTAGATTATGTTTGGTTTTAAAATGTTAAAACTATATATAACTCATGCAATATTGTTCAGCATTAAGTTATTCATTAAATTTCTTGTATAAAAACAGAAAAAAATTGGTTTTTTTAAGAAACCAGATTTTTACACCCGATTTATAGACAAAAACGTTCTAAGTCTGCTATATATAATCATATATAATTTGTATATACAGCAAGTTTTTACAATAGTAACTATGGGATATAATTCATATAATATAAAATTGCAATAAAACTTTTTGGTGAATTTTTATATTTATTTTTTTTGTACTTATGCAGTTTTTTTTAATTTCCCGAAAGTTATATACTTTTGACTTAGAACCTTTTTGTATACACCGATTCAAATATTATCTTCAATATCCCTTTTCCTCTTGTGTGCATTCTTTCTTCTTTTACCTTTTTCCTCAACATTATTACTGGCGTGGAGTTGTCCGCAAGCGTTGTGTTCATCTCCCTCCGGTTGACCTTGAAGATCTAAAAAGTCGGATATCTCCTTCTCAATATCTACTACATTTTCTTGTGTGCCACTAGGAGAAGCCATATTGAATAAGATGCTACCCATACAACAACAGGCAACAAACTGATGAGGAGCGAGCTGAACGCTCTGCTTTTATACTCGCGGAATGCATTGGAATGTAGGAAAACCGGTCTTTTACAATACATTTTTAACAATTCCAGTTAAAGGTGTGTATGTTACGATTTTATCATGTAGAATTAAACAGTATGCAGTTGTATTAGCCGGTATAGGCGCGTTGAATTCCATTTCTATTTTTATATCTACACTTGATGATTTTACCGATTCATTTTGTTTAGAACAATCGATTACAACTATAGGGTAACCATCTAAGTATTTTTCTGGTGATAGTAAAGGTGCATTCGTTTTACTATAATATGAACTTTGGAATCTTGCATACATATCGTACAATATGCTGTACTTTTTATTAGCGAATGACACATTTAAATTATCGTATGGAAAAAATTGTGAATTTAAATAAACTTTAATATTTTTCAAGTTGCAATGATCAAATTGGCCTGCATGTTTGGTGATGGTGTCTCTTCTGCCTGTTTGTAAACCAAATATAATATACCTGGCTCGTTCCACATAATTAGATGTTTTAACTGTCCAAGTGTGTCGATCCGTAGTTGGCAAGCTGGGATGTTCATGAAATTCCCAACTTCTAAAAGGAATTACAATATCACGATCAGCCTTTAACTTTCTTAATAGTAGCATTCTATGCTCGTCAGCTAATTTAACATGTGGAACTCTCCATACAATTTTGTCTAATGTTAATTTCCATTCTAAAGTTGCATCTGTTGTACCGTCTGGAGCTTTAATAATATCTTTATCGTTTGAAGATCTCAACAAAACTAATTCTTGTTTAACGTTTAATATTATTTTCCTATAATCTTCAGCAAAACCAAGCAACAAACGTAACGGAATATGAAAATCAAAATTTCCATTTGTATCTGGAGTGATTGTGTCTTTTGCAGGTAAAACCCATCCTGCAGGTTGTATTAAATTGGTTTCATTAGGTGATATAGATGTTAATCCCTTTAAAGTTGTTGCAATACCTACTTTTTTAGTGGAATCAACTGTTACACCTGATATTTCATATCTAATTTCATCAAACAGGAAAGCCATAGGATTATTTATAAATGGAACTGTTGTACCAGTAGTAGTACCATCCTTTTTAGTAACTTTTCCTTCAATATACAAGTAACTTTCACATGGTAGTGTGTAAATGTCTTGATTTTGTATGGGAATACGAATTTCATCGTTATTGTTTAATTTTGATGAAGTGTAAGGGTTGTGGGTGTGATATTCTTTTTCCCATAGGAAGGGTGCAGGGGAAGAACGATCAAAGTCCAAAAATACAAAAAATTGAGATACCGGTATATTTTGATTCGTCTAAGCGTGTTTTACAACCACGTGCATTCTATAAACGTGAGTAACGAACAGATTCCGCACTAGAATACAAAACATTTAGAGTATGCAGGGGAATATCGGTCAAGCTCCACTGCATTCAAGGGAAGAACGGACAAAGTCCGTTAAAAATCAAAGTTAAAGTCCCTTAAAATCCCTTAAAATCACCGTTAAAAAAACAAATTTTTATTGTTTCAACCATAAAATGACAACCAGTAAAATTAAATATTAAGCACATTAACATTACTATGGATATATGTTATCATACTTATATGACTCTTTAAATTTTAAAAACGCTCTCCTGAAAACTTTACATTTTGCGAGTTTGATCGTTCTTCCCCTGCACCCTTCAAGGGTTTCGTCGAATGTCGGACCCTGCGCTATATCCAGTATATCCATAATCGGTTAATTTTAATCCAATTCTCTCTAAGAAACGAATGTTCTCGCGTGTTAACTCCTCCACAGCTGAAGAGCTACTAATGCGGTTTCCCGTAGGTTGTTCGCTTTTAAATGTTAAACCCATGGTTTTGTATTAAAGTGTCGATTTTAAATGTAGTCTAACCGTAATAGGCTCTTCTCGGAAATCTATCAAGTTACCGTCTTGATCCAATACGTTCAACACGATGTCTGAAATGAAAGTGGTGTTCAACGGTAGATATACCAGGTTTTGTGGCTTTTCAACAATTTTAAATCCAGGCGGTACACTGGGGTAAAAAGTATGTATTATATGAGTATTTGCTCCATCTCTGTAAGCTCCTTGTATAATGTTACAAGTTATGTCTATACTATTGACTTTTAATATTGTTACAGTTTGTTTACCGGAATGTGTTTTATTTGGTTCTAAAATTGCTCCATCTTTGGGAAATCCTAATAAATCACCAATTGAGTTTGGCTTAGTGAAATCTATATAATATTTTGAAGTAAGCTCAGCTTTCATTGTATTGTTATTACCTTTTAGCGATATATTGTCTTTTCCCATTTTATTTTGCAAAAATTCATTAATATGATCAATTTCATAAGAACCTGTGGGTAAACTGCACTCTTCTAAGTCTGTAAACTTACCACTGGCATCTTTTCCTTTATAATAATGCAATAAGTTATTTTTACCTTCCGTAACATTGGGAATAGAGTTGTAAGTTGTAAAATCTAACAGTGCTGCCTCCCAAAATCTTCCTTTTTGCAAGCGTAACGCTGGAAAAAGGATACTTCGTAAAGTGGACGATTTTCCTGTTAATGATACCGTATAGGAAGACATCTCAATAGTGACTGATACTTTTAGCTAGGAATTCCAAACATAAATGGCCGCATATTGAAGTATTATCAGGTTGTTCTCTTTTATAGTTGTAATATATGTTTTTAGCAGATTTAAAGTAATCTTGAAGTTCTTTTGGTGGTGGCAGGTTACCGAAACTATCAAAATAATATACATTGCTATTCAGTTTCTTATAACACACCCAATGGGTGCCGGGCCCTTCAGTATTATCCAAATTTACGATTCCAGTCTCATTTTTCCATATTTTCTTTGGTAAACTGTCCTTCATAAATACTCCGCGAAAAAATGGTATTTTTAAACAGGAAATATATCTGAATAATTCAACATTAGTCAACGCTTTATGTGGTATAACTAATTGATTTCTTTTATTTAATATGCACGATACGGTCTTAGGTATAGACCTGCCCCGTTTTTTACCATTGACCATATTGTCGGTTTTTTATTATTTTTCTTCGTAGAACGTCTTTTTAGTCTAATATTACCACCATGTTTCTTCATGGTTGATCCTTTTTTATTCCTACCCCTCCTTTTACCACCTCCTACCGCTGTTTTAGCCTTCATACCTGCTGTTACCGCTAAAGCTGCTGCTTTTTCCGCAATACTAGCGTCACTAGACTTTACTCGTTGCCAAGCTATATTTGCTAGCTTTTTATCAGCGATTGATCTATTTTTTGAATCGGTAAATGTGGAATATGCGATATCGTGTTCTTTACAAGCCTGATCTAACTTATTTATGCCTGGATCACCTCTTTCCAGTCGTTTTTGCAATTTAGTTCCTGGTCCGCAATACTGATAACCTCCCGGTATGTGAAATTCGTATGGTAAAGCGTCTATTGCTCTGTTTACGATAGATCCTACTGGAATACGATTTAAAGCTTTACTTAACAGAGAAACCGCTGTGGACGTGATACCGCCTCCTTTCCGTATAGTGTCTCGATATGGACTGGTGTAATGAAACGCCATGATTGTCTTTTATATTCGAAAAGCGTAACCCATGTGTTACCTCTATGACAGGTTGCACATAAATGATGTAATTTATGGTGTTATTTAATTAAATATCAAAAGTACCCCAATCTGATGATCTAAACTTTTGTGTGTTATGATTAAAAAAATATTTGTAAAGAATTTCTTGTTTAATCCATGTACTTCTCATTTTTTCGTCAATAGGTTTATGTTGTCCTGCTGCAATATAATTATGCATATCAAATAATAAATTACCTATTACTTTAACAAGAAAATTAACAGTTACAGCGTTATCGGCATAGTCAGGGTCTGCAACATTTGTTAATCGTTTGTTATCACAATTCCACCATTTTTTTCCAGTTGGCTCTAATTGTATTATCTGTTCATAAGTAACAGCATCACCGGGATTTTCACCAATACCTAAATTTGTCAATAACTTTCCTTTACCATCCCAAACATAATTGTTTTCTTCAAGTAAAGTAAACTTTTTATTTCCTTGTACAAATACATCTCCTTGACGTGTTACTACTTGGTTTTGTTTCACAAAACCGGAGGTTTCTTGTTTTAAAGTTTCCTTCATTTGACCCACCGTTGCACCGTCTGATGGTGCAAAACCATCTTTTACATTCGCTAAACAATTACCAAGACAGTCAATAACTCCTACATCACGTGTAATACAATGATCTTTGATGTATTTTAAATTTACAGCATCATTTTCATTTTTTGGATAACCTATATCGTTAATAACAAATTTATAAAAAGAAAACCCATCTTTTGTCTTTTCAGGTATTATAGAATGTAAATAGCGTCTATTTATGCTGTCTTGTTCATCTACAGGGTCTGCTACGTTGGATATACGTCGATTTTCAGCATTATACGTTTTTCCATTGAACTTTAACGTATTCTTCAATTCTGATGATAAATAACCTCTGTTTATTGCATCAGCGTTTTGATTTGGCTTACCAACGTTGGAAATTCTATGATTACCCGCGTTATATGTGTTTTTGTCTAGTTTCAGCGTTGGTGATATCTCTTTTTTTAATACTTTTAAATTTATTGCATCGTTTTCATCTGTGGGATCATTGATGTTTTTTAACCGTTTATTACTAATATCATAATCTCCATCAGGTGTTTGTGGTAATCCAACACCTCTTTTTAAAATATTAGAGTAATATAATCCATCCGATGAATACCGTCCGAACTTGTCAACACTCATGGTGCAACTGAATAACATTCTAGAGTGTAACCCATTTTTATAATATTAGTCCCCGATTTCTAACCCATATCAGTTTTATACAAATTCTTAGTCTTCATCAGTTACATTTTCATCATTCCCAGGACATTTAAAATATTTTAAATCTGCACTGATTAATGCTCTGTCTGCTTCATTTCTAAATACATGATTTTTATGAATAAATTCTTCACCAGACAATTTTCTAAATCCGCTAAATGAATTTGGATCTGCAATTAGTATATTTTGATAATCATTTACATCCATTAATTTAAATCTTTGCTTATTATGAATAAACTCTTTATTTTTACTGTCATATTGTAATGTTTGTCCTACAGTTGCAGCATCATTTGGATCTCTTCCATTATGCAAGTTTTTTATTACTTTACCATTACATGTAAAAAATCTAAAAGAATGATCTGGATCTAGATGTACGGTTTGTGATAAAGCAGCTGCATCTCGAGCAGTATAACCCAATCTCATATTTGATAACCCTTTACCCATGCAATCCCAAGCATTATTTTTGTATGTTAATAAATTAAATTTTTCATTACCTTGAACAAAGTCATCCCCTTGCTTCGATACTACTTGATCTTGTTTTACAAAAGAGGTTGTTTCTTGTTTTAAGGTTTCCATCATTTGACCCACTGTTGCACCATCTGATGGCGCCGAACCATCTTTAACATTTGCTAAACAATTACCAAAACAATCTATAACTCCAACATCGCGTGTAATACAATGGTCTTTGATATATTTCAAATTTACAGCATCATTTTCATTTTTTGGATAACCTATATCGTTAATAACAAATTTATAAAAAGAAAATCCATCTTTTGTCTTTTCAGGTATCAAGGAATGTAAATAGCGTCTATTTACGCTGTCTTTAGCATCTTTAGGATCATCTACGTTGGATATACGTTTATTGTTAGCACTATACGTTTTCCCATTGAATTTTAACGTATTCTTTAATTCAGATGACAAATAACCTTTGTTTATTGCATCACCGTTTTGATTTGGTTTACCAACGTTGATAATTCTATGATTTTCTGCGTCATATGTGTTATTGTGCAGTCTTAATGTTGGTGATATCTTTTCCTTTAATATTTTTAAATTTATTGCATCATTTTCATCCATAGGATCTTTTATGTTTTTTAACCTTTTATTACTCATATCATAATCTCCATCAGGTGTCTGTGGTAAACCAGCACCTCTTTTAAATTATTTGCGTAATATAATCCATCCGAGGAATAACGTCCGAACTTGTCGACACTCATGGTGCAACTGAATAGTATTTTAGGGAGCAACGCATTTTTTATAAGATTACCCCACGGTTTCGGAGTTCATCCACTAAAGCCACCCATTCGTTTTCCAATCCAGTATGACCCGCTTCTTTAGCTTCATGTATTAGTTTCATTCTATCCACCAATTTATTGATATTATTGTAATAAATCACATTTGTGTTATATAGTTTCTTCATTAAACCTGTACCTGTAACAGATTTGTTTCTTTTTCTTGGTTCTGGAGCACTTATATCCAAAGTGGATGACACAAACCTTCGTTTTACAGGTTTTCTTGGCATTATCAGCATTGGTTGTCTTCTCGTTGTTGGTATTAACTTGGATACAAATTCTCTATATTTTAAAGACCTAGATCTAAAAACTGGTTGGTCAGCTAAATACTTCCTCCTGTATGCATTGGTGTGTTCCAAAATCTGTTTATATGCTTCCATGTCTTCTTCTTTAACTAACAATTCTAAAGGCTTTTTTTCAAATAATAATTCAAATAATCCTCTTGTGCCCTTATATCTTTGATTACCAACAATAATATTATCATCTTCATCAATGTTTACCGGGCTATTACCAACCATTAAACCTTCTTCTGTTAATCTTACTCCATAACTATGGTAGTTTTTATTAGGATTTATTCCAGCTAACATTTTTATCATGTATTTCCTTCCTAAAGGTCCTTTGTTATGAATGTTTTCACCCAACAAGCTTATGTTTGACGGACCTTCCCTTGCTTCTTCTTCTTTTTCCTCTTCACTAGCAGTTGATACATCTTCATGTCCTCTTTTAGCTTTTACTTCATATAATTCTCTTATACCACTATAGTCTGGTGATTCTAGCTCTCTTTCAGGTTCTTCACCGGTAAAACCACTATATGTAGAGGATTCCAGGTCTTCATCACTAAAATCTTCTGATTTTACATTTTCTCTTTCAAACTTTGTAGTAGGTGCAATTGCATCTCCTTCCAAAACGGGTTTAGCAAATTTTTTGTTTAATTGTTTCAAGGGTTCAGTAATAGGTTTAAAAGTAGATTCAAGAAATTTCTCCCTTTCGCTAATACCTAATTTTAATGCTCTGTTTTTATCTCGAATAGAATCACTAAGTGATTTTATTTCCTTTATTAACTTTTCTTGGTTAACCATGTTTGTAGCAAGACGTGTTGTACAACAATGAATGTTTTACATCATGATCGGTGTATTAGTATAAATTTATCAAATCCTATCCTGTATCGACCATTGTTTAGCGGTTGTTCCTTCATAATTGTTAAAAACCCATACTTTTCAGCCCAAGCCTTTCCACACAACTCTTTAAATCGTTCAAATGGCATATCCGCACTTACATGGTCATAATATATGTGTTTTAGGTTGGTTTCATCCTGTTTAAATACAATTAACATGTTTGCATTGTCTCTAATGAGCTGTTTCGGTATTTTGCTGTAAGTTTCACCAATATAAATGCTATCTATGTTGTTATGTCGACCCATGGCGAAGTAATTTCTTATTGTATTTTGATTTTCACAAGATACATCGTCAAATATGAATACTGAGAATGGTTTAGCCTCTTGCGGTTGCATGACACTCTCGCTCGCGTTAAATTTAAAATATTTAACTTCAGGCACATTATTGAGTATTTGTTCCAATAACTGATATTTTGGTTGTTGTAGTGACTTTGAAAATACATATAAATTATTAAAACGTAATCCTTTAGGATTTGTAATCAAATTGAATACTACATTTGTTTTTCCACAATTGGAAGGACCGGTAACCAGACAACGCACCGTGTTTGGTAACAAAACACCGTGTTTCCCAGTATTGAATTGAGAACCATCCACTGTGAGTTCATTTATATTATTAATAGTAAAATTGTCTTTTTGCGGTATTATCTCCATCCTTTGTAATGGTTCAACCAAAAATGATGCTCTATCATTATATTAGATCCTTTTTAGGTATCCAAGAATCTTCCGTCTTATTAAATCCTAACCATCGTACTTTAACCTTATCCTTTTTTCGTTGGAACACCTTTTCGACTAGATATACATCACCTACTGTTGATTTTAACATTTCATGTTCATAAAACCCTCCTTCCAGCAATTGTCCTTTATTATCTTTTAAAATGTAAGTTTCTGGTATTGTAGGTTGCACCTTAAATACAGTAAATACCTCATTTGTCCAGTTTGGAAGATATCTTTTACTGAATACACCTTTGTATTTGCTTATTCGCACTTTATCACCAACATTAAACTTTTTAGGCTTTAGTTTTTCAACTCTTGGTTTAGTATTCATTTTTATACGTTTTAATACAAGTGTTTCATTTTTATTAGTCACCTGGCTTGGTTTCATACCAATAGTTCTATGAAACTTGTTATTGTAATCGCTTATAAGTTTTGGTAACATATCAATCCATACGTGTGATCCTCTGTTGGAAAACATCTTATACATCGCACCTTTTAAAGTTCTGTTAAATCTTTCAATTATTGATGCTTTTACCTCTGAATTGGTTGAGTAATGGTTAATGTTGTGTTTTTTCATTAAATTTGCAAATTCCTTATTAAAATATTCTTTTCCATCATCAGTTTGTAAATGTTTTATAGTATGTTTGTCTCTTTGTATAGCTGTTTCCATTGCTTTTGTAACACTTTTACCACTTTTATCTTTTAGTGGTAAAGCATCTGCCATTTTTGAAAAACAATTAATAATAGTCAATATGTATTTAAATCCTCTATTTTGTTTACTATAAGGAATCATTTCGATTAAATCCGCTTGATATAAATCATTTATTCCTTTTATCACTGTATTTCTTCGTGGAAACTTTCTTCTTGCAGGTTTATGAAGTTCGTTGACAATTTGTTGCTTCAAGTCCTTCATATTGCAGGTTTGAATGTTTCATGTATCACATGTATAATCACAATGAATGTTGTCTTAAATATTCACATCATTTATATAGGTCAAGGTCATTCAAACTTGTGTAAAAAAATGGGGAACACGACGTTTGACTTGCCGTGTTCCCCATTTTTTTACGTAAGGAGAAAGGAATAAGGTCGAAGTTGTAGAAGGACGAAGAATAGGTTACTAGTCGATAGGGTTTAGAGAGTAGTAGCCAAAAGGAAGAGTGTGAATTTTATCCGGCATAATATGCCTTTTATCATCTCGAGCTGATAGTGCCCTTTTAACTTCAGTGACACTGTAGACCTCATGTTTAAAGCTTCTGATAGTGTTGAACATTGCAGACATTGTAGAATCTTCAAACAAGCAGGTCTTGTAATGGTCAAATGTCACATGTTTCTTCAAGTATGATGTTTTGACTCCTTTTGCTTTCTTGACTGTCGGTGTGTTGTTCTCGTTGTTCATTTTAAATGAATACAATTTTGCCATCAGTGCCACTATTTCTTCTAAAGGCATTCCATTTGCTTCATCTTTAAATTTTCCGATTACTTTTTTATTCTTTTCATTGTAATTTGGATGGTTCTTCGGATAGTCAGAGAAGTCAAAATCGTCTTTGTATGGGAAACTCCTTAGGTCTTCATACATGTCCAAAGTCTTTATCCAGTAGATAAACGCGTCGGTATCCATGTATGCAACTCCAATGTTGTCTCTTCCGTAGTGTTTAACCATTTTGTTGTAATGGAAATCATACATTAGAGTTTTACTTATATCCAAAATCGACATTCCAATGTATAACGGACGATCCATCACTATTGTTGTTTTCTTCATACTGACGGCAACTAGATCTTCGTTTATAATCATGGATGTTCCAAAATTTGGTTTTTGCACTAGTTTTTCCAATTTCTTAGGATCACTTACTAATTTAACAATCTTGTGTTTTCTTTTGTTTTCTAAGGTCTTCCCGAAGATGGCGTTGTTCATCAATTTGTAAAAGTCCTTTTCAAATGCTGATGTTGCTGCTGCTCTTCTTGTAGTGTTGGAATCAATATATGGTTTCAACCAACAAGACTGGGTGAATTCAATTGCTCTATGAATTCTCACTACACGTAGACCCAATTCAAGAGCTTGTTGAACTACCCAGTAGTGAGCCACATACCGATCTTTATTCTCCAACGTCATCATCAATTTTGGCCATCTTCCTGTCGGTGAAACTTCAGTCTTGGCTAGGAGAGGCAAGTCGTAGTGATGGTCATGAAGGTGCTCTGGATATTCGAAATCACAGTCCAAAATATAGCCTTTTGGACCATTCTTTGGAATCTGTGAGATGTCACCGATGGTGGCCGGGTCGATCCATTTGAAGTCAGCGTAGGGAAGCGGATTTGACATCGCCCAACCATAGAGGTTGTTCGCATCAAAATATCCAAGGTAGAGTGATGGTTGTTGCTCGTCGAAGTTGGGGATATACTTGTTGTGGGCCTTAACATGTCTGGTCACAGCTTGAGTCAAACCACCTCGTACACCTGATTCGATCATGAGGACCATATCAATGTCTGTGAGAAGCTCCAATCGACAGTTAGTTGACTTGAGCATAGCTTGCCATGCTAATCCAGGGGATGTATACGAGTGTAAAGGATCCAATCCGTAGGCTGAGAAACAGGTGTTCCGAAATTCTTCCATCACATCGCACAGCAGAGTTACATCCAATTTTATATAAAAATCAGAATATTCTTCTAAAGTTTGAATGTTTAGTTGGTTCCAAACATTACAAGCATGATTGTAGTCTTCAACGGAGATTTCACTTTCATTTAATTTGCTATTGAAGGCTTCAATCGGTGGTAGACTGGTTTCTTCAAACTTTTCTGTGGAAGTTATATAATCATAGGGGAAAACTCCTTTTCGTAATACTAAGTCCAATTTATCTTCAGGTACAATTTTGCTGGTTTCTTTTAGATCTTCTCTTCTTAGGTTCTCAGACAATTTGCTCAAACTAGATGACATAAATCTATAAGAGTCTACGAAGCGAAGTTTAATTTTACCTACTGTTTTTGAGAAACTGATGTACTTCTCCAATGTTTCAGCTAATACTTCGATTTTTCCATCATCTCGTCCTAACTCTGGGATAATAAAGTGGGAGTCATAGCCGCTAAGATTGTGTAACACGACAGGGATAAAGTTTGGCAGTTTGTAATTTATATTGCATGAATTACAAGCAGGTCCTCTGTAACCCTGTGAGGTGATCATGATCTCTTACTTTTTGATTTTCTTCACTAAAACTCTTCTTGCATAGATAACATCTTGTTGCCGAAATGTATTCTTCTTGTTGATTTTGGTTCAAAGGTTTCATGGGTAAAACATTACCGTATAGGCGTTCCACTTTTTCAGCAATGTCATACAACTGGTCTACAAAATACTTAGCAGTTCTTCCCCACGGTAGAGTATCGGAGTGGATGTTAAGCCATAGTCTTGCAATTGTTCTTCAGGTAAAGTAGATTTCACCAATAAGCAAAAACTGTTAGGTTGATGCAATTGATATTTGGTTCTTCTAGTTACTTCACCATCCGAAAGTTCCTGCGGCACTAACGTGCATTCAAAGTCAGCGTAGATAACTAGTGGAATCCGGTATTGGTGAACTGTTTTATTGAACTGAACAAATGCTCTAGATGGTGGTGGCAGACTAATCTTCACTTCATAGTTGTCATTACAAAGACGTTGGTGTTCTGACAACCACTCCTCCACGTCTCAAGTCTTTATTTGTGAAACAAAAGCATCTCTTACACACTGTTACTCTAATTTTCTTTTTAGTCACTTGTCGTCCAACCAAAGTTTCAAAGTTCTTGATGTAAACATAATGTGATATTTCACCTTTGGTCAATAGCAACAAATCTGTATGGTTTTGACGTTCAGTCTTTGTAACTCGTAACGGGTAAACGTTATTTGATTCGTCTAAACCAAACACATTAACTGAAACTCCTGGGTTTTTTTCTTTCAAATTTAGCAACATCATTAAGACTAACAGGATACGACATACCTTGGAAGTTATAGCGGTGTTGAACAGCTTCGTATGCTATGCTAGGTCTACAGGCCATAGGTTCCACATATTTTGCTAACATTGCATACCGGAAACATTCATTATCCTCATTTTTCACATTGATACATGATCTTGTATCTCGGATCACCTTTGGTAGAGGGATAAAGCTGCTTCCTCTCATACCATATCCATGCTTGTGAACCCTCACATCCATACCTTCAATTGATGATAGCGTCCAGCCGGATCCTCTTCCTTCATGTTCTTGAAGTTTCACTAGCAGTTCAACCAAACATTCTTCTAAGATTTCGTTGATATCAGATGTGGTTGTAAGGGTTCGGTTTTTAGCAATGAATGCTCTCGGTGAATTTTCACCATCGGTATTAGTAAACATAGCCTCCAACACCAATCCAAATTTAATAAAGTTCAATTTTGCCAATTCTTCCGTCAATGTTTTTACAACTAGCTTTTTAGCTTGACTTATAAAATTTTCCAATTCTAATTGCACGTTATTAATTTTGAAATGAATTACAACTGGTCCTGGCAAGGCTGTAGTACGCAGTTGTCTTATATCTTCCATATCCTCTTCTTGGGTACGCAGTTGTCTTACATCTTCCACTTCTTCTTCCGTATCTTCTTCTTCCATTTTCTCTTCTTGAATAAATCCTCCAGCTGTAGATGGTCCAGCTCCGGCAAATTGAATAACACTTGGTCTTCTTCTTTGCATTAACTGTAAATAGCTAGCCCAGTCCTGCTTCTGAGGTTTTTCCAAAAACCGATCAATCGCATCCAAGTCTTCTTCACTTACTACAATCTCTTCTTTTCTGTCCTCTTCATGATGCAATTCTCGGTGTAACTGTAGATAGCTATCCAATTCGTCCATCTGATTATGGTGGTTTTCCAAAAACCGATCAATCGCATCCAAGTCTTCTTCACTTACTACAATCTCTTCTTTTCTGTCCTCTTCATGATGCAATTCTCGATGTAAAACAAAGATATCTTCGTCTTGGAAAAACTCACCACAAATATCGCAAAGGACCATTTTTTTACAGTTTGGCTTTGAGTGTGCACTCGGTGAATGTCCACGCAATAATGAGCAGCGCGCTCAACCGGGTCCCTTTATACCCGAGGTTGAAGGGTGGGGGAAGGTGACGTCATATACATCTGGTTTATCAATCATGTAGTAGATTTGGCTTTTAAACACCCATTTTCAATATATTCTTCAACAGGCTTGATAAACCAATGATGTTTGATCTAAATCCACTACTTTGTACAAGTTTTTTCAAAGATGTCTGTTTGAGCAACAAGTTTTTGCAAAGATGTCTGTTTGAGCAAGTTTATGTGGAACAAGGTCATTTCAAATTATTATTTTTCAGCGGGGGATAGAGCACTGCAATGGAGCCATGGTATAGAAGTGGTGTATCCATCCAATTGGTTTGCCCTTTTTATACCCCCACAAACTATGCATTTATGTGGGTCATGGTCGCGCACGGGTGAGCCCCACCCAAGGGTATAGGGTAGGGGTAGGGGTGGGGGCGGGGGTGTAGGGGTGGAGGTGTAGGGAAGGGGGGGGGCGGAGGTGTATGGGGTGGAGGTGTAGGGGGTGGAGGTGGAGAAGGGGGGGGGGCGGGGGCGGGGGCGGGGGCGAGGGCGGGGGCGGAGGTGCAGTGTCAGTCTTTACTATATTTAGGTTGAGGTCACGTAAAAACTTTAAAAAAATAAAGCCCCACCTGGGGCATTTAGGTTGCCATCGCTATAGTCTCTAAAGAGACCCAACTATGGACAACTACAGACTTGTGTGTTAGTAATGCCTACCCATTAAAGTTTAAAAGACAAAGTACTTTAATATATTTACTGTGTTAATAAAAACCTTACTGTTAAAGATTTTGAAAACTTTCATATATTTAGGTCAAGGTCACAGAAAACTTTAAAAAAAAATTAAGCCCCACACCCCCATAGGGGTGTGGGGCACTTGGGTTGTCATCGCTGTAGCCTCCGAAGAGACCCAACTATGACAACAGGGCAACATCCAATGTCGTGTTCCCTTCGCCACGCGAGACTTGTAAACATTTACTGCATTGTCTTTTCAATAGCTAACAAAGATTCATTTACATAATTTTGAGTTTCCAGGAGGAAACAAACTGAGGACACCCTAATGGCTTACGTCCTCGGTCCGAGTGCAGAGGCCGCCGCAACCTTTTGCATGCCAGCGTACAAACGGACATACTCCCACAACCCCAGCCGCAACCTGTTGCATGCCTGAGAGGAGCCTAACAATACTTCAAAGTAACTTTACTCCCGTAATCTTTAATATTTTTAATTTAGCAATGCAGTAACTTTTTACAAGTCCTTTGTGGGTCAAGGCCACACGGACATTAAAAAATTTCGGCCCCCGTACATCCATGGCGAACCACGAATGTTCGGGGGCCTTGGGGACTAAAAAACACAAATAGCTAACAAAGATTTATTTATATAATTTTGAGTTTCCAGAAGGGAAACTAACTGAGGACACCCTAGTGGCTTACGTCCTCGTCCGAGTGCAGAGGCCGCCGCAACCTTTTGCATGCCAGCGTACAAACGGACATGCTCCCAAATGCCATCCGCAACCTTTTGCATGCCTGGCAGGAGCCTAACAATTATGAAAAGTGGCTTTACACGGGGGCCTACTCCCGTTCCCTGTCGTTACAATTTAATTTGAGCTGTGAAAAACGCTCAAGGGGAAATGCTAAAACAAGCGTATACACTTTAGTTAAATATAATACACTTACAACACACAATTGAGCTCAACATGGTTAATGCTGGAACAAGCACATACACATTAAACACATATGACAAACAAGACAAACAAGACAGACAGGAGACATAGGGTACAAGTAAAACAATCTCATATAAAACACTTCCCAATACCCAAACGCAAGCGCAATATCTTAGAAATAATACAAGTCTTAAAGTTAGAGTAGACTTCGCTAAACAGTGAAGGCGCCTTTCAGTGTTTAGTGAGGCCTATGGCGGTCCGTCCCGATCGTTCACGTTCAACGCTCGGGAGCGGACTGCGAGCCGGCTGTGGCCGGGCCGCCTTATATCCCCACCGGTCTCCCCCGGCATGGGGCGGAGGTCCACCCCGGGGGCGGAGGTCCACCCCCGGGGGGGGGGCGAGGGCGGGGGCGGGGGCGGGGGGGGGGGGGGGTCCGCCCCCCAAAAAACGGAGACGGGGGCGGAGGGGGGGGCGGAGGGGGGGGGGGTCCGCCCCCCAAAAAACGGAGACGGGGGCGGAGGGGGGGGGGGTCCGCCCCACAAAAAACGGAGACGGGGGCGGAGGGGGCGGAGGGGGGGGGGGTCCGCCCCCCAAAAAACGGAGACGGGGGCGGAGGGGGCGGGGGGGGGGGTCCGCCCCCCAAAAAACGGTGACGGGGGCGGAGGGGGCGGAGGGGGGGGTCCGCCCCCCAAAAAACGGAGACAGGGGCGGAGGGGGCGGAGGGGGGGGGGTCCTCCCCCAAAAAACAGAGACGGGGGCGGAGGGGGGGGGCGCCCCTCAGGGGTGGTTCAAGGTCACCGACTACACTTTTACTCTAAGTCTGGTTCAAGGTCACCCACTACACTTTTACTCTAGGTGTTCGCAATACCCCCACCCTAATCGAGTCTCTAAGCTACGTGACGGCGCTCAGCCAGTATGTCTCAGGCTTGCATGCGGTAAGCATCGCTGCTCTTCGACTCTGTTCATGTAAGTGTTTTACAAGTTTTTGCCTCAAGGTCATTACACTTTAACTCTGGACTAACATGGCTTGGATTTTCTCTGATTTTACTCAAGGTCACTACACTTTAACTCTGGGATGATATCGACTTGTAGTATTTCAGTGTTTTGACTCAAGGTCATCACACTTTAACTCTGGGACGGGATCGACTTGTAGTATTTCTGTGTTTTCACTCAAGGTCATCACACTTTAACTCTGGGGTGATTTCAACTTGTAGTATTTCAGTGTTTTGACTCAAGGTCACCACACTTTAACTCTGGGACGTTATCAACTTGTAGTATTTCTATGTTTTTACTCAAGGTCATCACACTTATGTAAATTTGAGGTAGCACCAAAACGGTGCTACCTGGCTTGACATTTTCAAGTTCCCCAAGGTCATCGCAGTTCCCCCACCACTTCCCATATACCTAGAGTGCGCGGAGCCGGACAGTCAGTCGCTCGGTGTCTGTCGTAGGGTGCACATCGCGGTTGCAGTAATGGTCGAATGGGGGCTTCTGGGCCCAGTTCAAGGTCACCCGGGCGTTGTCACATGACGGTTTAGGCAGAGTCACGTTGCAAACTTCAAGTTTCCTCGGCACTTTTGCTGTTTCTCATCGCAAATTCGCTCCAAGTCGTCAAGGTCATGGTAACTGTGACTGAAACTCGGAGCGTAGTGTGAGAAACGGCAAAAGTGCCGAAAAATTTTAGGTTTCAGCGTGACCTTGACCTTTTGTGGCATCAATGACGTCATCTTGGTGACGTAAGGGGTGATGACGTCATCAGCACGTCATTTCTGTGACGTCATGGGTGTGACGTCATGGATGTGACGTCATTGGTGATGACGTCATCGATGATGCAATCGATGACGTCATCGATGAGGTCATTGACCTCGATGACGTCATCGATGACGTCATCCCTCAGGTGACCTTGAACTGTTCCAAAAGCCCCCATTCCCCACTACTCTTGGCTTTGAACACTTTTATACAAAAAATCATAAAAATATCTTTACTGTAACTATCCCTATGTAGCATCTGAAAAATGTCAAGAATTTGCACTCATTAAAATTATGTTTTAGTTTACTGTACGGTAGTTATAAGATTTATCCTTATACAAGTATCTTTATTTTGTAGAAAATTTAATTGGGAACAATTAATTTCCAGTAAATCTAGATGCTAAATCGCAAGGTTACCGAGTTATTTCACTCAAAACACCAAAAAACACGGATTTTTTCCCGTTTCATCCCTTTTTCAACCCCTAACTCTTGAAGCTCCCACTTTCACGCGGGTGGACGAAAATATGGTATTTCGGACCCTATGCTGAAGTGATTAAAAGAGGTTTTAAGATTCCCCCTCGCAACATCCAAACACCCATTATTTTATGCCTAATTCGACTCAACTAATTATAGACAGTTTCTGTTCATTAACAATACTTTTTAACTATCTTTTTAATGGTATCATAGGAATTTTAATATGATAAACTCAAGCTGTAAAAAGAAGGAAATGATTTGTGATTCCCTAATAATTTAGGATTATAGATAACTATTTGTTTATAAATGACGTGGTATGTTTTTATTCATATTTTGAGTTTACTTAGTTCTTGGAGAATAAATATGAGTTCCCTGCCACACTAGAAGCGTTTTCATGTTTTATGATTTTTTTCTGTAAAATACATGTATTATAATGTCAATAAGGGAAAAACTGGTGGTCGATTAGATTCAAATATCTACAAAACCCAACTCTTTTAAATCACTAATTACACAAATAAGTTACTACTATGGCTTTTTCAGGACTAAATCAGGTAGATTTTACGGTTTCAGATATATCAATTTGGTTTATGAATTAGTTCAGCCCGTCTTTCTCTTTTTACTCGCCAAGTTTCCCAACAGACGAGTGTAATATGCTTGTAGATGCTCCAGTTATGTTAAATGTAATACCCATACATAGTGGCTATATCACCCATGTGTGCATCAAGGCGAATGTAAAGAGCCACATTAGCGCTCGTACTTCATAAACCTACGATATGGAGAAATCATAATTAATAATCGTACTAAGGAATCCTAAAGAACTTGTTATATGTGTATTTCATTATTATATATTATATACATGATCGATATGGTAGTTTTATCAGTGTCTAAAATGAATAAATATTAGTTTAGGGTTTTATAAATGTATTATTCAACAAATTCATATAATTAATTAATTTAGTTATTCTTAAGGGTTAAAAAGTAAAATCTCTCCAAACTGGTATAAAATATCATCAAACGGCTTAATATTAAATTATAATTAGTAGATTTAATATGTTAACAAAATATTAAAAATAATGTTTCTACTTTACTAATTTACTTAGGTGCATGAAGATTAACACTGTATGTACTTTGAAATTTTTTATAAAACAATAACGGAAAATATTACAAAGATAAAGTGTAAAGTTTTTTTAATGTTATATTTTGTCAATTGAACTCTCTTAACAGTTTAAACGCCTCAAAAAGAAGTGTATATGAAGGAAAATCTGAATTATTTTCTAAAATGTTTGATTGATTTTTTTCTTTTTAATATTTTTAATAATTATCAAATGTTGACAGCGTTAAACATTGCTTTCAAAAGCCAGTTCCTATATTGAGAGTTCCCAAAAACTGTTTATAGTAAATTATGTTCTTTAAAATTCACTTCAATTACTTCTTTTATCTTGGAGATGTTAATACGAGATGTTAAATTCCATATAAATTCCATATGTCAAATATGGAGATGTTAAATTCCAGATAAATTTTAAGTTTCCAGCCATTAGTTTTCTTGTGTCAACGTAATGATGGAAAACTGTGCCAACCACAATTATTTTTGTCGTGATAAATTTGCCAAGTCAACTCGAGAGTGAAGGAAAGCTAATTAGGGATATCGTTATAAAGAAAGTTAAGACAAGTTGAAGACTCAAAGAGTAGTTTGACGAATGAAAGGTAATGTTTTGTACACTTTAATGGGGAAAGTTGGCTACGTAAGTTAGAACATAGTGGCTGGGACATTATAACTCTTAAACCTTGTTATGAATATTTTATAATTAAATGCCAATATTTTTGAATAAAAAATGCTAAGTAAAAATTGACATGTTACTTTGTTGATACATGTCCCTAGTAAACATGATATTAATCATATTTTTTATATTTAAACGTGAACATAATGTTTAATGATTTTAAGATTTAATTTGTATAATACCTAAGTTAGATCTCAAATTCAATTAAATTTTTTATTTTCTAATAGTATTCCAATTATTTTATAAACGCTACATTTGAAAATTATAATGGTCTGACTGGCTAACTAAGTTAAAACGCTAAAAGAATTTAAATACGTGGTTATTCGAGAGTATGGCATATAATTTACAAAAATAAAATTATAAATATGATAGAAAAAGGTTTTTTTACTACCAACTCTAAAAGTTTACGAGAGAATGGCTCCTGCTACAACAGAAAATCCCACCTAAAGGTCATAATTCCTGAATCACTTTCTTCCTTCCAAGAGGGTCTTCACTTATGCTCCTTACCTCATAAAGTTACTTTATGTTTCTTTTTTCTCTGAATGCTTATAAATAGTAAATAAACCCTATGTAAAAATCTAACTTAAACTTTTCCTAAGTAAAATAAGGGTATTACTAATCAAAATATGAACTTTCAACTTTTAAGTTTAAAGGGATGATTAAAAATTAATTTTATCTTTAAAAGAGACGTTACATTTTGTAAACTAATAATTTCCTACTTTCTCTCTCCTTCTCACAATTTTCCATTAGGTTGTTGAGACGCATGACGTATTTTTGTCACGTAAAACAATAAAAGGTTGAGACACAGTGAGGAACACGTGAGATGGGGCCAAACAAAACTGTTAAGATGTTCAAAGTGTAAAAAAATATACTATAACCATTCAAAAATGTTTTTACATAAATATGTGATAATAGGAAAAATTAAGTACTTTTGATGATTGAGAGTTTATATTCCTTATAGATTGTTAAGCGAACAACCTAATTGTTTTAATGTATTTTATTTCTTATTGCGCCTTTCAAAGAATGTCCCAGAACAACCTGATCCCCTTTTGTATAACTTTCATTTATACAATCACACTTGATAGTCCATTTGTTCTTGGTCCCTGGATTTTGCCCGATTATCCATATGCATTTTTTGTTTAGTTCATGAAATTTTCAAAAATTTCTGAGGTATTGTAATGAAGCTTGGTATGGCTATTGCTTTTATCAAACTAGTAAAAAATATAAAATATTGATTGTTCAATTTATTTCTATTTTCATACTTTATCAAATAAAAAATAAGCACTTTAAAATTATGGTCACTAGTTTTATTCATGTAAAAAAGTAGTTGATCTACTTCAAAATACTTCTTTGTGCATAACATTAAATTACCAATAAACAGAAATAAAATTTACAATCATAATAATTTTATGCAGACATTAAATACTACTTTAATACTGTAAATCTTCGGCACTTTGTGGAATCTTAGCAGAGAATGACAACGACTGTTAGTCGGATAGACGGCAACCCCCAGTGGTTTAGATTACCCGCATTAATACCACAACATAAATATCCAGATAACCGGACATTTTTCATCCATGACGTCATCGGATATCAATAACCACCAGTAGCGATATAGTGGACGACACAACGCAAAGTCTATAATACCAAATATATTTTATATTTAAATATCTGTATATAATGGAATTGTTTCAATGAATTAACACAATTTATCATTATCGCTTACTTTATTAATTATACAGTAGTTTTAAAAATCTTTTTAATGAAATATACTAGTGGATTTTAACATAATTTATTCCATTAATTTACAGAAATTATTAATTAAATTGTTAATTCGTTAATCAATATAAATTATTTACCAAAATTATCCCATTTATTTAGTTCTTAGTGATATAAATATTGTGAAGTTAGTTTTTGCATTATAATTTTTTTTAAATTTTTAAGTTACAAAAGTTTTTTAAACCATTTTTTTCTATTAAACTATGAGTCAAAAAATTACATAAATCGTACGAGAAAACACAGCAAAAATAAACTCAGCCTACTGAATAGTTTTTCAGATTAGGATAATATTTTCATATATGTATCCAATGAAATGTAATTGAACCTGCGTTATCATAATGTGGTACCAAGACATTTTCAGAAAGTCAATAGTATTGCTTTATTTATTTTATTTCTTGATGCCCATTTAATTTTGGATTGTTTGTTGTAATGCTGTACTTCATACCATTTTACGAAAAAGTGGTGTGTTTCAGTAGCCAAGACGCTAGACAAATGCCGTGTTATAAGTCGTTTATTATTATTATTATTATTATTTTTTTTAACTTGATCCTTATTGAGAATATTGGCGAGGGCGACAGATTTAAACTGTAAACAAATTTAAACTTGTGACAAACAAGTTCGAGAAACAGATTTCCTTAAATAACGTTTTTAATAACTTATAATGTCTTTCATTAACCCTTAGTCAGACAGGGGTTTGAATAACAGACCCAAACGTATGACTTGTTATAAAATAATAGGTCTAAAATAAACTGATTAAAAAGCAACTGTTACCAACAATATGTTGTCATGTGAAACTACCAGCTAGTATGCAACAGTAAAATAAAACAAAAGCAATAAAAATACCCTATTAAAAAAAAAACTAAAAGGCACCTTTAGTCTTTGACGTTTGTGATGTAGGCCTACACAACAAACTTGCAATTTAATGGCATAAGCAATGTAATGTTGGCAGGCATAAACAAAACTTCCCAATACTATTTCTGGCCCTCCACGAGGATCAAGTTAAAAAAAAAAAAAACAAAAAAAAAAACGGGCTAAAATGTTGACTTCTTTTATCTAACAACACTGACAATCTGAAAACATCCGAACCCTATTAATAATTCAAACTCACAGCCTTGATCATTTTATTCTTTGTAGGATTTTCTTCTTAATAGACTCGGTAAATACCGGTAAAATGAAATAGCATTTTCTTTGAATTTAGGCTTTGTAGAGGTAATATTAGTTATGCAAAAAACACATTAACTATTACAATTAAAATAATATAAACAATTAATTTAATATTTTAATAGCACTCAGATACTAAAATTTAAAAAACAAATACCGGTAAATGCACATTAAATAAAAGGTCAATAAGATTGCTTCGGTAGATAAATGTATTTTTTTCTAGTTTCTATAACTTTCAAATATTGTTTGAATATGTTTCACATTATTATTAAAAAGAGGAATCGTCAAAAAAGTATCATTTATACAACTTTGAAAGAGTAATACAACACTTTACTCCAAATTCGACATTCGTGAGCCGATTTTCTGAAAGGGGATTTCAAAACATTTTTGATGATTTACTGAATAATTCATGTATAATGATGCTTTTGTCTTCTGTAATGTACTCTCTAAACTTTCAATTTTATGACATAAGTCTGTAAATTTAATATCCAGAATAGTGCTAGAATTTAAGAAGGCTTAGGCCTATAGAAAAGTAGTGTAGTGTTAATATTTTTTTAATATCATTGTGTGAGAATGTATTAATACAACAAATGTGAGAACATTTTTTGTCTCTATAGTGAAATGAAACATAATTTATGCTGCAATTTTATTTGCTTAAGGCAAATTTTAGACAAACATACATGAATGATGAGTTTAAATCTTTACATGAATGTTAGTTTACAAATTAGTGCGCAGTAGTAACGTAAAATTATTTTTTTCATTAATAGCATTTGAAATTGGATTTCTATTAAAGAAATCAAAGAGCAATTACATCATTAACATTTCATTGAAGGCAGACATTATTAAATTGAAATTGAAATTGAAGCAGAAATTATTGCAATTGGAAGACATCAATAATTGGCATGTAATCAACCACAACATGTGTGTCTAACCGGGAGTCAGAAGTTCGCAGAAAGAACGCAATTAAAATCAGAATCACAAAAAGACTGAGGGCGTGTACTTTTGCATTGGTATGAAGAGGTTTTTAACAGAGTGGGAGCTTTGTTCCACTGCATTATTGGTAGAGTACGTCACAGTGAACACGTCATCAAAACTTGCAACAGAGATTGCAATTTGACCTCTTCAAGTTGATAACAACGGCGCATTTTGCTTTCGATTTTTGATTCAACGCTATAGTTGAATGTCCACTTTCAATAGTTGTTTTTATAATTAATAATATAAAATTCAATTATATAAAATACTTTATTAATTCGAAGGTTCAAACTATTTTATTTGCGTTTATGATTTCTTGGAGAATTCATATTTTTTGCCAAGTTCAAACTTTTGTTTCAAAACCTTCGTAAAAAACACAAGCTATGCTCTCTGTCAACTATTACTACACAATATCCGACGCTCTGGGTAAAAGTAATATATTTTTGAACTCTGCATGGTATTTGAATAATTTACTGGATACTGAAATAAAATCACTTATGCAATCAGTGTACTGATATATTCTATAAAATATATCTAAACATCTATATTATAACAAATTTTGTGTGTTTTAAGACTTTGGTGAATAATCTTCATAATAATACGACATACGTCAATATAAAAAAGACATAAACAAATCGAAGTTTAAAAACAAATCACAATCATACGATTTTGACTATATTAACTGACTGATTGAATTGACTGATTGTGATTTGTTTGCATGCTCTATTATTATTATAGTAATTAAAGTACTTCGTATTCAGCTTGCTTCAATGTAGTTACTGTAGTGTTGCATTCTGTAACCGTATTCATTTTGTAACAGCATAAAATAATTTTGGACTCATTGTTATTAAGTAATGTCATGTGAAATGTTATTAGGTATAGGCTATTTGTATTGGTGCAATATTCGTAAGTCAGTACTATGGACCGCCTTATAATTTACGCCAACTGCCAATAATTGTAATAAATCATGTAAGAATGGTTACCCTTTAAATAAATAAACGAATAAATAAATAAATGAATGAATAAATAAATAAAAAAAATAAATAAATATAATACTATTTGGCGAACATGGATCACTTCGAGTGAATATTTTCAACCAAGTATTCTATAGATGTTGGATTTTTTGTGAAACATGCAAATGCGACGTACATTTCTAATCATTTATTGTTTTTTACCCAGAGGTTACATTATTCCGTAGCAACAGTTGACAGATGGTCTCGATAATGATATCCAATGCATAATGATGAGGTTACTGACGAGGGAAACCGGAAACAACAATCACTATAGAATGAGTTGCAGTTTATATTATGTTACATTTAATTGAACTAGTCGTTTAAGTTTTTTTCACAATAAATTTTAATGATTAAAAATTTTGATGTAATTTATTATATATATTTTATGTTTATACAATTTACTTCATGTAAATTTCTTTTAAAATATGACTTTTGACAAATATTTTATTTAAATATTCTCTTATAAGTTTTCTTTTGATTATTATTTATTTATTTTTTTACGCTAAAAATAGATTTTATTTCTCGGGCCTAACCCATACAAGTGTTCGTATATTAGTGGGTCTAGTTGAGATTTCCAAGATCAAGAAAGAGTTAAGAAAGTTAATTTTTAATAAATGTTACATTTAAAATTATTAATTCCTTATGGTTATTGTTTACAATATTTGATTGTAATTTTCTGTTTAAATAACAATAATTGATAATATAATAATAAGTGAATATCGTATTTATATTTATAGTGCAATAGTATAAATAAATAAAAAATAATATTCAAAGAATAAAAAATGTGCCTGATGTTTTTGACACATTTATCTTAAAGGTAATCTTACAAATATTGTTCGTCTTTCCATCCACAGAAGATTTTATGACTTACCTTTAAACACCCTATAAATCCAGTGATAAGTTAGTAAGATTTTTTAATACAAACTATCAATCAAAAAGAGGTAATCTTAGGCCTACTACAACATTTATCAATAAAAATTGAAACAAAAAATATGAAAATAGGATCTTTACCCTTTTGTTTATTCAAAACAGAGGGTACCTTAATACCATTAGTAAATTAGATGTGTATGTTTATCGTGTTTTATTAAACAAATTTTTAATAAAATAAACGAACATATATTTATGTAAAAAAAAATTTACAGTAACCAAAACTTTGATGTTTTAAGAAAATTAACCAACACATTGTCTCTACTTGGGCTAACGGCTGTGTTGTTCGGTTATTACTACCCGTAAATGCGGTCTGTTACCGGCATTACACGTTATTACGTTGTTCCTGTTGTGACCTTATAATAAAATGAAACCACTTGAAAGATACAATCCAAAGTAAAATGAAATGGCTTTCCTGTTTAACTTTCAGTTTAAATTTGTTTGAACAGAGTATATATACAAAGCACATAATATTTAGTAACTTTAATGCGTTTATAGCATTACTGTGTCATTAGGTGAAACTAAATAGAAAAAATAACATCCTATTGAAGATACATTGTTAGTAGTGGAAAAAGGGGGCTACTGGCTCACTTCAAGGTCACCCGAGCGATGACGTCATCGAGGTCAATGACCTCACCAATGACGTCATTGATGACGTCATCGATGACGCAATCGATGACGTCATCACCAATTACGTCATTCTGTGACGTCACACCCATGACGCTGCAGAAATGACGTGGCGATGACGTCATCACCCCTTACGTCACCAAGATGACGTCATCGATGTCACAAAAGGTCAAGGCCACGCTGAAACCTAAAAATTTCCGGCACTTTTGCTGTTTCTCACACTACGCTCCGAGTTTCAGTCAGGTTCCCATGACCTTGACGACTTGGAGCGAAATTAGACAAGAAACAGCAAAAGTGCCGAGGAAACTGCAAGTTTGCAACGTGACTCTGCCTAAACCGTCATGTGACACCGCTCGGGTGACCTTGAAGTGAGCCAGCAGCCCCCTTTAGACCAGTACTACAACCGCGATGTGCACCCTACGACAGACACCGAGCGACTGACTGTCCAGCCCCGCGCACTCTAGGTATATGGGAAGTGGTGGGGGAACTGCGATGACCTTGGAAAACTTGAAAATGTCAAGCTAGGTAGCACCGTTTTGGTGCTACCTTAAATTTTACATGTTGAAGTGTGATGACCTTGAGGTTGACTGTGAACCTGGGACTTAGGATTGTCTTTAACAGCTTGACGTTTTTGCCAGAGTTTAAGTATGGCGACCTTGAACTGGTTAAAATGAAAACTGCACAGCAGATTGCACAACATGGATGTGCACCCTACGACAACCGCCGAGCGACTGATCTCCGGGCCCTGCGTACTCTAGATATATGGGGAAGTGGTGGGGGAAATTTCAAGGTCATTCAAACGGAGTTTTAAAAAAGTCAAAGAGTAGAAAGACTACTCTTGTGAGTCTATACCGATTTCATTGATAGTGAGTGCTTCGGTATGCCAAGTTGATCTGTACTGACACGCTCCTAAATAATGTTTGCAAAAACCTGCAAAATGATTGTTGCACAATTTGCAGCCAGTTAGCTGTTTTAGATTAAATTCAATGCAACGTTCAGGGCAACAAGTGTACTTATGCCCTTTCATCTGGTACACATGGAATGTCTTCAACATTGGTTTCGGCTTCTTCCAAGACTTGCACTTACACATGCACTGACCAAAAGCTTCACATTTTCTACAAGCCAGGCCATCCACCACATCAATGTCATTCGGCCATGAAAAACATTTTTGTTCGCAACAGTAGTTGAGTTGACTCTCCATGTTGCTGCGGTGAAGGTGCGCGATGAAATGATGCTGTAGTCAGTGAGAGTGCACCTTAAATAAACTCAGTGGAGGGGGAAAGGCCAAGGTCATTCAAACGGAGTTTTAAAAAAAGATGACTAGTCGTCCTCCTCCTCATCCGTCGTACGTGAAGAGCTGTCAGACGAAGAGCCCCGCGCAGGTGCTCCCCAGATGAAATGTATGTCTATTTGAAAGCGCAGGCCGGGATCTTGTACCATCAACTCCTTTAATCTATTACATACCAATTCCACTTTGTAAACATTGTTAATAATCAACACCCAAGGCTTCGGCTGAACATAACGTGTAGTTGAGTCAGCCTCGCAGACAGTTACATCTTCCGGTGATATTGGAGTGTATAAATGTGTAAAATCTTGTTGCTGAGGCTGGCTTGAAGTTGAAGGTTCTGTGCCGACCCTGGTTGCATCAAAACTTAAATCCATTCTACATTCAAGAGGTCCAGGGTTCCCGTTGAATACATAGAGTAATTTTTGATACAAGACTTCTACTTCTGTTGCATCTTGTAAATGAACGGTCCACCGCAAGGGAAATGCTTCGTCCGTAGTGGAGTCAACTTGAGAAAGAGTCCTGTCCGCCATGGTAGCTAAGCAAGGAATGAGGTGAGCTGCAGTCAGTTGTAACATTATCGAAAAGTAGAGGGGGAAATTTCAAGGTCATTCAAATTGGGTTTTAAAAAAGGAAGGAGTGGAGGGGGAAAGTTCAAGGTCATCCAAATGGAGTTTTAAAAAAGGAAAACCTAGAAAGTAACATTGAAATCTTCCAACTGATGGTGGCGAGCGTTTTCTTCTGCAACCTTGCCAACACATGTAACTATTCCGTACAGTATGAACAGTACAACCATGATAAGGCCGAACAACAAAAGATAGCCGTTTACTATCATGATATTTTCTGAGTGGATCTGCTTTCTTCTTATCGCCCTCTCTTGCATCCTCTTCTCTAACTCGTGTACGAAGTCACAGCATGCGTGAGGACATCTTTCATCTGTTGGTAGGTTAGCCATTGTTGATGTTGTAGGTTTGGCTGTTGAAGAAGGAATGAGGTATCTAATTGTGTTGTCTCATGTATATCAACAGTGAAGTGGTGGGGGTAGCGAATCAGTGGAGGGGGAAGTTTCAAGGTCATTCAAATTGTGTTTAAAAAAAAAACCTATCTTGTTACTGAGCATATATGTCAGTAACAAGATAGGTGGCTTTGCTCTTTTTACTTCTTTAATATAATGAAGAAATAAACATATTCTACAATTGTAAGGACAAGGAAGACAACCGCTAGTCAGCTGAAGTAATCCAAGTTGTCTGGCTCGGTCTTCATCGACGCCGGTGAGGAAGCTGTCGTTGAAGAGGAATCTCCAGGCTCTTCCTTCGGCTGCCGAAGATTCCGTATATTGCAAGCGTAGACTTGCACGTTTATACGGTAGGCTCTTGCCACCATCAGCTGCAACTCCTTGTACAAGTCGTTCAGCTCCTGTTGCGTCTTGATCCTCACCTCCTCATAGCTGGCACAGCTTACGTTCAGAGACATACTGATGTTGTTCGGTTGGCTGCTGGAGTTGAAATGAAGACGAAACACAGCGCTTGGAGGTATATGAAAAAGTGGTGGGGGTGTTTTGCATTCAAGCAGGTTTGACTTGTAGCGTGGTGGTGGGGGTAACTGTGAAATGCAAAGGTCAAAGGTCAAGGTCACCCGCGAAGTTTAAAAAAATGCAACATATCAATATGTGACAAACTTCACATTTTGATATGTTGCATTTTTTGTCTTTTTGTGTTCTCTTTTTTTGTCTTTTATGGTTTATTTATAAAACATTACAATAACATATGTACAACAGTAAAACTTAAATCTAACACTGCTGCTTGTCGGCGATGTGGATGGTCAACTCGGTGGAATTGCTACCCGTGCAACCGTGGGAAACCAGGTAGAGACAGCCGGGTTGGATGGAGCGCAGATCCTCGTTCTGGAGGAGATGGACGAACCGTTTCGGCAGGTAGACTTGGAACTTGGGCTCATCCCCCGGAGTGAATGGTGCCTCGCTAAGACTGCAGCAGATGGCCTCTCCAACTGTAGTCTCCATCTTCTTCATGGCGTGGATAATGTAGTGCTTCTCGTCTTTAAGTTCGGAACACTTCTTGACGGGTAGTATGGTAGATTTGGAGTGAGCATTGAACTGCTCAACCAAAGTTTGCAGGAACTGGTGAGATGCCATGGTCAAGTTATAGATCGTCTTCTTCGTCTTCTTGCTGGGAGATGTTGTCGTCTCGGAATCTCGAGTAATACTCATGCCAGGTCCCGGTCTGCTCCTCACTTATATAACCCCCGTTACCCCCACCACTCCCCATTTCCCCACTTTGAAGGTAAGATGCGAGTTTATAGGCGTTTTTTAAAGCGCAATGTCTATCTTTTTCATGTTCTGGACTTTTAGTACAAATACAAACATTTTCCATCGTATACTTGTAGTTTTTATCCAAATCCACATCATTAACTGGAACATGAGTAAATCCTTCGATCCATCTTTTCTTTTCCAGCCCCTTTGTGTAAATATTGGTAAACTTGTCTGAAAAGTGATGCATAATATGCTACAAGTCCGTGTAACTTGTAAAACCATCATACCAATCGATATGATGGAAGTGTTTTGAAATCCATCTGTTGGTAGTAGCGGCTTTACTAGTTAAAGATGAATAAGAACATGGTGGTTTAAATAAAAACGAATAAGGAACACTTGTATTGATGTCGAAAAACACAAGTTCTTTTATGATAAATCTATCATCATTACCCCGAAACGCTTGGAACTCAATTATACCAGGTTTGGACTTTACTTGTTCTTCTTCCTTGTCCATTGCGAAGCTCACTCGTCTGCTCATGACGAAGTCCAAAGGTCAACTGATTTCCACACCACGGTAGGTACGACTTTTATACCCGGCCGTACAGTTGTTGGCGCGTTGGTGTATATTTAACGTGGGCACCGTCCCCGGTAGGCCTAACCCCACAAAGTGTTTGATATTGTTTTAAAAATTAACCATTGCTGTGTAGTTAATTGTCATTTAGGTTTCCATCTTTACATTTTCCTTGTTTTCATTTTCATCACTAACACTTGATTCTTCTCCTCCTTCTTCTTCCTCTTCTTCACGTTTTACTGATTTCTTATGTATTTGAGCGTACTTTTCCAATTGTCTCCACATTTGTACTTCATGAGGAACCCTATTGAATATAGAAGTATCAACAGGTCCGTACAATATAGGTGCGTCCGGTTGTTTGTCCAAAGTGTCTTCCAGATAATCTTTAATAATTGAACTTGAAAACACCAGTTGTCTCAAGTATCTCGTTATTGGTTCAGTTGCACAAGTTAGAATAAAAAACTCTCCTCGATTAAGTTGAATCTTGTTATCATGTCTTGTTGTGTCTCTAAACCGCAACTGATGATCACCACGATGTTTAACAATATCGATTTCCACATTTGAATCCAAAAGGCCTACTCTTGTCTTTCTTCCAAACATGTTACTACTTAAATAGCATTCTAGCAGATGCAAGTGTTTCATAAACGATTCCCAAGCAGTGTCCGTAAACAAAATCATTTTGGGTCCATGAGTTAAAATTACAGTAGGGGAATAATCTGTAGATTTCATAACACCGATTAAAACACTTTTGTCCAAACGGAAGAGATTGGGTAAAATACTCGCAAGAATACCTCACTTAATATGTTAGGAGAAATATTATCTTCAATATCCCTTTTCCTCTTGTGTGCATTCTTTCTTCTTTTACCTTTTTCCTCAACATTATTACTGGCGTGGAGTTGTCCGCAAGCGTTGTGTTCATCTCCCTCCGGTTGACCTTGAAGATCTAAAAATTCGGATATCTCCTTCTCAATATCTACTACATTTTCTTGTGTACCACTAGGAGAAGCCATATTGAATAAGATGCTACCCATACAACAACAGGCAACAAACTGATGAGGAGCGAGCTGAACGCTCTGCTTTTATACTCGCGGAATGCATTGGAATGTAGGAAAACCGGTCTTTTACAATACATTTTTAACAATTCCAGTTAAAGGTGTGTATGTTACGATTTTATCATGTAGAATTAAACAGTATGCAGTTGTATTAGCTGGTATAGGCGCGTTGAATTCCATTTCTATTTTTATATCTACACTTGATGATTTTACCGATTCATTTAGTTTAGAACAATCGATTACAACTATAGGGTAACCATCTAAGTATTTTTCTGGTGATAGTAAAGGTGCATTCGTTTTACCATAATATGAACTTTGGAATCTTGCATACATATCGTACAATATGCTGTACTTTTTATTAGCGAATGACACATTTAAATTATCGTATGGAAAAAATTGTGAATTTAAATAAACTTTAATATTTTTCAAGTTGCAATGATCAAATTGGCCTGCATGTTTGGTGATGGTGTCTCTTCTGCCTGTTTGTAAACCAAATATAATATACCTGGCTCGTTCCACATAATTAGATGTTTTAACAGTCCAAGTGTGACGATCCGTAGTTGGCAAGCTGGGATGTTCATGAAATTCCCAACTTCTAAAAGGAATTACAATATCACGATCAGCCTTTAACTTTCTTAATAGTAGCATTCTATGCTCATTAGCTAATTTAACATGTGGAACTCGCCATACAATTTTGTCTAATGTTAATTTCCATTCCAAAGTTGCATCCGTTGTACCGTTTGGAGCTTTAATAATGTCTTTATCGTTAGAAGATCTCAACAAAACTAATTCTTGTTTAACATTTAATATAATTTTTCTATAGTCTTCAGCAAAACCAAGCAACAAACGTAATGGAATATGAAAATCAAAATTTCCATTTGTATCTGGAGTGATTGTGTCTTTTTCAGGTAAAACCCATCCTGCAGGTTGTATTAAATTGGTTTCATTAGGTGATATAGATGTTAATCCCTTTAAAGTTGTTGCAATACCTACTTTTTTAGTGGAATCAACTGTTACACCTGATATTTCATATCTAATTTCATCAAACAGGAAAGCCATAGGATTATTTATAAATGGAACTGTTGTACCAGTAGTAGTACCGTCCTTTTTAGTAACTTTTCCTTCAATATACAAGTAACTTTCACATGGTAGTGTGTAAATGTCTTGATTTTGTATAGGAATACGGATTTCATCGTTATTGTTTAATTTTGATGAAGTGTAAGGGTTGTGGGTGTGATATTCTTTTTCCCATAGGGTTTCGTCGAATGTCGGACCCTGCGCTATATCCAGTATATCCATAATCGGTTAATTTTAATCCAATTCTCTCTAAGAAACGAATGTTCTCGCGTGTTAACTCCTCCACAGCTGAAGAGCTACTAATGCGGTTTCCCGTAGGTTGTTCGCTTTTAAATGTTAAACCCATGATTTTGTATTAAAGTGTCGATTTTAAATGTAATCTAACCGTAATAGGCTCTTCTCGGAAATCTATCAAGTTGCCGTCTTGATCCAATACGTTCAACACGATGTCTGAAATGAAAGTGGTGTTCAACGGTAGATATACCAGGTTTTGTGGCTTTTCAACAATTTTAAATCCAGGCGGTACACTGGGGTAAAAAGTATGTATTATATGAGTATTTGCTCCATCTCTGTAAGCTCCTTGTATAATGTTACAAGTTATGTCTATACTATTGACTTTTAATATTGTTACAGTTTGTTTACCAGAATGTGTTTTATTTGGTTCTAAAATTGCTCCATCTTTGGGAAATCCTAATAAATCACCAATTGAGTTGGGCTTAGTAAAATCGATATAATATTTTGAAGTAAGCTCAGCTTTCATTGTATTGTTATTACCTTTTAGTGTTATATTGTCTTTTCCCATTTTATTTTGCAAAAATTCATTAATATGATCAATTTCATAAGAACCTGTGGGTAAACTGCACTCTTCTAAGTCTGTAAACTTCCCACTGGCATCTTTTCCTTTATAATAATGCAATAAGTTATTTTTACCTTCTGTAACATTCGGAATAGAGTTGTAAGTTGTAAAATCCAACAGTGCTGCCTCCCAAAATCTTCCTTTTTGCAAGCGTAACGCTGGAAAAAGGATGCTTCGTAAAGTGGACGATTTTCCCGTTAATGATACTGTATAGGAAGACATCTCAATAGTGACTGATACTTTTAGCTAGAAATTCCAAACATAAATGACCGCATATTGAAGTGTTATCAGGTTGTTCTCTTTTATAGTTGTAATATATGTTTTTAGCAGATTTAAAGTAATGTTCAAGTTCTTTAGGTGGTGGCAAATTTCCAAAACTATCAAAATAATATACATTGCTATTTAGTTTCTTATAACACACCCAATGGGTGCCGGGCCCTTCAGTATTATCCAAATTTACGATTCCAGTCTCATTTTTCCATATTTTCTTTGGTAAACTGTCTTTCATAAATACTCCGCGGAAAAATGGTATTTTTAAACAGGAAATATATTTAAATAATTTAACATTAGTCAACGCTTTATGTGGTATAACCAATTGATTTCTTTTATTTAATATGCACGATACGGTCTTAGGTATAGACCAGCCCCGTTTTTTACCATTGACCATATTGTCGGTTTTTTGTTATTTTTCCTCGGAGAACGTCTTTTTAGTCTAATATTACCACCATGTTTCCTCATGGTTGATCCTTTTTTACTCTTACCCCTCCTTTTTCCACCTCCTACCGCTGTTTTAGCCTTCATACCTGCTGTTACCACTAAAGCTGCTGCTTTTTCCGCAATACTAGCGTCACTAGACTTTACTCGTTGCCAAGCTATATTCGCTAGCTTTTTATCAGCGATTGACCTATTTTTTGAATCGGTAAACGTGGAATATGCGATATCGTGATCTTTACAAGCCTGATCTAACTTATTTATGCCTGGATCACCTCTTTCCAGTCGTTTTTTCAATTTAGTTCCTGGTCCGCAATACTGATAACCTCCCGGTATATGAAATTCGTATGGTAAAGCGTCTATTGCTCTATTTACGATAGATCCTACTGGAATACGATTTAAAGCTTTACTTAACAGAGAAACCGCTGTGGACGTGATACCGCCTCCTTTCCGTATACTGTCTCGATATGGACTGATGTGCTGGAATGTCATTATTGTCCTTTTATAATCGAAATGTACAACTTATGTGTTAACTCTATGACGAGTTGGACATAAATGAGTTCGTTTATTGCGTTCTTATATTATATATCAATATCACCCCAATCTGATGATCTAAGCTTTTGCGTATTAGGGTTAATAAAGTATTTATTAAAAATTTCCTGTTTAATCCAATTACCTCTCTCGGATTCAGACACCCAATTACCCCAATGTGTACGGGTTGCAATAATATTGTATATATCAAATAATGCATTTCCTAAAACTTTAACAAGAAAATTAACAGTGACAGCATTATCCACATGTTGAGGGTCTTTAAGTTCTGTAATACGTTTATTATTACAAGTATATACTTTATGGTCCTTTAGTGAAGTTGTTATAGCCTGTCCTACAGTTGCAGCATCATTTGGATCACTTCCTTGTTTTAAATTACCTGTTTTCTTATCATTTGCATTAAAAATATCACCAGTTGGTTTATCTAATATCAAAGATTGACTAACTACAACACAATCGAAATCGTTGGTACCAGGAGATACGTTACGTATTTTTTTAAACCTACATATGTAAGGTTCATCATTGTATGGATTAGAACATATAGTTTGTGCTACAACTGGAACATCAAAGAATTCTGTACCCATACCTATATATGATAATTTCTTTCCTTTACCATCCCAAGCATTATTCTTTTCTTCAAGTAATTTAAAATTTTCATTTCCCTGCACAAATACATCCCCTTTTCGCGATACTACTTGGTCTTGTTTTACAAATCCAGATGTTTCTTGTTTTAAAGTTTCCTTCATTTGACCCACCGTTGTTCCATCTGTTGGTGCCGAACCATCTTTTACATTTGCTAAACAATTACCAAGACAATCGATAACTCCCACATCATGTATGACACAATGATCTTTTATATATTTGAGGTTTACAGCATCATTTTCATTTTTTGGATAACCTATATCGTTAATAACAAATTTATAAAAAGAAAATCCATCTTTTGTCTTTTCAGGTATCAAGGAATGTAAATAGCGTCTATTTACGCTGTCTTTTGCATCTTTAGGGTCATCTACGTTGGATATACGTTTATTGTTAGCACTATACGTTTTCCCATTGAATTTTAACGTATTTTTTAATTCAGATGACAAATAACCTTTGTTTATTGCATCACCGTTTTGATTTGGTTTACCAACGTTGATAATTCTATGATCTTCTGCGTCATATGTGTTATTTTGTAGTCTTAATGTTGGCGATATATTTTCCTTTAATATTTTTAAATTTATTGCATCGTTTTCATCCGTAGGATCTTTTATGTTTTTAACCTTTTATTACTCATATCATAATCTCCATCAGGTGTTTGTGGTAAACCAGCACTTCTTTTTAAACTATTCGCATAATATAACCCATCCGAGGAGTAACGTCCGAACTTGTCGACACTCATGGTGCAACTGAATAGTATTCTAGGGAGTAACGCATTTTTATGAGATTACCCCACGGTTTCGGAGTTCATCCACTAAAGCCACCCATTCGTTTTCCAATCCAGTATGACCCGCTTCTTTAGCTTCATGTATTAGTTTCATTCTATCCACCAATTTATTGATATTATTGTAATAAATCACATTTGTGTTATATAGTTTCTTCATTAAACCTGTACCTGTAACAGATTTGTTTCTTTTTCTTGGTTCTGGAGCACTTATATCCAAAGTGGATGACACAAACCTTCGTTTTACAGGTTTTCTTGGCATTATCGGCATTGGTTGTCTTCTCGTTGTTGGTATTAACTTGGATACAAATTCTCTATATTTTAAAGACCTATATCTAAAAACTGGTTGGTCAGCTAAATATTTTCTCCTGTATGCATTGGTGTGTTCCAAAATCTGTTTATATGCTTCCATGTCTTCTTCTTTAACTAACAATTCTAAAGGCTTTTTTTCAAATAATAATTCAAATAATCCTCTTGTGCCCTTATATCTTTGATTACCAACAATAATATTATCATCTTCATCAATGTTTACCGGGCTATTACCAACCATTAAACCTTCTTCTGTTAATCTTACTCCATAACTATGGTAGTTTTTATTAGGATTTATTCCAGCTAACATTTTTATCATGTATTTCCTTCCTAAAGGTCCTTTGTTATGAATGTTTTCACCCAACAAGCTTATGTTTGACGGACCTTCCCTTGCTTCTTCTTCTTTTTCCTCTTCACTAGCAGTTGATACATCTTCATGTCCTCTTTTAGCTTTTACTTCATATAATTCTCTTATACCACTATAGTCTGGTGATTCTAGCTCTCTTTCAGGTTCTCCACCGGTAAAACCACTATATGTAGAGGATTCCAGGTCTTCATCACTAAAATCTTCTGATTTTACATTTTCTCTTTCATACTTTGTAATAGGTGCAATTGCATCTCCTTCCAAAACGGGTTTAGCAAATTTTTTGTTTAATTGTTTCAAGGGTTCAGTAATAGGTTTAAAAGTAGATTCAAGAAATTTCTCCCTTTCGCTAATACCTAATTTTAATGCTCTGTTTTTATCTCGAATAGAATCACTAAGTGATTTTATTTCCTTTATTAACTTTTCTTGGTTAACCATGTTTGTAGCAAGACGTGTTGTACAACAATGAATGTTTTACATCATGATCAGTGTATTAGTATAAATTTATCAAATCCTATCCTGTATCGTTCATTGTTTAGCGGTTGTTCCTTCATAATTGTTAAAAACCCATACTTTTCAGCCCAAGCCTTTCCACACAACTCTTTAAATCATTCAAATGGCATATCCGCACTTACATGGTCATAATATATATGTTTTAGGTTGGTTTCATCCTGTTTAAATACACTTAACATGTTTGCATTGTCTCTAATGAGCTGTTTCGGTATTTTGCTGTAAGTTTGACCAATATAAATGCTATCTATGTTGTTATGTCGACCCATGGCGAAGTAATTTCTTATTGTATTTTGATTTTCACAAGATACGTCGTCAAATATGAATACTGAGAATGGTTTTGCCTCTTGCGGTTGCATGATACTCTCGCTCGCGTTGAATTTAAAATATTTAACTTCAGGCACATTATTGAGTATTTGTTCCAATAACTGATATTTTGGTTGTTGTAGTGACTTTGAAAATACATATAAATTATTAAAACGTAATCCTTTAGGGTTTGTAATCAAATTGAATACTACATTTGTTTTTCCACAATTGGAAGGACCGGTAACCAGACAACGCACCGTGTTTGGTAACAAAACACCGTGTTTCCCAGTATTGAATTGAGAACCATCCACTGTGAGTTCATCTATATTATTAATAGTAAAATTGTCTTTTTGCGGTATTATCTCCATCCTTTGTAATGGTTCAACCCAAAATGATGCTCTATCATTATATTAGATCCTTTTTAGGTATCCAAGAATCTTCCGTTTTATTAAATCCTAACCATCGTACTTTAACCTTATCCTTTTTTCGTTGCAACACCTTTTCGACTAGATATACATCACCTACTGTTGATTTTAACATTTCATGTCCATAAAACCCTCCTTCAAGCAATTGTCCTTTATTATCTTTTAAAATGTAAGTTTCTGGTACTGTAGGTTGCACCTTAAATACGGTAAATACCTCATTTGTCCAGTTCGGAAGATATCTTTTACTGAATACACCTTTGTATTTGCTTATTCGCACTTAATCGCCAACATTAAACCTTTTAGGCTTTAGTTTTTCAACTTTTGGTTTAGTATTCATTTTTATACGTTTTAATACAAGGTTTTCATTTTTATTAGTCACCTGGCTTGGTTTCATACCGATAGTTCTATGAAACTTGTTATTGTAATCGCTTATAAGTTTTGGTAACATATCAATCCATACGTGTGATCCTCTGTTGGAAAACATCTTATACATCGCACCTTTTAAAGTTCTGTTAAATCTTTCAATTATTGATGCTTTTACCCCTGAATTGGTTGAGTAATGGTTAATGTTGTGTTTTTTCATTAAATTTGCAAATTCCTTATTAAAATATTCTTTTCCATCATCAGTTTGTAAATGTTTTATAGTATGTTTGTCTCTTTGTATAGCTGTTTCCATTGCTTTTGTAACACTTTTGCCACTTTTATCTTTTAGTGGTAAAGCATTTGCCTTTTTTGAAAAACAATTAATAATAGTCAATATGTATTTAAATCCTCTATTTTGTTTACTATAAGGAATCATTTCGATTAAATCTGCTTGATATAAATCATTTATTCCTTTTATCACTGTATTTCTTCGTGGAAACTTTCTTCTTGCAGGTTTATGAAGTTCGTTGACAATTTCTTGCTTCAAATCCTTCATATTGCAGGTTTGAATGTTTCATGTATCACATGTATAGTCACAATGAATGTTGTCTTAAATATTTACATCATTTATATAGGTCAAGGTCATCCAAACTTGTGTAAAAAAATGGGGAACACGGCGTTTGACTTGCCGTGTTCCCCATTTTTTTACGGAAGGAAAAAGGAATAAGGTCGAAGTTGTAGAAGGACGAAGAATAGGTTACTAGTCGATAGGGTTTAGAGAGTAGTGGCCAAAAGGAAGAGTGTGAATTTTATCCGGCATAATATGCCTTTTATCATCTCGAGCTGATAGCGCTCTTTTAACTTCAGTGACACTGTAGACCTCATGTTTAAAGCTTCTGATAGTGTTGAACGTAGCTGAGATGGTAGTATCTTCAAACAAACAAGTCTTGTAGTGGTCAAATGTCACATGTTTTTTCAAATAAGATGTCTTCACTCCTTTTACTTTCTTCACTGTCGGTATGTTGTTTTCCTTATACATCTTGAAGGAATATAGTTTGGACATTAGCGCAACTATTTCCTCCAAAGGCATTCCATTTGCTTCATCTTTAAATTTTCCGATTACTTTTTTATTCTTTTCATTGTAATTCGGATGGTTCTTCGGATAGTCAGAGAAGTCAAAATCGCCTTTGTATGGGAAACTCCTTAGGTCTTCATACATGTCCAAAGTTTTTATCCAGTAGATAAACGCGTCGGTATCCATGTATGCAACTCCAATGTTGTCTCTTCCGTAGTGTTTAACCATTTTGTTGTAATGGAAATCATACATTAGAGTTTTACTTATATCCAAAATCGACATTCCAATGTATAACGGACGATCCATCACTATTGTTGTTTTCTTCATACTGACGGCAACTAGATCTTCGTTTATAATCATAGATGTTCCAAAATTTGGTTTTTGCACTAATTTTTCCAATTTCTTAGGATCACTTACTAATTTAACAATCTTGTGTTTTCTTTTGTTTTCTAAGGTCTTCCCGAAGATGGAGTTGTTCATCAATTTGTAAAAGTCCTTTTCAAATGCTGATGTTGCTGCTGGTCTTCTTGTAGTGTTGGAATCAATATATGGTTTCAACCAACAAGACTGGGTGAATTCAATTGCTCTATGAATTCTCACTAAACGTAGACCCAATTCAAGAGCTTGTTGAACTACCCAGTAGTGAGCCACATACCGATCTTTATTCTCCAACGTCATCATCAATTTTGGCCATCTTCCTGTCGGTGAAACTTCAGTCTTGGCTAGGAGAGGCAAGTCGTAGTGATGGTCATGAAGGTGCTCCGGATATTCGAAATCACAGTCCAAAATATAGCCTTTTGGACCATTCTTTGGAATCTGTGAGATGTCACCGATGGTGGCCGGGTCGATCCATTTGAAGTCAGCGTAGGGAAGCGGGACAACCATAAAGGTTGTTTGCGTCAAAGTAGCCAAGGTAGACCGATGGTTGTCTCTCGTCGAAGCCTGGGATGTACTTGTTGTTAGCTTTGACATGACGTGTTACAGCTTGTGTCAAACCGCCCCGTACACCAGATTCTATCATGAGCACCATATCAATATCTGTTAGAAGTTCCAATCGACAGTTGGTTGACTTTAGCATAGCTTGCCATGCTAATCCTGGAGATGTGTACGAGTGTAGAGGGTAGAGTCCATAGGCGGAGAAGCAGGTGTTTCGAAATTCTTCCATCACATCGCACAGCAGAGTTACGTCCAATTTTATGTAAAAGTCGGAATATTCCCCTAAGGTTTGAATGTTTAGTTGGTTCCAAACATTACAAGCATGATTGTAGTCTTCAACGGTGATTGCACTTTCATTTAACTTGCTATTGAAGGCTTCAATCGGTGGCAGACTGGTTTCTTCAATTTTTTCTGCAGAAGTTATGTAATCATAGGGGAACACTCCTTTACGCATTACTAAGTCCAATTTATCTTCAGGTACAATTTTGCTGGTTTCTTTTAGATCTTCTCTTCTTAGGTTCTCAGACAATTTTCTCAAACTAGTTGACATAAATCTATAAGAGTCTACGAAGCGAAGTTTAATTTTACCTACTGTTTTTGAGAAACTGATGTACTTCTCCAATGTTTCAGCTAATACTTCGATTCTTCCATCATCCCGTCCTAACTCTGGGATGATGAAGTGGGAGTCATAGCCGCTAAGATTGTGTAACACGACAGGGATAAAGTTTGGCAGTTTGTAATTTATATTGCATGAATTACAAGCAGCTCCTCTGTATAACCCTGTCAGGTGATCGTGATCTCTTACTTTTTGATATTCTTCACTGAAGCTCTTCTTGCATAAATAACATCTTGTTGCCAAATTGTATTCTTCTTGTTGATTTTGATTCAAAGGTTCCATAGGTAAAACATTACCGTATAAGCGTTGCACCTTTTCAGCAATGTAATACAACTGGTCTACGAAATGCTTAGCGGCTTCTTCCCCACGGTACAGTATCGGAGTGGATGTTAAACCATAGTGTTGCAACTGTTCTTCAGGCAAAGTTGATTTCACCAATAAGCAAAAACTGTTAGGTTGATGCAATTGATATTTGGTTCTTCTAGTCACCTCACCATCCGGAAGCTCCTGTGGTACTAACGTGGATTCGAAATCTGCGTAGACAGCTACTGGAATCCGATATTGGTGAACTGTTTTGTTGAATTTGATGAACGCTCGAGATGGCGGCGGCAGACTAATCTTCACTTCATAGTTGTCATTACAAAGTCTTTGGTGTTCCTTCAACCACTCCAATCCTCCATGTTTTAAATCTTTATTTGTAAAACAAAAGCATCTCTTACACACTGTCACTCTAATCTTCTTTTTGGTTAATTGTCGTGCAACCAAAGCTTCAAAATCTTTTATCCACACATAATGTGAAATTTCACCTTTAGTTATCAATAATAAATCAGTATGGTTTCTTTGCTTCACTTTTCCAACTCGTAGTGGATACACATTGTTCGAATCATCTAAGCCGAACACGTTAACAGAAACACCTGGATTTTGTTTCTCAAATTTTGCAATTTGATTAAGACTCACAGGATACGACATTCCTCGGAAGTTGTAGCGGTGTTCGTTTTCATAATATTCCCTACCAACTCTACAAGGATTATGTTTTACATACTTAGTTAGCATCGCATACTTAAAACATTCATTATCCCCGTTTGTAACATTTCTGCAAGAGTTGGTGTCTTTAATTTTCTTTGGTAGAGGGATAAAGCTGCTACCCCTCATACCATATCCATGCTTGTGAACCCTCACATCCATACCTTTGATCGATGATAGCGTCCAGCCAGATCCTCTTCCTTCATGTTCTTGGAGTTTCATTAGCAGTTCATTCAAACATTCTTCTAGAATTTCATTGATATCAGATGTGGTTGTAAGGGTTCGGTTTTTAGCAATGAATGCTCTCGGTGAGTTTTCACCATCGGTATTAGTAAACATAGCCTCCAACACCAATCCGAATTTAATAAAGTTCAATCTTGCCAATTCTTCCATCAATGTTTTTACAACTAAATTTTTAGCTTGGGTTATAAAGTTTTCCAATTCCAATTGCACATTATTAATTTTGAAATGAGTTACAACTGGTCCTGGCAAGGCTGTGGTGCGCAGTTGTCTTATATCTTCCACTTCTTCTGTATCCTCTTCTTCCATATCCTCTTCTTGGGTACGCAGTTGTTTTACATCTTCCACTTTTTTTCTTCCATTTCCTTTTCAATAAATCCTCCAGCTGTAGATGGTCCAGCTCCGGCAAATTGAATAACACTTGGTCTTCTTCTTTGCATTAACTGTAAATAGCTATCCCAGTCCTCCTGCTTCTGGGGTTTTTCTAAAAACCGATCAATCGCATCCAAGTCTTCTTCACTTACTACAATCTCTTCTTTTCCGCCCTCTTCACGATGCAATTCTCGGTGTAACTGTAGATAGCTATCACAGTCGTCCATCTGCTTCTGGTAGTTTTCCAATAACCGATCAAACGCATCCAAGTCTTCTTCACTTACAACAATCTCTTCTTTTCTGTTCTCTTCATGATGCAATTCTCGGTGTAAAACAAAGATATCTTCGTCTTGGAAAAACTCACCACAAATATCGCAAAGGGCCATTTTTTACAGTTTGGCTTTGAGTGTGCACTCGGTGAATGTCCACGCAATAATGAGCAGCGCGCTCAACCGGGTCCCCTTTATACCCGAGGTTGAAGGGTGGGGGAAGGTGACGTCATATACATCCGGTTTATCAATCATGTAGTAGATTTGGCTTTTTAACACCCATTTTCAATATATTCTTCAACAGGCTTAATAAAGCAATGATGTTTGGTCTAAATCCACTACTTTGTACAAGTTTTTTCAAAAATGTCTGTTTGAGCCTCGTCCGGAGCAAAAAACTTTTTTGGTCAAGGTCAAAAATTTTTCCCAAAAAAAGTTCGGGGGAGGGGGTGGGGGAGGGGGTGGGGGGGGTTAATTTAAAAAAATAAACCCTTATAGGCGTTCTTATGTTGCCATCGCTGTGGTCTCCGAAAAGATACAACTATGGGGAACTCCAGACTTGTGTGTTAGTAATACCTACCAGTTAAGATCCAAAGAAAAACTTTAATATTTGGTTCAAGGTCACGCGAAACTTTTAAAAAAATAAGCCCCACACCCCCCTATGGGGGTGTGGGGCACTTGAGTTGTCATCGCTGTAGCCTCCAAAGAGACCCAACTATGACAACAGGCAACATCCAATGTTGTCTAACCTTCACCACGCAAGACTTAAGCATTTACTGCATTGCTAACAAATAAATTTTCCAATAGCTAACAAAAAGTCATTTACATAATTTTGAAAGAGGTTGAGGACAGCCCTAGTGGCTTATGTCCCCGGTCCGAGTGCAGAGGCCATCGGCTCATTACCCCCGTATAAGCGTACAAACGGACCAACTCCCATTTCACAGCCGCATTGAAGCATGCATGAAGGAGTGTATTAACGTTGGAATAAAAATACTTTTTTACACGGGGGCCTACTCCCGTTCCCTATCTTTAGTGTTTAAGTTCAGCAATGCAGTAAATTTGTATAAGTTCTTACTAGGTCAAGGCCATACGAACATTAAAAAATTTCGGCCCCCGTACATCCATGGCGAACCATGAATGTTCGGGGGCCTTGGGGACAAAAAACACAAATAGCTAACAAAGTTTCATTTACATAATTTTGAGTTTCCAGAAGGGAAACTAACTGAGGACACCCTAGTGGCTTACGTCCTCGGTCCGAGTGCAGAGGCCATCGGCTCATTACCCCCGTATAAGCGTACAAACGGACCAACTCCTATTTCTCAGCCGCATTGAAGCATGCATGAGAGGAGCCTAACAATTATTAAAAATTGGCTTTACACGGGGGCCTACTCCCGTTCCCTGTCTTTACAATTTACTTTGAGCATTGAAAAAGCTCAAGGGGAAATGCTAAAACAAGCGTATACACTTTAGATAAATATAACACACTTACAACACACAATTGAGCTCAACGTAGTCAATGCTGGAACAAGCACATACACATTAAATACATTTGACAAACAAGACACAAAGTATAAAAGACACACAGGAGACATAGGGTACAATTGAAACACTCTCATATAAAACAATTCGCAATACCCAAACGCAAGCGCAATATCTTACAACTAATACAAGTCTTAAAGTTAGAGTAGACTTCGATAAACACTGAAGGCACCATTCAGGGGGGGCTCGCACTTTTTGTCGGGGGGGGGGGGGTCAGGTAAGTTAAGTGGGTCAAGGTCAACCACAACACTTGTACTCTAAGTGTTGGCTATACCCCCACCACAACTGGGTCCCTAGCACGTCGGTTATCGTACCAGAGGTGCTCAATAACCTAACTTGTAATGTTTAGGGTGGCGTTTGCACGCCACGTGGTATCGCCATGAGTGTCCGGTCCAAATTTTAAGTTAAATTAATTTTACTGTAATCTTTTCTAATTCCAATTCATTTTGCCAAAGACTAAGGTGTCGCTTTATAAAGTGGTATTTCTCTAAAGTTATAGGGGATTGCAGGGATACAGGAGTTACAATTAGTTTATTTAGGAGACTCTTTATCTTGGAGTTTAACACAATTTCCACTTTGACTTTGCTTCCTCGACTCTCACAGCCTGAGCTGTACAGAAATGTTTCTTCTAGCGCCAACTCGGGCCAAGAGAACAGTGTGTTGACTGTAGGACAGCTCATGGTGAAGTGATGCGATACTCCAGCGTACAACCTCACCTTCCCCCACCACTGTGACCTTCCCCCACTCCTGCCGTTTCCCCCACCACTTTTCCCTTGACTCATGCGCTACCAACAATCTCTCAGTATTGTGCGGACTTTTGTGAGGGGAAGCCATGTCGCGGGACGTTTTAGGTAAGAAACTTAGCCGTGTTAAGACTTTATTAGTTGCTCACTGTCCACCGCTCAAAGTCAAAAGGGTTTCAACTTTGGCTAAGTGGCGAAAACTGTTGCGCGGACACCCTAAGTTTTATACCAAACGGACTAATGTAAGTTTTACTGATGAAGATTTGTTTAAAATATTGGATGAAATGGATTTCCTTGCAAAGTTCAGTTAGTTACTCCCATTCCTGACAGTTTAGAGTCTTAGTCTCTCAAGCCGATATACCTAGAGTACACAGAGCCTGACAGTCAGTCACTCGGTGTCTTTCGTAGGGTGCACATCGCGGTTGTAGTACTGGTCTAAAGGGGGCTGCTGGCTCACTTCAAGGTCACCCGAGCGGTGTCACATGACGGTTTAGGCAGAGTCACGTTGCAAACTTGCAGTTTCCTCGGCACTTTTGCTGTTTCTTGTCTAATTTCGCTCCAAGTCGTCAAGGTCATGGGAACCTGACTGAAACTCGTAGCGTAGTGTGAGAAACAGCAAAAGTGCCGGAAATTTTTAGGTTTCAGCATGGCCTTGACCTTTTGTGACATCGATGACGTCATCTTGGTGACGTAAGGGGTGATGACGTCATCGCCACGTCATTTCTGCAGCGTCATGGGTGTGACGTCACAGAATGACGTAATTGGTGATGACGTCATCGATTGCGTCATCGATGACGTCATCAATGACGTCATCGGTGAGGTCATTGACCTCGATGACGTCATCGCTCGGGTGACCTTGAAGTGAGCCAGCAGCCCCCTTTTTCCACTACTATTGTTGTAGAACATTGTGAAGAAAGATTTTTCACAACTATATTCTAAATTACAACGCCCCTTCATGATTTCTTAAACGATCAAATATAAAATATTTTCATTTTTGTTATTTTTGTTTTATTAAAACTAATAGTTTTTTGGGCTAATAAGACAACATTTTAATGTTCGGTTTGAATAAAAATGTGTATATATTAGACCTATAATTGTAAATAATAAGAACGTAATACAAAGTGAGAAAATTTGTGTTATGTTGTCAAAAAAGTAAACTTTAAATATTGAAAATAGTTTTTAGAAAACGTGTAACACTTTAATAGAAATAAGATCGAGACGAACCATTACCTATTAAAAGGGTATTACAACTTTACATGTTGGTTTCGACATTTCTAAGCCGATTTGCTGATAGCAGGTTCCGAAGCTTTGGACGAGTTCCCAAAATAGTCGGTGTTACAAAACAATGAAACTTGAACGTATTGAAAAAGGTTTAGAATGAGACTGCCCTTTCACATGAAATATTTATTTTTATCACAATTAAACTATTTTTTCATATTTTACATTTAGTTTGAATGATTGGAATTAGTTAATAGGCCATACTTAATGTTTCATAGTTAGTTGTACGATAATATTACCTTCCTAGAGATCCATATGTGATCGCCTGTGTTCATTTATAACATTCCCTAAACTTTTTGAATTATAGAATTGTACCTTGGTAAAACTGTTACAAATGTTACGATCCAAATTCAAATCAAGTTTTACATTTCTAACATGACCGGTGAGAAACAACTGCTATTAATTAACAATCTAAATATTTCAACAAATAAAAGAAAATAAATAAAGGAAAGATTACATTAAGTGAAAAAAATTATCAGCAAAATTAATAAAAATGTTCGAATAACAAGCAACGTAGAAATTAAGCATTTTTTATTACAAAAGATTTCGGAGATGAAAATTCACTACCTCCATTATTGAAGCTTTACATATACTACATCAACGCTTAATATATATAATCTTGACATTTTTGTAAAATAATAAAACTTTGCAAATGTTTGCAAATTGAACTGTTTTTTCGATATGTACCTTTTAAAATTTAAAATGGCTTCTATTTTAGAACACATAGGTTTATTTTAATGTCAATGTTTATCTGAAATTGGGTCTTAACACACATCAAAGATTGCGGATTTTCAGCTTCCCAACACAAATCTTTTACTATAGTGGATTATTTTGGAATGATATACATAAAGATTTGGAGGATAATTAATTGAGTTTGAGATAGGACACAATCTGGACTTTAATATTTGCTTGTATTGCCTTCCGAATAGCCTAGTACAATTTGACTTAATTGCTGGACACCCTCTATTTGGTGACATATTTCATAAAGCACTCTGTTAGTTTAGTGTAAATAACATTGACTGACAAGAGAGGAATGATTTGGGACAATATGTGTTACCCAACAAACATTTTATTTAAAATAACCTCACAAGAGCAACGTAAAGTATGATAAAAATTTAAAGGAAATACATTTTTAACGAAAGCACTTTCAAAATGTTTCTTTTCTAACATTATATTAAATTATATTTAAATGCAGTTTGCAGTAATCCATCATTTTATTGAATGTAACTTTTTCAAACTATGATTGAGAAGTGAGCCTTTACCAGCACTTTTATCATCAGAAGACTAAGTAATTGCTCAGTATAAAGGAAAGTAGGGGTGGAGCACTTGATAGCAACCTGCATCATCCCCTGGAGGGCAGTTCCCTAGTAATGAAACTGTAGGCACATCGTTGTCTTTATATTTCATTATGATCCTGGTAGAAGTATTTTTCGCGTTTTATTTTTATTATCAAGTATATTATAGATTTTAAAAATCTGTCGTAGTGGAATTCGTAACAATACTAGAATGTTAACTCGCTAAATTAAATTACTAGCTTTCCATCCGTGCTTTAACACAGATGTAAAATATTGAAATGATATTTTTAACAATGATTCAAAGAATGTGAAGGAGTTTAGCTTATTTAAAATCAGGACGAGTTTATTTGCTTACGAATAATTTGATTGTCATAACGGTAAATATGATATTCCAAATTTCAAGGTTGTAGATCTAGATCGGCAAGGAACTGACATGCCCCCAACAAATGATAGCCATGGTGTATGCTATAAAAAGCATCGGGGGTGTAAAACCTAATCTAAAATTTTCTAAACTGCGAAATAGGTAGTAATTAAAAGTAAGACTTCTTTGACAAAACTGCTGAAAAATCCCTTAAAGCAATAGATTAATGTACAGTTCTTATTTTACTTTTTACCCAGGGGTAAAATTTACTCTACTCCATTTCTGAGAAACACGAGGCGAAATATTCAATGGGCTTAAAATAGATTGACATTTTTGATTTCAAAGGTTAATGCAAAATTTACCTTACACAATTTAAAAAACGTAAAAAATATTCAACCTCTTAAATTATTACACAAATGGTGAGAAGAACTTTTACATTTTACAATAAATTAAAAACTTTTAGTTTTCAAAAGAATGTGTAACTCAAATCCAACAATTCAAAGCTCATAACAACGTTGTTTTGACAATTATAAAAACAATTAATTATTATTCCAATTTCATTCTAAATTCACGTTTTTTACAACAAACATCTAATAAATATCCTAAACTGTGTATCTAAATTGATTTGCTTCTGTTGATAGGCCTAATATTTGCAAAATTACCATCACTTAGTTCAAATAGGTCGTATCTTTGGTTGACTATCTCTTCAATATACTTGCACCAAATGTGCATTAGTGAACAACTAATATCATAAAAAAAGCAACTAAAGGCTCGAGACGATAATGTTCTAACACAATAAATTAAAGACAAAATACGACAAAATTGTATATGTTATAAGGCTGTTTGTATAATGCTTTAAAATGTTTTACAAATAAAAATCTTAAACCTTTAAACAAAAGGTTAGGAGATTATTTGCTAAAACAATAAAGATGATTAGCAGTGTGCATAGTTTATAAGGGCAGGAGTCATTGTTAGTCTGTCAAAGCGGTACTTAACAACGACTAATTGAAAAACTTGACCTCTTCCATAGAATTGGAAGTTTTAATCCAGAAAATAAAATCTTTTACACAATCACCTCAGACTGGATTATTAACATTATATTTTACATAATGCGTAACGTAACATAATGTCGCAATTGTTAAACTCATTTAGGTAAAATTATATAAAAATTCATATAATTTAAATAAAAAAATAATATGTGGATAGTTATTCAATGCCACAAATATCAATTTAAATTAGATAATACTACTGTTACAACCAAATAACTGAGTTTTTTATAATTAACTCATTCTAATTACAATAACAGGTATAATAATTCCAGTATAATTTTAAAGTGATCCCACCATTATGAAAATCAGCTTTGTTTCGGCAGCAATCACAATCTATTATGATTTTTTTTTTTTATAAGTATGGTTCTCACTTTGTTGGGGCAATAATTGCAGGCCTAAAAATAATAGTTATTTCTGTATCGCTAATGCTCGTTTCATCAATTAAACTATTGTTATTTGTTATAACATTAACAGGGGAACATGTTTCATAGTACATTTACTTTAGTATACGATATAATGTTACAAATAAAAAAAGTACGTATATAAGGATAACAAATAAATAATTGAGTCTAAAAACATTATATTATTCCATAACTCATCATTAAGAAACTGCTTCATAAATAATCAACGACCTATTTATTTCTAAAAACTCTAAAACCTCTTATTGTTTTTAAATTCTATTTTCATGCAGCATTAGTGATTTAGTTTTCAAAATCAATGATAATCTTATTCATGACGTTGTGCTACAATCGTCTAATGATATTATTGCGAGAGTGGGTCTACCCCGTGCCTCGTTACAGTAGCAAGTAATGACTCGACGACAAAGTACTGCTTATTAGCTCTGATACACATGATTATACACTACATTGATGGTATTATGTAGCTAGATGACTGTAGTGCCAGGTGAGCTACATCCTATAAGAGCAATGGCGTCATTTTCTGCGACATTCGCGGATGTCGCCATAGAGTTTTTGTTGGTTGAAAAAGTGTTAAAAAACCAACATTTTACTCTTACCTCCAAGTTTTACCAACTCTGCCGGAAACAACAATCGTTCTCGTTTGCGTTGGAGATTTTTTGTCTCAACCTTAACTAAAATAAGTAATTTCAAAGAAACTTAGGGTAGAATTAATGGTTTTAAATTTACCTTGATTGATAATTGTTGATTTGGTGATTACCTAATGGTTTGTTATTAACTAATAATCCGAATGTAAAATAGAGTAATATGGTGTCGTTACGGTAAATATCGTTCTCATGGCAAGACTGTTTCATTCTCTTTTTCAATCAGCTGTGTAATCTTAAATATTATAATGTAACTTGACTTCCGTTTTAGTTTTGACGGATTCGGAACACAAAAAAAAACCATTCAGCTGACCTTAGGAAGACGTTATGCTTTTTCCTTTACAGACTCTGATTATGTAGGGCCATCTTAAATACACATGTCTTTTGAAAGCTGCGTAGTAAAAATATATTTCATTAAACGTATTTTAAGGTGAATTTGACGGAAGTGTGAGTGTACTGATTGTGATATATCAGATAGAATGATAGAGCAGCTGATTTATCTGTCAAGGATTATTAATTAATAGCCCAACGACCAAAGGCAGCTGCGTCCGTTTTCGAGCCATAACAAAACACCAACTTTTCCCAGAACCGAACAGGTAAACTTCAGATTGTAAGGTCAGTTCTATAACTATTCAGCTACCCATCCAATTTACTGTATGTTAACTAGATCCATACAACATATGCCATGGCAAAATCCCAGTTAGTTGAGCTACCTTGTAGGCTTGTAGCTGACGATATATCATAGGTTGGTAAAACATAAATAGACCCCCTTAGTCATTATTCATTTAGTAGTTTGAAATATTTTAATATGTTTCCTGAAAATAATGTATTACTCATTGTAATCCCCAATTATAAACTGTTGGATTGGTTTGTGTCTAGCCTCAGGGATTATAAAATTGGATTTTCAAACTTCTATAAAGTGTTTACATATTTCATTTACTGAATAACAAAATTCTTTTTTAGTGTTTTGATGTGCTTTTATTCTGTAATAATGCTTTATATATATATTGAATTTCTCTATAACCATATCATGTTATCAAATACTCTTGGTACATCATATTTTCATTTCGTAAAATAAACAATTTTATTATGTCATTTAGTAAATCTTCTGAATTTTCATTCCAAATCGAGAGCTTACATCATATCAAAATTTTAATTTTATTATATAAATAATAAATCAAACAAAGAGCGTCAACAATAATCTGTAATCTTTGATAATCTGTAATATTTGAAAACATGTCAAAGTAATTCCTTTTGTGAATATCAATGTTCATTGTAAACAAGTTAACACTGTTATGTCGAGAAAATAAATATTCTTTGATTCTTGTCAATAATTCATGAAAAAAATTTAAATACCTTACATCCATTGTATTTTTGAAAAAATACTTAAATAAATTTTAGGTGTACTGTACTAGCATTTACAGAAAAAGGATTATACATTTTTCTTAACTTATCTTCTTAAAGAATCTGGGTTGTTTTATTGGTCTTACATATATTTTATTACTACAGTATTTGTTCTTTTAATCACATGTTATTACATTGATTTGTATTCGTATTACATTGTTATTACGTCGTATTCGTAATCTTTGTTCTTTATATCACCTTTAAAAACTATAAGTATATGTAATGAAAAGTAAAAACCATTTTCGACCATTTTATCATATATGACACTCTTTTAAAAGATGTTTTATACCTCAAAACCTCAAAATAACTAATTCTAGGACCCAATTAAAATTGTAAATAATGGAATTTGTAAAATATATCCATATAATTATAAAACAATTGTTACCTTTATATTATATAGTACACATTATAAAACTTTTTTTACTCTTTGTCACGAAACCAAATGCAATATATAGTTATAAATATATAGTATATATAAAGGTTTTTTATATATCAAGAATAAATCATACTTATTTGTCATAAAACTATACAAATAGTCAAAACTGAATGTCAAAACTGATAAGTCGCCAGTTTTTTATTGAATCATTACAACAACAGCACAATTAAGATAAATAATATAAATAAACCGTAATCACTATTCTATATGAAACACGAACAGTATTGCTCATTAAGTATAGATGATCTATTACTACAATAAAGTTTAACTCCACAAATCTGCCTTAGTCTTCTTATTCAGTTAAATTGTGGGAATAAAATAGACACATGAAAAAAAAATTAAGTGATAAAACCAAGGAGGTTATATTCTAATACTGGAGGTAACACACAATGCTAAAAAAGCGAGCCGCTGATTTTGTTTGGTTGGCAATCCTGAAGTACCAATTTGAACTGTTTGCCGAAATGAACGAGTCAGCTAAGGGAGTCAAATGAATTGTGAATCAATTGCCTGGTGAATCGGTTTTAATGGGCAATTATTGGTAAGCAAATATGCATTAAAAGGGGAAAACAAACAAAAACAGAAAATAAATTATATATAAGTATAAAAATTTATTTTGGAATTTTGGTAATCAGTTTCAAGTTATGGAAACATGTTTATTTTTATTTTTTTTAATTAGTTAATTTACTTGATGATTTTGTACCGCATTAAAATTTGTATAATATGCAAGACAAGAGAATAAATTTTTTTTCGTGGTATACCTTTGTGAGTACTGAAATAGTACGGAATTTTGCAAGTTAATGTAACCATTTCTAAGATCTAACATAGGTATAAATAAGTTATTAGTTCTAATTATATTTTTTGAACTATTTATAAAACAACAAATATTCACATCTACAAATTAAATCAATAAGTTATCTCTTATTCTGTAAAATACATAACGAATAAAATTGTTTAAATTCATGTCAGTTAGAATTAAAGACACACGTTATTATTATTCCAGAGTCTAGATTCCTAATTATTGGTTAGCCGTACCGTACCAATTCATCGTTCATCGTTCCCAGAAGATTCGAACCATTTCGTTGATTCGAATATCTTTTAGCTACCGTTCAAAGAACGACAAAACGGTACTTCAGGATTGCCAACCAAACAAAATCACAGGCTCGCTTTTTCGCCAAAATTAACCTAACAGTGTTACCTCCAGTATTAGAATATAACCTCCTTGGATAAAACCGATGGATGAAACCCGAGCCATCGACAACAATGGAGCGGAACGAATTCATGCAACAGCTGATGGCTCAGCTCCGGATGAACACGATGACGATGAGGGGAACAAGAGATTTTATCTTCAGACCGATTACCTGCAATTCACTCGTACATAACCTCCCAATCACTTTTGAAAGAGTTTATTTGAATTGAAATGTAGTTGCAGAAATGAGTTGCTATAGTTTCAAGATAGCTTGTATTTCTTGGCGTCGTATAAGCTTGCAGTTTCCTGTAAAAATTATATGCATTATCTTGTTTTACACTTCATCTTTGAGTATTCATTTGAGTTGATGAAAAGAGTATTTCATCTCGTCGAAGATGAAATACTCTTTTCATCAACTCAAATGAATACTCAAAGGACGATCAACTCAAGGGGTGTCACCATTGGCATCTCCTAAACTATAATAGTTACAGAAAACTTTGATAAGTTTGAAAACTTTGGTGGAACTTTAATAGAAACCATCAAAAATATGAATTCCGTTTTTTTTTTTTTTTATTTGGCCGCCATTTCCCAACATGGCGACCAAACTTCAAATTTGTTCTGGAACATCCCATTTTTTGTAACAGTTTCAGATTAAGCAATTAAATTTAAGACTTTGCCTTTTTTTATCTAAACCTGACGGTTAAGAGCTACAGGCAGGAAAATTTAATCCTTAGGTCCATTAGAATCAAGTAGACACACATTATCTCCCTATATCGGAAAATTTCAGAAAAATAAAAAATACTCAAGCATGAAAATTTCTTAAAATAATGTTTAAAAACATTTCACTAATATAAATTATCATTTAAGCATGAATTAAAATATTTTTAATATGAGGATAAAAACTAAAATTTCTAAAATTGTTATGTTATTATGAACGTAATAACCTTAAAATATAAAATATAAGACATTATTATTCTTGATTATATTTCATTTTACTGAATTATTTTGAAGATATGGGCAGATAAAGTTTGCCAAATTTGTTCTTGTGGAACTAAAATTGAACTTTAATTGACTCTAGCTTCCTTACCCATCAGTTTGAGAGAAAAATGGCGAATCTTAAATTTGATTGCTTGGTCCGAATCTGGTATAAAGAAATGGTACGTTCCAAAAGAAATATCAAAGATGGCTGCCATGTTGGGAAATGGCAGCCAAATTAAAAAACCTGAATTCATGTTTTTGATGGTCACTAAAAGGAGATAAAGTCCTCCATTTTCTGTAACTATTCTAGTTTACGAGATACCAATGGTGGCACCTCTTGAGTTGATCACCTTGTATAAATAATTAGTTACTTATTGTGCATGTTGTTCTCCATCACCATCTTTTTTTGTTATTTATAATTAATTATTGAAATATTTATTGCACTTGTTCACTTATTGTTGTAAAATGGTGTATTGCCATGTATGTGAATAAATAAATTAGTATTTAAATCATATGAGAACGGGAAAGAATTTTTTGCAATTCTCTTTTATTCATTTGGGAGTTTGGTTACAGTTGTCTGTAATGTTGTGACTTAAAAACTAACCATATAAATTAAAAAATATATATTTATTGCACGAAAATTCCAAACTATAAATTAATAACAGTAACTTAATTTCATAATTTTATAGTGTTAATTTAATGAACAATAGTTTTTGCATAACGAAATAAATCCCTTGTATGGTGTACATATAAACAAGTATTGGATATACTAAATTAATGCTCAATACCAAGTAATGTTTTTAAAACGTTCCCAATAAATCCATTGAAAACAGTGCACCACTCAATATATTTAAATGCGAATCCTGCCGTCAAAGTTTATTGAGAGGGAAATACCACAAATTCCATTACAATAGAACTGCAAACAACATTCCAACAAGGATTGTTACTCGTGTACCTGTCACATTTCCCTTTGATTTCAACTTAGTTTTCTAATTGAATTAAATTTGAAATCAGCATGCAATAAGTTCGTACTAAACAGATTTAATACCAACTGGCCAATACGAAATTTTTAATGAACTATTGCAACATGAATATTGTATTTCATAATTTTTATATTAAATTCCTCTGTTATATTAAGCAAATATCTTAATATTTAATCAACTCCCATAGGAACCATTGTCTTTCTAGGTTTATAAAATCGTTATAAAAATTTTACTTGTTAATTTTTCTTTAACAATGGAATGTGTTTGTTAGCTTATTAATTCATGATAATTGCTAATTATTATGTTTAAGTATGTATTTAAGTATGTGTTATGTCATCATTATGTTTATTGTATATTCATTCACGCATGAATTTAGTATGTACAGCAATAAATTATTTTTAACCCCATTATAAAAGTATTAAAGTGTAAACAAATAAAAAAAAGTTTTGCACAATATACACTCTAGTGTGGACCAAGCATGCTAGTTTATATTTAATTCAATTTTTTTATAGATTTAAGTTCACACTAACAGCTAACAATATCTTTTCATAATTAACAGCTTTTCACAGCCGATGCTTAAAAGTACTATTCTCCGTATTTGTTTACCTTTCGTGGTTTTTCAGTCGCAAAAATGGCAAAAAATTGGAACAATTTAAAATTTGCGATTTTCAAAAGATTTTTCAGACTAATAACGATTTGGGGGGTTGGGAGGGGTGTGGGACTGTTTTAAACGTATTTTTGGGCCAAAAACCCTTGTCTCAAAATCTAATCTACTTTCTAGATTTAGAGATGAACTGTAAATACATCCCTACAGACACTCCTCGTATTATAATATAGTATTAAACTAGACTACCAAGAACGTTTGGTTAAATTAAAATGGACTTATTTATTTATTTAATTTTTTTTAGGGAGAGGCAGGAAAAATTCATTACGCACACAAGTGGCCTGTAGTGTGGAGCTCCCCTAAAAACGGGTTTACCCACTAAAAAACCTATTCTCCTCTTTAGGATTCTAACCTGGAATTGTTTATCAAATTACGTCAGGCTAGACCTAAATTTGGCTTACGCCCGTGGGGCTCGCTCCTTATCCAGCCACTCAATAAAGGGATCTGAGCTACTTCGCGGTCCAGATCGGTTTTCTTTTCCAGGAGGATATCGCGGACGAACTGTGATAAACAATCCCAGTTGCCCTCATCCTCCAAAATCTTTTGGCAGACCGAGTCCACCGAAAATGCACCAAAAATGTGTGGCCTCCAGACGGGACCCTTCCCAACGGGGGTAGCGGAAGAATGTGTGTTCCCCATCGTCGGGAACGCCCGGGCAATAAATGCAGTCCGGTGAACCGGTCTTTCCCATGTGGTTCAGGTACGACCGAAATGGACTTAATACGTTACAGTTTAAAAACAATAATTTAATATTTTCTAACAATGACATATCCACTGATGCATCCGCCTTAAGATGTTTTCCCTCATATCTAAACCAATTAAACTTAACATTCGACATTAAAACTTTGAAATTAAGTTTACAAATATTGGACAAATGTTCGACCAAGTTTAAATAAAAAATCTGATTGGTTTCCTTAATTCCTTTTCAAGAGTTACAAAAACCAAATCCCTTTCAGAGAGTATTTATTCATAATGTTTGCCAATCATTCTGACAAATTAAATCTAATATGAATGATGATATTGGTATGATGAATGGTTAACAAACTTTGATACATGTTTTTGATTTATTTATGACGAATAAATAACTTAAAATTTAATGATTTTATACTTCTCGTTGTTGATACTTTTATAAACATATAGAAGTATAAAAGTATAAATAGTTTTCTGATCAACTACAAATTAACACTAACATATTTTTGTTAATTTTTGTATGGTTTTAATCAGGAAACAGTTTCAGCTTTACACGTGAATCTTAAAAACTAAATTTTTTGAGCATTTAAAATCTCTCTTTGCATTAAATTGAAATGTATGTATCTTTTTCCTCTCGATACTAAGAACTATTACATTTATCTTCACATAGCACTGTTTAAATAAGAATAATGTTCTATTTATCATTCGATTTTTTAGTGTTGAGCATCTTGGATATTACTTACGTGTGTTATTTCTATTTATTAATTAATGTGATGTAATTATACACATCGATTTAAATGGCGCTGACAGTTGATGTATAAATAAACAAACAAATTAATAATACTTAAATTATAAATAGTATATTTCATAACAAGAGTGGAAAGTGTCTTTTCCGGGCCGAGATCGAGTTTACGCGCGAGGCTTTAGCCGAGCGCGGAATTTCGATCAAGGCACGGAATAACACTTTCTACTCGAGTTATGAACGATATTTTTCATCACATTGTAGATAATTAATAATAGTAATTAATTAAATAATGCAAGTTTAAGAAACCACCTATGGATGCTCAATTGATTTCCGCAGTACAATGAAAACAGTGATTCTGTTTTACACAGCTGATTACATTATTGAGAACAGCTGATTTAGGGAATAATATACTCTTAGCACTGCTAGCGCTACTTGTGTCAGTAATCATAACTAATTGCTAGTGTGGGAAAATCAACAGCTGATTTTCCCTCTCTAGAGAGGGAAAACGGTTTTTCTACACTCTCAGCTGGTGATGAATATAGCTGTTTCCCGTACAGTGTGATGAAAAACGCTTTTTTAGTACTCAAACATACTGTCAATATTTAATAAATAAAATAATATTCATTAATTTACGTTAAAACATTGTAACCTAAAAAATAGCAGTTTTTTCCTGCGATGTGGGAAAATTACTTTTACACCGTATTTGTATAAATTGAAAATATCTGACAAAGAAATAATTACCAGTCTATGTTTGATAAATCAGTGTTACCAGAGTAAATAATCCTGGCCTTACTAAAAGCCAATATAATCTACGTTAACATGGTCTGCAAAGATTTGTATTGGAAAACGATTATTAGTTAATAGGCCCCTCAGTTACAAGGCATTCATACATGACACCCCCTTTTTGTTGTTGTACATAATGTATACACATAAACTGTGGTTATAAAATATACTCAATGTTAATTTAAACAAATTAAAAAGTACCTTTTACACTACAATTAATTTAATATAATAATTCATTTTAAAATATTTGCAATTTTTTAACTTGTGAAGGAAAATGTAACAGAATTTAGTATTTATAAAGCCTAATCGTCTTGTAAGGCATAGTTTATGATATTGTTAATATGTTTATTAGTTAAAGTATTTAGTTCAGTTTAAAAACAATCCTGGTCATACTTAATTTTGCTTAAGAATACTATTTGTTTTTTTTCTAATTTAGCTATTTTGTTTGTTTCTTAAATGTTGATGAAATAGTTGTTTAAGTAAGTTGCTTTTTAGTGAATTTCGCCTATAGAGAAGGAGCTAGTAGGGTAGTAGTCACAGTAAGACATTAGCCTGGGACTATGATACTTTTTCTTTTTGGAGGTCCCTAGATGCCAAAAACACTCTTCTTTCAAATTCATATTTAAAAATCGAACAATTTATTATTTTGAATTTTATCCTGGCTTAAAAGATCATAGAGAAAATAAAAAAATATGTTTCCCATGTTATTCTAAAGGAAATAAAAAAATCTCTCTATCTCACTTATTTATTGACATAAATTGATAAATTTGGTATGTTCCTTGATAAAGTAAAGTGTAACTTATATTAGCTTGCAACACCCGTATGGTGGCCAAATTACATACTCACCCCATGGGGTTAATGGGGGAGAAATACCAAAATTTGATAAAATTTAGTATGTACCTACACTGGGGAGAAATTATCGTCTATTTGCTTACAAAACCCTGACAGCAGCAAACCTTCATCCTCATTAACATGGTGTATATGGTTGAAAACAAAAATCCCATATTTTACTGGAAATTTTCTGAGTATGCAAGTCTGCTGTGACGGGGGCATCATTTAATTTAAATTGACATGTAAAACAAGTTTAACAGTCAATTTTGAACAACTTCTTTACTAAACGAAATTGTTTATAAAAATTATACATGAACATTTTTTAACTGAACCTAACACTTAAACATGCCTGGGTACAAAACAGTGTCAATTTTGCAGATTCTAGTTTTTGTAAAAGAAAAGAGGAATGAATGCCAGCTTGATAATGTGACGATTCTCCAGAGATTTGTTAATTAATTTTGTTATATTTGTTAATTGCAATTTGTTAAGTGGAGCAATTAGTTATGCTCATTTCAATCATACATTCGCATTTTATTTTTCATTAAGACTAATGGACTTTTTAAACAATTTAATTATGTTTTTCAAATCTATAACACAATTATTAATTACCAAAACTAAGATGATTATGAATTGAGATGTGGTCTGTTCCACTTGGTCTCTCTATTTTCTCTTGTCCTTTTTTGTAGCTGAATATACACTACTAGGAAAATTAAGCTTATCGGCGTGAAATGAATTTCATCTTTTAATTTAATGACTTGTTATTTCAATTTAAGTTTATATTAAAAAGCTATAGAAACCTTTCGAATAAGATCAATAATTGTAATATGTTACACTGAACTTAATATAAGTCAACATTATATCAGTAATGTGAACTGGATCCACGTTCCTTGCTTCGAAAATCTAAGTGGATTTTTACGATAAAGTACTTTTGATGTTTCTCCGATGAAATTATTAAGCAGTTTAAAGTATCTGTGGTTTCTTGAAACATCTATATGAAAGGAATTAGTTTAGTCAAATAATAATATTTCATAATGAGTATTTATCATAGGGAAATGCATATATGCTGGAAATGTTTGTAATATTTATTTTGGTTAATAATTGATATTAATGTAAATTAAAAACCACAAAAGTAGGAAATTATCAGAAGAAAACAACTCAAAATACTTTTTCAGGAAACTTACGTTTTCCCTTCCAACTCTACTTCAAGAAATATGATTCTCGCAAGTGTTATTTTCTGTCAAGGTATGATACAGAATTGTTTGTGGCGTAAAAGTTTGTAATGGATCTGTCATCTCGAGTGAGCGATGAATATGACTTACCTAATGCATTTGCCGACAACAGGAAACTTGTTTTAAAAAGTAATTTGCCAAAGTCACTTTTTATATAAATTACGTAGTCCTTCAAAAAAGACTTCCAAAAAGTATGAAAGGGAAATCTTCCTACTCCTTATTCTCTCTTGTGCAAATCGAAGTATTAAAATAGTTTTAAACTATATTTACATAATTAATAATTTGTATCTGCGTAAATTCTAATACAGTCTGTATAGTAATCTTTGTCTTTACACAATAATGTGATATTATGATTTTTTATAAATTAACAATTTTTACCGAAAACAATGAATTGAATAAAAAAAAATTAATGCTAGTTAAAATATTTTACAAACTGGACTTATATTATGCCTAGTGTCTCACGTAAGGTGTCTCAAATCGATTGCAAATCAACAGTTTGTCCTAAAATCTTAAAATAAAATAATTTCCAATAAATTGACCCCAAAGACTAATATAAAAATAGTCTTAAGGTTGTGCAAATACAGGGTGTTCTAAAAACAGGGGGTCACTGGCTCGAATCTTGGATTTTCCAAATACAAACAAATTTTATATTATGCATCTTTTGAAAGGTCTATTCAATAAAAACATTTTTGTGAAAACAGAATTTAGTTATCTTTATTCGTTTCAAAGTGGAGTACATTTTTGTAGTCAAATAAATTTTCGAAATACCTCGCAATTCTTTTATTTTTTATAATAAATGACTTCCGATTCAAAATACTTGTTTGAAATAAGCTAAGCTTTACAATGATATGTCACAAGATTTTAGTATTAGAAAACTAAAATTTCCAAAATTTATTATCATGTTTACATAAACAAAACTTAAAAACTTTAAATCCAAACATATATTAATTTGTACGTTATCTTAAAGCTCTCGTTGAGCTGAGCAACTTTCTAATTTACACTAATGCCGTATCTCCTTTGGTTTTGTAGTAATAATGTAAAAATATTTCTTTCCCATATAACTTCCATGTTAATTTAATGGTACAGAAACAATGGAAGAAGGACTTTCATACTATCATGTCCTGATTAATTAACATGCAAACCATATGCAAAATACATTTTTACCTTATTACTACAAAACAAAAAGAAATACGGTATTAAGCCCAAATTTTCTCAGTTTAACTTCATGTTTAAGACGATGTACAAATAACCATTTAAAGTTTTTAAGTTTTGTTTGTATAAACATTTTTCTATATTAAATTTTGGAAATTTTAGTTTTTTAATAAATATGGCCTTGTGACATATCATTGTAAAGCTTAGCTTATTTCAAACAAGTATTTTGAATGGGAAGTCATTTATGACAGAAAAAAATAATTACAGCATATTCCATACATTTTTATTTTGACTACAAAAATGGACGCCATTTTGAAAAGAATGAAGATAAATAAAGTCTGTTTGCACCAAAACGTTTGTATTGAATAGACCTTTAAGATTTATAATATGACATATTATATTTGTGTTTGAAAATTACAATATTGGAACCTGTGACCCTCTGCTTTAGGACATCCTTTATTTTTACATCCTTCACTCTATTTTTAAATTATTAATTGGGGTCAATTTAGTGGGAAATAGTTTTATTTCAAGATTGTAAACAAATTGTTGATCTGCAATCGATTTGGGACACCCGGTATAATTACGAGATCATTACTCAAGTCAAAGAGATATTTAAGTTTGTTTTTAATTGTGTTTCAGGACATGTAACTTAATTACTAAAAATATGATTATGTTTGTGGAAATATAAATTTCAATATTTTATAGAAACCAAATTAGAATGTTTTTAGTTGTTAGTTGATATTGTTTAGTAGTTGCATATTCGTATTAAAAAAATCTTTGCTTATCATGTTGCTTATCATGTTATCATATTAGCAGGTTTTTAATTCCATAAGTCATATTTTTATTACATTTTAGCAAAGCTGAAATATTTTGGTTTTCAGGAAAGCCAACCTTTATTAATATTTCAGTAGTTGTTTTAACTTCAGATTTTAAAACCTCAGAATTGATAGTCAAAGGAAAACGTATGTAGCTCTAAATTATTTTATCAACGCAATTACTTTAACTTTATGTTGATTATTAGAAATTTGACTTAAAAATTTCAATTTTCATCTCTTTTTGTGCATGTTTTAAACAGTTTCTTTTATACCGATTAGATAAGAGGATGGAAAACGTTTCGTTGCCTTGAGGATAGCCATAACAGATGTTGTTGCGGAAGTTAGGAATCGGTTTTCCATTATGTAAATGTTTCAAACAATTTCCTTGTTGTTCTGGATATAAAGAAATATAAATGTACATAGTTTACTAATCATTAGGTTATGATATCATTATTATCACTCTAATAAAAGAGAATAAATATTACGTGAAAGTAATTTTTTTAATTTTTAAAGTTTGATTAAGAAGTTATTTATGAGACTATAATCTCCTAATGATTATTTTTTTGAAAAATAAAAAAAAAACAATAAATTGCATACAAAAAATAAAAATTGGAACGCTATTTAAAATGTTATACAAAGTGGACATATTTAGGTTTACATATTATGCCTGTTATAATAATGAGATTATTACACAAATCAATGAGATGTAGTTAATTTTTATTTAAGTGTGTGTCAGGAGATCTATGTTAATTATTAAAAATGTGTTTATGTTATTGAATTCCATTATTTATTAATCGAAAACAAATTAGATTATTTTTAGTCACTTGTAGCAGTTAAAAAAATTATCAAATAATTTAAAAGCGTGGAAATATTTAGATTGATATTTATATATGTTATTTATATGTTGACTTTTGTATATTTACTTGTATGTTTCTTGTATTTACTTGTATATACATACATAATATATATTTGTATACATACTCGTATATTTGTATGTTATGATATTTGTTATGTTTTTATCGACAAATAAGCAATCAATCCAAGTTAGATGTACTGAAATTGTGTATGTGATTGCTCCAGATGAGTGGTCAAAAAAATATATCCCACTGATTTGTTCCTCTGAGTTGAGTATGTGTTTGGCCTTTTTTAACTCGATGTTAATGGCTTCTTATAATGACCGCTTTTAAATTTAAAAACTTTAACATTTACTCTAGCAAGATGACATTCATTCACATTTTTTTTTAATTTTTGTGATAATTCATACGAACTAGTAATACATATATTAAATGTTTATATTAGATTACAAATAATTCTATAGATGACTTTGGAATTTACTTAGTCATAAATATAATACTACGTTCCTAATAAAATCCTCCCGTTATTTCAAGGACTATAATATTTAAATATTCTTTAACACACATTACAAGAGTAATGTAAAGTTTTTATAGTTTTTTTTTTAATATAATTTTATACAAATTTTGATCACATTCCATTCTTTAGTTTATTATCTATTGAAAGTCTGGATATAGGCATTAATTTTATTTTAATTATTAAAAGCATGTGAGCCTTAAAACATTTGAAATATGATAGGGGTTGCTATTAAAATAGTTAAGTTACCCTTAGTAACTTATGTTTGGAGGAGAGAGGTGGATTGCAAAAAATCACCAAACAGTACTTCTCATTAGCATAGTAATCTGTAATGAAGCTTGTTTGAATATTTACTACTTTAATAAAAAGTTGGTGGGGTGGCTGTTTTGGCCCAAATATTAGCAAATGAAGACTTTAATACTATAGTACTAGCAAATGGTTTTATAGTCACGCTGACTATAGACATTAGTATGGTGAACCCAATACTATGGAACCTTTCACGCAAATTTTTTTAAAAGTATTTTGGGTAATAATCAGGTATTTAGCTTAAACATATATAGTAACTTAATTCTAAATTAAACAAAAAACAATGAAATGTACTGAAAAATAAATTTATAATATATTTAACAGGTTTTGATATATCCAACCTCTTAGTTGCAGTAATGGAAACACCAGTTACGCTTTACTGACGTGTTTTGTGTACTTTGAAACCTAATTAAACTAGCTCTAAATTATTACATTACCCGTAGCATAAACACCTTTCTGTGATGAATTTTGCACCTACTTTGCTGCATCACAAGAGTTTATAAAGGTAATTAAGGATTATTCATTCTATTGGGACAGTTTATATATTTTGTCATAACACCATGCTCTTGGGCCTCCAATTCCCATAATGAATAGTGTTGTTGCGTATTTCATTTTATATTTCTTATGATATTTTATTCCGTCTTTTTATTTTGTAGTAAGAAAATGTGCATACAAAATAATTATATCTTATATGTATAAAAGACTTCCTTAGTGTATACCATCAGCGACATAATCCTACCCTCTGAAAATCTTCTAATCGTCCCTACGTCGGTTCTTTTATAATTTACATCCAATAAAAAAATGAACAATAAAAATAATTACAAAGTCCAATGAAAAAATTAAATGCACTTAGGTGCTTTACGTATCTAACCAGTGTAAATCCTACTTATTCGCTATTTTTTTTTTTTTTTTTTTTTTTGAGGGAGAGGCGGAAAAATGCATTACGCACACAGGTGGCCAGCCTGTAGTGTGGGGCTCCCCTAAAAACGAGTTTACCCACTGAAAAACCTCCTCTACTCTTTAGGAATCTAACCTGGAATTGTTTGTCACATTACGTCAGGGTAGGCCTAAATTTGGCTTACGCCCGTGGGGCTCGCTCCTTATCCAGCCGCTCGATCAAGGGATCTGGGCCACTTCACGGTCCAGATCGGTTTTCTTTTCCAGGAGGATGCCCCGGGCGAACTGTGACAAACAATCCCAGTTGCCCTCATCCTCCAAAATCTTTTGGCAGACCGAGTCCACCGAAAATGCACCAAAGATTTGTGTGGCCTCCAGGCGGGGCCCTTCCCAACGGGGACAGCGGAAGAATGTGTGTTCCGCATCGTCGGGAACACCCGGGCAATAAATGCAGTCCGGTGAACCGGTCTTTCCCATACGGTTCAGGTACGACCGAAAATAGCCGTGACCTGTCAAAAATTGGGTCAGGTAGTAGTCCACCTCCCCATGCCGCCGTTCCACCCATGGTTGGACCTGCTTGATAAGTCGCGCAGTCCATCGTCCTCGGGTGTCGTGCTCCCAGCTGTGTTGCCACTGCTGGTAGGTTCGGGAGCGCTCTTCTGTTCTTGCCGTGTCCTTGCCGATCTCGCCTTGTCTCTGATAAATCGCTTTCCTCTCCCCTGCCAAGAGCTTGACAGGGATGACTCCGGCGACCACCAGGACGGCAGGCTCGGACACTGTCCGGTAGGCGGAACACACCCGGAGCGCAGCTTGACGCTGAACCCGGGCGAGTCGCAACCTGTAGCACTCCTTATCTAGAGCGCCTGCCCACACCTCTGCCCCGTAAAGAAGCACGGACTGGACCGCGGACATCAACAGACGTCTTCTGCTGGATCGGGGACCCCCGACATTGGCCATCAGCCTACTAAGGTAAGTCACTACCTTAGCGGCCTTGTCCGCCGTACGGAAGATCTGATCCCTCCAGCTTAACTTGGTGTCCACCATAACCCCGAGGTATTTGGCGGCACGAGTTGATGTGACCACCTCCCTTCCCACTCGAAACGGGACGACGGTGTCGATCCTCTTCTTCGTAAGAATCACGATCTCCGTCTTACTGAGAGCAAGTGAGAGACCGTGATCGGACATCCAGTTGTTGACCACCCGCATAACTCGGTTCAACTTCAGTTGGGCCAGCTCAACGTTGCGTGCAGCAATGAGAGCTGCGACGTCATCGGCGTACCCAACCAAAGTGGTTTCCTCAGGCATCTCGGACCTCAGGAGGCTGTCATAGGCAACGTTCCAGAGATCCGGGCCGAGTATTGAACCTTGTGCGGCACCAGAAGTGACTTCCATCGTCCGCGTTCCGTCCCTCGTGTCATAAATCAGGCTTCGAGAGCGTAGATAATCCTCGACGAGCCGCAACAGATATGCAGGAATACGAAAGGTGTTGCGAAGCGCATCCAACATATCGACCCACCTCGCCGAGTTGAAGGCATTCTTGACATCAAGCGTAACAAGAAGCACTACTCGGCGGGAGAAATGGTTGTGACTCTCGGCTCTCTCCACAGCTCTCTGAACTTCGGTGACAGCGTCGATCGTTGACCGTCCCTTTCTGAAGCCGTACTGACGGGACTTATTCGCTATAAAAATAATTGGATTACGACCAATTTCTATAATCATGTAGTTTTTGTATGCACTACAAGTACCTAAAAAAATAATTCGTATGTATCACAGTTATGTTCATGTAATAAATTTTCTACACAATAATGTAACAATTTTACTCAAAATATTTATTTAGGGTAGTAAATTTTTATAATGAGTTAGATAAATAATAAATACTACAAAAATGAGTAAATGCACACCGAGTAATAGAGGTGTGGTTTTTTATATAATCATATAAATTGGCATATGAATAATATATATTCGAAAATACTCAACTAGTAATGTAAAGTAAACAATATGTAACAATGAGAATTACTTATAACATGGCCCTTTTTAAAGCAATGATTTAAAGTCATGAATATTTTTTTGCTGAAAAGGTTAAAACAAATAAATGAAAATATTTCAACGTTAATTGAAACTCTGAAAGGTGAAATTAAAGACTTTCAAACAAATTTCTTATTCATAAATGTAAATGGTTCGTGATGATTTTCTCATCGTTAAAATTTACTTTATAAAGAATTAGTGAACCATATTAAAATCAATTTCTAATTGGTTCAACTAAAAAGTTCATTAAAAATAATAACTTTGTAATTGCATATTGTTACTTTGTTACTTATTTCCCCAAATGTGTATATTGCGTCCCTTATAATTATACATTTGGAAAATGTAGGAAGTTTGGTGTTTTTTGTTCAGCTGATTAAGATTTGTTGCATGATGGCTTTTGACGATGTATATCAAATTAAAAAATAAATATATTTAAGGTTTTATATTATTTCCCATAAGAATAACAAAGTATTTGAATCAACATGATTTGAATCTCCTCAGAAAGTAAAACTACATTTATGATACAAGTTACTAAACTGTCTGATTTTAAAGTTATTTTATGTAGCGGTGGTACAATTTTTAAATGTTTGACCTCGTAAGTAAAAATACACAAAAACACTTTGACCCATTTTAAAACCTCATAAAACCCCGTTTCCATCGTCCATTTATTTTTTTAACTTGACGAAAGCTGCCTTACACCTTTGTACAAAATTTTAATAAATTGGTAGGTTCCGTTTGAGAGATATCGTGTTAACGGACGTATAGGTCACACCGACTGTACAACATTTCAACGCTACTGTGGGAGCCGTCAGGCTGGGCTCAAGAGTGAAAGAGAAGCTACAAAGCGAAGATGTGCAAGGGCAACTGTCATCAACGTACAAAGTGAGACGAGGAGTGCCTGCCGCTGTGTCATCTCTAGGCTACCAGTTCGGGATAAAACGACAGCTGACACTCTAATGTTCGGCTGGTGAGCCTTACATCAGCCAAGAGGCCCAGGCATGTTCCCGCAAAGGGGTTTAGTTGGTAGTTCTAGTTCTTCGTTACAATGTAAGTTCCAATTTGTTAGGGCGTAAACGAATTATTAATATGTAACAAAGACACCTGTCTATATGCTGCAATTTTGTATCAATAAATTATTGATACATTTCTTAAATTAAAGAGCAATTTGGAGCATGAACAATTGCTATAGGTTTTTTCGATCACTGTTGATCATTAATTTCTAACCTATATGTGAAGTATCCCTTTATATTTCAATACCAACACAATTGTTGTTAGGAGTTTCTAATAGTTTTGGAATTAAACAATTTTCATTTATCGCTAAGGGATTTTTTAAATTGGAACTCCTCTACAATTCTCAATCGATTTTAAAGATATTGCTGTCATTGGATAGAGCTAGGTCTGTAGTTGTTTCCGCAAAAAATTATAAGAATCGAATATAATCAATTAAATTGTGTAGTTTACAGCCTCAAACAGATCGGTGTACTCTGAAAACAAAAGTTTTCCAAGTATTGTATACACAACGGGTAGGTTTATTACAAGGGTGATTCAAACTTTGCAAAGGAATTTTTTGGTACTTAAAAAACCAAAACTCATAATTTAACAATGTAATTTTTAAATTTCTTGTTCTTATCCGTTTAGTAGCGATATTTTGGGTAAATAAAAAAATTATATTTTCCTTAAATGATAAGGATTTTTTTGATGAAACAAAAAATGTATGTAACCATCATTTTAAATATATTTTCTCCACTTAGAGGGCAGGTAGAGGGATCATCGGTAAATCAATTATGGTGCTTGGCCGCCAAAACCCATCGGAGGTAAACGTATTACGAAGTTAAACCGGCACGTGAGGGGTGGGCAGCTACAGGCAAAACAACCCTTCTGTAAACTCAACAGTAGAAAACAGAACGAGCTGCTTAGACTATCCGAATATAATCCTTAATATATTATATTAACATAATATAATTATAATATTATAATAACATAACATAATATGTTATGTTATAATAATATAATATTATATTATTATATTATATTATATTAATATATTATAGGAATCTAAATTTACTATTCCAGTTTCATTTTTCCATATGTTTTTTGGTAATGCGTCTTTCATAAAAACTCCCCTAAAAAATGGTATCTTCAAACATTTTACATAATTTGATAATTGATGATTTGTTAAGGCTTTATTTGGAATTATCAATTGATTTTTCTTATTTAGTACACACGGTACGGTCTTAGGTATAGACCTGCTCCGTTTTTTACCATTGACCAAACGGAAGTCTTCTTTGTCTTTGTTTTACGAGTTCTACGACGTCTCTTTTTAATGTTTCCACCTCTTTTAGGAGCTCTTTTCTTTGCAGGTCTTCCTCTTCGACGTTTTCCGCCACCAAATTTTGTTTTCGCCTTCATAGCTGTAGTTACTGCCCAAGCGGCTGCTTTTTCTGCAATACTTGCGTCACTTGATTTAACTCTTTGCCAAGCTTTTTCCGCTAGCACTCTATCTGCTATTGATCTATTTGTTGAATCAGCAAACTTGGAATACGCTATATCGTGTTCTTTGCAAGCTTGATCCAATTTATTAATTCCTGGATCCCCTCTTGCTAAACGTTTTGCCAATTTAGTTCCGGGTCCGCAATATGGATAACCTCCTGGCAGATGAAATTCGTATGGTAGAGCGTCTATTGCCCGATTTACAACAGCACCAACAGGAATTCGTTTGAGAAGGGATAACGCAGCTGATGTTATACCACGTCCTTTCTTGCCGCTGACTTGACGACGACTGAGCGGTGCGATCTTCATTATGTTGTTTTATATATAACCGGTGTGTTTACTCAACGAGATGCTTTATATAAATGAATAACTTATGCACAATTTTTATATTTAAATAATTAATTATTCAAATTAATTATATACTGATTTATGATTCTATTTTTAATCCAAGCTTCTCGTTCATCGGGTTGAATTATCACATGACTCGTTGTACTAGCTATATGATTGTGGGTATCAATAAGTAAATTACCCACTATTCTTATTAAACAATCTAAAGTTACAGCATCTTTCGGATGTTGAGGATCGTGTAACTGCATAATACGTTTATCATTACACGTGTAAGCGGTTGAATCATTTTTTGATGTTGTTATAACTTGTCCAATAGTAGCAGCATCATTAAAATCTTCACCTGGTGAAATATTAATTATTTTCTTCATTTTAGCATCAAATTTGGTTCCATTGCGTTTATCCCAAGTTATTGTTTGTTTCACTGTAACACAATCATTTTCTTCATAACCAGGTATTATATTTTTTATTCTTCTATTATGACCTTCATATGTGCCTAATAAAGGACCGCCCGCAATTAATGTTTGTGCCATTAAAGGTACATCCGAACTTTTTTGACCAAATCTTCCATTTGTTATTCTTTTACCTCCCGCATCCCATTTATCATTACTTCCTTGCATTAAATCAAATTTTTCATTTCCATGTATAAATGTATTTCCTCGCCTTAGCACAGCATCTTCATGTTTTACAAAATTTGATGTTTCCCTTTTTAATTCTTTAGATAATTGTTCCATAGTAACAGCGTCTTTTGGTTGAGAACCAAATTTTACATTTGACAATGCTTTTCCATGACAATCTATTTCATCAGCATCTTGTAAAATACAGTTGTCCTTGATGTATTTCAGGTTTACAGCATCACCGTCTTCCTTTGGGTATCCAATGTCATTTATAATAAACTTATAAAAAGAAAATCCTCGATGAGTCTTTTCCGGTATTATAGAATGTAAATATTCTTTATTAACTGAATCTTTATCATTTTTTGGATTTGCCACATTGGTTATCCTATGATTTCTAGCATCATATGTTTGTCCATCTTTTAAATTGTTACCCCACTGCAATTTTAAAGTGTTGGAAAGTTCAGATGATAAATACTCTTTAGTAATTGCATCAGAACTGTCAGTTGGTTTACCAACATTAATTATTCTATGTGATTTAACATCGTAAGTATCCTTAAGTAATTTTAATGATGTTGAAGTAGCTTCTTTTACTGTCTTTAAATTTGCTCCATCAGTATCTTCTTCTGGATCTTTAACTAGTTTTAAACGTTTATTACTTATGTTATAGTCACCTTCAGGTGTTTGCGGCAATCCACTTCTTTTTCTGTCTTCTCCAACTTGCACTCCTAACGCGGAGTACCGTCCAAACTTGTCGACGCTCATGTTAAAAATGATACATTATATGCTTGCCATTCTTTTATATCTGCGGACAATTATACGACGACACCTCGACTTCTGAGTTCATCAACTAGAGCTACCCATTCATTATTTAAACCTGTATGACCGGCTTCCATAGCTTCATGTAATAGTCTCATTCTGTCAACTAATTTATTAATGTCTTTGTAATAAATTACATTGGTATTGTACAGATTTTTCATTAGTCCTTTGCCAGATGTTGAAGTATCTCCTTTACTCTTTTTACTATGTTGTTCAAGAAGTGATAAATCCATAAGTGATAAAGATTTTCTTTTTAGCGGTTGTTTCACTGCTGGTGCGGTACGTAATGTTGGTAGTTTTCGTGGGGGAAACAACTTTTTTATAACAATGTTATATTTTGTTGCGCGTGAACGATTAATTATTGCATCCTTTGAGTAATTCCTTTTATGTGCATTAGTATTTTGTAAAATTTCCTTAAAAGTATTTAAATTTTTGGTCGAATATCTCAATGGTATGTTTTTAAAAATTGATTCATATAATCCTTTTGTTCCCTTATATTTATGCTCACCAATAATGATATAATCGTCTTCAGTTATTTTAAGTTTTGAATCACCTATTTTCAATTCATTCCCATCAATTCTTGCTCCGTATACGTGTGATTTACTTAAATTAGGGTTTGATTTTATATCATGTAGCATTTTCAATATATATTTTCTTCCGAGAGGTCCGTGTTGTAATATATCGCTACTCAATTGAGTTAAATTTGGAATAGATTGTTCTGCTTCAGGTATTGGCTGTTCTTCTTCCTTTTCAACAATAGGTTCTTCTTCTTTTGTTTCTTCTTGGTCACTAGCGCTTGTATATGAATCATCATTGTCTTCTTTTTTTAATGCTTGTACTTCTTGTTTAGAAACTGGTAGTAAAACATCTCCTTCATAACGAGGTTTACTAATGGTTTCTGATATTTGTTTTAAAGGTTCTGTAATAGGTTTAAATGTAGTCTCTAAAAATTCTTCTCTTTCGCTTATACCCATCCTTAATGCACGGTTTTTTATCCTAATAGAATCACTGAGTGATTTTATTTCTTTCAATAGTTTTTCTTGATTTACCATGTTTACACTATGAAGTCTCATTCATTACTAGACATACCGCTATTCATTTAATGGATTAATACAAATTTATCTAACCCTATTCGATACCTTCCATCTTTTATAGCTTCATCTTTCATAATAACAAGAAATCCATACTTTTCAGCCCATGCTTTGCCGCACATCTCTTTAAATTTATCAAATGTCATGTCGGCATTCACATGATCGTTATATATATGTTTCAAATTTGTTTCATCTTGCTTGAATATTATCAACAAATTCGCATTATCTCTTATTAGTTGTTTTGGAATTTTACTATAGGTTTGACCAATGTAAATACTGTCAATATTATGATGTCTCCCCATTGCGAAATAACTTCTTATTGTATCATGATTCTCACATGACACATCGTCAAATATAAATATAGAAAATGGTTTAGCTTCATTTGGTTGCATAATAGTTTCACTAGCATTAAACTTGTAGAAATTTACTTCTGGCACACTTGCTAATACCTTATCTAACAACTGGTATTTAGGTTGTTGCAAAGATTTTGAGAAAATGTATATGTTATTAAAACGTAGCCCTTTTGGATTAGTTATAAGGTTAAAAACAACATTTGTTTTTCCACAATTAGAAGGGCCAGTTATTAAACATCTTATAGAGTTTGGTAGTAATTCACCATGTTTACCATGGTTTAAATTGTTATTATCCACTGTCAATTCATCTGCTGTACAATATCCATCTTGTTTAAAGGTTAAACACATAATGAGTTATTAAAGTATTACACCAAGTCTTTTGTAGGAATCCAAGAATCTTCACTTCTATCAAATCCCAACCAACGGACTTTAACTTTATCCTTTTTTCTTTGTAAAACTTTTTCAACAAGATATACATCACCTACTGTCGATTTTAATAATTCATGACCATAGAATCCGCCTTGAAGTAGTTCACCTTTGTTATCCTTTAAAATGTAGGTTTCTGGTATTGTCGGCTGCACTTTGTAGATTGTAAATATTTCGTTAGTCCAATTTGGTAAATATCTTTTACTAAAAACTCCTTTATATTTACTTATACGTACTTTGTCGTTAATTTTAAACTTTTTAGGTTTTAATTTTTCAATTTTAGGAGTAGTATTTTTCTTAATACGCTCCAAAACAAGCTTAGCATTATTGCTATTTACTTCAATAGGTTTCATACCAATAGTGCGATGAAACTTGTTATTGTATTCTTTTATAAGCTTCGGTAATATATCGTACCACACGTACGATCCTCGTTTAGAAAATGTTTTATACATTGCTCCTTTTAATGTTCTGTTGAATCGTTCAATTATGGAAGCTTTTACTTCCGAATTTGTAGAATAATGATTTATGTTATATTTTTTCATTAATGCTGTAAATTCTTTGTTAAAATATTCTTTTCCATCATCAGTTTGTAAATGTTTTATGACAAATTTATTTTTCTTTATAGCTGCTTCCATAGCTTTTGTTACACTTTTCCCAGTCTTATCCTTGAGTGGTATAGCGTCAGCAAGCTTACTAAAACAATCTATAATTGCCAATATATATTTAAATCCCTTATTCAATTTACTATGCGGTATCATCTCAATGAGATCGGCTTGTTAAAGATCGTTCATTCCTTTAATAATTGTATTTCTTCTTGGAAACTTTCTTCTTGCCGGCTTATGAAGTTCGTTTACAATTTTATCCTTTAATCCTTCCATCTTCAGATGTTGTTTGTACACCGCTTGAGAAAATACTAATCCTCAAAATGGTTTATCACCTTTTATATTATTAACAAATATGGGTCAAGGTCATATCATATTTGTGTAAAAAAGAGGGAACATGGCATTGAACTTGCCATGCTCCCTCTTTTTTACGGAAAGGAAAAGGAAACAGGTGAAAGGACGAAGAATAGGTTTTATTGGTCGATAGGAGTTAAAGAATAATGTCCAAAAGGTAGAGTGTGTATATTGTCTTCCTGGATATGTCTCTTATCATCCTGGTAGCTGAGTCCCCACTTAGTTTGCTTGACACTGTAGACTTGATGGTTAAAGCTTCTTATCGTATTAAAAGTTGCAGTTGTTTCCATGCTTTCAAATAAACATCTTTTAAAATGTTCAAACTGTACATTCTTCTTTAAATATGATGTTTTTATACCTTTTGCCTTCTTTACAACTTGATGTTCTTCTTTTTCACTAATGTACAATTGAAAAGAATACAGTTTTGACATTAATGCTACAATTTCTTCCATAAGCGCACCATTTGTCTCATCTTTGAATTTTCCTAAAACTTTCTTGTTTATTCCATTGTCGTAATTAGGGTGATGTTGTGGGTAGTCAGAAAAATCAAAGTCATTTTTATAAACAAATGTGCGTAAATCTTTGTACATATCATTTGTTATAATCCAATAGATGAATGCATCGGTATCCATGTATGCTATTCCAATATTCTCTCTACCATAAAATTTTACCATTTTATTATAATGAAAATCATACATGTGAGTTTTTGATATGTCTAGAATGGACATTCCAACATATATGGGTCGATCCATCTTAATTGAAATTTTATTCATAGAAACGGCTACAAGGTTTTCATTAATAATTATAGAAGATGCAAAGTTTGGTTTTTGCACCAATTTCTGTAATTTTGTTGGATCAACAACCAATCTTAAGTCTTTGTGATTTCTTTTATTTTCTAATGTTTTACCGAATATCGCATTGTTCATTCATTTAAAGAAATCTTTTTGAAAATTGGATGTCGCTGCAGTTCTTCTTCTTGTGTTGTTATCTATATAAGATTTTAACCAACAGGATTGTGAAAATTACAGTACTTTATTAATTTTCGTAATTTTTAATCCCATCTCTAGCGCTTGCTTTACTGTCCAATAATGAGCTACATACCTAGTCTTATTGTTAAGTGTCATCATCAATTTTGGCCATCTACCAGTGGGAGATATTTCTGTTTTTGCTAATAGTGGTAGATCATAATGATGGTCGTGGAGATGTTCTGGGTACTCAAAATCAATGTCAAAGATGTAGCCAATATCCCCATATTTAGGGATATCAGCGATGTTATTGATTGAATTTGGATCAACCCATTTAAAATTGTCATATGGAAGAGGGTTCGACATGGCCCATCCGTACAGATTATTCGCATCAAAATAACCTATAAATGTGCTAGGTTGTGATGCGTCGTAATTTGGAAGATATTTATTGTTTGCTTTTACATATCTAGTTACACTTTGGGTTAATCCTCCTCTGATACCGGATTCAATCATCAACACCATATCTATGTCAGTTAATAGTTGAAGTTTGCATTTTGTTTCTTTTAACATAGCCTGCCATGCCAATCCGGGAGCTGTGTACGAATGAAGTGGGTCTAATCCATATGCTGTAAAACAGGTGTTTCTAAATTCTTCCATTATGTCGCAGAGTAAAGTCACATCTAATTTAACATAAAAATCTGAATATTCGCCTAAGGTTCTCATTTCTAATTCATTCCATACTCTACAAGCGTGTTGATAATCCTCTTCACTGATGTCCTCTTCATGTAATTTATTCTTAAAAGCTTCTTTAGGTGGAAGTGATGTTTCTTCAAATTTTTCCAAATTGTCAATGTAATCATAAGGAAAAACGCCTTTGCGAAGAACTAAATCTAATTTATCATTGTTTACAATTTTTTTTTGTTTCTATTAAATCTTCTTTTCTAAGGTTTTCAGAAAGTTTTGATAAGCTGCACGGCATAAACCGGTACGAATCTACAAATTGCAACTTCATATTTCCAATTTTTTTACTAAAGGTTATAAACTTTTCAGTTGTTTCTGCAATAACATCAATTGCACCATCATCTCTCCCCAATTCTGGTATTATAAAATGACCATCATAACCGCTAAGGTTATGCAATATTACAGGAATTTTTCTGGGAATCTTATAGTTAATGTTGCATGCATTACATGCTGCACCCCTATAATATCCTGTAAGATGATCGTGATCCTTAACTTTATAGCCATTTAAAGTAAATTCATTTTTACATAGAAAACAGTGGGTAGCATTTTCATGTTGAATTTCCTCTTCTTCCTCCATTGGTATCATTGGTACTATATCATTATACAAATTTTCAACCTGGCCAGCTATTTCATATAGATGATTTAAAAATGTTATAGCAACATCTTCACCACGATACACCACAGGTTTTGATGACAATCCATATGCATTCAAATGTTCTTCAACCAATGTGGATTTAACCAATAAACAAAAACTGTTAGGCTTGTGCATTTGATATTTTATACTCTTCCTTGCTTCAATGTTTTCATCTTCAATTGGAACAAGTGTTGATTCAAAATCGGCATATATTACTATAGGAATGCGATACTGATTGAAAACTTTTTCAAACTGTAAATATTAATTATTTGATGGTGGTAGAATAATCTTAGCTTCAAAATTTTCATTACACAGTTGTTTGTGCTCCAGTAACCAATTTTGTCCTCCATTTCTATGTTCTTTAAAACAAAAACATCTTTTACAAATTATTTTTCTATGTCCACTTCCTGATAATTGTTTATTGACAAGTTTTTCAAATGATTTTATCCATACATAGTGTGATACTTCATCTTTTGTAATTAATAACAAATCCGTATGGTCTGCAAGTTCGTTTTTTACCACTTTCAAAGGATACACCTTGTTAGAACTGTCCAAACCAAATACGTTTACAGATATTCCAGGGTTTTGTTTTTCAAATTTAGAAATATCCTTCAAGGCTACCGGATAAGACACACCTTGAAAGCTATATCTGTATCTATAGTTCTCATATTCTTCGCTGGGTCTTTGTGCATTGCGTAATATGAATTTTGATGTCATTGCATATCGGAAACATTCTGTATCATGATTTTGAACATTTACACATGATTTTGCATCTTCAATCCTTTTTGGAAGAGCTATATAACTGCTCCCCATTACCCCATATCCATGCTTGTGAACTCTAATATCCATACTTACTACACTAACTAAACTCCAACATGATCCTCGTCCTTCATGTTCTTGGATTTTATTAATGATCTCATCAAAACATTCTTCTACTATTGAATTAATATCTGAACTACTCATGATGGTTCTGTTTTTAGTTATAAATCCTCTTGGTGACAATTCTTCTTCAACGTTTATAAACATAGCATCCAATAACAAGCCAAATTTAATAAAATTCAATCGTTTTAATTCTTCTTTTAAAAGTTTAACTACAATGGTTTTTGCTTCGGCAAGAAATTTGTCTAATTCTAAATTTTCATTTTGGATTTTGTGATGTGTTACTACTCTTCTGGGCAATGCATGAATACTTAAATTAGGTAGTGCATTAGATGGTCCCGCTGTTTCTTCTTCTGCAGATGCATTTTTATTTTCATTTTGTGTTAAATTTTCATTTATATTATGATATAACTCCTTATGAATGTCTAGCAATATTTCATCTTCATAAGTTTCTAAACATATATCACAACGATGCATTTTAGCGATGTTTATCCTATGAAATTCGGCATATAAATGAAATGCATCTTTTTCATACCTCCTTTTAATGCTGTATTACCCCACCACTTTTTACCCCCACCACTATTTTTAATCTTCTTCTTCATCTTCTTCTTCTTCATATGGAAATAATTGTCTCGCACAAAAAATTAATCTTCCACGTATTGATTCCAAATCTGGATCGTGACTGGATGTTGGAGTTTCATTATGAATATTTTCAAATTCCAATGATGGTGTGTATTCATTCTCTCTTAACTCCATTTCTACATCTTCACTTCCTTCATTTATTAATTCTTCTTCCATACTGTTAACACTATCTGTTTCTGAACTGTCATTATCCACATCTTCCATGCCAAACTCCTCTTGTAGAATTTTACACAATATTTCTGCAATAGGTTTACTTGGATAGTCGGTGGTATCCACAGGAGCCATGTCGATTAAATGAAAGAGCTCCTTTCTCGTAGCTGCTTTTATATAAATTATTTTATTAGGTCAAGGTCGACAACACTTAAAGCGAGAATGGGGAATAGAGCACTAAGTGGTATGTTAGTCCATTACCACAAAGTGATCTATTCCCCACTCTCTAATGCAAGTCCAATTAATAACCAATTTATATTCAATATTTTTAGTAATTTTGCAGTTTCCTTTGTTTAACTTTTCTTTATTGATTGTCTTTAATCACACAGTTCATAGGTTCTTCTTTTTCTTGGTGAAACAATTGTTTACGTTCATATTCCAATTGACGTATTCTTTCATTTTTTATAGTCAACTCTATAAGTAGTTGGTTGATGTAGTCAGCAGCCATGTCGATTGTTCTGGTTCTTACTTCTCCCAATTTCACTCCTGGTATTAGCCTCTGTAGTTTATAATATTTTAGTTTTATTCTTGTTTCTCTTGCCTTTGCCATTTCTTTCATCTTCATTTTTCGAGAGTCCGCATATTGTTTTTTATTCTTTTCACTTAATGAAAGATCCAAGATGATGTTTTCACTATCCATGTTGTCTTTTCTTATTATGTTAGTAAACGCCAGTTTAGGATAAGAATGACTCCAACCGCGCGTTGGACTTCTTTTATATAGTTTCCCCCACTAAATTACCTTCCCCCACCATGTTTATGTAGGTCAAGGTCAAACATAATTAATGCGAGAACGGGGAATAGAGCACTAAGTGACATGTTATTCCATTGCCACAGAGTGATCTATTCCCTGCTCTCTATTCTACAACTAATTTTTTTTACTTTTATCTTTTATTATTTTTTTGTATTTTTTTTACCCATCATCTTTTACACAGCAGGAGGTTGGTACTTCACAGGAGAGTCTCCATTAATATCATTAAATGCATTCCATGCATAAGTAGCAGGAAGATCGTTTGGCTCCATCTGCAGAACAGGGAGTTCATTTGCCGGATTCCATACATTTAGAGTTTGTAACGCCTTCAGTCTATCTTCCAATACTTCAATTTTACCCAACAGTTCTATTATGTACTTGTTTGCAGTCCGCAATGTATGTGCTCTTGTACAGCCCACGTCCAATGAAGGTACTAAAAGCTGCATTTGATACAATTCAGTTTTCTCTTTTATATGACGTTCCTTAGCTAAAGTGCTCAATTCCGGATGTATTATAGGTTTACCTTTTCTTGACAAATTTACAGTCTTCTTCGACAAATTTAACGGTCTTCTTTCACTTGTTGAAGGAGTTGAATAGTCCCAAGATTCAGCCATTTTTTCTATGATGTTCTTCTTTTAAGTGGTAGTAAGCGAATAACTCCTGCTGCGTATAGACCTTGTTTTATACACAATTCCCCCACCATTTTTATTCTCCCTCTACCAAGTTCTTTAAACATAAAACCAAACTTCTAATTCCGCGTTAACATTGTTGTCTTTTAAAAATTTAACAAAGTCCGAGCTGGAAGTTGACATATCTCTATTTCTTAAATAGTCTCTTACTATTTCTTCATCCCCTTCCTCTAAAATGTAACAAAATACCTTCGTTAGAGTTCCATTATCTTGTTTTGAATGAATAAAATTTGAAACTGTTGTCCACTCCTCTTCAACTATTTTAAAGCTTGTCACTTCTAGTTCAAAATTCATTTTTTATTAAATTACAAGTTACTTTTTCAAACAATATTACAAGACTAAAGAAATTGGTGTACATCGAGCAACATATATATAACCAATACCCCCACTTCTATTTTCCCCCACCATTCAATAAATTTCCCCACCATAGTAATACATTAAACAGCTTTTTTTAATATGATCTACACCTAATAAATCTAAATAACAGTTGTGCACAGATTGTACATTTTTCGTTCATGATTTCAAACCTTATTAGTGGTGCCTTAACACGATGGTCTACATATCCTCCTTCAAGATCAAATTCATCCCAATCATCTATAGCTGCTCGTGCACAATCTTGACAAAGAGTCGTCCCATCCGCAAATTTATAAGCAACAATAATGCCAAACCCATAATTTTGTCTTCGGTATTCATGAATAGCTTCTCTAATGCTGTTTGGAATAACACATTCTCCTGATCTTATTATATGGTTAAATAAAAAACCATCACAAATAATTTTCCTCAAGCAAAGTTCAAATAGAGTATCCACCATGTTTTATAAAAGAGATTAATATTTCAACTGAAGTGTTTACACATGTTACATCCGTCTTAAATACTTTATCCCCACCATATTTTATATATGTCAAGGTCAAATTATATTAAAGCGAGAACGGGGAATAGAGCACTAAGTGACATGTTATTCCATTGCCACAAAGTGATCTATTCCCCGCTCTCTATTCTATATCTACTTTTTTAACATTTTTTTATTTTATTATTTTTTTTATTATTTTTGTTTTTTATAAGTTTATATAGATGTTTAAACTTCTTTTTTTTCAGATTCCCAATATTTCATTTCCTTCTTCTGCACCCTCTTCAACTACGACTTCATTATTTCCATTTTTCAAGAGCAATAGTTCATTTTTCAATTTCTTCATTTCATCTTCTAATTTTAGAATTTTAGACTCTCTATCTTCCAATAATAATTTCAAATACTTAATATAACTACCAGCCGCATGTACAGTCTTTACTCTGTTTTCTCCAAGATGCATGCCTGGGATTTGGATTTGTAGCCTATAATACTCCATATTGACATTAGACTGAATTTGTCTTCCTCGTTCACTTTTCTTCTTTCTAGCTTCGGCTTCTTCATGAGAGGCAACCAAGTCAGACAAAATTGGACGATACATTGTTGGTGAATGATTTTACAAGAATGAGAAACTATCCGGTTCAACAACACATTTATCTACTTTCCCCCACCCCTATCCCGAGTAGGGCCAAAAATGTTGAATACATATTTCAATAGTTACACTGGCACCATTTTCAACTAAAAATTTATAAAGAAAATATGGATACTCACTTGGTTTAATATTCATATTGTCCATCATAAAGTTAAACGCCAATCTTTCCGAATATTCATTGTGATATTTTTCGGTGACACCAATTAACATTCCTTGTTTTTGAAATTTAAAACCAATGTCTGGAATTTTTTTACAATCCTCCATATCTAAAAGTGGGAAATAATATGTAAAAGAATTTACCGGTGGAACCCAGGGTTCTTCCTTACAAAAAGCTTTAAACATTGCTTCTCGGTCCTCCATTATGAAATGATTTTTAAACTGTTTTCTATCCTGCTTAAATAACCTAACCCCCCACCATTTTATTCAGATTCTTCTTCTTCAGATTCGGTTAACTCTTCCGGTTGATGCATCATTGATATATTTCCAACACTATTATTTCCAGTTTCATTAGTTGTTTCTTGGTTTAAATTTATAAATTCTTCTACTATTTCTTCTATTAACTCTCCAAATGTAACATTCATCTCTTGTTCTAGTTCTTCTTGTTCTTGTATCTGACGATGTGTAATAATTTCAGTAATGTATATAAAGGTAGTAGCTCTTGGAGACATAGTTTAATAAAGTGTATGGCTTTACTAACAACACAGCATATAATGAATAAAAAACCTGATGAACTCTTGCTTTTATAGCAAATATAGGGAAGGGGGAAGGGGGAGGGGGAAGGGAGGGGGGGGATCAGTAAGAAAAATATCGACATATCATTAGTCCAATTCAGAGTCTGAAGATTGTATAGGGGATATTAATGTATCAGTTGACGAATCTAGAATAATGTTTCAATTGCTTCTTTAACAATTTCTTCATCACTATCATTTATTAGCTCTTCAAATATTTCTTGTTCAAAGGACGAAATTTCTTCTTCCAATATAGAATCATCCAGACTATTATTCATTTCTTCTTCCAAAACTTCATTTGTCTCTTCCATCCAAGTTATATCTTCAATTGTATTAAACTGATTTTTTACTTCAAAATAATTTAAAAAAGGTGTATCTTTAAAAACCATTATTAACTTTTTCTCTTCACACCAAAGTAATATCTTATGACAAAATGATACTGAGTATGAAGTTGCTGTCTTATATATTCTATTTTCCCCCACAATATTTCATATAGTTAAACATTTGTAACATAGTACTATTACTCTTCTTTATCAAGCTTATAATGCATTGCGGCTACTTGCAGCTCAAACTCCATCTCTTCTACAAAATTACGTAACTGCACCATCCAAGGAAATAAATTATTTAAATTTTCAATCCTAACTGTGCATGAACACAATAATTTATAATCACCTCGACGATATACAAGCACTTTAACCCCTACACCCATATCTTTCCAAATTGTTTCTTCAATCTTTCTATGCAATCCATATAATAGTGGCCAAAGTTCTGTATGTTTAGCAAAGAATGAATCCAATCTTTTAGACATGTTCACTATATGGCAGCTTGTTAAATTCTAAGCAAACATATCAGCTGCGGGCTTTTATAATGCAACTTAACAAAATTTGGGGGGGGGGGTTATTTAGTAATTTTGGGGGGGGGTCAAGTTCAAGTTCAAGGTCAAGGTCAACAAACTTTAACTTATGTAGTAACCAATTACCTAAACTCTCACATATAAGTCAAATAACTTATATGGTTAATTGGTGTATTAGGTGGCTCTAAAGAGCCCTTTTTGGGTTTAAAAAACCCTGCTTATCTTAAACAGATATTAAACCAGTTATTGTACTCCTCATTTCCCCTAAAATCCTCAAACAACTCCGCCCATTGCCAGATGTATTCGGCGTTGTCTGCAGTCACATACAAAATTGGGCTACCAAGAAACAATACTGGTGATATGATTACTATAGTTCTGCCCAACTGCAACCAGTCCAATGCTTCCCACATGTATGGGTCAAGACTTTCTTCCAGGTCCAAAGTTACACAACGCAAATATTCAAATATTAATCGTTCATCTTCCTCAACTTCTTCCATTTCCTCTAGCTCAGATTCATCTTCCTCAACTTCTTCCATTTCCTCTAGCTCAGATTCATCTTCCTCAACTTCTTCCATTTCCTCTAGCTCAGGTCGCCTGTTGTAAAAGTTTGAACCGTCCAGCGGAGCCATGTTCACTGTACAGCAGGTGAGCGGGCAATGTTCCATGCCCAATTGCACAGCGGTTACTTATATAAGGCAAGAGAAAGTTGTCGGGGGAGGGGGGGTCAAGTTCAAGGTCATGTGAAAGTAGGTCACGGGACTTAGAGTGACAAAAAAATAATGGGAGAGAAACACAGCGCACTGTTATATAGCGCTGGTTTCTCTCCCATTATTTTTCTAACAAAATTTAGAAAAAGCTAATTCTTATTACTCTTTACTACGACCCCAGCGAGTCTAACCATCCGCACCTTTGTAGAGATAGTCTTTCGCATCAAGTGTTTTGATCGCTTTTTGGTTTCTCATAGGTACAGAGAGCTTAATTACCCATTTGTAGCCGTTACACCCTATTATAATTCTATTGCTCTTTTCTGTTCTACTTACAAAAAAGTACCTTAAACCTTCTCGCAATCTCTTCAACTTAGTAGCGGGGTAGGACTTGCTGGAAATCACAGTCGATTGTGGCACAGAAATATGTTTTACAAGATGTACACGGCAATACTTTTCGTTAAAAACACATTTCCTACCACAAACCGATCCTTTTTTAGAACCCCTAAGAAGCTTCTCAGTGCATTTACGAGGATTTTTAAATGCCCTGCGACGCTCTGCTTTTAATAATTGAAAACGCTCTGAAGGAGCAATTTTGAAAAATGATTTTTTTACTTTCGGAATAGAAATGTTAGGATGAGAGGAGTTAGGTTCGGGAATTGGTGAAATTAGTGAAGGTAATGAAGAAATTTCATGGATGGATTTAAGAAGTAAGGGAGTATCTGGACGAAGAGACTCTGTTCTTGGAAGCTCCTTCTGTGGTGGTGGCACTGGTGTAGACGGCTCATTAGTTGGTGATGGAGGTGGTGAGAAAATGCTTCCAAGAACCGCCATGGCTTGAAGAAGTATATTTCCCGGAGCAGCAGTACTTGATGTAGATGGTGGTGTTTCCATCCTCTGTAGCATCGACTCCGGGACATTCTTCAAGCGCAGTCTCTTCATCGGTCTCTCATTTGAAGCAGCCATAGAAATAGTAGAAGAAGAAGGTGAAGTAGTAGCAGCAGCAGAAGTAACAGGCAGCGACATGGTTCCAATGCAGCAACGTTAGCGGCTGAAATCAGAATAAAACAGCGTGTTAGCCAGTCCCTCTTATATAGTCTCAAAAGTGAAAGTGAGCGGCGGGGGGGGGGGGTTAATTGCTTTGGGGGGGGGTCATTAACTTAATTGAGGTCAAAAAATGATAATAAACCAAAGTGATGGGGACGGCTATAGCCATCCCCCATCCCCCACTACAGTTACGTCTTGCAAGGGATCCCAATTTTTTGCCCGCACGCACATGGTGATCCAGTTTGGTGGGCTGTGATACGGGCGGCCGGCCTCGGGCCTGGGCACTGGACCTGACCATTCCAATTTTACAATAGGGAGTCTGGAACAGCTAATGCAAGACGCAACTCTAACCTCCCACCCTTAATCTAGACCCACCCGAATATAATTATTTCCTAACAAAAAAATTAAAAATTTTAAAAAATAAAAATATGCGCTACCTACGGCACAACGCGCATGTCCCACCCATATTTAATGAAGTTCAACAGAACTTCTATAATTTAAATTTAAATTTAATCTACCCTCCTAACAGCTAGCTGTGAAAGGTTATTAGTACATACACACAAATACACAATAATTACATCAACACTCAACATTAAATGCATAAACACATTTTTCAAACATTAGCAATAATATAACACACCTTAATGCTAACATCGCAATGCGCAAATTAAAACTTAAAAATAACGCAACTTAAAACTAAAAAATAAATAACATTTTACACACACACAGTCACACACAAAAAATATTAATATTAAAACCCTAACAGCAAGAGTAACTCAAATATATATCGGCCGCCTATATATTTAAGTTACCCTCTGAGTTCGTCTTGAAGCTCCGCGTCCGGAGTTTCGGTACGAACTGATTCTAAAATTCTCTACAGAATATTCGTAAACTTTGAAAATGGTGGGGGAACTTGTAGGGGTTTGAGGGGCTTACAACGTTCTACATAGAACTTCAATAGGAAATTTCCAAGCAGCACTGTTTCATACACGTAGCGGCGATTATTACAAGTAGGTCGTCGATAATTTAAGTGTTGTGTTGCGGCTTTCAATAATGTTGGCTAACATCTAATTAGGTTCCCCACTTAATCCAGCCACGACTTTCCTTATAGCATTACACCATAGTTGATAACTGCTATTATTTTAATAACAGTAGAAAGTTATATGTTCCCTTTCGCCACTCAACTATAGTTATTATCTATTGCCAACAGCAGACCTAAATTGCCATTACTCTATCACTTTAATTTATCTTAAATATATGTTGTATTATCCTAACCACAGTAGTTACGGTTTGGTAACACCAAATTAGTATTACACAAGCTTAACTACTATTACCATTTCAACATAAAGTAAAAGTGAGGGGGGGGGTTAGTAGTGTAAAATTGCGGCCGCTGGCCCAGTTCAAGGTCACCTGAGGGATGACGTCATCGAGGTCAATGACCTCACCGATGACGTCATCGATGACGTCATCGATGACGCAATCGATGACGTCATCACTAATGACGTCATTTCGATGACGTCACACCCATGACGTCACAGAAATGACGTGCTGATGACGTCATCACCCCTTACGTCATCAAAACGACGTCACCGACGCCACTAAGGTCAAGGTCACGCAGAAACTTAAAATTTTTTAGCACTTTTGCCGTTTCTCGCACTACGCTCCGAGTTTCAGTCAGAGTCCCCGTGACCTTGACCACTTGGAGCGAATTTTCGACGAGAAACGGCAAAAGTGCCAAGTTAAACTCGAGTTTCTGACATGACTCTGCCTAAATGGGCAATCGGTTATCCCTCAGGTGACCTTGAACCAGTACAACGCCCGCAATTTTATGTTACTGTGACCTTGAACACTTAACAACGGAGCGCCGACACCGATGCGCACCCCACGACAGCCATCGAGTGACTGACTGTCAGGCTCTGTGTACTCTAGGTATATGGGGAAGTGGAGGGGGAAATCTCAAGGTCATCCAAATGGAGTTTTAAAAAAGTTGAAGAGTAGAAAGACTACTCTTGTGCTTCCTGGGCGACCTCGTCAATTTCCAACGGATCTGTAAACCAATCCGATCTGTAGCGGCAGGAGTCCAGAAAACAGGTGCACCACCCATCAGGTTGTCCGTAGCACTTCCGACAATTGGTAAGATTGGAGAAGTGAAATTTAATACACCGCTGCGGACAACAAGTATAAAAGTATTTGGATTTGTAGATTTTGAAAGTTTGTAGTACCGGTGGTGGCAGCTGTTGGTTCTTGCATCTACACCTGCAACATCCGAAGCATTCACATTGCCGGCAGGCCAGCCCATCCACTTGCCACTTTGGTAAGAGGAAACACTTATCCTCACAGCAATAGGTTGTCCCCGTCTCTTCCTCCCAACGCTTCTTTGCACAATATGTGACGCCTTGTATCTCCAAACACCTATGCTCGCAACATGAGATGCGCTTACTTTCCATAGTTGATGTTGCTTTGACGAGGGAGCACGATGAAGTGATGCTGTGGTCAGTGGGAATGGGGTTTATATAAACTAAGGTGAGTGGAGGGGGAAAGGTCAAGGTCATCCAAATGGAGTTTTAAAAAAGAAAAGAGTAGAAAGACTACTCTTGTGTATCTATAGCGATTTCATTGATAGTGAGTGCTTCTGTATGCCAAGTTGATCTGTACTGACAGGCTCCTAAATAATGTTTGCAAAAACCTGCAAAATGATTGTTGCACAATTTGCAGCCAGTTAGCTGTTTTAGTGTGAATTCAATGCAACGTTCAGGGCAACAAGTGTACTTATGCCCTCTCATCTGGTACACATGGAATGTCTTTAACTCCGGTTTCGGCTTCTTCCAAGACTTGCACTTACACATGCATTGACCAAAAGCTTCACATTTTCTACACGCCAGGCCATCCGCAACATCAATGTCATTTGGCCATGAAAAACATTTCTGTTCGCAACAGTAGTTGAGTCGACTCTCCATGTTGCTGTGGTGAAGGTGCGCGATGAAATGATGCTGCAGTCATTGAGAGTGCACCTTAAATAAAGTCAGTGGAGGGGGAAAGGTCAAGGCCATCCAAACGGAGTTTTAAAAAAGATAACTAGTCGTCCTCCTCCTCCTCGTCCGTTGTACTTAGAGAGCTGTCAGACGAAGAGCCCCGTGCAGGTGCTCCCCAGATGAAAAACAAATCAATTTTAAAACGAAGACCAGGATCTTGCATCATCAATTCCTTTAATTTGTCACATACTAAGTCGACCTTGTGTAAGGTGTCAACAACAAGCTTCCAATTCGTTGGCTCAATATAACTTGTAGTAGAGTCTGCCTCGCTGATAACCACATCCTCCGGCCGTATTGGAGTGTAAAGATGTGTAAAGTTCTTCGGCTGTAGCTGAGGTTCAGGCTGGCTGGAAGTGGAAGGTTGAGTGTGGACCCCTGTCGCATCGAAATCCATAGTCATTCTACATTCAATGTTGGGGTTTTCGTTTAATACATACACCAATTTCTCATGCAACATATCCACTTCTGCCGAGTCTTGCAGATGAACATTCCAGGAAAATGGCCATTCTTCATCCGTAGTGGAGTCAACTCGAGAAAGAGTGCTGTCCGCCATGATAGCTAAGCAAGGAATGATGTGAGCTACAGACTGTGGTAACAGTATTGAAAAGTAGAGGGGTAAACCAAAAGTATGTGGAGGGGGTATTTTCAAGGTCATTTAATTTGGGTTTTAAAAAAGGAAATAGTGGAGGGGGGAATTCTCAAGGTCATCCAATTTAGGTTTTAAAAAAAAGGAATGAAGCTTACTCCTCTTCAGCCTCGTTGTCCCCTGCATCTTCATCAGCCTCATCTTCATCGACGTCAGACTCGCCGTAAGGATAGATCGGGGACATGGGCGAATATTGTGGAGATTGTTGACCGTTGTTGTCGTCCCCTTGCATTCTAACTTGGGACCAATCATAATTTAAATTCATTTGTATTATGATCCCAGGGTTGTCCCGCAGTATTTCCTTCATACGTTCGCAAATTGACTCCAAATAGTGTACACTATCGATCGACAGTGTCCAACCCGTACTTGTACCGATATCAGTAGTGGAGTCAGCTTGGCTGATGGTGTTGTTGTCTGCCATGGTTGCTTGTCGGACAAGGAATGACGGTTGATGTGATGCTCATGCAGGAACATGGTGAAGTGGTGGGGGGTGTGGTGGAGTAGTGGGGGAATTTTCAAGGTCATCCAAACGGAGTTTTAAAAAAAAAGGAAAACTTACAAAGTAACATTGAAACTTTCCAATTGATGGTGGCGAGCGTTTTCTTCTGCAACCTTGCCGACACATGTGACTATGCCGTACAGTATGAAAAGTACAACCATAATAAGGCCGAACAATAAAAGATAACCGTTGACTATCATGATATTTTCTGAGTGGATCTGTTTTCTTCTTATCGCCCTCTCCTGCATCCTCTTCTCCAACTCGTGGACGAAGTCACAATATGCGTGAGGACATCTTTCATCTGTTGGTAGGTTTGCCATTGTTGATGTTGTCGGTGTGGCTGTTGAAGATGGAATGAGGTTTCCAATTGCGATGTGCCATGTACACCAATAGTCAAGTGGTGGGGGTAACAAAGCAGTGGAGGGGGAAGTTTCAAGGTCATCCAAATTGTGTTTTAAAAAACCTATCTTGTTACTGAGCTTATATGTCAGTAACAAGATAGGTGTTTTTGCTCTTTTACTTCTTTAATATAATGAAAAAATATACATATTCTACAATGGTTAGGACAAGAAATACAACTGCTAGTCAGCTGAAGTAGTCCAAGTTGTCTGGCTCGGTCTTCATGGACGCTGGTGAGGAAGCCGTCGAGGAGTGTCCAGGCTCTTCCTTTGACTGCCGGGTGTTCCGTATATTGCAAGCGTAAACTTGCACATTTATACGGTAGCCTCGTGCCACCATCAGCTGCAACTCCTTGTATAAGTCGTTTAGCTCCTGCTGAGTCTTGATGCTCACCTCCTCGTAACTTGCGCAACTGACGTTGAGGGACATCCTGATGTTGCTAGGTTGGCTGCTGGAGTAGAAATGAAGCCGAGGCACAGCGTTTGGAGGTACATGGAAAAGTGGTGGGGGGTGATGGTGGTGGGGGTATGGAAGATGTAATTAAACACTTCTAAACTTTTTCCATTGATACAAAGGGATGGAACAAATAGCACAGGTGTCCTTGTAGTTTTCAAATCTAAACATTGGTGCTAGAAATCCAAACTGTTTTCTACCACCTTCCTGTACGAACCGTCGAAGGTCTCTGACGGCAGCATTGCCACAAGGCCTACAAAACTTTTCCCCGTCTTGGAACCTATACCAGGAGTATCCCGAATACCCTCTATTATCTTTCTTGTACTCCTCGATATCCTGCTTTACTGTTATAGGGATATTATCTCGTAAAGCCGTCTGGAATAAAGATGCGTCAGTTATAACTCGTTGTAAGCAAAGCTCGTACAAGGTGCTCATCGTTTGCTAGTTGGCAACAGACTGACCGTTCTTTGCATCCAAGCAGGTTTGAATCCTAGTGCGGTAGTGGGGGTAATTACGGTAGTGGGGGTAATTGTGAAATGCAAAGGTCAAAGGTCAAGGTCACCCGCGAAGTTTAAAAAAAAAAATGCAACATATCAATACGTGAAGTCTGTCACATATTGATATGTTGCATTTTTTTTTGTTTTTTTTTTATTTTTTTTTTGGTCTTTTATGATTCGTTTATTTATAAAACATTACAACAACAACATATGTACAACATTAAAACTTAAATCTAACACTGCTGCTTGTCAGCGATGTGGATGGTCAACTCTGTAGAATTGCTACCCGTGCAGCCGTGCGACACCAGGTATAGACACCCGGGTTGAATAGAGCGAAGATCCTCGTTTTGTAGAAGATGGACGAATCTCTTGGGCAGGTACACCTGGAACTTTGGTTCATCCCCCGGAGTAAATGGCGCCTCGCTGAGACTGCAGCAGATGGCCTCCCCAACTGTAGTCTCCATCTTCTTCATAGCATGGATTATGTAGTGCTTCTCGTCTTTTAGTTCCGAGCACTTCTTTACAGGTAATATTGTTGACTTGGAGTGAGCATTGAACTGCTCGACCAAAGTCTGAAGGAACTGGTGAGATGCCATGGTCAGGTTACAGATCGTCTTCTTGCTCGGAGATGTTGTCGTCTCGGAATCTCGAGTAATACTCATGCCAGGTCCCTGTCTGCTCCCCACTTATATACTCTCCGTTACCCCCACCACTCCCCACTTCCCCATTTTGAAGGTAAGAGGCGAGTTTATAGGCATTTTTCAAAGCGCAATGTCTATCTTTATCATGTTCTGGGCTTTTTGTACAAATACATATGGTTTCCAGCATGTATTGATAATTCTTATCCAATTCCACATCATTAACCGGAACATGAGTAAATCCTTCGATCCATCTTTTCTTTTCCAGCCCCTTTGTGTAAATATTGGTAAACTTGTCTGAAAAGTGATGCATAATGTGATACAAGTCCGTGTAACTTGTAAAACCATCATACCAATCGATATGATGGAAGTGTTTTGAAATCCATCTGTTGGTAGTAGCGGCTTTACTAGTTAAAGACGAATAAGAACATGGTGGTTTAAATAAAAACGAATAAGGAACACTTGTATTCATGTCCAAAAACACAAGTTCTTTTATAATGAATCTATCATCATTACCACGAAACGCTTGAAACTCAATAATACCAGGCTTGGACTTTACTTGTTGTTCTTCTCCCTTGTCCATTTTGAAGGTCACACGTCTGCTCATTACGAAGTCAGGAGGTCAACTGATTTCCACACCACGGTAGGTACTACTTTTATACCAGGCCGTACAGTTGTTGGCGCGTTGGTGTATATTTAACGTGGGCACCGTCCCCAATAGGCCTAACCCCACAAAATGTTGGTTATTGTTTTAAAAACTAACCATTGTCATTTAAGTTTCCATCTTTATATTTTCCTTATTTTCATTTTCATCACTAACACTTGATTCTTCTCCTCCATCTTCCTCTTCTTCCTGTTTTACTGATTTCTTATGTAGTTGAGCGTACTTTTCCAATTGTCTCCACATCTGTACTTCATGAGGAACTCTATTAAATATAGAAGTATCCACAGGTCCGTATAATATAGGTGCGTCCGGTTGTTTGTCCAATGTGTCTTCCAGATAATCTTTAATAATCGAACTTGAAAACACCAGTTGTCTCAAGTATCTTGTTATAGGTTCAGTAGCACAAGTTAAAATGAAAAACTCCTCTCGATTAAGTTGAATTTTGTTATCATGTCTTGTTGTGTCTCTAAACCGTAGCTGATGATCACCACGTTGTTTAATGATATCAATTTCCACATTTGAATCCAAAAGTCCTACCCTTGTCTTTCTTCCAAACATGTTACTACTTAAATAGCATTCTAGCAGATGCAAATGTTTCATAAACGATTCCCAAGCACTGTCCGTAAACAAAATCATTTTGGGTCCATGAGTTAAAATTACAGTAGGGGAATAATCTGTAGATTTCATAACACCGATTAAAACACTTTTATCCAAACTGGAAGAGATTGGGTAAAATATTCGCAAAAATACCTCACTCAATATGTTTGGAGAAATATTATCTTCAATATCCCTTTTTCTCTTTTGTATAGTCTTTCTTCTTTTACCTTTTTCTTCAACATTATTACTGGCGTGAAGTTGTCCGCAAACGTTTTGTTCACCTCCTTCCTGGTGACCTTGAGGATCTAAAAACTCAGATATCTCCTTCTCAATATCTACCACATTTTCAGGTGTACCACTAGGAGAAGCCATATTGAATACGATGCTACCCATACAACAGTAGGCAACAAACTGATGAGGAGCGGTCTGTACGCTCTGCTTTTATACTCGCGGAATGAAACAAAACCGGTTCTTACAATACATTTTTAACAATTCCGGTTAAAGGTGTGTATGTTACGATTTTATCATGTAGAATTAAACAGTATGCAGTTGTATTAGCCGGTATAGCATCGTTGAATTCCATTTCTATTTTTATATCCACACTTGAAGACTTTACTGATTCATTTTGTTTAGAACAATCGATTACAACTATTGGGTAGGCATCGAAATATTTGTCAGGTGGTAATAAAGGTGTATTTGTTTTACCGTAATATGAACTTTGGAATCTCGCGTACATATCGTACAATATACTGTATTTCTTCTTAGTGAATGACACATTTAAATTGTCGTATGGAAAGAATTGTGAATTTAAATAAACTTTAATATTTTTCAAGTCACAATGATCAAATTGTCCTGCATGTTTAGTAATGTCGTCTCTTCTACCTGTTTGTAAACCAAATATAATATACCTGGCTCGTTCTACATAATTCGATGTTTTAACAGTCCAAGTGTGTCGATCCGTAGTAGGTAAACTGGGATGCTCATGAAATTCCCAACTTCTAAATGGAATAACAATATCACGATCGGCTTTTAATTTTCTTAAAAGTAGCATTCTATGCTCGTCAGCCAATTTAACATGTGGAACTCTCCATACAATTTTGTCTAATTTTAATTTCCATTCTAAAGTCGCATCTGTAGTAGCATCTGCAGCTTTAATAATGTCTTTATCGTTAGAAGATCTCAACAAAACTAATTCTTGTTTAACGTTTAATATTATTTTCCTATAATCTTCAGCAAAACCAAGCAGCAAACGTAATGGAATATGAAAATCAAAATATCCATTTGGATTTGGAGTGATCGTGTCAATTGTAGGTAATACCCATCCGGCAGGTTTAAGTAAATTGGTTTCATTGGGTGTTATAGATGTTAATCCTTTTAAAGTTGTCGTAATACCTACTTTTTTAGTGGAATCAACTGTTACACCTGATATTTCATATCTAATTTCATCAAATAGGAAAGCCATAGGATTATTTATAAATGGAACTGTTGTACCAACAGTAGTACCGTCCTTTTTAGTAACTTGTCCTTCAATATATAAGTAACTTTCACATGGTAGTGTGTAAATGTCTTGATTTTGTATGGGAATACGAATTTCATCGTTATTGTTTAATTTCGATGAAGTGTAAGGGTTGTGGGTGTGATATTCTTTTTCCCATAGGGTTTCGTCGAATGTTGGACCCTGCGCTATATCCAGTATATCCATACTCGGTTAATTTTAATCCAATTCTCTCTAAGAAACGAATGTTCTCGCGTGTTAACTCCTCCACAGCTGAAGAGCTACTAATGCGGTTTCCCGTAGGTTGTTCGCTTTTAAATGTTAAACCCATGGTTTTGTATTAAAGTGTCGATTTTAAATGTAATCTAATCGTAATAGGCTCTTCTCTGAAGTCTACCAAGTTACCGTCTTGATCCAATACGCTCAACACGATGTCTGAAATGAAAGTGGTGTTCAACGGTAGATATACCAGGTTTTGTGGCTTTTCAACAATTTTAAATCCAGGTGGTACACTTGGGTAAAAAGTATGTATGATGTGGGTGTTAGCCCCATCCCTGTAAGCACCTTGTATAATGTTACAAGTTATGTCTATACTATTGACTTTTAATATTGTTACTGTTTTCTTACCGGAATGTGTTACATCTGGTTCTAAAACAGGCTCATCGTTGGAAAATCCTAATAAATCACCAATTGAGTTTGGTTGAGTGAAATCTATATAATATTTGGAAGTAATTTCAGCTTTCATCGTATTATTATTACCTTTTAATGTTATATTGTCTTTTCCCATTTTAGTTTGCAAAAATTCATTTATATGATCAATTTCATAAGAACCTGTGGGTAACCTGCACTCTTGTAAGTCTGTAAATTTTCCACTGGCATCCTTTCCCTTATAATAATGCAATACGTTATTTTTACCTTCCGTAACATTGGGGATAGAGTTGTAAGTTGTAAAATCCAATAGTGCCACCTCCCAAAACCTTCCTTTTTGCAAGCGTAACGCTGGAAAAAGGATACTTCGTAAAGTGGAAGATTTTCCTGTTAATGATACCGTATAGGAAGACATCTCAATAGTGACTGATACTTTTAGCTAGAAATTCCAAACATAAATGGCCGCATATTGAAGTATTATCAGGTTGTTCTCTTTTATAGTTATAATATATGTTTTTAGCAGATTTAAAGTAATTTTGAAGTTCTTTTGGTGGTGGCAAATTACCGAAACTATCAAAATAATATACATTGTTATTTAGTTTCTTATAACAAACCCAATGGGTGCCAGGCCCTTCAGTATTATCCAAATTTACAATTCCAGTCTCATTTTGCCACATTTTCTTTGGTAAACTGTCTTTCATAAACACACCGCGGAAAAATGGTATTTTTAAACAGGAAATATATTTAAATAATTCAATATTGGTTAATGCTTTATGTGGTATGACCAATTGATTTCTTTCATTTAATATGCACGATAAGGTCTTAGGTAAAGACCTGCCCCGTTTTTTACCATTGACCACACGGTGGGCTTCTTCCTGCCTTTTCTTGTAGATCGTCGTCTTCTTTTTATATTTCCTCCATGTTTTCTTGTGGTTGACCTCCTTTTTACTCTCCTTCTCCTCCTTCTTCCACCTCCTACTGCTGTTTTAGCCTTCATACCTGCTGTTACTGCTAAAGCTGCTGCTTTTTCTGCTATGCTAGCGTCACTTGATTTTACTCGTTGCCAAGCTATGTCCGCAAGCTTTTTGTCAGCTATTGATCTATTTTTTGAATCGGCAAACGTGGAATATGCGATATCGTGTTCTTTACAAGCCTGATCTAACTTGTTTATGCCAGGATCGCCTCTTTCCAGTCGTTTTTTCAATTTAGTTCCTGGTCCGCAATACTGATAACCTCCCGGTATATGAAATTCGTATGGTAATGCGTCTATTGCTCTATTTACTATGGATCCTACTGGAATTCGTTTTAAAGCTTTACTTAACAGAGAAACCGCTGTGGACGTGATCCCACCTCCTCTCCTTACAGTGTCTCTATATGGACTGATGTACTGGAACGTCATTATTGTCCTTTTATAATCGCAATGTACAACTTATGTGTTACCTCTATGACAAGTTGGACATAAATGAAGTCGTTTATTGTGTTCTTTTATTAAATATCAAAATCACCCCAATCCGATGATCTAAACTTTTTTGTACGAGGGTTAATAAAATAGTTTTGAACAATTTCCCGTTTAATCCAAGTACCTCTCTCAGATTCCAACAAAGGAGTACGACCTGAATGAATACCAATAAGATTGTATACATCAAATAATGCATTTCCTAAAACTTTTACAAGAAAATTAACAGTGACAGCATTATCCACATGTTCAGGGTCTTTAAGGTCTGTTATACGTTTATTATTACAAGTATACACTTTGCTATCCATTTGTGATAATGTGATAGCCTGTCCTACAGTTGCAGCATCATTTGCTTCTCTTCCTTGCGCCATGTTTGTTAATTTTTTATTACTACATATAAAAAACGCATAGTAATTATTTGGATCTAGATGTACTGTTTGTCCTAAGGCAGCCGCGTCTTTATCTGCATGACCCCATGACACATTTGATAACCTTCCATGCCTGCAATCCCAATAAGCGTTTTTGTATGTCAATAAACGAAATTTTTCATTACCTTGAATAAAGTCATCCCCTTGCTTTGATAATACTTCATCTCGTTTTGCAAATCCAGTTGTTTCTTGTTTTAAAGTCTCTTTCATTTGACCCACTGTTGCACCATCAGATGGTGCTGAACCATCTTTTACATTCGCCAAACAATTGCCAAGACAATCGATAACTCCCACATCACGTATGACACAATGATCTTTTATATATTTGAGATTTACAGCATCATTTTCATTTTTTGGATAACCTATATCGTTAATAACAAATTTATAAAAAGAAAATCCATCTTTTGTCTTTTCAGGTATCAAAGAATGTAAATAGCGTCTATTTACGCTGTCTTTTGCATCTTTAGGGTCATCTACGTTGGATATACGTTTATTGTTGGCACTATACGTTTTCCCATTGAATTTTAACGTATTTTTTAATTCAGATGACAAATAACCTTTGTTTATCGCATCACCGTTTTGATTTGGTTTACCAACGTTGATAATTCTATGATCTTCTGCGTCATATGTGTTATTTTGTAGTTTTAATGTTGGCGATATCTTTTCCTTTAATATTTTTAGATTTATTGCATCGTTTTCATCCGTAGGATCTTTTATGTTTTTTAACCTTTTATTACTCATATCATAATCTCCATCAGGTGTTTGTGGTAAACCAGCACTTCTTTTTAAACTATTGGCATAATATAACCCATCCGAGGAGTAACGTCCGAACTTGTCGACACTCATAGTGCAACTGAATAGTATTCTAGGGAGTAACGCATTTTTATGAGATTACCCCACGGTTTCGGAGTTCATCCACTAAAGCCACCCATTCGTTTTCCAATCCAGTATGACCCGCTTCTTTAGCTTCATGTATTAGTTTCATTCTATCCACCAATTTATTGATATTATTGTAATAAATCACATTTGTGTTATATAGTTTCTTCATTAAACCTGTACCCGTAACGGACTTACTTCTTTTTCTTCGTTCCTGAGCACTTACATCCAAAGTGGATGCCATTAATCTTCGTTTTACAGGTTTTCTTTGTGTTAACGGCATTGTTTGTCTTCTAGTTGGTATTAACTTGGATACAAATTCTTTATATTTTAAAGACTTAGATCTAAAAGGAGGCTGGTCAGGTAAATACTTTCTCCTATATGCATTTGTCTGTTCCAAAATATTTTTATATGCTTCCATGTCTTTTTCTTTCACTACCGATACTGAAGGCTTATTTTCAAATAATAATTCAAATAATCCTTTTGTGCCCTTATACCTTTGATCACCAATGACAATATTATCATGTTCGTCAACGTTTAACGGGCTATTACCTATCATTAAACCGTCTTCTGTTAATCTCGCTCCATAACTATGGTAATTCTTATTAGGAATTGTTCCGAGTAACATTTTTACCATGTATTTCCTTCCTAAAGGTCCTTTGTTATGAATGTTTTCACCCAATAAGCTTATGTTTGACGGACCTTCCCTTGTCTCTTCTTCTTTTTCCTCTTCACTAGCAGTTGATACAACTTCATGTCCTCTTTTGGCTTTTACTTCATATAAATCTTTTATTCCACTATAGTCCGGTGATTCTAGCTCTCTTTCGGGTTCTCCACCGGTAAAACCACTATACGTAGAGGATTCCAGGTCTTCATCACTAAAATCTTCTGATTTTACATTTTCTCTTTCAAACTTCGTAATAGGTGCAATCGCATCTCCTTCCAATACAGGTTTAGCAAATTTTTTGTTTAATTGTTTCAAGGGTTCAGTAATAGGTTTAAAAGTAGATTCAAGGAATTTCTCCCTCTCGCTAATACCTAGTTTCAATGCTCTGTTTTTAGCCCGAATAGAATCACTAAGTGATTTTATTTCTTTTACTAATTTTTCTTGGTTAACCATGTTTGTAGCAAGACGTGTTGTACAACAATGAATGTGTTATACCACGTTTAATGTATTAATATAAATTTATCAAATCCTATCCTGTATCGACCATTGTTTAGCGGTTGTTCCTTCATAATTGTTAGGAACCCATACTTTTCAGCCCAAGCCTTTCCACACAACTCTTTAAATCGTTCAAATGTCATATCCGCATTTACATGATCAAAATATATATGTTTTAGGTTGGTTTCGTCCTGTTTAAATACAATTAACATGTTTGCATTGTCTCTAATAAGTTGTTTAGGTATTTTGCTGTAAGTTTGGCCAATATAAATGCTATCTATGTTGTTATGTCGACCCATAGCGAAGTAATTCCTTATTGTGTTTTGGTTTTCACAAGATACATCGTCGAATATAAACACGGAGAATGGTTTAGCTTCTTGTGGCTGCATGACACTCTCGCTTGCATTAAACTTTAAATATTTAACTTCAGGCACATTAGTCAGTATTTTTTCCAATAATTGATACTTTGGTTGTTGTAGTGATTTTGAAAATACATATAGATTGTTAAATCGTAATCCTTTAGGGTTTGTAATCAAATTGAATACTACATTAGTTTTTCCACAGTTGGAAGGTCCGGTAACCAGACAACGAACGGTGTTTGGTAACAAATTGCCATGCTTCCCACTATTGAATTCTGAATTATCCACTGTGAGTTCATCTATATTATTAATAGTAAAACTCTCTTTTTGTGGTACTATCTCCATCCTTTGTAATGGTTCAACCTAAAATGATTCTCTATCGTTATATCAAATCCTTTTTAGGTATCCAAGAATCTTCCGTCTTATTAAATCCTAACCATCGTACTTTGACCTTATCTTTTTTCCGTTGCAACACCTTTTCAACTAAATATACATCGCCTACTGTTGATTTTAACATTTCATGTCCATAAAACCCTCCTTCAAGCAATTGTCCTTTATTATCTTTTAAAATATATGTCTCAGGTACTGTAGGTTGTACTTTGAATACAGTAAAAACCTCATTGGTCCAATTTGGCAGGTATCTTTTACTGAATACACCTTTATATTTACTTATTCGCACTTTATCACCCACATTAAATTTTTTAGGCTTTAGTTTTTCAACTTTTGGTTTAGTATTCGTTTTTATACGTTTTAATACAAGGTTTTCATTTTTACTAGTTACTTGGTTTGGTTTCATCCCGATAGTCCTATGAAATTTGTTATTGTAATCGTTTATAAGTTTTGGTAACATATCAATCCATATGTGCGATCCTCTGTTGGAAAACATTTTATACATTGCACTTTTTAAAGTTCTGTTGAATCTTTCTATTATTGAGGCTTTTACTTCTGAATTGGTTGAATAATGGTTTATATTGTGTCTTTTCATTAAATTTGCAAATTCCTTATTAAAATATTCTTTTCCATCATCTGTTTGTAAATGTTTAATAGTATGTTTGTCTCTTTGTATAGCTGTTTCCATTGCTTTTGTAACACTTTTGCCACTTTTATCTTTTAGTGGTAAAGCATCTGCCATTTTTGAAAAACAGTTAATAACAGTCAATATGTATTTATATCCTTTATTTTGTTTGCTATAAGGAATCATTTCGATTAAATCCGCTTGATATAAATCATTAATTCCTTTTATCACCGTATTTCTTCGTGGAAACTTTCTTCTTGCAGGTTTATGAAGTTCGTTGACAATTTGTTGCTTCAAGTCCTTCATATTGCAGGTTTCAATGTTTGTTGTATCACATGTATAATCACAATGAATGTTGTTTTAAATATTCACATCATTTATATGGGTCAAGGTCATCCAAACTTGTGTAAAAAAATGGGGAACACGGCGTTGGACTTGCCGTGTTCCCCATTTTTTTACGGAAGGAGAAAGGAATAAGGTCGTAGTTGTAGAAGGACGAAGAATAGGTTACTAGTTGATAGGGTTTAGAGAGTAGTGGCCAAAAGGAAGAGTGTGGATTTTGTCGGGCATAATGTATCTTTTATCATCCCGAGCTGACAACGCTTTTTTAATTTCGGTGACACTGTAGACTTGATGCTTGAAGCTTCGGATATTGTTGAATGTTGCTGATATCGTAGTATCTTCAAACAAACAAGTCTTGTAGTGGTCAAATGTCACGTGTTTTTTCAAATAAGATGTCTTCACTCCTTTTGCTTTCTTCACTGTCGGTGTGTTGTTCTCGTGGTACATCTTAAATGAATACAATTTCGCCATCAGCGCCACTATTTCTTCTAAAGGCATTCCATTTGCTTCATCTTTGAATTTTCCAATTACTTTTTTATATTTTTCATTAAAATTTGGATGGTTTTTTGGATAGTCAGAAAAATCGAAATCTTCTTTGTATGGAAAAGTCCTTAGGTCTTCATACATGTCCAAAGTCTTTATCCAGTAGATAAACGCGTCCGTATCCATGTATGCGACTCCAATGTTTTCCCTTCCATAATGTTTAACCATTTTGTTATAATGGAAATCATACATCAGGGTTTTACTTATATCCAAAATCGACATACCTATGTATAACGGACGGTCCATGACTATTGTTGTTTTCTTCATACTGACAGCGACTAGATTTTCGTTTATAATCATGGATGTTCCGAAATTTGGTTTTTGCACTAATTTTTCCAATTTCCTAGGATCACTCACTAATTTTACATTTTTGTGTTTTCTTTTGTTCTCCAAGGTCTTCCCAAAGATGGCATTGTTCATTAATTTATAGAAGTCCTTTTCAAATGCTGTTGTCGCTGCAGCTCTTCTTGCAGTGTTGGAATCAATATATGGTTTCAACCAACAAGACTGGGTGAATTCAATTGCTCTATGAATTCTCACTATACGTAGACCCAATTCAAGAGCCTGTTGAACTACCCAGTAGTGAGCCACATAGCGATCCTTATTCTCCAAGGTCATCATCAATTTTGGCCATCTTCCTGTCGGTGAAACTTCAGTCTTGGCTAGGAGAGGCAAGTCGTAGTGATGGTCATGAAGGTGCTCTGGATATTCGAAATCACAGTCCAAAATATAGCCTTTTGGACCATTCTTTGGAATCTGTGAGATGTCTCCAATGGTGGCCGGGTCGATCCATTTGAAGTCAGCGTAGGGAAGCGGATTTGACATTGCCCAACCATAAAGGTTGTTTGCGTCAAAGTAGCCAAGGTAGACCGATGGTTGTTGCTCGTCGAAGCCGGGGATGTACTTGTTGTTGGCTTTGACATGACGTGTTACAGCTTGTGTCAAACCGCCCCGTACACCAGATTCCATCATGAGCACCATATCGATATCCGTTAGAAGTTCCAGTCGACAGTTGGTTGACTTTAGCATAGCTTGCCATGCTAATCCTGGAGATGTGTACGAGTGTAGAGGGTCCAGTCCATAGGCGGAGAAGCAGGTGTTTCGGAATTCTTCCATCACATCGCACAGCAGAGTTACGTCCAATTTTATATAAAAGTCAGAATATTCCCCTAAGGTTTGAATGTTTAGTTGGTTCCAAACATTACAAGCATGATTGTAGTCTTCAACGGAGATTTCACTTTCGTTTAATTTGCTGTTGAAGGCTTCGATCGGTGGTAGACTGGTTTCTTCAAATTTTTCTGTAGATGTTATGTAGTCGTAGGGGAATACTCCTTTACGTAATACTAAGTCCAATTTATCTTCAGGTACAATCTTGCTGGTTTCTTTTAGGTCTTCTCTTCGTAGATTCTCAGACAATCTGCTCAAACTAGATGGCATAAATCTATAAGAGTCTACAAAGCGAAGTTTAATTTTACCTACGGTTTTTGAGAAACTGATGTACTTTTCCAATGTTGTAGCAAGAACATCAATTTTACCATCATCTCTTCCTAACTCTGGAATAATGAAGTGGGAGTCGTAGCCGCTAAGATTGTGTAACACGACAGGGATAAAGTGGGGCAGTTTGTAATTTATATTGCATGAATTACAAGCAGCTCCTCTGTATAAACCTGTCAGGTGATCGTGATCTCTTACTTTTGGATTTTCTTCACTGAAGCTCTTCTCGCATAGATAACATCTTGATGCCATATTGTATTCTTCTTGTTGATTCTCATTCAAAGGTTCCATAGGTACGACATTACCATACAAGCGTTGTACCTTTTCAGCAATGTCATACAACTGGTCTACGAAATACTTAGCGGCTTCTTCACCACGGTAAAGTATTGGAGTGGATGTTAAACCATAGTTTTGCAATTGGTTTTCAGACAAGGTTGATTTCACTATTAGACAAAAACTGTTGGGTTGATGCAACTGATATTTTGTTCTTCTAGTCACTTCACCGTCCGGCAGCTCCTGTGGTACTAACGTAGATTCAAAATCTGCGTAGATGACTACTGGAATCCGATATTGGTGAACTGTTTTGTTAAATTGGATACACGCTCGAGATGGTGGTGGCAGACTAATCTTCACTTCATAATTTTCATTACAAAGTCTTTTGTGTTCTATCAACCACTCTAATCCTCCTTGTCTTATTTCTTTATATGTGAAACAAAAACATCTTTTACACACTGTTAACCTACGCCTCTGTTTTGATAATTGATTTCGAATCAAGGATGCAAAGTCCTTTATCCACACATAATGTGAAATTTCACCCTTAGTGATCAGTAGCAAATCAGTGTGGTTTCTTTGCTCAACTTTTACTACCCGCAAAGGATAAACGTTGTTCGAATCATCCAGACCGAAAACATTCACTGAAACGCCAGGATTTTTCTTTTCAAATTTGTCTATGTCTTTCAATGTAACTGGGTAGGTGAGGCCTTGAAAGTTGTAGCGGTGTTCATTTTCGTAATACTCTCTACCAACTCTTTCAGGATGATCTTTAACATACTTGGTTAACATTGCATACTTAAAACATTCATTACCTTCATTTTGCACATTCCTACACGATTTAGTGTTTTGGATTTTCTTTGGTAAAGGGATAAAACTACTACCCCTTAAACCATATCCATGCTTGTGAACCCTTACATCCATACCTTCAATTGATGACAAAGTCCATCCAGATCCTCTTCCTTCATGTTCTTGAAGTTTTGTTATAAGTTCTTCCAAGCATTCTTCAATAATATCATCGATGTTGGAGGTGAAGGTAAGGGTTCGGTTTTTGGTAATGAACGCTCTCAATGCTGTTTCACCATCAGTATTGTTAAACATAGCCTCTAACACCATTCCAAATTTAATAAAATTTAATCTTTGTAGTTCTTCCCTCAAGGTTCCACCAACAAGTTCCTTAGCCTGGGTTATAAATGTTTCCAGTTCCAATTGAACATTATTAATTTTAAAATGTGTTACAACTCGTCCTGGCAAGGCCGTGGTGCGCAGTTGTTTCACATCTTCTAGTTCTTCTTCAGTGTCCTCTTCTTCAGTGTCTTCTTCTTCAAAAGGTCTTCTAGCAGTAGATGGTCCAGCACCAGCAAATTGGATCACACTAGGTCTTCTTCTTTGCATTTGCTGTAGATAGCTGTCCCAGTAATCCGTCTGCTTCTGGTGCTCTTCCAAAAACCGGTCAATTGAGTCTAAGTCTATTTCATCCATGGTAATATCTTCTTTTCTATCTTCGTCTTCATGTAATTCTCTGTGTATGGTGAAAAGATCTTCGTCTTGAAAGATTTCCCCACAAATGTCGCAAAGAGCCATTTCAAACAGTTTGGCTTTGAATGCACACTCTGTGAATGTCCACGCAATAATGAGCAGCGCACTCCACCGGGACCCTTTATATCCGAGGCAGATAGGTGGGGAAAGTGACGTCATATGGAAACAGGTTATCACTCATGTGCTAAATTTAGCCTTTACACAACCGTTTGTAATACATTTATCAGTAGGCTTGATAAATTGATGATATTTGGTCTAGATTCAATAATTTGTACAAGTTTTTTCAAAGACGTCTGTTTGAGCAAGTTTATGTAGGTCAAGGTCATTTGGAATTATTATTTTGAGCGGGGGATAGAGCACTAAGCAGTATCATTTACTACAAAGTGCTCTATCCCCCGCTCACATTCTTTTTTTACCTTTTTGTTTAAACTTTTTACAAGGGTGAAACATCACCATCAGAGTCGGAATCATCCTCATCACGGAATAGGTAGCGATGACAATACATAATTCTTCTGGCAACTAACATCCTATCCATTGGACGATGGGGAGTGTCTTGTTCTTGTTCTTCTTCTTCTTCGATTTCCAATTGGAATTCCATTTCCGACTCAGATGACGACTCTAATGTTTCGTAGGCGTGCAAGTCCACCTCATTGTCCGTTGAACCAGCTTCGTCAGAGTCCGTTTCAATATCCATTATCTCTTCCTCCTCCTCTTCTTGATCAACCGCAGGTAGTTGGTCCTCTACTTCTATAATTTCTAGAGGTATTACCTCCAGAATAGAGACAATTCTGTTGCGATGGAACACGGTGTTGTCAAGTGGAGCCATGGTATGGAAGTGTTGTATCCATCCAATTTGCTTACCCTTTTTATACCCCCACCAACTATACAATTTATGTGGGTCAAGGTCACGTAAAGATACCCTTTGAGCGGGGGATAGACCACTAAGCAGCATGCTAGTCCATTGCCGCAAAGTGATCTATCCCCCGCTCTGTTCTACAAAACCTCAATCAAGTCCAAGTCCAAGTCCTGTTTAACACATTTTATTCTAATTCCATATCCAATTTAAAAATTTCAATTTCACATGGTTTACACTCCTGATGTATCAAACACTCCAGCTCCCTAAACATATCGTCCAGTTCGTCCAAATTATGATGTCCTACTTTTAACACATGAAGGTGGTTCATGCTTTGCATTGTAGCATGACCATCAACAAACAAGTTTCTTTTCCACGCTAACATAAACTGCAGTTTTCTTGAAAGATTTTTCTCACCAAACAATCATACACAGCCGTCAACATGTCTCTACAATCTTCATAGTGTACCATCACAGAATACCTGTCCAAGTTAGCACCAAGCAGCGATCCACTCATTGTTTCTAGCGTTCCACTGGAAGGTCCAAAGCAGAATGAAGTCGAGATGTATAGACCCCCTCTTTTATACCAGTTAACCGGTTGTCCTTGCTGTAAAGTGGGTCAAGGTCATCCAATGCTACCCTTTGAGCGGGGGATAGACCACTAAGCAGCATGCTAGTCCATTGCCGCAAAGTAGTCTATCCCCCGCTCTGTATTCTACACACACACACATGTCCCTGTCCAAGTCTTTCATTACATACCCAATATATATTCAGTTCCTTCATCATCACTATCACTCATCACTGCTTCCACAAACTCCACAGGATTAAAGTTAAATTGTTTCAATTGTTCTTTTAAGTTTTCAATTTGTTGGTCCTTTACTTCTAAAACACTGTGAAGGTGTGATATGTAGTCCGCTGCCTCGTTGATGCTTGCTACTCTCGGATCGCCTAACTTCAAGCTGGGAACTACACCCTGCAGCCTGTAGTACGCCATACGCCTTTCTTGCTCCTGCCGTTGACCAGGACTGAGCAAGCCTTGCCCGTCTTGGCTCACCTCCAGCAAGGTCCGTAGCATTGGAGCTTTGCAGGCGTTTGCCCGAGCAACAGTTATGCTGTGGAATGGTCGAGCAGGTCCACGAGTAGCAGGCAGGACGTTGGCAGCACGCCTTCTTGAAGAAGAAGAGGAAGCCTGAGAAGTTTTGGAGTTGAAAGCCATGTTACAGTGCTGTATTCAGCTAAGCGGTACAAAGCAGAATAACCAAACTGCACGTTTATACCCGTATATATACACTTATCAGTGGTGGGGGTACTAGCTAGCCTTGGTAAAGTGGGTCAAGGCCATCCAAAAACATTACCAGAACGGGGGATAGATCACTAAGTGGCATGTTAGTCCAATGCCACAGAGTGATCTATCCCCCGCTCTGTATTCCGCATTCACACACACATTCATACAAACACACAAGTCCCAGTCCGAGTCTTTACCCACACACCTATCCACTCTCATCCTCACTAGCATCACTGTCCACTAAAAGATCTTGACACTTCATAATTAGTCTGTCATATTTTCTCAGGATTGAATTTGCCTCACGGATTACATTCTCTAACACCCTATCCTTTTCCTCTATAATTTCATTGTACGCTTCAAATACATTTGGTGGTGTCTGTGTAGATGCATTTGATGTGGTTGGATGCGGGTTGGTAGGAGGCCGGGCCGAGCTGGAGGCTCCACTGCTGCAAAGCTCCTTCTTCACAGGGCCAAAGCCGGAAATCCGGACGCGACTCCTTACATACCAGGCTGATCTAGAGGCTCCACTGCTGCTGCACGGGTCCTTCTTCACAGGTCCAAAGCCAGAAAATCGGACTCGACTGCTTAACAGAAGGCTCGATCGGTTGGGCCCAACACTTGAGCTAGAAGCTGAAGAGTTTCCAGACATGGTGCGAGGTGTTCTGCTTAACGGATGCAAGCTGAATAAGCGGACATTGGATTACCACTCCTATATATACCTATTTGTAGTGGTAGGGGCGGGGTGGAGGAGGGGGTGGGGGAGGGGGTGGGGGAGGGAATGGGGAATTTGGGGGGGGGGGATAGCTTAAGGATTTCCACTAAATTTCCCTTACTCTTCCCGGTCATCGGTTTTACATACCTTTAGCAAACCCATCATTTTGGTTTCTTCAATAACTTTACACAGCTCAAAGACCCAAGCAAACAGCTCATCTATGTTGTTATAATTAATTTTTGTCCAGTGTTCATACTTATGAGTTTGGTTGTTTATAATACATAGATAAAATGTAGACCCATCTCGTCTTATACAGTGCTCAACTTCCATTCTATGCCGATTTAGCACTTCCCAAACATTGTGTGGATCTATCAAGAAGTCACCACCTTTGTAATTGTACCGTGACATGTTTACACGGAGTACAGAAACGGACTGAAGCAAATGAACGGCTCATACAAGCTTAGTAAGAGCATTAGAGTGGGGGGTATCACGTGATACACGACATTAGTTGTAAGGTTAGCACTTTACTTTAAACAGTAATTTATATGGGTCAAGGTCATTCAAACTTTGAAAAATTTTTACCTCCAAACACTTGTAGCAAGCTACAAGTGTTTGGAGGTAAGTTTTTATTTGTTAAAGATTTTCGTAACTTAGTCTTCACCCTCAAGGACACGGTTTGAGATTGTCCCAGTGACTTTACATCACCGCCAGGTTAAAGTATTATACAAGTCAAGTTTTTTTTTTATTATTTGACTTGTGTAATACTCCTCTCCCTTACTTTAAGAGGGTTAGGACTAAATTTGGAAAAAATAATTTGGAAGAAGAATTTTTGTTTTTTTAAATATCGTCCAACACAACCTAACAATTTAGAATTTCTTTTGGTAGGCCTACATCCTAATCCATTTCCCACACAGATTGGCATCCTTCCCTTCGTATTAGATAGCCTTTTTTATGGATGAAAAATTGTCTTTGTACCATCCGAACGGGTACTTTCATTGTATGAAGGCTGCCATCACCTTTTACAATGATTTCTACTTTGGCATCAAAAGCTCCATAAATTTGAGCAATAAAATAATATTTTTCATCCATTTTAAGTCTTCTAATATCAAGCGGTTGCGGACTGTGGGGATGTCTGGGTTGGGATGTTTTAGACCTAATGTTGTTAAGACTGTAGGGTCTTACTCTCGGAAGATTGATGTTTTTGTTCAAGTGCGTTTGGCAACGGTCTTTATCTAAAACAGCAAACTTCTGACAGCAAAGAATCCCAAAGTCTTTTGACATCCAAACGTAATCGCATTTATTACCCTTGCCAGCAGGGAGTTTAACACGCTTACGTTTTTGTGTTGGACGCTTTACTGGAGTGTTTTGGAGCTTGTCAGGTTTAGGCTGGCTAGAAGGAATGGGGGTGGGAGGTGAAGGTTTAAGTAGGTCAAAAGGTAGGCTGCAGACAATTTTGGGTGGGGTAGGTGAACGGGTTAGGTCGATTGAGGGAAGTTCGGGGGAGAAGATTGATTTACGGGGTGGTTTGGTTGGTGTAGGTGGCATGGGGGATATGGGTGAGGGACATTGGGATTTGGTGTAGGATAGGATTTTCTTAGTTCGACTGTAGGGGGTTATCCTCGACCTTGGCGCCTCTTCGAACACCGCAGACTCCGATCCCGAGTCCGATAGCAGAGAGAGTGCTGGAGAGGCTATCAGGACTCGTCCGCTGGGGTTCTTTGAAGATGCCGCAGGTGCGCCAGCCTCTTCCGAAGCCGAAGGTGCGCCAACCTCTTCCAATGTTGGTGGCAATGGTGACAGGCTGGGCATCGAGGCAGGCTGCGGTGGCGGCGGCGGTGGCGGCATCGTCAGGCAGCTCAGAATCTGCGCTGTCATGAGGTATTCTAGGATCGGAGCGGACGACGATGAGGGCTGAGGCGTGTTGGCCGAGGTTGAAGAAGCTGGTGGGTAATTCTTGAGCTTAAGACCCATCTTGATGAAGCGAATAAATGAAGAGTAAATATGAAAAGAGTAAATATGAAAAGAAGATTGAAATAAGTAAATAAAATCTCAGGAGCGAGAGAGGACCGTCCGGTACGGGAACCTGGACAGGAATGAGAAGTGCATGCCACCCGGCCGCCTTATATCCCCGCCGGGGCTGCCACGCCCAGGATATCAGGGGTGGGGGTGGGGGTGGGGGTGGGGGTGGGGGTGGGGGTGGGGGTGGGGGTGGGGGTGGGGGGGGGGTTCGCACTTTTTGTCGGGGGGGGGGGGGGGGTTCGCACTTTTTGTCGGGGGGGGGGGGGGGGTTCGCACTTTTTGTCGGGGGGGGGGGGGGGTCAATTTAAAACAATAAGCCTCACTTAAGGCGTTTATGTTAACATCGCTGAAGCCTCCAAAAAAGACACACTTATAGACGAGTCAAACCTTGTGTGTTACTTGACTTGTACATTTTTTTTAAAAGAGCTTAATATATTTACCTTGTTAATAAGACCTGACTGTTAAAGAATTTTGAAAACTTTTATATATTTAGGTCAAGGTCACGGTAAAACTTTAAAAAATTAAGCCCCACACCCCCGATGGGGGTGTGGGGCACTTGGGTTGTCATCGCTGTAGCCTCCAAAGAGACCCAACTATGACAACAAGGCAACATCCAATGTCGTGTTCCCTTCGCCACGCAAGACTTGTAAACATTTACTGCATTGTCTTTTCAATAGCTAACAAAACATTTACTTAATTTTGAGAGAGGTTGAGGACAGCCCTAGTGGCTTACGCCCTCGGTCCGAGTGCAGGGGCCACCGCAAATTGGCCACAGCTGTGGTCTGCATGTCAGCATACAAACGGACCGAGTCCCAAACCCAGCCGCAATATTGCATGCCTGAGAGGACCCATGCTAAAATTGGTTTAAAATTGTTTTACACGGGGGTCTACTCCCGTACCCTACCTTTACTATTTAACTTTATCAATGCAGTAAATTTTTATAAATCTTTGTGGGTCAAGGCCACACGGACATTAAAAAAATTTCGGCCCCCGTACATCCATGGCGAACCACGAATGTTCGGGGGCCTTGGGGACTAAAAACACAAATAGCTAACAAAGATTCATTTACATAATTTTGAGTTTCCAGAAGGGAAACAAGAGGTTGAGGACAGCCCTAGTGGCTTACGCCCTCGGTCCGAGTGCAGAGGCCACCGCAAATTGGCCACAGCTGTGGTCTGCATGTCAGCATACAAACGGACCGAGTCCCAAACCCAGCCGCAATATTGCATGCCTGAGAGGACTCATGCTAACGTTGGTATAAAATGCTTTTACACGGGGGCCTACTCCCGTTCCCTGACTTTACAATTTACTTTGAGCATTGAAAAAGCTCAAGGGGGGATTGCTAAAACAAGCGTATACACTTTACAAACATATAACACACTTACAACACACAATTGAGCTCAACGTAGTCAATGCTGGAACAAGCACATACACATTAAACACATATAACAAACAAGACACAAAGGATAAAAGACACAGGAGACATAGGGTACAAGTAAAACACTCTCATATAAATCAATTCCCAATACCCAAACGCAAGCGCAATATCTTACAACTAATACAAGTCTTAAAGTTAGAGTAGACTTCGCTAAACACTGAAGGCGCCATTCAATGTTTAGTGATGCCTATGGCGGTCCGTCCCGGTCGTTCACGTTCAACGCGCGGGAGCGGACTGCGAGCCGGCTCTGGCTGGACCCCCTTATATCCCCGCCGGGGCTGCCACGCCCAGGATATCAGGGGTGGGGGTGGGGGTGGGGGTGGGGGTGGGGGTGGGGGTGGGGGTGGGGGTGGGGGGGGGCACTTTTTGTCGGGGGGGGGGGGGTCGCACTTTTTGTCGGGGGGGGGGGGGGGTTCGCATTTTTTGTCGGGGGGGGGGGGGTTCGCACTTTTTGTCGGGGGGGGGGGGTCAGGTAAGTTAAGTGGGTCAAGGTCACCCACAACACTTGTACTCTAAGTGTTGGCTATACCCCCACCACAACTGGGTCCCTAGGCTGCACAACACCGCTTCGCCAGTATGTCTCCGGCTTCCATGCGGTGCGTCTCGCTGTTCTCTAGCTCTCTATATGTAAGTAATTTTACAAGTTCTGAATGTAGGTCACTACACTTTAACTCTGGGACGATATCGACTTGTAGTGTTTCAGTGTTTTGACTCAAGGTCATCACACTTTAACTCTAGCACATCGGTTATCGTACCAGAGGTGCTCAATAACCTAACTTGTAATGTTTAGGGTGGCGTTTGCACGCCACGTTGTATCGCCATGAGTGTCCAGTCCAAGTTTTAAGTTAAATTAATTTTACTGTAATCTTTTCCATTTCCGCTTCGTTTTGCCAAAGTATAAGGTGTCGCTTAATAAAGTGGTATTTCTCTAAAGTTATAGGAGATTGCAGGGATACAATTAGTTTATTTAGGAGACTCTTCATCTTGGAGTTTAACACAATTTCCACTTTGACTTTGCTTCCTCGGCTCTCACAGCCTAAGCTGTACAGAAATGTTTCTTCTAGTGCCAACTCGGGCCAAGAGAACAGTGTGTTGACTGTAGGACAGCTCATGGTGAAGTGATGCGATACTCCAGCGTACCACCTCACCTTCCCCCACCACTGTGACCTTCCCCCACTCCTGCTGTTTCCCCCACCTCTTTTCCCTTGACTCATGCGCTACAAGCAGTCTCTCAGTATTGTGCGGACTTTTGTGAGGGGAAGCCATGTCGCGGGACGCTTTAGGTAAGAAACTTAGCCGTGTTAAGACTTTGTTAGTTGCTCACTGTCCACCACTCAAAGTTAAAAGAGTTTCGACTTTAGCTAAGTGGCGCAAACTGTTGCGCGGACACCCTAAGTTTTATACAAAACAGACTAATGTCAGTTTTACTGATGAGGATTTGTTTAAAATATTGGATGAAATGACTTTTCCTTGCAAAATTCAGTTAGTTACTCCCATTCCTGACGGTTTAGAGTCTTAGTCTCTCAAGCCAATATACCTAGCATACACAGAGCCTGACAGTCAGTCACTCGATGGCTGTCGTGGGGTGCGCATCGGTGTCGGCGCTCCGTTGTTAAGTGTTCAAGGTCACAGTAACATAAAATTGCGGGCGTTGTACTGGTTCAAGGTCACCTGAGGGATAACCGATTGCCCATTTAGGCAGAGTCATGTCAGAAACTCGAGTTTAACTTGGCACTTTTGCCGTTTCTCGTCGAAAATTCGCTCCAAGTGGTCAAGGTCACGGGGACTCTGACTGAAACTCGGAGCGTAGTGCGAGAAACGGCAAAAGTGCTAAAAAATTTTAAGTTTCTGCGTGACCTTGACCTTAGTGGCGTCGGTGACGTCGTTTTGATGACGTAAGGGGTGATGACGTCATCAGCACGTCATTTCTGTGACGTCATGGGTGTGACGTCATCGAAATGACGTCATTAGTAATGACGTCATCGATTGCGTCATCGATGACGTCATCGATGACGTCATCGGTGAGGTCATTGACCTCGATGACGTCATCCCTCAGGTGACCTTGAACTGGGCCAGCGGCCGCAATTTTACACTACTGGGGTTAATTACCTATTTTGGGGGGGGGTCAATTTCAAAATAATTACCACCTGCTGTTATAAATACCGTTACACAGGCAGCTGCGCCTCTTTCCACTCGCGGGACCCGCAGCTAACACAACACCTTGGTAAGTCGCTACCGTCTAATAATATTATATATACTTTTTTAACTTACTCCAATTAGGTCTGCTTGTTTTTAACACTACATGTATCACTTAGTTTTTAACTATTTCTTTTTATTTACTACATACACATATTACTCTCCCATTACTATTTTTTTATTTTTATTTTTTATTACTACACAAATTAACCTTGCATCAACAAGTAGTGGGAAAAAGCCACTTCTAAACCGGAAGTGACGTCAGCTGCCAGGGCAGTTGCAGGGGTCAGATGGTGTCAGCTGCCAGGGCAGCTGCAGGGTGCAGATGGCGAGAGCATATGCCCTGAATTTGAAGTAGAATTGGGCATGAATTAAGAGTTAGTTGAAAACTAAAATTCAACTGTGTTAACTAAACTCTAAAAGTTGAACAAAAATTAAGAGTAAGATCAAAACTGAAATTCAACAGTTATAACTGGGGGCCTGGAAAGTATGTCAAGGTCATCCAGAGTAAGTTTTAAAAAAGCCTATCCAACTACCACCAGAAATAGTTCAAAGTTGAACTAGTTGGTGATAGTGGGACAGGCTGAAGTAAATTTTGAATTTTATTTGTGAACATATAATTAATGTGCAACAGCAGAGTTTAAACAAGTTGAACTTTTGTGATGAACTACAGAGTTGTAAATGCAAACACCAACGACGATGAGAAGGTAAACGCAGAGTCCCCAGATGATGTATTTGAAAAGCTTGAACAAACGTAACATTTCGAGTTGGTTTTCCCGTTCCATTTCCAATCGTTTAATTTCCAATTTCAATTTATCCTCTTCTATTCTAGTTATGAAGGGAACTTCATCCATCATATCCATCATGATTTTGTAGTGTTTGAAATTTTAAAACAAGTGATGTTGATAGTTCAAAAGTTGAAGACGGAATGAGAAGTGAAAGCGAAAAATGTTAGTTAAATAAAGAAGTGGTGGGGGGAACGAAGAATTACAAAGAAGTGGTGGGGGAAATATTTTGCTGTTCATTATTACCATCAGTAGTGTCAGATGGTGCAGGAGTTAGATTTAGTAAACTGTCTTCGTCCGAACTTTCAATCTTATCACAAATAGGACAATCGTATGTTATTTCCAAATTCATTTTGATGGTTGTAAAATTATCTACAAGTTCTTGTAAAATATTAAAAATGTCTTGTAACTCTTCTTTAGAGTTTATTTCAAAACTAGAATTCATTCGGGCCAATGGAGAGTTGTTCATTATTGGAGAGTCGGTGATGGAATGAGGATCGGCGCATAGGGAGGGGGCTTATATAATGGTGACCTTGAGCAGGCGTCTAGGGAGGGGGGCTGTCTAGGGAGGGGGCTTTTATATAGGGAACCTTGAGCTTATGATTGAATAAAACGTTTAGTTCTTCTTCTCCATCTTTTAATTCAATTATTTGAACCGAAGTAGTTGTTTCATCTTCTTCACTTGATGAAGAAAAAAATTCACCAGGATTTAAATATTGAACTACAATTCTGAACCATCTTATAGGATATTCGTCAATGACAGAAAGTAAGTTTTGAAACAATTCTTCCATCTCCTCCCTGTCAGTTATTATATGTTCAAATTTGATAAATTTGTTTTCCATGTTGTTAGTTAGAGTGTTGGAAGTGGAATGATTTAATATTATATAAAAATTAGAACTAGTGGTGGGGGAAATCTCAAGGTCATCCAAATGAAGTTTTAAAAAAGAGTGTAAAACTGAAATTACACATTTGATGGTTCTACAGGATCGGAATACCAATCTGACCTGTATTTACATCTTTTTATCATATGTGTACAAAAATCATCTTGATGAGAATTGGTGCGTTGACAATGAGCAAGATCGAGAGGGTGAAATTTGAAACATCTTTGAGGACAACATGTATGAAAATATCTTGATTTGTAAAGTTTCAAAGTTCGCAATTCTGGTGGCGGTAGTTGTTTTGTTTTGCATTTGCAGTAACAAGATCCGAAGAATTCGCATTTAGTACAAGCTAACCCATCCACCATCATTGGCCCTAAATCTGTACATTGTTGTTCACAACAGTAACGAGGTTTGTACTTGTATTTTTGCTCTTCCATGTTGATGCTGCGGAGTCTAGTGAAAGAATAAGAGTGTATAGTGTTAAATAGCGAGTTTTATGTACTGTGAAAAGTGGTGGGGGTAATTTCAAGGTCATCCAAATGGAGTTTTAAAAAATTATACCTTACAAGTGTAAGGATTATTAAAATTTAGGAAGTTTGTTTCTCTTTGTTTTCTTCAGACTTTTTATCTCTCTCAGCTTTAGCCATAGCAACTAGTTCTTCTATTGATAGTGGATGTACTTCAGGGAATTTTAAAATTAATTTAGCTTGGTATCCTTCTTTAGCTAATACATCTATATCTTTAGTCATTTGTTCAACAGTGTTGTAATCTTTTCCATAGATTTTTCCATCAAGTTGAATCATCATTCTGTACAACATTTTCTTAAATAGGTCTTGTCGTGGTGAGAGCTAAGAAGCGAATGATTATTTATACAAGTATTACATCCTTTTTATTAACTCACATTGATCACGTGATTCTTTAGTTGTAGTTTTGTCTGTCAAAAGTTATTCAACATTGGTAATACTTTTGGAACTTGATGTTATGTTGACCAGTTGGCGATGAAGAAGTTGTAGGTTGTGTAGAAATAAATATTTCATCATCGCAATATTTTGTTTTAGTGAACATTCTTGTATTAGTAGCACTAACATCAACAGTTAAGTGATAACCACCGGTAAGTAAAACTCGCATTTCGTTGGTTAAATCTTCGAGTTGTTCAAAAGTTGTTATGGTGTTAGTATCGTAAGATGCACACTTGACCTTTAGGGACATGTTGCAGTTTTATATTCAGGGATTAAGAGCGAGATGTGTACGGTATGAAAGGTAGCAGTAGACTGATGAATTTTGCAAGTACATTTCCCCTTTTATAATTATACAAAATTGGGTCAAGGTCATCCTGTGGAATTTTTAAAAAAAGCAACATATTGTAATGTACAAAGACATTACAATATGTTGCTTTTTTTATTTTTATTTTTTTTGTTTTATATCATATTTATTGAAAAAACAAATACAAAGAAATATTTACAATGTTATGTACAAATTAATCAGTAGTAGGTGTTACATGAATTGTAAGTTCAGTAGAGTTGTTTCCACTGGGTCCATGTGATACCAAATAGAGTGCGCCGGGTTGAATTATACGAAGATCTTCATTTTGAAGTAGTTGTACGAAGCGCTTTGGTAAGAAGATCTGAAATTTTGCTTCATCACCAATTGTATAAGGTGCCTCGCTCAAAGTGCAATTTATAGCATCACCTACTGAAGTTTCCATTTTCTTAATAGTATGAATGATGTAGTGTTTTTCTTCTTTTAGTTCAGAACATTTCTTTGTAGGTAGAATTGATGATTTAGAATGAGCGTTGAACTGATCAACTAAACTTTGAAGTAAGTTCTGTGATGCCATATTGATGTTGTTGTTAATCTTCTTGTTAATAAGAATGTCCGTCGGAGATGTTGTCTCTTCGGAGCTTTGAGTAATACTCATGCTGTGTCATGGTAGCGCTCTCACTTTTATAATCGACACTACCCCCACCACTGACACTACCCCCACCAGTTTGTTGAAGGAAATTTTTCAAGCGGTAGGCATTCTTTAAAGCGCACTGCGACCTTCGATGTTTAAAACTTTTTGATGAAATACAAAGTTCGTTGAAGTAGCATTGGAAATCTTTATCAATTATTGCATTAATCACTTCGTTGCTTGTAAATGATTGTATCCAATTTGCTTTTTCCAATCCCCTTGTGTAGATAATTTTAAACTCTTTGCAATAATGATTCATAATGTGCGGCATCATGTTATAATTAATGAAACCTTTATCCCATCTTAAGTTGTGAAAATGTTTGTTCAACCATTTGTTTGTAACTTTCGCTTTAGTTGTTAGTCTATTAAATGGTACTGGAGGTTTGAACAAATAATGATAAACTACTGATGTGTTCATGTCCAAGATTACTAATTCTTTAATAATAAAATTACCATCATTTCCTCGGAAAGCTTGAAATTCAATTATACCTCTTTTAACTTCCATTATATGTGGCGCATTAGAAAACGAAACCCGTTTATTCATGATGAAGTCTTACTAACAACTGACTTAAAAATTGAATGAGCCGATGTTTATAACAGACAGGATTGTTCTTCTTCTTTCACTTCTTGTGCCACTTCATCAATATTAAAATTGGTGTGATAGTTGTTTAATTGTCTCCACATTTCAACTTCTTGAGGTATTCTATTAAAGATTGAAGTATCCACGGGACCGTATAAAATTGGAACAAAAGGTTTTTTGTCCAATGTATCAATTAGATAGTCTTTAATTATTGCACTTGAAAATATTAGTTGTTTCAAATATCTGGTGACGGGACCGGTAGTACAACTTAAAGTGTAAAATTCTTCTTTAGTGAAATATAATTTAACATTATGTGTAGTTAAATCTCTGAAGCGAACAATTTGTCCTCCACGATGTTTTACTATATCAACTTCAATATTTGATTCCAATAAACTTAATCTTGTTCTTCTTCCAAATGTGTTGTTACTTAAATAGCACTCCAAAAGATGTAAATGTTTCATGAGAGATTCCCAAGTAGTTTCACTGAAAGTAACCATTTTGTTTCCATGATTTAAAATAACAATTGGTGAATAATCCATTGATTTTAAAATTCCAACTGATATACTTTTTGTCATGCATGAAGAAATTGGGTAGATAATCCGAAGAAATACTTCTGTTAAAATATTGGTTGTAATGTTAACTTCAACCTTCTTCCTTTTTACTTCTTTTTCAGCTTTTTCTTCTTCTCTCTTCTTATGTTTGTTGAATTTTAGGAACTCGTCCATTTCTCGTTAAACTTGTTTTTCTATATCTGAACTATTATCATCCATTAGAGGTGTATTTTCTTCTCCGTTAGTAGAATTCATCTTGCCAATGATGTTTCCCATACGAAGGTTGAAGATAGAATGAAGTTTCTACTAATTATTTTCTCGCTTTTATATTTTTCATAAAATCCTTGAAATTTATACAATTACATAATTGTTTGTTTTCAACTTGTCTTTCACAAATGAAATTCTAACCTCAAAAATTAAAGCAGATAATTCTAACCTCAAAAATTTGCAGTTGTTGTACAATTCTTCTTAAAGTACATTCTTCACAATTCTGGTCAGCGGTGTGTAAGTAACTATTTTATCATGTAGAATTAGACAGTATGCCGAAGTTCCATCCGCTACTGGTTCTTCAAATTCCATTTCAATTTTTATATCCACACTTGATGATTTTACCGATTCATTTTGTTTTGAACAATCGATTACAATTATTGGAGCCTTGGAATAATACTGGTCAGGTGATAATAGTGGTGTATTAGTCTTTCCATAATATGATGATTGAAATCTTGCATACATATCGTATAAAATGGAAAAACGTTTTTTGCTGAACATGACATTCAAATTGTCATAGGGAAAGAATTGAGAGTTTAGAAAAACTTTACAATTCTTTATTTTACAGTGATCAAATTGACCAGCATTTGCAGTGATAACATCTTTTCGCTTAGTTTGAAAACCGAGTATTATGTACCTTGCTCGTTCCAAGTAAGTTGATGTCTTGACGGTCCATGTTTGTCGTTCTGTCTGAGGTAGTGTAGGGTATTCATGAAATTCCCAACTTCGGAATGGCATCACAATATCACGGTCAGATTTCAACTTTCTCAATAATAGGATTCTATGTTCATCAGCCAATCTTACATGAGGTACTCTCCAAACAACTTTATCCAACTGTAGTTGCCATTCCAGTTTATCTTCCGTAGTTGCAGGGTCTGCAAGTATCAAGTCCTTATTAGTTGAAGATCTGAGTAATACTAATTCTTGTTTGACATTTATTATTACCCGTTTGTAATCTTCAGCGAATCCCAAAAGCAATCGTAAAGGTATATGAAAATCAAAGTGACCGTTGGAAGCTGGTGTTATAGTGTCTTTATCGGGGGCAACCCATCCGGCAGTGACTATTGAATTCTTCTCATGCGGTGTTAATGATGTTAATCCTTTCAATGTAGTTGTTAAACCAACCTTTTTTGTTGAATCAACCGTCACCCCTGATATTTCATATCTTATTTCATCAAAAAGATATGCCATCGGGTTATTTATAAAAGGAACTGTTGAAGCAGTTTTTCCATCCAATTTTAATACCCGTCCTTCGATGTACAAGTAACTTTCACACGGTAAAGTGTAAATATCTTGTTGTTGAATGGGGATCCTTATTTCATCGTTATTGTTTAATTTTGATGAAGTGTAAGGGTTGTGCGTGTGATATTCCTTCTCCCATAGTGTTTCGTCGAACGTTGGTCCTTGAGATATATCCAGGATATCCATCGCTGTTAAGTTTCAATCCAATCTTCTGTAGAAAACGAATGTTTTCCGATGTTAACTCTTCCAATGTCGAGGAGCTACTGAGCTCCCGACTCTTCCATTGTGGTTTAAATGATAATCCCATGTTGACTTTTATGTTGCTGCTCTGATGTGTATCCGTATAGTAATTGTTTCTCCTCTAAAGTCAACACTATGACCGTCTTGATCCAATATGTTCAGTACGATGTCTGAAATGAAACTGGTGTTTAACGGTAGGTATATCAAGTTTTGTGGCTTCTCAACAATTTTAAAACCGGGAGCCACTGTTGGATAAAATGTATGTAAAATATGTTGATTAACTCCATCTCTATACGATCCGTGTATAATGTTGCACGTGACATCAATACTATTTACTTTCAATATTGTTACAGTTGAATCACCTGAATGAGTAGTTCCAGGAGTTAAGATTTTCTTTTTTGTATCTGTAAATCCAAGTAAACTGCCAATCGACTGTTCCAAGCTGACATCAATATAATATTTCGAAGTTATTTCTGCTTTTAAAGTATTATTGTTTCCTTTAACGGTGATATTGTCTTCTCCGAGTTGTTTCTGTAATAATTGGTTTATGTCATCAATTTCATATGCTCCAGTAGGAAATGTAATTATTTTCAATTCTGAGTATTTTCCTGCAGCATCCTTAGTTTCATAATAATGTAGTAAATTGTTTTTTCCTTCTGTAACATTAGGAATTGAATTGTAGGTAGTCAAATCAAGTAATGCCGCTTCCCATAATCTTTCCTTGGATAGACGCAATGCTGGGAACAGCGTACTTTTCAATGTGGATGAATTTCCACTCAGTGACACTGTATACGATGACATCTTAAAGCTGACTGACACTCTTCGCTAGAAACTCCAAACATAAATGCCCACATATTTCAGTATTGTTAGTTTGTTCTCTTTTGTAATTGTAAAAAATGTTTTTAGAGTTTCGAAAATAATGTTGCAGTTCTTTTGGCGGTGGTAGATTGCCAAAACTGTCAAAGTAGTAAATGGTTTGTCCGAGTTTTTTATAGCATACCCAATGAGTGCCTGGACCATAGGTGGAATCCAAATTTACTATTCCAGTTTCATTTTTCCATATTTTAGTTGGTAATGCATCTTTCATAAAAACTCCTCGAAAGAATGGTATTTTCAAACATTTCACATAATCATTTAACTGATGATTTGTTAAGGCTTTATTTGGAATTATCAATTGACTCTTCTTATTTAGTACACACGGTATGGTCTTAGGTATAAACCTGCTCCGTTTTTTACCATTTGCCAAACAGAAGTCTTCTTTACATTTGCCTTATGAGTTCTACGACGTCCTTTTTTAATGTTTCCACCTCTTTTGGGAGCGCCTTTCTTTGCAGGTCTTCCTCTGCGACGTTTTCCACCACCTAACTTTGCTTTCGTCTTCATGGCTGTAGTTACTGCCCAAGCCGATGCTTTTTCTGCAATACTTGCGTCACTTGATTTTACTCTTTGCCAAGCTTTTTCCGCTAGAATTTTATCTGCTATTGATCTATTTGTTGAATCTTTATACTTTGAATATGCTATATCGTGTTCCTTGCAAGCTTGATCTAATTTATTAATTCCAGGATCTCCTCTTGCTAAACGCTTTGCCAACTTAGTTCCAGGTCCACAATATTGATAACCTCCGGGCAGATGTAATTCGTATGGTAAAGCGTCTATCGTTCGATTTACAACAGCACCAACTGGAATCCGTCTAAGCAGGGATAATGCAGCTGATGTTATACCACGTCCTCTCTTGCCGCTGTCTTGACGATGACTGAGCGATACGGTCTTCATTATGTTGTCTTATATAACTGGCGTGTTTACTCCACGAGATACTTTACACAAATGAATAACTTGTGCAAAATCTTTTATATTTAAAGACTTAGTTATTCAAATTAATTATATACTGATTTATAATTCTATTTTTAATCCAAGCTTCTCGTTCATCGGGTTGAATCATCACATGACTCGTTGTACTAGCTATATGATTGTGGGTATCAATAAGTAAATTGCCCACTATTCTTATTAAACAATCTAAATTTACAGCATCTTTTGGATGTTGAGGATCATGTAATTGCATAATACGTTTATCATTACATGTGTAAGCTGTTGAATCACTTTTTGATGTTTTTATGACTTGTCCAATAGTAGCAGCATCATTTGAATCTTCACCTGGTAAAATATTAATTATTTTCTTCATCTTTGCATCATATTGGGTCCCAAAGTGTTTATCTTAAGTTATTGTTTGTTTCATTGTAACACAATCATTTTCTTCGTAACCAGGATAAATATCTTTTATTCTTCTATTACGACCATTGTATGTACCTAATGTACCACCACTCGCAATTAATGTTTGCACCATTAGAGGTACATCTGTATCTTTTATACCAAATCTTCCATTTGTTATTGTTTTATGTCCTGCATCCCATTCATCATTATTTCCTTGCATTAAATTAAACTTTTCATTTCCATGTATAAATTTATCTCCCCGCTTTAACACGGCATCTTCATGTTTTACAAAATTGGATGTTTCCTTTTTTAATTCTTTAGATAATTGTTCCATAGTAACAGCATCTTTTGGTTGAGAACCGAACTTTACATTTGACAACACTTTCCCATGACAATCGATTTTATCACCATCTTGTAAAATACAGTTGTCCTTGATGTATTTTAGGTTTACAGCATCACCGTCTTCCTTTGGGTATCCAATGTCATTTATAGTAAATTTATAAAAAGAAAATCCATGTTCAGTTTTTTCCGGTATTATAGAATGTAAATATTCTTTATTAACTGAATCTTTATCATTTTTGGGATTTCCCACGTTGGTTATTCTATAATTTCCAGCATTATACGTTTGTCCATCTTTTAAGTTATTACCCCATTGCAATTTTAAAGTATTTAAAAGTTCAGATGATAAGTACTCTTTAGTAATTGCATCAGAACCTTCAGTTGGTTTACCAACATTAATTAATCTATGTGATTTAACATCGTAAGTATTCTTATGTAATTTTAATGATGTTGAAGTAGCTTCTTTTACTGTCTTCAAATTTGCTCCATCAGTATCTTCTTCTGGATCTTTAACTAGTTTTAAACGTTTATTACTTATGCTATAGTCACCTTCAGGTGTTTGCGGTAATCCACTTCTTTTTCTGTCTTCTCCAACTTGCACTCCTAAAGCGGAGTACCGTCCGAACTTGTCGACGCTCATGTTAGAACTGATACGTCTTATGCTTGCACCTCTTTTATAACCACGGACAATTATACGACTATACCGCGATTCCTAAGTTCATCAACTAGAGCCACCCATTCATTATTCAAACCTGTATGACCGGCTTCCATGGCTTCATGCAATAGTCTCATTCTATCAACCAATTTATTGATATCGTTGTAGTAAATCACATTTGTATTGTATAGATTTTTCATCAATCCTTTACCAGATGTTGAAGTATCTCCTTTACTCTTTTTACCATGTTGTTCAAGAAGTGATAAATCCATAAGTGATAAAGATTTTCTTTTCAGTGGTTGTCTTACCGCTGGTGCAGTACGTAATGTTGGCAATTTTCGTGGAGGAAACAACTTTTTTATAACGATGTTATATTTTGTTGCACGTGAACGATTAATCATTCCATCCTTTAAGTAGTTTCTTTTATGAGCGTTAGTATTTTGTAGAATCTCCTTAAAAACACTTAAATCTTTGGATGAATATCTTAGTGGTATGTTTTTAAAAATTAATTCATATAATCCTTTTGTTCCTTTATATCTATGCTCACCAATAATGATGTAATCGTCTTGTGTTATTTCAAGCTTTGAATCGCCAATCTTCAATTCATTCCCATCAATTCTTGCTCCGTATACGTGTGATCTACTCAAATTCGGGTTTGATTTCATGTCATGTAGCATTTTCATTATATATTTTCTTCCAAGAGGTCCATGTTGTAATATATCGCTACTCAATTGAGTTAAATTTGGAATAGATTGTTCAGCTTCAGGTATTGGCTGTTCTTCTTCCTTTTCAACAATTGGTTCTTCTTCTTTTGTTTCTTCTTGCTCACTAGCACTTGTATATGAATCATCATCTTCTTCTTTTTTTAATGCTTGTACTTCTTGTTTAGAAACTGGTAGTAAAACATCTCCTTCATAACGAGGTTTACCAATAGTTTCTGATATCTGTTTTAAAGGTTCCGTAATAGGTTTAAATGTAGTCTCTAGAAATTCTTCTCTTTCACTTAAACCCATCCTCAATGCACGATTCTTCATCCTAATAGAATCACTGAGTGATTTTATTTCTTTCAATAGTTTTTCTTGATTCACCATGTTTACACTGTGAAGTTCAACGTGTAACTAGATGTAGCATCGGTAGTTCAACGCATAAATACAAATTTATCCAACCCTATACGATATCTACCATTTTTAATATCTTCTTCCTTCATAATAACGAGAAAGCTATATTTCTCATTCCATGCTTTGCCACACATCTCTTTAAATTTTTCAAATGGCATATCCGCATTTACATGATCATTATATATATGCTTTAAATTTGTTTCATCTTGCTTGAAGATGATCAACATATTTGCATTGTCTCTTATAAGTTGTTTTGGAATTTTACTGTATGTTTGACCAATATAAATGCTATCAATATTATGATGTCTTCCCATAGCAAAATAATTCCTTATTGTGTCATGATTTTCACAAGAAACATCGTCAAATATAAAAATAGAAAATGGTTTTGCTTCATTTGGTTGCATAATTGTTTCACTGGCATTAAACTTGTAAAAATTCACTTCAGGTACACTTGCAAGTACTTTATCCAATAATTGATATTTTGGTTGTTGCAATGATTTTGAAAAAATGTATATATTATTAAAACGCAATCCTTTAGGATTAGTTATAAGGTTAAAAACAACATTAGTTTTTCCACAATTTGAAGGACCAGTTATTAGACATCTTATCGTATTTGGTAGTAATTCACCATGTTTTCCATGATTTAACTTATCATTGTCAACTGTCAATTCATCAATGTTATTGATATTAAATCGGTCTTTTTGTTGTACAATCTCCATCTTGTATAAAGGTTAAACACACAATGAGCTATTAAACAACTATACTAAGTCTTTTGAAGGAATCCAAGAGTCTTCACTTTTATCAAACCCTAACCACCGGACTTTAACCATATCCTTTTTCCTTTGTAAAATCTTCTCGACAAGATATACATCACCGACTGTTGATTTCAACAATTCGTGTCCGTAAAATCCACCTTGAAGTAATTCACCCTTGTTATCCTTTAATAAATAGGTTTCAGGTATAGTTGGTTGCACTTTATAAATTGTAAATACTTCATTAGTCCAATTTGGTAGATATCTTTTACTAAATACACCTTTGTATTTGCTTATACGAACTTTATCGTTGACCTTGAACTTCTTTGGTTGCAATTTTTCCAATTTCGGTGTTGTATTATTTTTAATGCGTTGTAATACAATTTTGGCATTAGCACTATTTACCTGGATAGGTTTCATTCCAATGGTACGATGATATTTGTTGTTATACTCTTTTATAAGTTGTGGTAATATGTCATACCACACGTATGATCCTCTTTTTGAAAATTGTTTATACATCGCACCTTTTAATGTTCTATTGAATCTTTCAATTATTGAAGCTTTAACTTCAGAATTTGTAGAATAATGATTTATTTGATATTTCTTCATCAAAGCTCCAAAGTCTTTATTAAAATATTCTTTTCCATCATCGGTCTGTAGATGTTTAATTTTAAATTTATTTCTTTGTATTGTGGTTTCCATAGCTTTTGTAACACTTTTACCAGTCTTATCCTTCATTGGTAAAGCGTCAGCTATTTTAGTAAAACAGTCTATAATTGTTAAAATATATTTAAATCCTTTATTTAATTTACTGTGCGGTATCATTTCAATGAGATCAGCTTGATAAAGATCATTCATTCCTTTAATGATTGTACTTCTTCTTGGAAATCTTCTTCTTGCTGGTTTATGTAGTTCATTTACAATCTTGTCCTTCACACTTTCCATCTTCAGATGTTGCTTGTACACTGCATGTAAAAATACTGATCCATAGAATAGTTTATTCTCATTTATATAGTTTGAATATAGGTCAAGGCCATTTCATATTAGTGTAAAAAAGAGGGAACATGGCATTGGGCTTGCCATGTCCCCTCTTCTTTACGGAAAGGAAAAAGGAAGAAGGTAGAGGACGAAGAATAGGTTTACTGGTCGATAGGGTTTAGAGAGTAGTGGCCGAATGGTAAAGTATTAATTTTATCTTCTAAAATATGGCGCTTGTCATCTTTGTAGCTTAATGCCCACTTTGTTTGTTTGACACTAAAAAGTTGATGATTATAACTTCTAATAGTGTTGAACGTTGCAGTTGTTTCAACATTTTCAAACAAACATCTTTTATAATGTTCAAACTGTACATTCTTCTTCAGGAAAGAAGTTTTTATTCCTTTGGCCTTCTTCGTGACTTGATGTTCGTTCCTCTCGTTTATGTACAGTTGAAATGAATACAGTTTGGACATTAATGCTACAATTTCCATCATCGGCACACCATTTGTTTCATCTTTAAATTTTCCCAATACTTTCTTATTTCTGTCATAGTCGTAATTTGGATGATCCTTAGGATAATCGGAAAAGTCGAAATCATCTTTATATATAAAGGTGCGTAGATCTTCATACATGTCATTTGTTTTAATCCAGTAAATTAGTGCATCCGTGTCCATATATGCAATACCAATGTTCTCTCTTCCATAATAGTTAACCATCTTCTTATAATGAAACTCGTACATATGTGTTTTTGAAATATCCAAGATTGACATTCCAAGATACAAAGGACGATCCATTGTAACTGACTTCTTGTTCATGGAAATAACAACTAGATTTTCATTAATAATTATAGATGAACCAAAGTTTGGTTGTTGCACCAATTTCTGTAATTTTACTGGATCAGTTACCAATTTGATATCCTTATGTTTCCTTTTGTTTTCCAAAGTCTTGCCAAATATTGCGTTATTCATTAATTTGAAAAAATCTTTTTGAAAACTTGATGTAGCGGTGGCTCTTCTTCTTGTGTTGTTGTCGATGTAAGGTTTTAACCAACAAGATTGAGAAAATTGTAGTACTCGATTAATTTTTGTAATTCTCAATCCTAAGTCTAAAGCTTGTTGTATCATCCAGTAGTGTCCAACATATCGAGACTTGTCGGTTAAAGTCATCATTAATTTTGGCCATCTTCCAGTAGGGGAAATTTCAGTCTTAGGAAGAAGTGGTAAATCATGAAGATGTTCAGGATATTCAAAATTAACATCAAAAATGTAACCAGTTTCACCATGCTTCGGTATATCCATTATGTTTCCAATCGATTCTGGATCTATCCATTTAAAATTATCATATGGAAGGGGATTCGACATTGCCCATCCGTATAAGTTATTTGCATCAAAATAACCCAGAAATGTTGTTGGTTTTGATGCATCATAATCGGGCAGATACTTGTTGTTCGCCTTGAAATGTCGTGTAACGCTTTGCGTCAATCCCCCTCGAACTCCTGACTCTAACATCATAACCATATCTATATCAGTAAGAAGTTGTATTTTACAATTTGTTTCTTTCAACATAGCTTGCCATGCTAATCCAGGTGAAGTGTACGAATGAAGAGGGTCCAATCCATATGCTGCAAAACATGTATTTCTAAATTCTTCCATTATATCACATAGTAAAGTTACATCCAATTTAACATAAAAATCTGAATATTCTCCCAATGTTCTAAATCCTAAATCGTTCCATACTTTACATGCATGATCATAGTCCTCTTGAGATATGTCCATGTCATAAAGTTTACTTTTGAATTCTTCTTTAGCCGGAAGTGATGTTTCATTAAATCTTTCTAAACTGTCTATGTAATCATATGGAAACACACCTTTCCGAAGTACCAAATCCAGTTTGTCGTTATTTACAATCTTCTTTGTTTCGATGAAATCTTGTTTCCTTAAATTTTCTGAAAGTTTGGACAAACTCGACGGCATAAATCTGTAGGAGTCCAAGAATCTTAGTTTCATGTTTCCAACTTCTTTGGAAAAACTTATGAACTTCTCTGAAGTTTCAGCTAACACATCGATTTTACCGTCGTCTCTTCCTAGTTCAGGTATTATAAAATGAGCATCGTACCCACTGAGGTTATGCAGAACCACAGGAATAAATAGTGGTAAACGATAGCTTAAGTTGCATTTATTACAAGCAGCACCCCTGTAATAACCTGTGAGGTGATCGTGATCTTTAACTTTATAATTCTCAATAGTAAAATCATTTTTGCATAAGAAACATCGAGTTGCATTTTCATGTTGAATTTCTTCTTCTTCCTCCATCGGTTTCATTGGTACAATATTTGTATATAATCTTTGTGCATTTCCAGCTATTGAATATAAGTGATCAAGAAATATTTTTTCTACATTTTCACCACGATATACTAGAGGTTCTGAAGTTAATCCATATCTGTTTAAATGTTCTTCTGATAATGTTGATTTAACCATTAAACAAAAACTGTTTGGTTTGTGCATTTGATACTTGACACTTTTTCTAGCTTCACAATTTTCATCTTCAACAGGAACAAGTGTTGATTCAAAGTCCGCATACACAACTAGAGGAATACGGTACTGATGATGAACCTTTTCAAATGTAACAAATGCTCTGCTTTCCGAAGGTAAAATAATCTTTGCTTCATAATTATTGTTACATAATCTTTTGTGCTCTTGTAACCATTCTCTTGAGTGTAGCCCATCTCGTTTAAAATTGAAACATCTCTTGCAAATTAACTTTCTGTGTCGATCTTTAGAAAGCTGCTTATTAACAAGACGATCAAATTGCTTTATGTACACATAGTGAGACACATCTCCTCGCGTTAGTAGTAGTAAATCTGTATGATCTGGTAGCTCTTCTTTTGCAATACGTAAAGGATACACTTTGTTTGAACTATCTAATGCAAAAACATTTATAGACGTACCAGGATTTTTCTTCTCAAATTTTGATATATCTTTCAGTGATACAGGATAAGTGATTCCTTGAAAATTGTATCTAAATCTTTGATTTTCATATTCTTGGTTAGGTCTATTCACATGAAGTGGTGGTACAAATTTAGCTGTCATTGCATAACGAAAACATTCATTGTCTTCATTTTTAACATTAACACAAGATTTTGTATTTTCAATTCTTTTTGGTAAAGGAATGTAACTAGATCCCATTAGTCCATATCCATGTTTGTGAACTCTTATATCTAATACTTCAATACTTGTAAGACTCCATCCGGATCCTCTTCCTTCGTGTTCCTGAATTTTTGTTAATATTTCTTCTATACAATTTTCTATTATTGAATCAATGTTTGAACTTTCCATAATGGTTCGGTTTTTTGTTATGAATCCTCTTGGTGATAATTCTTCTTGTACATTTATAAACATAGCTTCTAGTAGTAAACCAAATTTAAGAAAGTTTAATCTTTTCAATTCTTCTTTTAAAATTTTACTTACGATTGGTTTTGCTTCTCTAATAAATTCTTCTAGCTTCAAGTTTTCATTTTGAATCTTATGATGCAATACTACTTTACCGGGTAATGCAAATACTTGTAGATTCGGTAAAGTAGTTGAAGATGTTGCTGTTATTTCATCTTGTTCTTCTTGTTGTTCTTGTTCTTGTTCTTGTTCTTCTTGTTGTTCTTGTTCTTGTTGTTCTTGTTTTTCTTCTGGGTTGTTGTGAATTAGTTCTTTATGACAGTCTAATAGAATTTCATCGTGAAACGATTCCGAACATTTATCGCAACGATACATGTTGAGATGTTTACTCTTCGAAATTTTGCCAAGAAATGAAATGGGCTCTCGCGTTCCTCCTTTTATAACGGTCCCCCACCACTATTTCATCTTCTTCACTATACAAGGAAATCAAACTTTTTAAATAAAAATATTAACCTTCTACAAACTAATTGTTCATTCGTGTTCTTTATTCCCATTGGAGTTTTAGTATATACTTCTTTATATTCAAGCTTTAACTAACTTTCCCCCACCCAACTAATTTTAGTTACTTTTAAAACCAAACACCTGCCCTCCAAACATCTATTAGGACAGATGTTATGGGACAGATGTTGAAAGAACAAATGTTAGGGTGGAAATGGCTAGAGCACAGGCACTTGGTTGAACTAAATTTGCACATAAATTAACTAGAGTTGAACTAAAAATTCGCATAAATTAAAAGTTAGTTCAAAACTAAAATTCGACAGTGTTAAGAAACTCTAACATTTGAACAAGAATAAACATTAGTTCAAAACTGAAATTCAACAGTGTTAACCAAATTCTAACAGTCGAACAAATAGGTCAAGGTAATCCAATTTTAACGCGAGAACGAGGAATAGAGCACTAAGTGGCATGTTAGTCCATTACCACAAAGTGATCTATTCCTCGCTCTCTATTCTACATCTACTTTTTTCAGTTTACTTATTTATATTAAAATGTTCAAATTTTACTATGTAGAATGTCCATTCTTTCTCTTCAACTCTTCGATTGTTTTTAGCAATTGTAACAAATATTCGTTAGTTTTCACCAAAGTCTTTAGTTTGCTACATCCAATTTCAATGGAAGGTATTATAAGTTGTAATTTTATAAGTTCAATCTTTTCTTTCTTGCGAATTTCTTTCTTTATTATATTATTCCTTATTTTTGCTGCAGATTTAAACTCCATGTTGTTTCTGCTAAAGCCACAATAATAATAAAAGTCTCTTCAAACAACCTGCATTTATACACATTCCCCCACCACTTTATAATCCCCACTCCTTTCCCCCTCTTCTTTATATGTGGAAGGAAGTATTATAATTAGATTCCTAATATTTCTTTTCCTTTTTCACTACATGGGGGGAAGGGTAATTTATTATTACACTAGTTGTGCAAGAAAATAGCCGCCAGTGTCCACACCTTGTTCATAGCACTCCATCATAGATTGTGCCCACTGCAACATGCGGTCTCTGTCATTTGGTGTGACAAGGAAAGAATGACTATCACCATACAATATAAAAGAGTCAATTCGTACATAACATCCTAAATTTAACCATTTATTAGCTTCAACTATAAACTTTTCTATTGTATCAAATGGAAATTGTGGATCAATTGCTATAACCTTACGTTCTTCACTAAGTTCAACAGTATAATCATCATCATCCTCACTCTCACTATCATTATTTAAAATGTCTTCAGGTTGTAGAAAAACATCGGAAATTTTGGAAGAATTAATATGGTCATTCACATGAGGAGGCATTTTGAAGTAGGTAATATTGTAAACAGCAGAGACGAAACAACAAGAGCGGCGTGTAGAAGCAAAATGAAGGAGTGACCAACGCTCGCTCCGCTTTTATAACAGTATGCAAATGAGGGGTAAGAGCTGACCTTAACCGGTCATCGACCCAAAGGAGTGGGGGAAGTACTTTTCTTACTACTCAAATGGAAGTAGGTTAGTAGGTCACGGGACTTAGAGTGTTAAAAAATAATGGGGGAGAAACACAACGCTATAACGCATTGTGTTTCTCCCCCATTATTTTTTTAGCAACAATTTGGAAAAAACTAAGTGAATTTACTGTTTACGCCCCCACCTTGTAATACGATCCTTTTTATCCCTGAGGAGAAAGTCTTGAGAATCTAAAGTGTTAAATCTCTTCTCTTTACACAAATTCTCACAAACTCTAATTATATATTTTAAGCCGTTACATTTTGCCAAAATGTGTTGGTGGTCAACAACACTTAGAAAAAAATATTTCAAACCTTTCTTAAGCCTCTCTCCTCTGACGGATATTATTTTAGGATCGTCTTCAACGGTGGGGATTTCTGTCAGTTGTGGTTCAGAAATATGTTTCACGATATGTACACGGCAAAAACTTTCATTTTTAACACATTTCCTCCCACAAGCTGATCCTTTCTTAATTCCCCTAGTGAGCACTTCAGGGCAAGTAGTGGGACGGCTAAATGCCCTACGACGCTCTTCTTGTAATAATTGAAATTGCTCTGAAGGAGCAGGCTTAGGAGCAGGTTTGGGAGTAGGCTTAGTGGATTTAGTTTTATGATAGGTGTGGTCTTCAGGCATAGTAAGTGGTGGGGTAGGAGGCAATGGTGACAGTGGAATGATAGGTGTACTAAGACTATGAAGCAAAGTTTCAAATGAAGGGATATTAAGACGGGGAGCTGGCTTCTGTGGAGGCGGCATGATGGTTGATGGCGGTGTGGAGTCGTTTGAAAGCGAAGTAGAAGGCGAAGGCGGTGAAAAAATGCTTCGAAGTTTAGAAGTCTTGATAGGCGGAAGAATAGTGCCAGAAGTTGAAGGTTGGGATCCAAGTTGCTTCTTGTACCAGTCAGGAGAGTTTTCTTTGGTGCAGTAACAGCCGTAGTAGAAGTTGAAGTAGAAGTTAAAGTAGAAGTTGTAGTTGGCAGAGATGACATGGTTGTGGCTCCAAGTTCGCAGCGTAACGTCTGGAATCAGAATGAAATGTTAGCCGCAGTCGATGCGTCTTTTATAACAATATGCAAATGAGAGGGGTAGCAGCTGGCCAAGACTGATTATTGACCTGGGAGGTGGGGGAAAAGGGAAAGGAGAAGGTATTTATTTAAAATAATTCGCATAACTTTTGACTAAAATAAGATAACCAAATTCTTCTTTTACCAAAATGTTTGTCTTACATAGACCTTTTCAATGATGTATCGCTTGTCCAAATCCGTCAATCCGTTATCAAGCTATAGCCATTTTAATTTTTCAGGTCATGACCGGTCGTTCACCCGGAGTAGTGGGGGAAGGAGTGGGGGAAGGAGTGGGGGTAGGAGTGGGGGAAGGGGGGGGGAATCGACTCCATTTTTTCGGGGGGGAGGGGGGGGAGGGGGGGGAGGGGGGGGGAATCGACTCCATTTTTTCGGGGGGGGGGAGGGGGGGGGTCATTGACCCTTCCAAAAGTGGGTCAAGGTCATTCAAGATTTATAATGATCCAAGGTGATGGGAACAGTAATACTGTTCCCACCACCCTGTTTGCCTAACGGTTCCCACTCCCAACCCACTAGTTACGTTCTGCAAGGGACATCGACGCAATTTTGTTTGGACCGTCCGGGTCTACCGTAACGGTCCGGTCCGGGTCTACCGTAACCATGAATTCCAAGGGAAACTGGAACACCTAATGCAGAAACGCAACTCTAACCCCACCCAAACTAATCCCACCCATTATATTCCTAAACAAAAATGCAAAAACCTAGTCCGCATTTTGCGGATGTCCCACCCCTTCTAAGTGAAGTTCAACTGAACTTCTGAATTTACATTTAATCTACCCCCTAACATCTAGCTGTAAGGCAAAACAACATTAATTAGTATTACCAACACTTAAAACTAACAACACATCATTATTAAAAAACCAAATAATTCAACACAACCAAATACCATCATTATTCTTAAAATTAATACACCTTAATGCTAAATACCTCTTAAAATTAATACACCTTAATGCTAAACCCAACTTATAACTAACATCGCAATGCGCAAATTATTTCTTAAATTTAATACAACTTAAAACTAAACACACACACACATACTACATTGCATTAAAAAACGCAACATAGTAGAAGAAGTTCAAATATATATAGGCCTACTATATATTTGAAACCTCTTGCTGAGTCGCCAACAACCTTTCGCTATGAAAGTTTGTTGACGACTGACGCTAAGATCAGGCTCGTATCGCTCCTCGGATTCTCGAGTAGTGGGGGAAGTTGTTTCACTACAGTACAGTGTTCAATCCAGTCCAATTCGCAGCAGTGTAAAAGAAAGGCAAAGGAGTGGGGAGCGGCGCATGCGCAACAACACAAAACCAAGGTTTGAGGTTAGAATTATCCATGTGCAGTAGTGCTAAAGTGAGTAATACAGGACTAGGCGCATGCGCATAGCAAAGACTCATTCCGATCCGAAGAACTTGTTGCATGCGCAGCAGGTTTGAGGTTAGAATTATCCATGGCAGCTGCCATATTTAGTCTGGTTTCACCACATAAAGTCAACAACCGGTGGTGACCGGCCATTGACCTGGAGGAGTGGGGGAAGGAGTGGGGGAAGGAGTGGGGGGGGAGCTCCATTTTTTCGGGGGGGGAGGGGGGGGAGGGGGGGAGGGGGGGGAGGGGGGAGGGGGGGGAGGTCATTGACCTTTCCGGTCGGTCATTGACCCCAAGGAGTAGGGATAGACACAGAACCCTACTTCTCTTACTACTCAGGTGAAAGTCGGTCAACCAGTCATTTGCTTGCCATCTGCCGCCATCTGGCTGGAGTTATTGCCTCTATAAAGGTGGGTAGTTTATCGCGCTACAAACATTCATTGCCTCGCATCCGCTCGGTCATCATCTCTCGTTAGTTTTATGTTATGACTACTTCACTTACTAGGTTTGAGGTTAGAATTATCCATGGAATAGCCTTCGTAAATTCTAACCTATAAAATTACTACTCTGGCTTTCTGTTTCAATTTCTTTTACACTTCATTTTATATCTCAGTCTTATTTTAACTTCTGAACTTAACACATCGGTTATGATGACTGCACAATGTTTAAAATTAAAGCTTTTGCGAACACAACACATATTACGAAGTACTTCTAAACCTTCAATTTCAAAGTGTAGAACTAATTTAAATAGAGTTAGGAAGAAGTACAGTTTTAACCCATTATACTCAAAGACTTCGCAGGTTAATGTTGATGATAATGTTATTTACAACATTTTGCATTCTATGTTACAATTCAACAACTTTGAACTTGTTACACCTATCGACTGTGTTCAACAAGTTTTTTTATTTTACCCCTACTATTCCTCATATAAGCGCTGTCACCACAATTCCTACTTCATGCTCCTCTATTCTCTTCAGCTAAGCTAAGGTTTGAGGTTAGACTTATCCATGGCGGCCGCCATGTCTAGTTCAGTTTCACCACATAGAGTCGGCGACCGGTTATTGGTCTAAAGGAGTGGGGGAAGGGGTGGTGGGGAGAAGGTTGCCATTTTATAAGCCCTCTCCCTAGGCGGCGCTTCTCATTCAATCGCCAACTTTCAAACAATAAACACCTCTCCCATGGCACGAATGAATTATCCCACTATCACCAACTAGTTCAACTTTGAACTATTTCTGGTGGTAGTTGGGTAGGCTTTTTTAAAACTTACTCTGGATGACCTTGACATACTTTCCAGGCCCCCAGTTATAACTGTTGAATTTCAGTTTTGATCTTACTCTTAATTTTTATTCAACTTTTAGAGTTTAGTTAACACAGTTGAATTTTACTTTTCAACTAACTCTTAATTTATGCCCAATTCTACTTCAAATTCAGGGCATATGCTCTCGCCATCTGCACCCTGCAGCTGCCCTGGCAGCTGACACCATCTGACCCCTGCAACTGCCCTGGCAGCTGACGTCACTTCCGGTTTAGAAGTGGCTTTTTCCCACTACTTCAACATTATTTTTATTTGCTTTATTGTTACTTAATATTTATATTCACCTACTGCTAATTATTCATTTTTTACATCTGTATTTTTTTTTATTTAACTCTTAATTATATTTACACCTTTCAAACACTCATAGTATTACATTACTATTGATCTTATCCATGGTGTTAACTTACCGTTTTACACATTAATAACACTTATAATTATTGCTAAACTATAATATTTGTACAATTACTAGCTCTTACCTCATCAACTTATTAACAGACTATTGTTTACACTTGTACAACTCATAGCCAATTTATATAAAATAACAAATTCCTTTTTTCAACTCAAATATTATCTTAATATTTTTAACAAAGTAATTTTTAAAATGTTTGCCTCTCCCATTATTACAAACTATCACAACGCTACGAAACAAATAACCGGGGTGACCGCGATCCCACCCTTTTATCCCATCGGCTTAGGGGAGAGGGTCGAGGAGGGGTTGTTCGTGACTCACAAATTGCTTAAATACGGGGTCAGTACCGCACGCGTCTCATTTATTCGCCGGGTTCCGTAGAGTAAACTTCGGTCTTTACTTTTCTAGCAATTTTCTAACTTATATTTCTTACTCTAAAAAACACACTCGCAAACACTAACCATTTATCAATTAGTTTTTATACATTGCGCATTTACTCACCACTATTACAATGGCTTCCCACACTTTGCAGCTAAAACTTTTACGCACCAAACATTTTTTACAACAACAGTCTAACTACACAGTTTCAAGACCTCGTAATACATTCGCTAAACTTAAGAAACAGTTCAGCTTTCACCCCTTGTATTTTACAAAATCCAACCTTCACAACAGTTATTCTACTGACACTATTTTGCAAACAGTCTTAACTGATATGCTAAAATATCAACATTACAATCTTGTCACACCTATTGATGATGTTATCCAGTTATTCTTATTCACTATATTACCTGGTTTATATAACCGCTCTTCATCATACACATCTCTCATTCTGCTCTATCAACTCACAATATAAACATCTAACAGCTCTCATTTATTCAAAATATGGACACACAACAGGGTTCACCCGTACAATCTCCTGTAGTGACATCGACTACTAACGATAACAACGGCAGTCTTCCCACACAAAATTTAGCTACAAATACTAACACCGCCAACTCCCAACCCGTGCAGAGCAATGAAATCAACAGTACGGCTGCAAACGACTTGGAAGCTATCCTACGATCATTAGTGGGCTTTGATGAATAAATTTATTTCCCACAGCCCGACGCCCCCCATCCGCTCCCGCCACACTCCCGCCCGCCACTGATCCCCAGACTCCCCACCTTTTTTAAAACCCCCTCCAAATGACCTTGACACACTTACCAACCCCACCCCAAACCCCCAAAAACACCTCCAAATCAACAACACACACCTGCCAGTTACAACCGCTGACCTTGACCTGTGCCAGGATCGGCAAAATCCATCTACTGACAACATATTTCGAAAGCGGAGACCGTAGATACTTCAGCAAAATTGACAGTTTTCCTAAAAGTGCTTTGGGAAACAATTGTTGCATATGTTATGCATGTCATTTTTATGTAATTACTAATTTTTGTGTAATGTTTGGACAATATTGTTGGAACCGTTTTCAAGCTTGTGTACTACAAACAAACCTTAGATTAGAGTGTAGGGTAATGAAAAAGCCCAACAAGTAAGTGTTCAAAGTTTCATTAGACGTTGGACTGTCCCCTGGAGGACGATAAAGGAGCGATAAAGTGTAGGGGGGGGGAGGCAGCTCGGTCTCGAAGCTAGAGGGGTGGGGGTTATTAGTAAAGTGATAATAGTATTCGAGTTGAATTCTATGTGTTTCAAATAATTTATTTTATAATCAATAAAAAACTTGTCATGAAATATAAAAAAGACATTTTTCATAATTTGTTAGAAATTTTGTTGTAAATAAACATTTTTTGTCATTCATAACTAAATAGTCAAGAGTTTTGGTTCACATTGATTAAAAAGTTTCTTATTAAAGTATAGCTGAACAAGGTCAAAAAATTTATATTTAGAAATGTATTTGTACCTCATCACCTCAAGCTCTCTGTTTCTTTTAGCATACACTTAATAACCTAGAAAAGTTTGTAAAGGTGGAAGCTGTATATAGCAGATAGGGTAGACCTGTCCTACGAAATAACCCACCTTAGTAAGGATGGAAATTTGGTAATTAATTGTGGCAGTTAAGATCTTTGTAATAAATATTAAAAAAGCAATAAAATCTTATTTGATGACTACAGCCATGACACCTGATATATATTTCAAAGTAAAGCTTTACTTACAATTAGCCTAAAGATGTCCAATGTCGTTATTTGCGTGACATGTTTCAAACCATTACGGTTCATCTTCAGAATATTTTATTCATAAGTATGCACATCAATATGGGAAAGAAATACTTTTAATTAAAAAAGAAGAGTTTATGGATAAAATCACATCCAATCTGTTTGACAGTTTAGATAACATTAAAAGTCCAGTGCCACCCCAATCAGGTGATAAGAACACGTCATTGTATTCCTGTTCAAGTCAGTCTACCTGCAGTAGGCCTACGATCACCGACCGGTAAAGTGCCAGTGGATACAATGCGTGTACCGTACGGTTTAAGTTATTATTTATTAAGTGTGACTGTTTGTTTTGTGTGTGTCCGTGTACGTTTATATGTCGGGAATACCCGTCTGACAACTATCGCAAGATGGGCTTAGTTTTATCATTAAAAGTGGCTGAAGATGAACCGTAATGGTTCGAAACATGTCCCGCAAATAACGACATTTGACGTCTTTAGGCTAATTTAAGTAAAGCTTTACTTTGAAATAAAATCTTGTTATTAAGTAACGTCGGAGAGCATTTTAAATATCTTAATCTACATTTCAAAACTGATCCTAATATTTGAGTGAAGCAATAGGAATAGATATCTTGACATCAAGGTAGAATAAAATTGTGACTTCCACTGGATTTTAAGCATGAAAACTCAAAAATATTGTCTGAGCTAATTTATTTCATTTTATAACATGATATAATCCGTGGGTTTAGCAGTTCACTTGCTGTGGCCGTCAGGTCCCTTCTTTGCTGCGGAGAACTGTGAAAAGAAATAAGGCTGTTTAATGCATTTAAAATAAAATTAGTTTTAATGGTTAAAACACGAGTATTAAAGGCTTAGTGTGAAAAAATTTTATTAGTAGTTAAAATTCCAGTTCTTTGATGCTTCCAAAAATGTTTAATTAACACAACATATATATGTGTTTAAAAGGTTAAAAACTAAATATTTTAATTATTGCAAGTTATTACTGTAAATTAATTTTCATTACCTTAAGAATAAAATTTTAAAACTTCATAACAATTTTAATCGTTGCATATTAAAAGGTAATATTATTTATAATGGTTTTTAGGATAAAACACTTTGACGTGTACTTTGAATGCACAACAATTTTAACTGTTGCATATTGAATGTTCTATTGTTTATGATTAAAACATAAAAGGACAAGTTAATGTTAATTATTCAAAATAATGTTAATGCTCTGTTTTCCAATAAATTGTAAAATTGAATGTGGACTAGACTATTTTTAAAAGTTACATCATAAGTGCATGCCTAAGAAATTCCACTTCAATAACAATTTGATAAACAATAAAAAAAAATTAAATATACTTACAGAAACGAGGCCGAGAACGGCAACGGCGGTGGCGATGATGGCGGTGGAGAAAGACATCTTTTTCTGTAATAAAAAAAGATTTATTTTCTACCTGTTATTAAAAAAAAGAAAAAAAAAACTTGACTCAACACAAAGATCAGAGTTTGAAAGTTATTAATACAATCCCGTGATAATAGTATAAAAAATTCAATGAAATATGTATGATTTGAATATTTTTGTGACGTTTACAACAACTATCCACAAAGGTCTATTATACCGGGTGTTCATAAAGTCTTGCCCTGATTTGGTAGCTTTGCTGTACAGAAACCATTAGAGCCACACGTAACTTACATTGCTTCTTTTAAAGGAAATTTAATCTAGTTTTTTTTTATTTTTTTTATTATTAAGTTGGTAACACCTTTGTTTAGCTGTTTGACAACAATGCAGTTCTCTTTAAATTCTGTACAATTGCAAATCAGAAATGGTTAGCCTCCAGAAGAAGTAACAGTGTGTCCTATGGTTCTATGAAACCCAGTCCCCCGTTAGCGGTACTGTCCAATGACTTTTTGTGCGAACATTTAGAACAAATGCACCTCATGTAAAAAGTATCGAGAGGTGGAATCCATATTTTTGTGACAGGGGCAGTGTGTGTGACAAGAAACGAACTTGACGCCCGCGCATCACTGAAGTCACGGTGGATTGGGCGTGATCGCCCGACTAAATTGCCTCCTCGGTCACCAGACTTTACCCCTCTGGACTTTTTTATGTGGGAGTTTGTCAAAGACGTAGTGTGTTCTACCAAAGTTCTTGATTTAGAGTCACTAAAAGAGAGAATAAGAAATGCAGTGCAGAAATGTCAGATACTCATTAAATGTTAACCAAAATATGGGAAAAAAGAAAAAGTCGCCTCAAATATTTACAAGCAACCCAAGGCGACACATAGAATTTTATTGAGTTTGAAAATATGTAAATAAAACTTAAGAAGTCACTTGTTAAAACTGTAAATAAAACATTATTCTACCATCATTTGTTTTCATGCTATTCGATTTCTTTATCAGGGCAAGACTTTATGAACACCCGGTATATTCAAAAAAGATTGTGCTTCAGGACTTTTAGCAGGAAATTATTACATTTATTTCATAAACTATTTACCCAACTTATTTAGGGAATCTTGTGGTTCTGGAGTTGCTAAAAAACCATAAATTTTTATCAAGTAAAAAACATTATCATATTGCTAGTTTGTAGGCTTTTAATAATCACTTTCTTAGAATAACAGCACTAAGTATGAGAAAGCGATAAAGATTTGTCACTTATCCTCCCAAAGAACTACTCCTCCCAACACTTTTTTAGTACCGGTACATATTCTTGTGAACGATGTATAGAGTTAAACATTTATATTTTACCTTTGTAGAACCTTGTTTCTCAAAACCGCGATATGAGGGCTTTGTTAAAGATATCCCCTTGAACTTAAACCATAATCTATTTACCGAGATTGCTAAAATCTGTATATACTCTCGAAGCATAATGAAATAGTACCAGGTTAACCGAGCCTTGCTGATTGGTTCTTTAATTCACTTTTGTTATAGTGTCATGGTAATAAAGCTTTTAAATTTCTACCAACAACCGACAGTTAACACCTCTTCACAGTTAACAGCCGTTTAAAAAATACTGCTTAACATTATTTTTACTTACATTTATTTTTTTATAACTTTAGTTATTATTTCGGTACCAAAATAGCAACCCACAAGACCAATGTTAAAAATTACGATTTTTAAACTTAAATTTAGACCAAATTTGTTTTTTTTTCCTGGGATTGAGACTGTTTTTATACTTATTTTTGGGTCAAAACACTCTTAAATGCAAAGTTTAACCAAAATCTACCCGCTAGATTTCGAGATTGTGGAACACACATCCCTTCAGACAGTGCTCGTGTCATAGTATAGGATCTTTGTACAGTAACACATAAAATTATATCCATACATAGTTACAACTAGATATATAATAGAGAAACAACATCAAAGCAAAAAAACATGATCCCACACATTAGTGAGAGCTTACCTTTGCAGAAGTATTGGAGCTACCACAAAGGAAGTGACTGACTTTCCATTCGTATTCCTGGGCTTATATACACCAGAAAAACAATTAAACTCAACTGATAACAAGGTTATTATCATAGAATCTAATTAGAATGTTCAAGGTACCGTAAAGAGATTTATTGGTTTTTTCATTTTATAGCTTAATTATTTTAGATATACACATGTGGAAGAATTCTTATCAATAAAATATGAATTCTTTAGTAGTTCTGCATAGTTTGTAATAATGGTATGACTTAGAAAATAATTTTAGATGGCGTTAAAAAGCAGTTTAAAACCCCTTTAATTGTTAATTATTTATGATATGGGTAGAAAACAATATTAATTTTATTGTTGAAGGCATAAATTTATAAAAAAATTTCAATAACTGTTTCAATGATTCATCAAGTGGAAAAGTTTATCAAATTACTGCTTGTCAATAGTATTTTTATTTCCCATTTCAAACAAAAAAATTATAATAAAATCTTAACAGGTTACATGAGTCATCTTGTATCCTTATCAAATTTCATAATAAAAAATTTAATATTCAGAAAATTGTGCTGAATTTAATAAAAGTCATCCCTGCCTTTTTTTATCGGTGGGATGCAATAACAAAATGGTAATATTCTACAAAAAAGTTATAGCAGTGTTTTTTTTTTTTTTTTTTTTTTTTTTTTTTTTTTTTTTTATGAGGGCTAGTGTATCTCCTGACATATATTGCTTTTGAATCATAGTGTATCCAGGTCAATACTAAGATAAGCTATTGACTGGAAGAAAATTAAAAACTGGCTGCCAATGGCTAATTTTCCAGTTGCCTTTTTAGTAACAAATCAAGTTGAGCCTACTGTAATAGTTGCCTTACATTTTGCAGGGGGCTTCGGTGTATCACAAAAAGTTGGAAACCTTTTCCAAATTTGTTTGAAAAACCAAAAGAATTATACATCATTAAGATAATGTGTATGTTAAAATGATGATGTAATTAAACTAGACCCATGTAATACAATCACGCACCCTCAAAACAACTCCACAACGGATCGGGTACTTTGCAATCAACCGTCACTTATACCCGTGACGGTGCGGTCAGAACGGCTTACCTACACGAACAAATCCATCACATCCACAAATTAATGGTGATGTGATAGTTTTGCCTCTCAATGTTAAGGCTCCGGTCTACGTGAGCTCGAATGCTGCCTCGCAGCCGCCGCCGTAGCGCTAGGCGAGTTTTATAGATGCAGAGGTAATCGTGTTTTAAAATTAACTCATTAAGATAGAGATTGACTCCTAAATTTTTCCAAAAGTAGAAATAAGGATCTTTTCTTCTCTGGTTTTAGAATTATAAAATAAAATTTCTAATTTCAGTTATAACTGTCTAAAATCATCTCTAGTGGCAAATCTTTTAGATGTAGAGGTTTACGGGAATCGTGTTTGAAAAATAACCAATTAATATAGAGCTTGGCTTTTAACTTTTTCTGAAAGTAAAAAAACTGATGATTTTAGACATTCTGAAATTAGAAATTTTATAAAAAGTTCTAAAACCAGAGCCGACGAGATCCGTCTTTTTACTTTTAGAAAAAGTTAAGAGCCAATCTCAATCTTAATTGGTTAGTTTTAAAACACTATCCATGTAAGCCTCTGCAGCCATCAAACTCCCCTAGTGAAACGGCGACATTCGGTAACCTCAGGTAGACCGTAGCCTTAAATCTACATAACCTTTCTCCTGTCAAACGGTTGGAAGGGTTTACCCATTCTCGGATTGTTGTAATTAAGTAATTCTGATTCATCACACTCATGTTCAGTATACTTAAGATTCTGTCCGTGTTATGAATAAAGTATCCAAAGTGTTTAAATGTAAAGTTTGGTTTTATCAATGCTAAACTTATTTGGTTGTATTTGGATCGTGAAGGGGCATCTGCACTAGTCGAACGTTCATTTATGGCAAACTTATTCGGGGAAAACGAACACTATCAACGATCTACAATTGTAAATAAATCGCCACAAACAAACAAATGTTTTGCAGAATACTGTTTAGCGAACGTGTTCGACCAGTGTGGACTCGGCCCTGGAGAATAAGTTGAAGTTGTTAAAATGCCTTATTTCTTATTTATGTTAGAGAGAGGTTCTATTTTGATGTCTTGTACTGCGACGGTACAAGCGAATCATCATAATAAATCCACTTCTAAATTAAATTTCGTTCTGTATCTTTTCAATAATATTTACTTAAAACATATATTTCATATTTATAAACATTAAATATTACTATCAAAACAAAAGCACATAATTTTGTCAATAGTTTGATTGACTAAACAGATGAAGATAAGAACAGTTTAATTCATATATTCAAAGCTGTTCAAAATGTTCTATATATATATAAACTACTTCATGACATATCTCTGTTTTATCTAATATTATATTATCACTAGGGTATTATTATAATTTCTTCACTCGATTACACTTATGTTTCGTTAAACACTGTGTTAAAACGCTTAACAGAATAGGCTTAATAACTTTAATAGGCTCGTAACTTTTGGGGTCCCAAAAGTCAGGCCCCTGCGTTTTTTTACAGCTGTAGATAACGAGATTGTCTTAATGACTAAATATGAAATTTATAATGTGTCAAAGTTTTCAACACCCTCACAGAAAATTTGGGGTGTTGGGGGTTAAGTCAAAAGTTTTAAACAGAAACCCCCAATTTTATGTCACATTCGGATTTTATGCATAGTTTAAAAGTCCCTTTATTCCTTGACAGTTTTCTCTAAATCTAATAGTTAGGGAGCTAGGGGTGATTGAAGTTCATATTTAGTCTTATAAGAATAACACAAGAATAGAAATTGTCTTTAAATGAAGTTTTATGAACATTTTGATGGGAAAAATTATCATTCACTCATAAATACACTCATTTTCCAGTATGACAGACAAATAAAATAAAATTTATATACATTTGATGTTTTCATGAAATAAATGTTTTAAAATGTAATTTTCAGATATTTTTATATGAGTATTTTAAACTTTACTGGAGGGTTTCCGAGATATAGGCATTTATTCTTATGGAACTAAAATGAACTTCAATTGCCCCTAGATAGTTAATTAATTATTAGGTTTAAAATTTCTTATTCAAGTATAACTGAACAAGGTCAAAAAATTTATATTTAGAAATGTATTTGTACATCATAACAATTTTTTTTATATTTCTCATATCAGATAGACTGTATTTAGAAAATTTTAAGCAACTTTTGTTTGCTTGGTACGTACATACCTAGTCATCTTGACATACTGATGACTCTTTGGTGCGTATTTTAGGGTGAGTATGACTGAAGGGCGAGTGTGATGATTGTGATGGATCAGAAGAGGTAAAGTTTTGTTACTGTCAAAGAGCAAATAGCTGTTCATTTTTTTGTGATTTATTGTTACCCATTAATTGAATGTATTGTACGTAGTCTTTGATAATATCCACTAAGTAATAATAATAACAAAACTTGTTAAATATCAAATTTTATTCTTGATTAACTTTAAATAGCCTCCGGACATAATAAACTCATAATAAACATATTTTAGAATTCAAGAATAATTCATCCTCCTTTTTGCCAAATAAATTTGTTCTTTTGCTCCAAAGCATATAATTTTTGTCCCAAAGGTACGCAAAGCTTAATGCGAGACTAATGAGTGTTTTATGAAACATCTCGGTCCACGACAAATAAAACCAGACTCATTACGTTTTTATAACGGTCAAACAGTACTCTGCTGTCGTTATGCGCAAAGAAAGTAAGAGTAATTATGTTAAAAAAATATTTTTCTTTAAAATTATTAAATTAAGTTTATAAACTAACATTATTTAAATTGTTTGAAACTGGAAACAATCGTATTGACAACTTGGATGGTTGAATTGCACTTAGCAAAATGAAAATTTGTTTCCCGTACCAGTAGAGAGTTGGTAATTTGTCATTATCTTTTTGGCCAGGATTAATTTCTCTCCTCCAGATTTCAGATCTGGTTGTCTGTAAAGGTTCCATGAATTGTTTATTGTTATTAAATTGTGTTCATCAATTTCCCATATTACTCGTGGTATTCATAACTTTACACAATTGGGTATTTAAAGCGTATTTTTATAAATCACCTTCAAATCTTTAGAGGATTTATTTTACTTTATGCTTTCAACCATATTAATGATATTTTTGTATACATTAACTGCGTTAACATATCAACTTAAATTTTTTCTATGTACTCTGATGAATAAATACCGTATGAAACTATTAAAATTTATAAAGTGTTTATTTAAAGATTAATTTAATTCATATTTATAACAATTTTTAAAATAGTAAAAACCTTGGAAATTTTAATGACAGTAAAATATAGGCTGATAATTATAGTCCCTCTTGTAGTGTAGATTGCGATTTATGTCCTATAATTAAAGGCTCAATGAAAGAAACTACCAGTTCTAGATTACAAATCGTATATTGCATATAACATGCAAATATAAAAATCTAAGGTAAGTACTCCAAACACTGTATTACCTTACATTTTTAATCAAAAGTTCGAAACCGAATTCCTACATGTAAAGACAGTCAAAAGCTCAAGCTTTCATGTCTGTAGTTTTAAGTGTTAATCAAGAAGTTTACAAGCACTCTTGTTGGTAATGTTCCTCAAAAATATTCTAATTCAATTGCAGCTTTTAAGTGACAGTATGTACAGACAATGAGCTCAAAGCTGAGAGGAATCTGAAGATAAATGTTAAATTTCCTGTGTGATACCTTATGTATTTATTTATATTGTGTCCAAAGAAAAATATTAACTACACAAATACTGGAGAAATGAATACAATTTTCAAAAATGTTTTTCTTGAATAGATCAGTTAATCTCAAAATTTAAATGAAAAACGCAGTATAACGTACTTTTAAATTAATTAATAGGTCAATTCACCATTTTCTGATGGAGAAAATTGCATTAGGTATACGTTTTATATATTTTATTGGTTAAATCGTTTTAAGACATATTTTACTCAAAATTTAATAAATAAAATTAATGATATATTAAAAGTGTAGTCATATCCCCATTATATTAAACCTCACTATATATATATATATATACAGGGTGTCCCGGAACTCTCTGGAACCCTTTTGTATATTTGTTCTTTGCATCGAGACAAGAAAAAAACATCATACAAATAGGGGTCTAAAATCCATCGTTTAGCTGCTAGCCGCCATTTTGTTTTTTTCACGTAATAATTTTTATTTCCGTAACGGGTGGTTGTATTCAGTTCATATTTGGTATAAGTCTTTATCACACTAATGTACATTTTCAGGAAAAAAATTAATTTTTTCCACTGTGTATTTTCAAAATGACGGCCATTTTAAATTTTCAAACTGAAATATCTCAAATTTGGTAAATTTGAAAAAAATTTACTGTTTACAAAAAAGTTGCTAAATTTAATTATCTAATCAACGGTACCAAGTTTGTAAGGATCTGATGACAAATAACGGAGTTATTGCGATTTTTCTCCAAAAAAACATTGATTTTGCATTAAAATTAATGCAAATTATGGTCATTTTCACAGAAAAATCGCAATAACTCCGTTATTTGTAATCAGATCCTTACAAACTTGGTACCGTTGGTTAGATAATTAAATTTGGCAACTTTTTTGTACATAGTAAAATTTTTTTGAAATTTACCAAATTTGAGATATTTGAGTTTGAAAATTTAAAATGGCCGCCATTTTAAAAATACACAGCAGAAAAAAATTAATTTTTTTCCAGAAAATGTACTTTAGTATGATAAAGATTCATACCAAGTATGAACTAAATACAATCATCCGTTACGGAAATAAAAATTATTACGTGAAAAAAACAAAATGGCGGCTAGCGGCTAAACGATGAATTTTAGACCGCTATTTGTATGATGTTTTTTTCTTGTCTCGATGCAAGGAACAAATATACAAAAGGGTTCCAGAGAGTTCTGGGACACCCTGTATATTTTTATCAGCAAATACCTTTATTAAGCCCGATCACTACAGCTAAACACCACAATAAAAACTCATATACCAATTTGAGATTTAAGAAAAATGCGTTTTAGAATTACTTTATTATAAAGAACGATAGTTTCAGCTTTCAGGGTGCATTCACGTTAGAAAAAAATTATTGAGCTCTGCAATTACGTTTGCTCTTGTGAATTGCAAACGTTTTTCATCCCACAGTTAGTTAGAAATTATATTTTTAGAATATAATATAATTTTGGCTATAATATAATTAACCCATACTTTAGAATATTTTTTGTGTTTAACATTCAATAATTAATTTGTAGCCACCCTTATTTAAACAGTCTAGAAAAGCTAATCTAGGCTTTTATTCGAAATTTCCATTCTTTGAATTATTTAATCCATATATTGAAAAATATGCATCTTTGATTTTCACAGCTATGTAAACTGTTTTTTTCTTTTTCACAACGCACTATTTTGAACGTAAAACGCCCTCTTTGCGGACCGATTACAGGACAAAAACCACTTTTTAACCATATTATGATGAATCATATTTTTTCACACTTGATAAAATCAGTGAAAATAATAATTTCATTTTTACTGAACTGGATGCCGTTTTGAATAAATTTACATCTTCTTTTGTAGTTTTAAATATTTGTCAGAAGATCGTTGTTGAGTATTCTTTTTAGAAAATTCCAAAACGTTTCTTTTGAATATCGTTTAATAGAATATAATACTTATGTTAGAATAAGAACTGCTTGAGTTAAAATACATATCTTACGAAATGTTTATTTTTTATTATACCTATACTGTTTTAATAGAATCACATACAACATAGAATTTTTGTAATTGTTCTATATTGTACCTAGAAAACTTCCTTACATCAGTCTCCTTTAGGTATAAATCAAGTACATTTTTTGCACATTCATAAAACAATAAATAGAAACCATTTATGGAATAGCTGATGAACAAAATCTAAGACATATTTTCGTTGTAAATACTGTTTTGTAATTTATTCAAAAATAGATTTCCTCCAGGTATTATAAATTACAAACTCCCCTTTCGGTGTTATGCTTCAATTTGTGAAATTAACATTATATACTGTAACATGACATGTTTTCAATGCCAACAGTTACATTATTGGTTATATTCAAAATATAATCAAAGTGTGTTTGAAATTCTTCTCTTTAACATAAAAGATACTAAACGTTGCATTATTTTTAATTGTATTACAGAATCTGATCGAAATTTTGCGGGATTATGGCTAAGACTATAAGTGTTTTTCAATCACATTTATGCCGCATGGTTTCTTAAATGTCCAAATATTAGGGAAAATGATATTTAGGATTTGTTCGTCTCACTATGCCGATTTTCTAATTAATTCATTAACTGGAATATAAACATAAGTTATTGGCATATAACATTTGCAACAAAAGTAAAATAGTTACATATCATCAAGTACAATCGTCATATTTACAGTTTTGGATAATGTTGAACAATTAAAAATAAAATATTACCCTACGTAAAATAAATAACGTAAAATAAGTTTATAATATAAAAAACATATAATCAATGAAATAAAACTTGTATTGTTTTAAATCTTTAAAAAAGTCTTTTTATGGATATAGGTTATACAATAAAGTTTTTGTTACAATGCCCAAGAGGTAAACCAACCATAATGCAAGACTAATGAATATGTTCACGAGGTCCCTTTGTTCTTCACCAACGAAGTGATTGTTATACTTTATATTGTAGACAAATAGCTCTTATTCCTTCAACCTCATATGAAAATATAAATTATAATAAATGTTTAAACCAATTAATTAAAAAATGAAACAAATTTGATTTCTTAATTTATTATGGTAATTGATAAAGTACAGTTTTAATGATCTTTGACAAAATATTAACGATATACTAATAAATACTTAAGTTGTACAGAGTGAGATAAGGTTACGTAACAATTTCGAAAAATTTCAAATGTAATATAAAAACTATGTTTTTATCTTAATATCGTATGTCTATCGTTGCCATCTACCAAATAAAAATAAAAATAATAAAATAAATAAAAGATGTTCTGCAGGGCAAAGCACCTGCGTCAGTACATTTAAAATTAAACTAAAACAAACATTTATGATCTGTCTTTAAAGCTAAATGCAGATCACTAAGCCATTGCAGCCCAGCTTCAATTGCACAATGCAGGACCATTAGCCCTTCCGGGAAAGCACTCAAATTGTACTCGGTGACAATGTGAGTCATAGTCTGGCACTCTGCACCACAGCTGCATGACTGATCTTCTGCCATTCCCCATTTCTATTTCCAATAATTACATCTTCCTCCTCCAGTTCAGAATCGATTAAATAAAGTCCACTGATGCAAAGGAAGATCCATACTACCCACCACTAATGTCGGATCAGCAATCAAAAAGCTATTCCGACCTTAGAAAGATTCCCAGGAGGCAGTCCAATCGGTATGGGTGGAAAAGTTTGAGTCCGTAAACTGGGATGCTGTCTGAAGTGGTGGTTTTCGGGACTTCAATCGGCCCGTCATATGGGATAGGTAATCGTGATTGGGCAGATTTGGACGAATTAACAAATGTATCACATTTCGTATGAAATTTTTACAATACTTCCTTCAGTTTTTAGTAGGATAAAAAAACATTTAAGATTTCATTAGAATTTGCGCAGTGCTAATAGCAATTTCACACTTAGGACGATCACAAGGTTATGTTTATGAATGAATTTTTTAATTAAACCCAATGAACTAAGATAATTTATGTAGAATGTAAATTATGAACTAAAACTATATATTGATTTTATTCCTATTCCATTTTCTTTTAATTGTAAGTTTTGAAAACCTGCATAAAACATGAATCAAAAGATTTCATTGAAAGTACAATTAATTAAACATTTATTTTTCTTGGGGGTAAAATTATTTAAACTATTATAAATAATTACATACATGTTATTATATAAAAAATTGTTTTTTATGTTAAAATCATGTTATAGTTTGACATTAGCTAAACACGTAGATACTTATTATACAAATGACAACCCAAAGCTGCTTAAGTGCTAGGTTGAAGTTGTTTTACCACTAAAAGCCAGTTTCTTATTATCATTATTGTTCCTTTATTATTTTTTTAGTTTGACTAACACCACATTCACGGGACTTGGACTTTTCTTAGTTCGAGCTCTTTGATACACAGTTATAGTTTACAAATTGTTACAAACTCTATTACGACTAGTATTAAACTTATTTCTTTAAAGTTACTCAAATTGACGTGAAATGATAAAGATTTTAAGTAATTATCACATTGAACAAATTTTTTAAAACAATCGAATCATTGTTGCAATAAGTTAGACTAAAGTCGGGCCCAGATGACGAGCCAGCATCTCGTTGGCAGAGTGGATTATCAGGTTTAACTTCTGATGTTTGTCATCTGATACTCCCTGGTGTCCTTCACGAGTGGTTCCAATAAGTTAGACTAAAGTCGAACCAAGATGGCGAGCCAGCATCTCATTGGCAGAGTGGATTATCGGGTTTAACTTCTGATGTCATCTTTGCCATCGGATACTTAATGGTATTCTTTTACCACAATATCTCCTATAAGTTAAATTCTACTGACAAACATACTACATAACATACTACAGACATACAAACATACATATGAGTCATACAAACAAAGTTATGAGTCTATATTGTAAGAACATTACAGAAACCAAATAAAATTATAAACCTATACAAATTACATACCGCTTTGCGTATCTACATTAACAAACGGTTTTTTAATATTATGCTTTCTTGACATTTAGCCACTTAAAATAATGAGTATTTATCACGTTTGAATACGAATATCTTGAAGATTATGTCTTAATTTAATGCGAACAATTTAGCAACAGCGAATTCTAATTGCAATGTTGCTACATTAAATTTTTCAGCCTATATCTGACAGAGTTACGCTGTAATGGTGTCTTCAAAACAGCAGTTCAGTTTATTGCTTCTAGAAACATTAAAAAATTAAAATTAAAACTGTTTATGATGCACAATTAATTATTCAAGTATTCGTTTTCAAACATGTTTCCTTGTATTGCTTATTGAGCGGTATGATTATAAAACTTTTCATACCGTACATATGATGGTATCATTATGAGTTCCCTTGTATAATAACAAGAGTTTTGGCTTACGCCTAGCTTTGCAATGTTTATAATAGTGGACCAATTTGATGGGTATAATGGCAACCCTTGTTATGACTTTGAGCAACACGAGACTTTGATTGCCTCATCACCACTGCATCATTGGAGCGTCAAACACTAATGACCAAATCACAGACTACAAACAATCGTCGCTTTATGCTTTGTTAAGCTGTGGCCATTCCACCATAGTTACTTCCACCATAGTCCACCATAGACACGGTAGTCTTATTCAATACAAAATTAAAATCACAAATATATTATTTTTTTTTACATACAAAACTTTTTACCTTAATTTTTAATTGAAATAAGTTTTGGTTGATATTCTAAGCAGGATACCTATAAAGATTTTTTTATCTACAAACCATTTTTCATTTTACATAAGAAAGATATAAAATTGTATTATTCCATTAAGAAATTCTTTAGAGTTTATTATTACAAATTTATGAATGAAAGGGGTAACCGAGCAGAGTAGTATGAATATTGCATTACGGCTAAAAGAAAATCTGACAATATCTCAATTCAGACGATTTTATTATATATTTTAATATTTAAAACAAACACCCATCAAAATACTCTATAGTATATTTTATTGCAATATCAATTATATTTTTGTTAATTTTTATTTGTGCTATAATTATTTTATTTAATTGCTACTTAATCCGCGAAATTGCATATTACTTCCTGACCCAATCCTTTGTTTGTTCATCGCTATTTCTAGTCATAACAGCACAGGATGGGTAAGACTGTTTCACCTTACTGCATTTATTACCCAAACGTTTCCGAAGATGAGTAACACACAAGGGTTCCGTTTTCGGACGGAACGACGTCTTGAAATGATGCCGGGAGACGTGGTGTACGTGAACTTGTTGGGGAGTGCAGACAACTGGGGTTGGTTGTCGCATTTCGTCCAGAAAATCCTCCTTTGCAAAAAGGCCGATTTAGACAAGATCGCTGTCTAGATCCTTTAAAAATTCACTTTCGGATTCGGAGTTAGAAATAGTGAGCTAAAGCCAAAGTAGGCCTCTAGTGCTAATGTAATACAATCCCAGGCTTGTGTATGAATGTGAAATGGGAGTTATTTTAATGGAAACTGTTTACTAGATTTTTTGTAAGCCTCACACTTGAAAAAATTGTGCGTAAAAGCATTGATCTCCTCTCCTTTAAAAAAATAAGAATGATAAAAATACCAAATATTATTTGGTATAATAAGGAAATCTATCTATGAGCTTTAAAAAAATTCTATTGGTAGTGAAAGAAAATACATAGAGAAAATACATAAATGATGAAAGTCTATACTGAATAAATTCTATAACAAATATCCTCCCATTTTTGACGTTTATGTGTCTAATATTTGTCATTCTTACGCAAACCCTTTTATATACAACGGTGAAGGGAAGGGAGACATTAATCATCAGTGTAGCCAACTGTTGTAACAAGAATCGTAATTTATTACAGGTGGCATCCCTGCTGTAACGTTTTGTTAGCTGTTTCGGTACAAAATATGGTACATATATATAAGGTTTCAGAAGTTATTTTCACATTAAAAATAATAAGCTTTGCAGAAAATAATAATACTTCATCACCGTGGAATAACAGTTTGGTAACCGTAACATAGCCACCTGATAATTAATTTTTTCAAATTGATTCAACAAAACACTTGATACTTTTTTAATTTCATAACGAAATTATATGTGTATGAACATCTTATTAAATTATGTACCATAGAATAATCTAAACTCGCTATGAACATATGTTTTGCGAACAGAAGTGAACCACAAAACAAACAGCAGCTCCTGAGGTTTGTTGGTTTTGATCAACGGTTGAAGTAATCAGGTTACAGGAGGGCTCCGTCAAACACTACAACCCAACTGGAACTTAATTGTTATTTATTTAAAGTATTCTTCCTTATATAAAATAAATAGTACATTGTAAATAATTAAAATTTACTACTATTTTGTAAACGAATAATCGGTTTGATGTTGTGTCAGGGAAACGGCACTTATACAGTACAATAATTTCTAAAACGTAAGTATTAGCTACATAGTTAATAATTAAAAGTCACACTATAATACAATTCAGCAACCTTAATCTGAATTCTGAAAACAATCTCAATCTGAAACCACCCAAACTGAGATATGAAAATCCCAAACGATCAAACTTAGCATTAAATGCCAGACTACCGAAATTTTACGTTGTTATTACGTCCAAGTACTCCACCTTTTCAGGTCACGACCGAGTTTAAATATTTTAAAAATTAGGTATGATACTACTACAGAAGTGAACGAAGTTTTCTCTAAATCCTTCTCTGCGAATCACTCTCAAATGGAGTCCAAGACATTCAAGCTCAAAGTGAAAGCAGAGGTAGGACAAAGCGTCGACCGCCGCATGTTAAGACACCAGGTCACGTGACCTAGCCGCCGCCATCTTGGCACGTGTCGCAGTGAGACGCTTGTCTTGTCTTGCAGGATTAAACATCTTGACATTGTACCTCTTGCTACTTGTGAATAAAGTAGGAGGACAAATCTATTTTTATAGGTCTCATTCCAATTGAATGGGCTTCTTTGAGAGGTCGATTTTGAGTGATATGGTTATTCTGTCGTAACAATTTAATGTGTCTTTAGCTAATTTTTTTTAAAATTTCTATTAAAGTATTTAGAATATATGTTAAATCTGTTACCAAGCTATGTTATATTTGAAAAACTAATAACTATTTTTTTATATTTAGAATTAATATTCCATTCTTCTTGTCGCAACTGTTGGAAAGGTATCAAGTTGCATATAAGATCTCCATTATTTTGTCCCTATTAGCTACAGGCTTTCAAAATTTCAATGTTCAAATTATAAAATAAGGGCAATTGATTGACTGATTAGACAAATGTTGTAAGAGCAAATTTGCTATCAAACCAGAAAGAACCAAAGTTTAAGTTGTCAAATATAAAAAAAAAATAAATAATTGAGTTCAGATCAAATGTCATTTGGTAGAATTTCAACCAGTGGGAAATGTTTACTAGCCTACTATACTGACTGATACTGTTTGTTTATCGAGTTAATAACCAAATTTCCTCTAGTCATGATTAGTAAAATTTTATACAAAATTGAATTATTATATGTTATGCTTTATGAAAATTAAGATTTTTTTAAATAATGAAGGAATCTTGAACTTAAATAAAAATAAAATAAAGCATAACAATAAATAAAATTAAAATACTACAGAATCCATAATATTTATTAATAACCCATCCACTTGTAATTCAATCCTAAAACCTAAAATATTTTTAAATAGATAATTCTGACTTTCCAACAGTAATGAAACGAAGATACGACACAAAATACATCCCACACCAACGTAATAGCGCCCCTTATTTGTTTCATCTAACTACAAATAAATGTAACTATTTAAATCAGCCCTTCTAATATTGTATATCCAATTTTGTATCATATAATGTATAAATATTGCAATGCCAAATTCAAATGAAATATTAATTATAATTTCAAATATGGATAAGATTTTCTTTTCAAGTTACAATATTTTAACAACATTGTTTGTATATAAAGATTGTAAACTTAACGCCGCAGACATAGTCTGATTCAATAAAATATTTGTTCAACAGCTGTGCTTATTTGTATAGAGGTTGGACGTTAAGGGCACGATATAAGCACTTGAGCTCGTAAGAGTGGCAGGTCAAATCCTGGGGTCCCTTGTATTTCATCTTTGCCCAGGAAGAGTCCGAATTCTTATTTTGAAATATCTGTAGCTTATACTATGAAATGTTGTCCTCTTAGTTAAAATATTTCTTTGTATATCGAGAGACAAAAATTTGAATTATCTTTTGTTTTTTGAAACACATAAAACCTCATGAACATTTTATTGTGCACTATATGTTAAGCATTATAATGTTGATATTTTATAAAGAACGTTCCATTCCAAATATGTTAAATCTTAAAATTATTAAGATGTGTACTCCTCGAATCTCTGAGGGATAGTAGACATATTTTAGACGTATATGGAAGTTACTGAATTTTTTAATAAAAAAAAAAATGATAAGCCTCCTAATATATGGCGTGAGAAGACATCTTATTTAGATAAAGCCCAATGACATTAGTAAAATAAAAAAAAAATTTAAAGTTAATTATATTATTGAAAAAATATCAAGCTTCAAAAACCAACTTCATCTAAGTCTTTTAAAAAATAATTTTCTTTGTGATATTCAACAAATTTAAGTAACTACATGTGAAACTTTATCTTTATTTTTTTTACCTTACTCATGAATATGCTATCATTTTACTATTTTCACTATAAAACAAACAGCTGATTGCCTGCTTTGGGTGCAGTTTTACTGTATTATCAATATGACCCCTATAATAATCCCCTATGGCCTATATCATAACCCCTATATCATAACCCCTATCATAACCCTTATATCATAACTGCTATATCATAACCCCTACATCATAACCCCTACATCATAACCCCCATATCATAACCCCTATATCATAACCCCTATATCATAAAAAATTGTAAAAATTGTTTATTAACATTTTGTGGATAGAATTTTTTGGTCGAAAGGCAATCAGAGTGAAGTACAAAGGATGAAGTGCGAACGTTAAATGTTAAAACGTGTTTGTGTTTAAACTTCAATACAGGTTGAGCTGCCGCTGTTTCCATTGTGATTTAATTCAATGTTAATTACATTTATTACTCCGTTTGTAAAGCTTTAATATGTTTGATGTGTCATAGTTTAAAAACAGCATTGCGATATTTCCTGCAATTTAGGTATTTTTAATTCGAAAAGGGAAATTTTTTTTTTCGTTGATACATCGTGTTAATATAACTGAGATATAAATTGTTAGTGCAATGAGTAATTAATAGAGTTTTTAAACCCAGTGATGCTTCATTTTGCTCTGAAATATTTATTTAAATTTTTGTATCAAGCTATAGATACTGTGTGATAAAACAAGACTCTATAATTTATTATTTTACATAAAATAGGTTGTATAGTCATCGTTAAAACATTGTTAAAACTTTTAAAATGACAAATGAATCTATACAATGAAACGGGAAACATAATTTAGTGTTGCGTTCTTATAAATTAATTTCGTCTCGGTAATTTTTCACCTTGATATAATTAGTCCAATTAAAAGCAAAACTCAGTAAATTAGGATCTTGGTAACTTTGAGACGAGAAATCATAAGTAAATAGCAGGCTTTCTTGTGATGGAATGTTTTATCATGTGCTTGCCAAATCGCTTTGAACATTGAACTGGTGATTTAAGCTTATTTCAAAAGCTTTTTAAAAATTGAAAAATAATATAATTTTTATTTATATCACATGTAATAATAATTATTGTTCATTTTACTTTACAATTGTGCGTACTGGTTTTATTAAAAGTACCAGGGGGACCGAGCTTAAGCTCGGTAAAATTATTACTTTCGTTTCTCACACAAAGCTCGTTCGCTCCGCTCACTCGCCAGGCGGAAGGTTTGCTGCACATTGGTATGATTTTCCTAAAACCACAGGTTAAAGATGTAACACATTGGTTTATTTTATCTACAGTTATCAGCTGATTTTTGTTCAGTTAAAAAATTTCCATAAGGATAACATGGGATCTTTGAAGGGCTCTAGCGCGAAAACCGGATTTTTCCCAGCTATGGGACCAGCTCCAATCGATTTCTGGTGGCCAAAAGCCCCATATTCCAAAATTTTAAGGAAATCGTCGGAGCCGTTTTTGAGATAATTGTGCAAGCAAGCAAACAAGCAAACATTGCTCGTATAAGAGTATAGGATAAAAACCTATGCTTTCTTTTCAAAATTAAAGAGTATGAAAATTTAAAAATCCGAACTAAGACTTGCCTTGATCTTGTAAATAGGAAAATGAAATTTCTTCCGATTTTTCAATTGGGAACATGTTCCTTTGATTAAAAAGTTTGTAGGATTTTACATTATTGTAGTGGCCTTTGAATTCACAGTTTAAAGCAAAACCTAGTTTTCTAATTAAAAAATGCGTAACAAAGATTTTGAATAAGAATAATAACCTGTTATCACTGGATACATTATCCATTTCAAGCCAGTTTGTATATTTTATTGTGCTGTGACCTTTAATTACTTGTAGTCATCATATCACGTATGCTTGAATTTAAAGCACACTTTTCCAAATCCTCTTTTACATATTTATATTGTCCATACTTGGACATCTTGGAAGTGAATATTAACGATAAATATAATTGTGAACGCCCAATAAACATATTTTGTTTAATTTTGTTATTGCATTTCATATTTAAATATCGGAGGAGAAAAGTTACCGTAAAACTCAAAATGAATAATTAATTATTATTAAATTATGCATTATAATTTAAACGTTAACTTTTATGGCATTACAATCATTTTTATGGGTATTTTTAAAGCATATTGAGCTTAAACACCCTTGTTTTTTTCTAATTGTAATTATGTAGAAAAACATCCTTCAATGCTTTATATTTTTAGTCGTTTAATTTTTTTTCGTCAATATACCCTATTATTTTAATATCAATTCTTAAATTGAATATTACTAAACTATGATACAATAACATGAAATGTAAAACCAAAAACATGCTGAATATGGAAAGAAAATTTTATTTTCTGCTGATGAATCGTGTTAGTTTGGTCGAGGGGTGTGTTGTTGGGGGCGCAACACACACTGCAAAACAGATGTAGGACTGATGATACATGGCATGACAGTATTGTGTCTTGTCCCCAATGTATGATTACACTGACCCTGTATCGAATCATGAATGTAACCAGTTGTACCTGTGAACGTCTACAATTGAAATTACGTATTTTTATTTTTTATTTCAACACCTTCTTGAAATGTAATTCCCACCCCTCTGGCACAATGAATCATAGAACTATCACGTGCAAACAGCGTCTTGTACAGTCCGAGACACGTAAATCAGTGGTTAGTTCCTAAAAAATGTTGTTATAAAAATAACATGCGGCGCATTTAAATGGAAAAATAGCATATTTTGCTACTAACACTAATGGAGATAGAGGATGGATGAAAAATAGAAAGTTTTTAGAAATCAAAATATCTTCCAAAGATATGTTTCCTAACATATGTTGCGATTGAAACTTTTTGTAAATTATAACTAATTACCTAAATATAAAAAAAAAAAAAACAGTTTTATAAATTGAATTTGTTTGATAATATTTACATGTGACATGTTGTACTAAAGCTCAGTTTAGTACAAATTTTGTACAGTTGGTAGTACAAATTTTCAGTCGGAAGGATTCTAAGTGCATTTGTTACATACACCCATACCGTAACGATTGATTTTTTCAAAGAAATGACCGCCATTTTAAAACAGTTGAACATTTTTGAGTTCTACTTAAAATGACTTGTAAGCTTTAAAATGATGTATTGTTTGGCTTATTTTTACGATTGAAACTACTGAGATTTAAAAGTGTCCCATACTTTTTTGGAAGCCCCTGTATTTATCTGTATACAAAATGAAAAAAAAAACAACAAAAGTTATTGAGGGAGAACGGCTTAGGTCACTTGAATATTATAGGACCAAGCGTTTGCCTGTAATCCATTTAAAACCCCTTAACGAGGTTCACACTGTTTATAGAAGTTTGTAAGGTCAGTTTAAGCTAGCTATCTATGGTAATACAGTATATAAAAATCTATTAACTGTAGTTATGAGCATGGATTTTCGGATTTGTAGTAATATGTTGTATTCGACCATATTAACTAGAGAAATACCAATTTTCATAGAATTAAGTAGCTTTAAAAAAAGCAATATAAAAACAACACTCTTTACATACAGTGTTTCATATAATTTTATATCAAAACCACCTGACATGCGGTTGAAGGCAGCAGGATAAGAAATTTCCCGTTGCAGCCGTATAAACTGAACGGTTTACTACAGACAGGTTTATTAGTGTCGTTTCCGTTGACATCATATGTTGATTGTTACCACGATTAAGCGTAATATCTGGCACACATTACTAAAACCCCGCATTATACCAGAATATATCATATAAGAGTAGGATAATTGGAAATTGAATTTTATGCATTTATAAATCCTTGGACAATTAAATACACAGCTTGGAAATTGATTTTGGTTGGTTTTATGTAATTTTACATTAGTAGACTACATTAATTTCTTAATATTTCAAAAGTAAAAAAACACACATACAACACATTAAAATGCAATTGAGGTACCGTATTAAGATATTTACATACGTCAAAAATTTTTAGAAATATGAAATGTATGCGTTAAGGTATGCTCCTTGGAGGAATTATATATAAGGAGTGGCCACGTCCTTATGGATATACCGTGCTAAAGTGAAGCCGGCCGCTCCCCTCCACTAGAGTGGCACGGCTGGCCGTAGAGTGGCATGGTACCGCCGCTGTAACACGGGCCAGATAGGAAAAAACGGGACCCGCGCAACTTTGAATTAAAATTCTGAGCACACCAGGCAAATCACATAGTCCAGCTTTTGCATTTTTAAAAAGGATTAAATTCTCTATCCAGTGATATAATTTTGCTCTAGATAAAATATATATTTTAATTTATAAAAGGATATTAAAGTAAAAGATCTGTGTTGAAGAGATGATTTTAATACATAAAAAAGAAATTTAAATCATCTCAATATATATGGTATACTGTAAAATTAATTTTATTGTGTAGTATAATAATTTCAACAAAAATAAATATAAGAATTTATATTTTTGAATGTAAATTTTTATTATAATTTCAATTTTTTTTTTAACTTAAAGTTTACACCTCTTTAAGTGATGTTCAGAATCATTTACAATATTTAATAGACAGTAATTTATTGGCATACAATTAATTACTCATAATTACTATTAATGTGTTGATGATAATAAAATAACCAAATTATAAGAAGTACGGAGTTAAGGGTACAATAACTTAAAACTAACTTATAAACAGTAGACGACTATTCGTCAAATAATAACAACTTATTAGACTATATGTACTAACAAGAAAAACTACCCTTTAAGGTTATCAGCACAATTAGGATGATTTATGAATATTAATAAAAAATTACTAATTATTATTACGGTTTTATAGCATTAAATTTAGTCGACGTTTGTAAAATACATAGCCTTAACACAGTTATTTTTCAACTTGATAAATATAGACCTAAAAATAACAAATTATTTAAAAAATTTTCTAAAATTTATTCTGTTATTTAAAACAACTAAGTTTCAACGACTCGGTAGCCCTCGCCACTCGACGAGCGCGGCGCGGCGGCTTCGCTTCTAGCCCCGCGTGGCCACTCCTTATATATATAATTCCTCCAAGGTATGCTTTAAGTTATCTGAGAATTATCATAATTTCTTATTAATATTCAATATTTCTGAGTTTGTTTACATATTTTAATTACTGGAAATGTGTGAAATTATAGGTTGAAGTGCCTCAAGGGATTCGATTTAATTATAATATTTTATTTATTTTTCTAACATTAAGTTAAGGAGGAATTTTTATTTCAGCAGGTGTGTGGAAGAAGTGTTTACATTACATCATGGCGAAATGATAACTTTTTGAAATATAAAAAATGCCAAAAGTCAAAAAGAATTAAAGCTTTTCATTAATTTAATCTTTCTTTAATATTTAAAATTACGTTTTACACTAAAATAGTCTTTATTTTTTATTTTATTTTTTTTTAATAGAGGAAATCTTTTAAAAAATTTTGATTATATTCATAGAGTTTCCAATATCGCTAAAATTAACAATAAATGAAACCATATTATGTTTTCAAATTCGTCATAAAACTGACTATATAAAAAAGTCCACCATTGAACTACCATACTACAACAATAAACATAAAAATATCTTTTAATAACGGATTAATTTTTCATCCCTTAAGATTATTAACACATAAATTTAAAATAAGCTATCATTTTTATCTTTTTTGCCAGTAAAGTAACAATAATAAACTATTAAAAAAAAATGTGCCTGTGTACTTTTAATTCCGAAACAACATAACATTTCATGAAAAAATATAAAAAACACATAAAAAATGTAACTGCTGATGATACATAAACAAAGGAAAGTAAAGTACCTACATAACAAAGTTGGGCGACATGATATACATACAAGTCGTTACTTTGCAGCAGTTTACTGTACTGTTCTTTGTGTTTAACTTTGAAGGAGTCGTATGCCCAAGTCTTCAGACCGTATGTGAGTTGTTTTATAGCCCCGCCATCAGCTCTGTTTGACCGGCAGTGTTCTACTGAATTGTTACGTTTGGGGTTTGGGTTTTACTTTATCTTATACTATAATACGAGCAATATCTGAAGGGAGGTGTTTTCCAAGATCTCGAAATCTAGCGGTTAGATTTTGCTTAAACGTTGCATTTAAGAGTGTTTTGGCCCAAAAATAAGTGTAGAAAAGGCCTCAATCCCAGGGAAAATCAAATTTTGTCTAAATTTTAAGTTTAAAAATCGTAATTTTTAACATTAGTCTTATGGGATGCTATTTTGGTAACGAAATAACAACGAAAGGTATACAAAAATAAAGGAACATTAATGTTAAGCAGACTTTTTGAAACAGCTATTAATTATGAAGAGGTGTAGCTGGTTGTAGGGGGGAATGTAATAGCTCTATTACCGTGACACTATCAAAATTGAATTAAAACCAACGAGCAAGGCTCGGTTAACCTGGTACTATGACCATATAAGATGTGGGACCATTCCAATTTTAGCATACACAATTAAATTACACATTTATGTACAAACCGCTTAAAAATAAAACTCTAAACAACATACTGTAAGTGTTCATGATCTTATAAACAAGTATAGGATAACCCCTCCTCAGTGCAGGTACACACTAAATTGTATTAAATTCTGGTATTTTCCCCATAAACCAAATGGGTGTGTGTATGCAGGTTTTCTAGCCGTACAGGTGTTGAAAGAAAGTCTAATTTAAAACATACCTAGTAATGTACACATCAAGTGTGTTAAAGTTATATCGACAAACATTCTACATACAGGGTCACGTTGATTTCTCGTAAGAATAACATGGGAAACATTTTTGTATTTTCTCCGTAACCAGTTAAGCCAAAACAAATTTTTTAATAACAAATATTTTTTTTCGAGCTCTTCTAAGTGGTTTTAGTTGAAACCCCGATCCCATATCCGATTTTATGCTGGGAAGCGAACTCAGAGCAAAATTTATCAACTATTTTTCTTTGTCTACAAAGAAAACAATGACAAGGAACAATGTAATAAATTAAAAGTAAAATTTACAATGATATAGGCAACAGTATTTAAAATAATTTAATGTATATAATAGTTTTAAATATTGGTAGTTTAAATACATTTGGTAATAAAACCAGTGGAAAATGTAGGGCGGATACGGAAATGCAACCACTAGTCAATTGATCAGTTTTTTTTCTCTGACTGATTGACCTTATTCTAAGCGAGTTGTTTAAAGTTTATCTGGGTTGCTGATAGGAACATTGGTGTGTATAAACAATCTTTTCCATCCAAATAAAAATTAAATAGTCATAAAATATTGCTTTTGATATTAAGAAATTGTATTCTTATTTAATTTAGTCGCAACATACTAGTTATAACTGAGCGATACAATTGCATCACAATTATTTAATCAGGTTGGCATTTCAGTAGTTTATTTTTATATTCTGATTATAACCTAGTATATACTTCTGTATCAGGTTTCCAAACCAATGGATGCTTTAGTTTAGCAATTCAATAAAAAATATTCCCCATGTTAATCTAATGAGAGAAACAACAACTTTGAGATCTTTCTATAAGCTTTGGAATATTGATGTAAAAAATCTAAAGCTTTATTGCGAAAGTAGGTACGAACCTGAGACGATATTTTTGGAATCTCTGTTGTTAAAATAAATTTAAAAATAAGTTGAATAAAAAAAAACTTTATCGAAAAAATTACTTAAAACCCAAAAAATTATATTTAAGAAGGATATTTTCATAATCATGAGGTATAAAAATATTAAATCTTAAATAGATGTAATAAATAAATATAATATAAATGAACCTTGTAATAAATTTATCGTATGGATATGTATGTAGTTGCATTTATTACTCAATTTAACAAATTATAAAACTTTTTACATGCGTGCGATAAATAAAAATATATTTTAAAGCTTTGTGACTAGTCCATTAATATTATATATTTGTTAATTAAGTCAGTCAATATTAATACCAACACTTAACTAACTATTATGTTGAAAATATCTTAGTATTATGTTTGAATTAATTTTAGTACTAATTTTGAGAGACCCAGTACTGAAATAATACAAAAATGAATGATCCCTTAACAGTAATCATGTAGCATTGTTTGAGAATGTATTATGTAGATTAACCAATCTGTCTGGGTCTTTGTGTCAGCGGTTACGGGTACATATGTTTCTCTTAGCGAGAGTTACGTGATATTCTAATATCCAAGCATTGCCAGACATCAGATAAACACTCATACATTTGCATATGTTCTTGGTTCTCTTTGTTTGTTGTAATAATAAATCATTTATATTCAAGACACTAAGTTGTGAATGTTGTCTTAACAAGCAAAGTAACTTAAATGATACAATGAATTGGGGGAAATTAAAATTAAAAAAGGTAGATATTACATCTGTTAAAAGTTTTTAATTTGTAGTTTTTCCACATAACACAATACAATAATGTTTACAGTAATTAATAAATACTAAATATATCAATATTTACCTTTGATTTTTGTTACTTTCGTGTGATGAATTGTGTAGTAATACTGTTATACTTTAGTCTATGGATTACAAATTTCAGATATTTTTAATGCACTTTTAATTTTATAGTTTTACTGAATGTGTTATGAATCAATCTCTTGGCGTGTTTCAAAAGCTTCAAAATGTAGGAATTATTTGGAAAAAAAACAAAAAATATTTGTATACTGTCATAAAATGTTTAAAAAGTAATCATTTTTTATACTCTATTTGTGTATATTTCTGAAAAAAGTTCCTAACTTTCACAGATCTCTTCTGGAAAATTAAACGACAGTTTATTGCTGCTTTGGAGCAAACCAATCAAAATCAGAGGGATGGCCATCCGCATCAAGGCATCCTTCTCGGAACCTATATCACAACATTATATGCACTTTGCAAGTTTGAAAGTGAAAGTTGAAAGTGAAAAGTTTAAAGTTACAATTTTCAAAACTTATACAGTGTAATATATTTTGTATAAAAAATTGTAAAACTATATCCTCAGAATGACATAACGCAATTAACTGTGAAAAAATCATTAAAATAACAATTTTTATTTATTCCACCTTATGTTAAGTAAAAGATAAATATATGTTTCGGGTAAGGTAATTTATAGTATTTTATTTGTATAATAATTATAAAATAATCATAGTATTGAGTTAACCTAACCAATAACACAACACAAGTTTACTTAAATATTGATTCTAGTAAAAAAAAAAAAAAACATTTTAAAACTCAATAAATGGTTTTTGTAACACTAATAGTTAAAAATGTTACTCTTCACTTTAAAATGTATAAGACTAAAGTACACGTTCACACTTGGAACTGTGGGAAGGTGGGAGCGTCAGTTACAGCACCAGTCACCGTGGGCGCTATAGTGTCACATTCAGTGTCACATGCGGTGCAGAACAGAGCACCGCACCTCCATTGCTGAGTTTGTGTTTCCGGTTTTACACTGACCAGTATTTACATTCAAATCATCATTCTACTGCTATGGCGGATGTTGAGAATGTTTTATTTCATTAATTAGCAAAGTGGTAACGTAAATAAACTTTGCTTTGTGTTTTTGCAAAAAAAATAACTGTTTCATTTTCAAAATTAAAAATAAAAAATTACGCAAATAAAATTGGAAACGCCACGAAAAAATGACAATTTCACAGTTGTATCCCAATGAAGCAATGTTACTAAATAATTGAATTTAAATCATTTTAGCTATTAACACAGTTTTAAAATCATATAAATTTAGATAGAAGTTTTGGTTATAAAATGCGTAATTTTTCATTTCAAATATAGCATGAAAATGACAAATAAAGGCTTCTGAGAAGACAAGCTAAGTCTGCTCATTAATTTAACTACTAAGACTTAGGTACAAGATCCGATGATTAATTTATACTTTCAAAAGCAAAGAAACAAAGGACATCGTTTATGTTTATTTTCAATTGTTTAAAAAGTATATTTCAAGCAGAACTAAATATTTTGCCACTCCATGTATAAAATATTTTTTTTTTAATCTTCATGCAACAAAAAATCTTAAACTATAAAACTATTATATTTGTTTTAAGAGCTACATTTTGATTCGGATAGCACAGCATGACGAATGGCAGAACAATAATAAGTTCTCATAATCTAATATTTCTCACATCATGACATTTTAAATAATTGCACGAATCAATTTATATAAGCGTGTATAATTTTAACATAAAATTGTCAACACAATTTAACTTAATATTGTCAATATTTTAAATTGACCTACTATTACATTTATATTAGTGCAACGACCAATTCATATTGAACTAATAATTGGATTATTTTTTGTTATAATAGATTATTTGTGCTTTTAATTGAAGAGCATTTATCGTCAATATATGTTAAAGTCTTAAACAGATTTCCGACTCTGTAATTAAATTGTATGCAAACTATCGAAATTTTGACATCGAACATGATTTTTTATAATATGCTGACATCACATAAAAGGCTTGTTGAAAGTTGACGGATATTGGACAAGCTTTGATGCATTAGAGTAGTTCATTTCATGATCTTGGTTCATTGTGAACGCTAAATTGACGTAATTTAAAGAAATATTAAAGAAAATAATTTTAAATTTTCCATGGGTGAATTGGCGTTTATATTGTTAACAGAGGAAAGTTGGAAAAAGCGTTAAAAAGTGTTAAAGTAAACAACGATTTTCATCAGACCTGTATCGTTACTTTTTTCAGTTTAGTTCCCTTTCCTAGTTAGTTAAATTAAGTTTTTTTTGTAATTTTATTTAGGGATCCACTTTAGGCAACCTTTAAAAAAACCGAAAATGTAAGTTTTTTTCAAATATTTTTTTCTTTAAATAATTAATTTGTATATATATTTGCCATAAGGCGTTTACAAATATTACGTAACATTTTTAAGTTAATATTACATTTTGTAGACAGACTTTCGAAAAAATTTACATATGTTATGATAAAAGAAATTGGGGTCTTCTTTTCTCTACTGGAAAGAAGAGTCTACTTTAGTGCCAATATAAATAAATAATTGTTTTTTACTTAAATATTAAAGTAAAATATTTCAGAGTTTTTGCATAGTTGATTTAAGTTTTTACTATTTGTTTTTAATCGTAATTAATATTAATACTCGACTTTCAAGACCTATTTTAATGTCGAATAAATTTTACGTGCCCCAAACAATGTCACTTTCAAGACAATTCATTAAATATACTATTAACTCAAGATAAAAAATGTTGTTATTTGTGATGTGTATTTGAAAAAAAAAAAAAAATAAAAGAATACTATGAATTGTTCAGTAAGTATAATATTTCTTTGTGGCATAGTAGTTGAAAAAAGCATTTAACATCGTGGGGTTTTTTTATTATTATTATTAATAATAATGAGGTATCTTTAACTGAAATATATTTATTATTATTTTCAGGATTATTTAGTTTGTTCAAGTTAGATACTGCAACACCATGGCACAATACTACAACATGCATTGAAATGCCTTCATTACATACCGAAGCCCTTAACTGAGATCTAATTAATGCAAGACGCATAACACAGACGTGTCCCAAATACCCATATTTTAATCCCAAACTGAATGGTAAGACCCTTACAGAGATGTGTTACTTAAATTGTAAAGTAGTTTTAAAAGCCAGTGTTTCAAACTAATATTATCATCGTAGTTGAAATTTAAATTGTGATTGCAAAAATATAAAATTAATAAAATCAAAAAGAAATTTTTATAAAAACTAGATAGATAAAAAACACATCTTGAAAACAATTAAGTTTATTGAAAAATTACAACCATACGAGATAAGGAGGAATGCCGCCGCTTTAAATTAAAAGTAACAATTTAGGCCTATTCAAAATTAAACTCCAAATAAACGTCTTGAGTTTTAATAATTTACTATGCAATGCTTATTTTGGGTTTTTGTGTTATTTTATTATTGGTTCTATTTTTGTTCCATAATTGTGCTACAACATGAAATTAAAGTAAGATTTTAGATTAACAATGCATAATGGACATAGTTGATGTTACATAATGAATAAAAACCTTGTCTTGTATTATTTTTTATTAAAATATTAACCAGTAGGAACAATATTAAGAAAATTTATATTACAATACAAATGAATAAAATGTTACACAATACTTGAAATGATATTTTATAAATATGTATGATGTCATATGGAGTTACTTTAAGAAACATTGTTGAATTGGAGATTATTTTATATTTCATTATCCAGTAAAAGTGGGCGATGGCTATATTAATGTTTTTTTTTTTAAGATTTTATTTGAGATATTCCTACAAAATAAGGTTACTCATATGAAGACTGCAACTGCACTGTTCTAATTACAATCCTTTCTTAGCTGATTCAATTTACACAATGCATGTGCCTATTGGGTATCCCTCTTCCATCACACATTTCTCAAAACTGAATGGGACTATAACCTACAAAATGTTCTCTCTCTCTCAACTTTCATGGCCCTCCTTAATTTCTGTATCAATCATTTACATTAGTTGGTTGCATTATTCAATTTCTATACATGGTAGAAGTAAAGTCCCGGACGGTTAAATATTTTGAAAATAAAAAATACAGACCCACAAAACTTGGAACAGAATTACTGAGCATGAAAAATTATTTCGGCACATATTCAGTTACCTAATATAAATTATTAACAATATAAATTATTATTAAATTTACATTTCCTTCAAATATGTTTTTTTTTTTTTTACATTTCATAGTAACACAATTTTAGCTTTAAAATTAAAATTGATAGCATTTTAAGTATAAATATTTCATGACTAATCTAAACAACACTCGATTTTGTATTCTGATGGATCGGTAAATATTCAAAATGAAAACATATTTTTGACAGGTTTTATATCGCCCCCTGTTGTTTACAAATATTGATTTTAACTAGTATTTTTTCAATATAAATTATTTTCTGAAACACACTAAGCTCTCCAACTACAACACCGCAGTTTGAAAACGCCGTCATTCAACAACAACAAACTGAGGGGAATACTGAGAGTAAATGTAAATAACAAGACTTATGCTAATAAAGGTTGAACAAACACTGAGCTTTAGTCCTCCCACTTAGTTACTGCATATTACAAGCCGTTTTAATTTTTACTTATAGATGATTTTTGATTATGCAATCATGCTATTATAACGAATATTCTTTAGAAATGGAATTTTAAATTGAACACCGATAATATACACCAAATTAAAGGCGTCTTAGAATAGATAACAATGCCCCATACCCGACCTTAAAAGGAAGACCTAGTCAAAAATAATGTTCACAATAGTACATCGAGTAAAGTTCAGTATTGTAAAAGATCGTTCAATTTCGGAATACATGATATATTTGTGACTATGCTCTTGATTTAAGCCTGATGATGTTAAGTGTGACTGGACAAAATAGATCGCTGTGTTAAAATATCATACAAAAGTTGAGTAAAAGTGAGTGTAATCATAACGAATAATTTTGTATTTGATTTCATCCTAAGTTTTTCTGAGCATGCCTAGTCGAGTTTAATTCAAAATTTCAGTGTCTAGGTAAATTATTTTTCCCTATGGAACTAAATGATACCTTGATTGTTATTATTTGAAAGTTTTAGTAATCGGATCCCAATTAAACATACTTAAGATATGTGAACTTTCTCAAACTATTTACAAATTTGAAATATTTGGTTTGTTTCCTCAGCAGGGATATGAAAGTTTAAAGAATTGACCATATGTGATTTACGTTAAATATACTGGTGTGCTGTCTAAATACACTGTGGTGTAAGGTGGGATTTATCGATTTGACAATGTATTTGAACCAGAGGTGTTCAAATTTCATAACTGTTGGTTGGATCTTGTTCTTTAAATTTACGTAATATCTCATGTCAATTCATAAAGCTGAGCATCACAGAACATATGCTAGATCAAGACTCAAAATAATTATCAAAATTCTTTTAACAAAACTAAGAGAATACCAAATTTAACAACTGCTAATAAGCACAAATTATTTACGTTAGTAGTGGGGTTTTGCCGGTTCTGGCCCATTTCAAGGCCAAGCGGTTCGAACCGGCAGGTGTGGTTGACAGTGATGGGTGTGTTTTGTAAGTGGGTCAAGGCCATCCGGAGGGAGTTTTAAAAAAGCGGAGCCGCGAGGGGCTCAGTCGGGGCGGGGACTCGGGACGGGTCGGATCGGAGCGGGAGCGGCGGGCGGAGGGAGGGGTTTTTTTTATTTTTTCATTTATTTATTTTAATCGAACCCCATCAGTGATCGTAGAATAGCCTCCACGTCGTTTGCGGCAGTAGTGGTCACCGCATCGCTCTGTACCGGGCGGGAGCAGGTGTTCGTTGTAGGCGTGGAGGAATTGTCTGTGGGACTTGGTGCAGTGTTAGCAGTAGTCTCCGTAGTGGAAGTCACTTCAGGGGACTGCACCGGTGAACCCTGTTGTGTGTCCATGGTTGCAAGAGAGAGAGAGATGAGAGCTTTTAGGTGTTTACCGTGTGAGGCGATAGAGAGCAATGAGACACGAGTCGGAGGATGTCCGATGATATAGACCCGGTAAGATGGTGAAGAAGAAGAACTGGACGGGACCGTCAATAGGCGTGAGAAGAGGGAAATGTTGGTACTTCACCATGTCAGTCAAGACTGTCTGTAGAATAGTATCAATAGTACAAGTGTTGCCAAGGTGAGGTGGTGCAAAATACAAAGGGTGAAACCTGAACCGTTTCTTAAGTCTAGCCACCGTACTACGCGGTTTTGAAACTGCAGGTGTAGAATGCTGTTGTAAAATATGTTTTGTGCGCAAAAGTTTCAGCTGTAAAGTGTGGGAAGCCATGATTTTACATGTGAACCGCTTGAGAGTAAGCCGGCAAATGGTCAGCGGCCGCGATTGTGTCTGAATATATAGAAACTAATTAGCATATAAAGCGGAAACACATTTTAAAGTAACAAGCGTTAGTTATAAAAGCGTCAGAGACCTACGGATAGTACCTCACCCGACCGATGCCGCCACCGAAATGGCATGCGCGCGGCGGCAACCCCCCTTTTTATGCGATCGATGAGTCACGTGCGACGCCCCTCCAACCCCCTCCAATCCCCTCCAACTCCCTCCCCGAGAAAACCGCATAAAAGAGCGAGGTTTGCGGGAGCTCGGTTATTTGTCAGTCGGCCGCGGCTACGGTCACAAGAGTCGGAGGAAGAGACGGATAGTTTAAGAAAAGTATCGGTAATAGCGGAAGTTAATTAATTATTCAGTTGTAGGATTGCGAGTATCGGGCTGTGGATAAGCAAGTGGGGCCGCAACTGTGATTGATCAGGTAACTACCGTATCATAGCAATAATTGTAATATTAGACGGTAGTAAAGTGTATAAGGTGCAGGTGTGCAAGAAATGTCTCTTGTACTGTAGCAATAATCATATTAGTAGACGGTTAGCAAGTGTATTATCTGCAGGCGTGCAAGAAATGTTTCGTGTAATGTAGCAATAAGTATAATAGTAGACGGGTGTAAGGTGTATTACCCGCAGATGTGCAGGAAATATAGCGTGCACCATTGCACAGGTAAATCCTGTAGTGTAGCACTAACTATATTAATATGACCGAGAAGTAGCGGTTAGAGTTTAAGTGTTGTTAAAGTAAGAGAGTAATCTGCATAGTAAGGAGGAAACAGGTGTGTAAGAATGGAACCTGCAAATAATCAGTGTGAGTTGCCTGCACGCGATGTTAATTAGCATACGTAGTTTAAACAAAAATGGAAAATAGACGCGAAAATAAAAGTGTGATTTATAAAATGATTGTTGTAGTGTTAAGAAATAGTGTAAAAAAAATTAAAATGTTAAGTGTTAAAAATAAATCATATGTTATAGTACTATGTGGTATAAACTCACGGATCTGTTGTTTACCGCTGGGGTGTCAGCCCTCTATATGGGCGGCGCGCGAGCTTTCCTTCGTTTATATGCACGCGGATGGTTACTCATGCATGACCCCCCCCCACCCCCCCCCCTTGACGTCACAACGTCTTAGGTGTAGCGTGTAAGAAGTACCGACCAGGCCAAGGATTATGTGTGCATTTGCAAACAATAGTCTATTGTATGTTAAAAACAAGTTGCGTGTACCGGAGGTTTACTTCCGCTGCAACTATAATTAAGCGTCGGAAGAGGGTGGATAACAATCGACGATAATTATGCTGTCACGCGATGGGGAAAGCTGCGGATGTAATTTGATGCTATCAAATGCAAATCGAGAGGTACAAGGCTCCTACTTGTCAGCGGATGTAATTTGATGTTATCTAATGCAAATTGAGAGATACAAGGCTCCACCTGCGTTTTGCCCGACCCACATGTAACAAAGCACATCCGTTTGGAATTTTCCATTGACGTTGCTGGAAGGTTCCATACCCCCTTAAACCCCTACCGCTGCCCCCACCACTCTGCGAACCGAGAACTACCCCGACGACTATTGCCGCCGCAGTTGGGCTCGGAACTCCGGACGCGGCAGTCCGACCCAACTCAGAGGGCAACTCAAATGTATAAGCGGCCGATATATATTTGAGTTACTCTTGTTGTTAGGCTATTACTATTTAATATTTGTTGTGTGTGTGTGTGTGTGTGTGTGTGTGTCTATGGTTTTTATGCAAAGCGTTATTTGGTTTTAGTCTTAAGATGTGTTAGTTGTAAGGTTTAACTTGCGCATTGTGATGTTAGCATTAAGGTGTGTTATGGTATTATTTATGTTTAAGAAATGTGTTTTTTAATTTTAAGTATTGGGTTATGGTGTGTGTGTGTGTGTGTGTGTGTGTGTGTGTGTGTCCATGTCTGTGTTTATCTGTGTACTAATAATTTTTTATATTCCACAGCTAGCTGTTAGGATGGGTAGATTAAATTAAAATGTAAATGTAAATTAAAGAAGTTCGATTGAACTTCATTAAATATGGGTGGGACATGCGCGTTGTGCCCTAGGCAGCGCATTTTTTTATTGTTTTTGATTTTTGTTTTTGATTTTGGTCAGGCAAAAATATGATTGGGTGGGTTTAGATTAAGGGTGGGAGGTTAGAGTTGCGTCTTGCATTACCTGTTCCAGAGTCCCTATTGTAAAATTGGAATGGTCAAGTCCAGTGCCCAGGCCCGAGGCTGGCCGCCCGTATCACAGACTACCAAACTGGATCGCCACGTGCGTGCGGGCCAAAAATCGGGATCCCTAGCAAGACGTAACTTTTTGGGTTGGGATTGGGAGTGTTTGAGGAACACAGGGTGGTGGAGACGGTCCTGGCCGCCTCCATCACCTTGGATCATTATTATTTTTTGGTGACCTTGACCTCAATTCACTCATGCATAACCCCCCCCCCCCGAGGTCACTTTCACTTGTTGCGTGTGCTGTGTCACTATTTATGCGAGGCCGACTAACGGGTCTGTTTATTCTGGTTCCAGCTGCCAACGCTGCCGCATCAGAGCCATGTCGACTACTACCACCACTACTTCTACAACTACAAGTACCACTACTACGTCTGCACCTATTGCACCGCCTGTACCGACGAAGAGACTTCGCCTGAAGAATGTGCCGGACCACATGTTGCAGCGGATGGACACACCGTCTTCCTCGTCCAGAACTCCTGCTCCGGCAAACATTCTTCTTCAAGCGATGACTGTTCTTGGGAGCATCTTCTCACCACCTCCGTCACCAACGAACGCGGGGCAGCCTCCAGAAGACCGGTCTGCCGCAATGGGCCCACCGCAGAAGGAGGTGCCTGCAATGCCACCACCGCAGAAGGAGGTAACGGATGTCCCAAGAACTGCTGAGCCTCTTCGTCCGGATACACCTTTACTACTCAATTCTATTCACTCTTATATTTCCTTGCCACCATTAATCACGCCTATTCCTGAATCTACTCCTTCTCGTCCTATCATTCCTGTTTTAGAGCGAAAAAAGAAGCTTTTCAAAATTGCTCCTTCAGAGCGTTATCAATTATTAATGAAAGAGCGACGCAGGGCATTTAAAAATCCGCGTAAATGTCCTGAAGTGCTCTGTAAGGGTCTTAAAAAAGGATTAGTTTGTGGTAAGAAATGTGTTTTAAACGAAAAGTATTGCCGTTTACATGTCGTGAAACACATTTCTGCGCCACAACTGACTGTGGTCTCCCACAAGTCTTACCCTCCCACCAGGTTGAAGAGATTGAAGGAAGGTTTGAGGTACTTTTTTGTAAGTAGAACGGATAAGAGCAATAGAATTGTAATAGGGTGTAACGGCTATAAGTGGGTAATAAAGCTCTCCGTACCTCTTAGAACCAAAAAAGCGATCAATACACTTGATGCGAAAGACTTTCTCTTCAAAGGTGAGGATGGTTGGACTAGGTGGGGGCGAAGTAATTATTAGAAAATCTTAGCTTTTTTCCAAATTCCAAATTGTTGGCAAAAAATAATGGGAGAGAAACCAGCGCTATGATAAGTGCGCTGCGTTTCTCTCCCATTATTTTTTGGCCGCTCTAAGTCCCGTGACCTACTTTCATGTGACCTTGACATTGACCCCCCCCCTTCCGGACCGGAACCGGAACCCCCCCCCCCCGCCGCTGATTTTTCATTGACTTGCCTATATAAGAGTGTGGCGGTTTGTGTTGGAGCCATTCCTTGCTAATAATAGTTAGGGCGAACATGTCTCCCCGAGATGTTCCAATATTTTATAATAAATGTACAAAGATTGGAGAAGTATTGGAGGTGGACGAAGAAAGCGACGAAGAAAACAATGAAGAAATTGAAGTGCCCTTGTTAAGTGAAAATGTTGTTACAAGAATATTTTTGGATATTAATTCTCCAATGGATATTATAGGAAGGTTTGTAATTGAAGCTATGACATGGATAGAAAACGGAAGATTAGTGAACATAGCATCTCCAATTTTAGTTGATGATAGACCCACCTTTGGTGTATATTGGCGTAACATTGATCTGTTATGGCTATGGGCGGAGGCATATGTGGAGTATTTGCAATTAGAAGAAAATGTAGGGTTTAATCATTACTTTTCGGCTTTGGTTTTAAACTACTAATTTTTTAACATCCCACTAAAAAATCATATCCCCCCCCCCTTCAAATTTTTACTGTACTGGCGAACGTTATAAAAGCAGCTATCACATGTGTTTGCTCATTATTTGTCTTGTTGCTATACGTTAAACATGTATAAGAGACTGGATTCGTTTTTTGCTGAGCACACAGAAGTTTGGCCGCTATTGTATAGGTTATTTTTGAAAATTGAACAAAACATAATGAGGGATATGGGCATGGGGGTTAGTGTGTTTGTGTACCGTCGTGATGCGTACAAAGTATTGTGTGCATGTCGAGTAAGGATTGAAGTTTTAGAAATACTGTTTCCATGGATGCTGCACGTACGTAATCTTGTAGAAGGCATGAAGATAGAGGTGGAAGTGGTTGCAATGCAATACAAGCTGTCTGCGGAAGAGTAATTAGAGCAAGGCAAGTTACAAATTTTTATAATTGACCCCCCCCCCCTTCCAGTCTCCTATATATAAGCGAGGGTTCCACACAATCCTGTTCATTTTTCGTGTAACTGTTACTGGAGCCACATGTTCTTCTTTTAAACCATGTCTCCGAGAGATACCACTTTTATTTACATCACTGAAATTGTTATAGATCGTGAGATGGCAGAAGATGAAGAAGTAGAGCAAGAGGTAAATATTACGTTTGGACAGTTTTTGGAAGAAATAGTTGGAGAATTTTTAAATTTAAATGAACAAATGAACAATGATATTGGACCCGCTTCAAATTCAAATGTATCCTTTATGCACCAACCGGAAGAATTAACAGAATCTGAAGGTGAAGAAGAACAGCAGTCACAACTCTGGAATGCCGCTGCCCATGTTATTGATACTCCGCAACATGAGGAAACAAATTTGGAATAAAAATGGTGGGGGGAAAGATGAGGTAGTAGGCTATTTAAACGGTAGTCTGGCATGAGTAAAAATCATTTGAAAATGGATGAGCGAGCGAGAATGTACAAAGTGTTTTGTGAAGAGTGTGATAGAGTGTGGGTACCACCGGTGAACTCCTTCACATATTATTTTCCACTTCTGGACATAGATGATTGTAAGAAAATCCCAGACATTGGTTATAAGTTTGAAAAGGCTGGAATTCTAATTAGTGTTCATGAAAAATTCCATAATGAATATTCAAGGAAATTAGCATTTGATTTCATGTTGGCAAATGAAGATCTTAAATCTTGCGACTATCCTTATTTTCTTTATAACCATCTTGTTAAAAATGGTGCTAGCGTGACCGTTGAAATATGTATTCGTCATTTTTGGGACAACCGGTAAAGTGGTGGGGGAAAGGGGATAAATATGATGTAGGAGTGAATTTAGTTTTATTTTTACAAGAGCAGCCAACTACGATGCAACGTCCAATTTTGTATCATACGCTTATTTCTGATGCAGAAGAGGAGACCAGAAGGAGAAGAAGTGAACAATCAAGACAAACCCAGGCCAATATCAACATTGAATATTACAGACTTCAATTTCAAATTCCCGGAATGCGACTTGGAGAAAACCGAGTGAAAACTGTCCACGTAGCCGCTAGTTACATAAAACATTTAAAGCTACTATTGGAAGAAAAAAAATCAAAAATTAAACAATTGGAAAATGAAAACAATAAAATGAAGAAAGAACTGTTAAGTTTGAAAAATGTGTGTAGTAATGAAGGTGTGGTTGAAGAAGGTGAAGAAGAAGGAAATGAAATATTAGGATTTTAAGTTAAAAAACATAAAATGATAAAAAAATAATAAAATTAAAAATGTAAAAAAAAGTAGAGGTAGAATAGAGAGCGGGGAATAGATCACTTTGTGGCAATGGAATAACATGTCACTTAGTGCTCTATTCCCCGTTCTCGCGTTAATATTGCTTGGCCTTGACCTATAAAATAGTAGTAGGGATAAGTTATTTAAGCGGGTGGTAGGCAGTAAAACAGTTTAGTACGAATGTTACTCTCATCTACAACACGATGGATAGTCTTTTTGTTATTTGTTTGAGAAAAATAATTTGTGATGATTTCTTATTTAATCACATAATAAGATCAGGAGAATGTGTTATTCCCAATACGGTTAGAAATGCAATACACGAGTATCGAAGAGAACATTATGGATTTGGCATTATTGTTGCTTATAAATTTGCAGATGGGACCCGGCTTTGTCCAGATTGTGCACGAGCAGCTATAGATGATTGGGACGAATTTGAAGTTGAAGGAGGGTACGTTGACCATCGTGTTAAAGCACCGCTAATAAGATTTGTAGCTATGCGGGAAAGATGCACAATCTGTGCACAGGTCTTATGTAAATTTATTAGGTGTAGAACATACTAGAGTAATGGTATGGAGGAAAGGTCTAACTAAAAGTAGTGGGGGAAAGAGTAGTGGGGGAAAGAGTAGTGGGGGTATTGGTTATAAATGTTGCTTGGTAAAGGTTGATTTCATTACTGTCGCAGAATAACTGGAGTAAAGATGTCTTTTCACATGGAGATAAAAACTTTTAAAATTGTCGATGAAGATTGGACATTTGTTGCAAACTTTATAAGATCGAAAGAAGATGATGGAAGTTTGATGAAAGTATTTTGCTACATATTAGAAGGGAAAGATGAACAAGTGGTAAAAGATTATTTAACAAACAGTCAAATATCAACATCCAGCTCGCAATTCATTGAATTTCTAAAAGACAATAATGTGAATGCAAAATTGGAAGTTTGGTTTTTTGTTTGAACAATATGGTGGGGGAAAAATTGAAATGGTGGGGGGAATTGTGTATAAAAGAGGGTTAAAACACAGTAGGAGGTTCATTTATTTGCTAAAACTTTTAAGAAGAACATTGTGGGAAAAATGAGTGAACCAGTGGAAAATTCAACCCCTTTAAAAAGTAAAGGAAAACAAATAACACATCCAAAATTGAGTGCTTTAGGTAAGGAACGGTGTAGGAAAGAAAGAATGGCGTTCCATCAATTGCAACTCATAGTGCCTTCATTGAATGTGTACAATACCAGGATACAAACATTGATGGGTGCAAAGAAATATATTTTGGAACTGTTGGACAAAATTGAAGTGTTAGAAAACAAACTGAAGACGAATAAAACTTCTGGTGTATGGAATTCGCCTAGTGAAATTCCTGTTTTAAAGATCGAGCCTAATGAACTTCCTGATACTTGTGCGTGGAATGCATTTCATGAACCTGATGAAGACTCTCCTATAAAGTATGAACCTCCTGCTGTGTAAAGATGACGGGTAACAAAAAATTAAAAAAAAAAATAAAACAGAAAAAATACAAAAAAATTAGATGTAGAATAGAGAGCGGGGAATAGATCACTCTGTGGTAATGGAATAACATGCCACTTAGTGCTCTATTCCCCGTTCTCGCGTTAAGTTTATTTGACCTTGACCTATAAAAACATGGAGGGGGAAAGTGTTGTGGTGGGGGAAAGTGGATAAATGAGGTTCGACACGTTGTTGTACTCATTCCGCTCATAATATTCTTGTTTCTCACATCTCGCAGTAGAATCAGAATCATGGCAAGTGGAGACAATGTTTTGGACCTTACTACAACAAAAAAGGATGAACAACGTTTGAAAGTCCCGAAAAGTCATTTTAAAGAGTCGGCTCAGGTAAGAGAGGCGAGAATAAGACAAAAATACTACAAACTGCAAAGGCTAATACCAGGAGTGCGATTGGGAGAATCAAGGACTAGAACTATCGATATGGCCGCCGACTACATCAATCAACTACTTATTGAGTTAGCCATAAAGAATGAAAGAATACAGCAGTTGGAATATGAATGCAAAAGAATTCTACTACAAGAAGATGAAGAACCTATGAACTGTGTAATGAAAGACAGTCAATAAAGAAGAAGTGGAAGAAGCTACAAAATTATTTAAAATTTTATGTGTTAGTAAAAACAATTGGTTATTAATGGGACTTGATATAAACAGTGATGAGGTTAAAAAAAAAAAAAAAAAAAAAAAAACAATAAAACAATAAAAAAAATTGACATTTAATAATTGGCTGCTAATTTGGACTCACATTAGAGAGTGGGGAATAGATCACTTTGTGGTAATGGACTAACATGCCACTTAGTGATCTATTCCCCATTCTCGCTTTAGGAGGTGTTGACCTTGACCTATTAAAATAGTCATATAAGTAGCTACACAAGAGAGTCTCCTTTATTCATTCGGAATGGCTCCCGTGGATAACACTGACTATCCTAGGAAACCTATTTTTGAAATATTATATAAAATTCAACAAGAAGATCTCGGCATGGGAGATTCGGATGACGACAACTCAGAAGTGGAAAGTGTTGACAGTATGGAAGAAGAATTAACAAGTGAGGCACCTGAAGATGTGCAAATAGACTTGACAGAGAATGAATACCCATCACCATTGGAATTTGAAGATGTCCATCATGAAACTCCAACATCTAGTCACGATCCTGATGTAGAACCAATACGTCAAAGATTGGTTTTCTGCGCAAGACGATTATTCCCGTCAGATAGTGAAGAAGAAGAAGAAGAAGAAGATTAAAATTGGTGGGGGTAAGATGGCATAAAAAGGCGGTATGAAGAGGACGCGTTTCATTTACCTGTTAAATTTCAAAGGGTAAACATCGCTAAAATGCATCGTTGTGAGATATGTTTAGAGACTTATGAAGATGAAATATTGTTAGACATTCATAAGGAGTTGTATCACAATAGAAATGAAAATTTTACAGTAAGAGAAAATAGAAACATATCTACAGAAGAAGTAACAGCAGGACCATCTAATACACTACCAAGTTTAAGTATTCACGCATTACCCGGTAAAGTGGTGATGCATCACAAAATTCAAAACGAAAATCTGGAATTAGAACAATTTGTTGCTGAAGCTAAACCAATTGTGATCAAGATTTTAAAAGAAGAACTAAAACGATTAAACTTTATTAAATTTGGTTTGATTTTAGACGCCATGTTTATCAATGTAGAAGAAGAAATGTCACCAAGAGGATTTATAACAAAAAATCGAACCATCATGGCTAATTCGGATATTGATTCAATAATAGAAGATTGTTTTGAAGAGATTTTGACGAAAATTCAAGAACACGAAGGAAGAGGATCAGGTTGGAGTCTGGTTAGCGTCGTAGGTATGGACATAAGAGTTCACAAGCATGGTTATGGGCTGATGGGCAGCAGTTATATTGCACTCCCGAAAAGGATCAAAGATACAAAATCATGTGTAAATGTGGAAAATGAAGATATGGAATGTTTTCGATACGCCATGACCTCAAAATTTGTGACACGCCATGCGCAAAGACCTGGCGTCGAATATGAAAACTACAGATATAGATATAATTTTCAAGGTATGTCTTACCCGGTAGGGTTGAAGTGTATTTCAAAATTTGAAAAACAAAATCCCGGAATATCAGTTAACGTATTTGCTTTGGACAGTTCCAATAAAGTTTATCCTTTAAAAGTGGTGAAGAACGAGCTTGCAGATCATACGGACTTGTTGTTACTTACAAAGGATGAAGTGTCACACTACGTATGGATAAAATCATTTGAAAGACTCGTCAACAAGCAGCTATCAAAAAATGAACATAAAAAAGTAATTTGTAAAAGATGTTTTTGTTTTAAAGAAGAAAGAAATGGAGGCCGAAATTGGTTACAAGAACATAAACAACTGTGTAATGAACACTTTGAAGCAAAGATTATCTTACCACCATTAAGTAAATCATACTTACAATTTGAAAAGGTGTTCCATCAGTATCGCATTCCTATAGTGGTATATGCTGATTTTGAATCAACACTTGTCCCTATTGAAGATGAAAATGTTGAAGCAAGGAAGAGTATAAAATATCAAATGCATAAGCCTAACAGTTTTTGTTTATTGGTTAAATCTACATTGGCTGAAGAACATTTAAATGGGTACGGATTAACGTCAAGACCCGTGGTGTACCGTGGTGAAGATGTTGCTGCGACATTTCTTGATCATCTATATGAAATAGCTAGGAATGTAGAAAATTTGTATAGTGATATTGTGCCAATGATACCTATGGATGAAGAAGAAGAAATTCAACATGAAAATGCCACCCATTGTTTTTTATGTAAAAATGAGTTTACTTTGAATAACTACAAAGTTAAGGATCATGATCATCTTACAGGATATTATAGGGGTGCGGCATGTAACGGATGCAACATCAATTACAAGATTCCTAGAAATATACCTGTAATACTGCATAACCTTAGCGGTTATGATGGTCATTTTATAATACCAGAATTGGGGAGAGATGACGGTGCGATTGATGTTATCGCGGAAACAACTGAAAAGTTTATAAGCTTTAGTAAGAAGATTGGAAATATAAAATTACGATTTTTAGATTCGTACCGGTTTATGCCGTGCAGTTTATCGAGACTTTCAGAAAATCTCAGGAAAGAAGATTTAATAGAAACAAGAATGATTGTAAATAACGATAAATTGGATCTAGTTCTTCGCAAAGGTGTTTTCCCTTATGATTATATCGACAGTTTGGAAAGATTTGAAGAAACCTCACTTCCACCTAGAGAAGCTTTTAAGAGTAAATTATACGAAGAGGACATCAGTGAGGAAGATTATCAACACGCTTGTAAGGTATGGAATGAATTAGGGATGAGAACTTTGGGAGAATATTCAGATTTCTACGTTAAATTGGATGTGACACTATTATGTGACATAATGGAAGAATTTAGGAATACCTGTTTAAAAGCATACGGATTAGACCCTCTTCATTCGTACACAGCTCCCGGACTGGCATGGCAGGCCATGTTAAAAGAAACAAACTGTAAACTTCAACTACTAACCGATATAGATATGGTGTTGACGATAGAGTCTGGTATCCGAGGAGGATTAACGCAAAGTGTAACCAGATATGTAAAAGCCAACAATAAATACCTCCCCAACTATGACGCGTCACAACCAAGTACATTTATAGGTTATTTTGACGCGAATAACCTATATGGATGGGCTATGTCAAAACCCCTTCCATATGATAATTTTAAATGGGTTGATCCAAATTCGATTGATAACATCGCCGATATCCCTAAACACGGAGATACCGGTTACATCTTTGACGTTGATTTTGAGTACCCCGAACATCTTCACGACCACCATTACGACTTGCCGCTATTAGCAAAAACAGAAGTATCTCCGACTGGTAGATGGCCGAAGTTAATGATGACACTCACCAACAAGACGAGGTATGTAGCACATTATTGGACAGTACAACAAGCGTTAGAGATGGGATTAAGAATTACCAAAATTAATAGGGTGTTACAATTTTCTCAATCCTGTTGGTTGAAATCCTATATAGATAACAACACTAGAAGAAGAACTGCAGCGACGTCCAATTTTGAAAAGGATTTCTTTAAATTGATGAATAATGCTATATTCGGCAAAACATTAGAAAACAAGAGGAATCACAAAGATTTAAGATTGGTTAATGATGCAACAAAATTACAAAAGTTGGTCCAAAAACCAAACTTTGCATCTTCAATAATTATTAATGAAAACCTTGTTGCCGTTTCTATGAACAAAATTTCAATTAAGATGGATCGCCCTGTTTATGTCGGAATGTCCATTTTAGACATATCAAAAACTCATATGTACGATTTTCATTATAATAAAATGGTGAAACATTATGGAAGAGAGAACATTGGAATCGCATACATGGACACTGACGCATTCATCTATTGGATTATAACCAATGATATGTATGAAGACCTACGCACTTTTATTTATAAAGATGATTTTGATTTTTCTGACTATCCGCAACACCATCCTAACTACGACAATGGAATAAACAAGAAAGTTTTAGGAAAATTCAAAGATGAAACCAATGGTGCGCCTATGGAAGAGATTGTGGCTTTGATGTCCAAGCTTTATTCGTTTCAACTATACATAAGTGAAAAAGAAGAACATCAAGTTGTGAAGAAGGCAAAAGGCATTAAAACATCATATCTAAAGAAGAATGTACAATTTGAACATTTTAAAAGATGTCTGTTTGAAAATATAGAAACCACAGCAACTTTTAATACGATAAGAAGCTTCAACCATCAAGTTTACAGTGTTAAACAAACCAAATGGGCGCTAAGCTACAAGGATGACAAGAGGCATATCCAGCAAGATAATATACACACTCTTCCCTTTGGACATTATTCATTAACTCCTATCGACCAATAAAACCTGTTCTTCGTCCTTTCACCTACTTCCTTTTTTCCTTTCCGTAAAAAAGAGGGGAGCATGGCAAGCCCAATGCCATGCCCCCTCTTTTTTACACAGCTATTATTCGGCCTTGACCCATATTTGTTAATAATATAAAAGAAGACAAACCAGTCTGAGGATTAGTATTTTTTCAACCGGCGTGGAAACAACATCTAAGAATGGAAGGACTGAAGGATAAGATTGTACATGAACTTCATAAACCGGCAAGAAGAAAATTTCCAAGAAGAAATACAGTTATTAAAGGAATGAACGATCTCTACCAAGCCGATCTCATCGAAATGATACCGCATAGTAAATTAAATAAAGGATTTAAATATATATTAGCGATTATAGACTGTTTTACCAAGCTCGCTGACGCTTTACCGCTTAAGGACAAGAGTGGGAAAAGTGTTACAAAAGCTATGGAAACGGCTATTAAAAGAAATAAACTTGTCATAAAACATTTACAAACTGATGATGGAAAAGAATATTTCAATAAGGAATTTGCAACATTAATGAAAAAATATAACATAAATCATTATTCTACAAATTCGGAAGTCAAAGCTTCGATAATAGAACGATTCAATAGAACGTTGAAAGGAGCGATGTACAAAACATTTTCCAAACGAGGATCGTATGTGTGGTACGATATATTACCGCAGCTTATAAAAGAGTACAATAACAAATATCATCGCACTATTGGTATGAAACCTATCCAAGTAAATAGCGGCAATGCTAAGCTTGTTTTGGAGCGTATTAAAAAAAATACGGCTCCCAAAATTGAAAGATTAAAACCTAAAAAGTTTAAAGTAAACGATAAGGTGCGTATAAGTAAATACAAAGGGGTTTTCAGTAAGAGATATCTACCAAACTGGACTAACGAAGTATTTACAATCTACAAAGTGCAGCCGACAATACCAGAAACGTACATTTTAAAGGACAACAAAGGTGAACTACTTCAAGGCGGATTCTATGGGCATGAACTATTGAAATCAACAGTTGGCGATGTATATCTTGTCGAAAAGGTTTTACAAAGAAAAAAGGATAAAGTTAAAGTCCGTTGGTTGGGATTTGACAAGAGTGAAGATTCTTGGATTCCTACAAAAGACTTGGTATAATACTTTGATAACTCATTATGTGTTCAACCTTTAAACAAGATGGATATTGTACAGCAAAAGGAACGATTTAATATTAATAACATAGATGAATTGACAGTGGATAGTAACAAGTTAAACCGTGGTAAACATGGGGAATTACTACCGAACTCCATAAGATGTTTAATAACCGGTCCTTCAAATTGTGGAAAAACAAATGTTGTTTTTAACCTTATAACTAATCCAAAAGGACTACGTTTTAACAATATATACATTTTTTCAAAATCTTTGCAACAACCTAAATACCAGTTGTTGGATAAAGTATTAGCGAGTGTACCAGAAGTAAATTTCTACAAGTTTAATGCCAGTGAAACAATTATGCAACCAAACGAAGCTAAACCATTTTCTGTATTTATATTTGACGATGTATCATGTGAGAATCACGACACAATCAGAAGTTATTTCGCAATGGGAAGACATCATAATATTGACAGTATTTATATTGGTCAAACCTACAGTAAAATTCCAAAACAACTTATAAGGGATAATGCTAACTTGCTGATAATATTCAAGCAAGATGAAACAAATTTAAAACACGTATATAACGATCATGTCAATGCGGATATGACATTTGATAAATTTAAAGAGATGTGCGGCAAAGCGTGGGCTGAAAAGTACGGCTTTCTCGTAATTATGAAAGATGAAGCTATAAAAGATGGAAGATATCGGATAGGGTTGGACAAATTTGTATTAATCCATTGATTGAACGGCGGTACGTCTAGTAATGAATCAGACTTCACAGTGTAAACATGGTGAATCAGGAAAAACTATTGAAAGAAATAAAATCACTCAGCGATTCTATTAGGATGAAGAATCGCGCATTAAGGATGGGTTTAAGTGAACGAGAAGAATTTCTGGAGACTACATTTAAACCTATTACGGAACCATTAAAACAGATATCAGAGACCATTGGTAAACCTCGTTATGAAGGAGATGTTTTACTACCAGTTTCTAAACAAGAGGTACAAGCTTTAAAAAAAGACGACGATGATTCATATACAAGTGCTAGTGAATTTTCGCAAGAAGAAACAAAAGAAGAAGAAGAAGAACCAATTATTAAAAAAAGAAGAAGAAGAAGAACACCCAATACCTGAAGCAGAACAATCCATTCCAAATCTAACTCAATTGAGTAGCGATATATTACAACATGGACCTCTTGGAAGGAAATACATAATGAAAATGTTACATGACATGAAAGCTAACCCTAATTTAAGCAAATCACACGTATACGGAGCAAGGATTGATGGGAATGAATTGAAAATCGGTGATTCAAAGCTTGAAATAACTCAGGACGATTACATCATTATCGGCGAGCATAAATATAAAGGAACAAAAGGGTTGTATGAATTAATTTTTAAAAACATACCACTAAGGTATTCAATCAAAGATTTAAATGTTTTTAAAGAAATTCTACAAAATACCAACGCTCATAAAAGGAATTACTCAAAGGATGCGATGATTAATCGTTCACGTGCAACGAAATATAACATCGTTATTAAAAAGCTATTTCCACCACGAAAATTGCCAACATTGCGTACCGCACCGGCGCTAAAACAACCGCTAAAAAGAAAATCTTTATCACTTATGGATTTATCACTTCTTGAACAACATGGGAAAAAGAGTAAAGGAGATACTTCAACATCTGGTAAAGGACTTATGAAAAATCTGTACAACACAAATGTGATCTACTACAGAGACATCAATAAATTGGTTGACAGGATGAGACTATTACATGAAGCCATGGAAGCCGGTCATACGGGATTAAATAATGAATGGGTGGCTCTGGTTGATGAACTTAGGAATCGCGGCATAGTCGTATAATTGCCCGCGGATATAAAAGAGTTGCAAGCGTATAATGTATCAGTTCTAACATGAGTGTCGACAAGTTCGGACGGTACTCCGCGTTAGGGGTGCAAGTCGGAGAAGACAGAAAAAGAGGCGGTTTACCACAAACTCCTGAAGGTGACTATAACATAAGTAATAAACGTTTAAAACTAGTTAAAGATCCAGAAGAAGATACTGATGGAGCAAATTTAAAAACAGTTAAAGAAGCTACTTCTACATCATTGAAATTAGACAAGAATACTTACGATATCAAATCGCATAGAATAATTAATGTTGGTAAACCAACTGATAGTTCTGATGCAATTACTAAAGATTACTTATCATCTGAACTTTCAAATACTTTAAAATTGCAATGGGGTAACAACTTAAAAGATGGACAAACATATGATGCTGGAAATTATAGAATAACCAACGTGGGAAAACCCAAAAATGATAAAGATTCAGTTAATAAAGAATATTTACATTCTATAATACCGGAAAAAACTAAACATGGATATTCTTTTTATAAATTTATTATAAATGACATTGGATACCCAAAGGAAGACGGCGATGCTGTAAACCTGAAATATATCAAGGACAACTGTATTTTACAAGATGATGATGAAATCGATTGTCATGGGAAAGTGTTGTCAAATGTAAAGTTCGGTTCTCAACCAAAAGATGCTGTTACTATAGAACAATTATCTAAAGAATTAAAAAAGGAAACATCCAATTTTGTAAAACATGAAGATGCCGTGTTAAAGCGGGGAGATAAATTTATACATGGAAATGAAAAGTTTAATTTAATGCAAGGAAATAATGATGAATGGGATGCAGGACGTAAAACAATAACAAATGGAAGATTTGGTATAAAAGATACAGATGTACCTCTAATGGTGCAAACATTAATTGCTACTGGTGGTACATTAGGTACATACAATGGTCGTAATTGAAGAATAAAAGATATTTATCCTGGTTACGAAGCAAATGATTGTGTTACAATGAAACAAACAATAACTTGGGATAAACACTTTGGGACCAAATATGATGCAAAGATGAAGAAAATAATTAATATTTTACCAGGAGAAGATTTAAATGATGCTGCTACTATTGGACAAGTCATAACAACGTCGAAAAGTGATTCGACTGCTTACACGTGTAATGATAAACGTATTATGCAGTTACACGATCCCCAACATCCAAAAGATGCTGTAACTTTAGACTGTTTAATAAGAATAGTGGGCAATTTACTTATCGATACCCACAATTATATAGCTAGTACAACGAGTCATGTGATGATTCAACCCGATGAACGAGAAGCTTGGATTAAAAATAGAATCATAAATCAGTATATAATTAATTTGAATAATTAAGTATTTAAATATGAAAATTGTGCACGAGTTATTCATTCGTGTAAAGCATCTCGTAGAGTAAACACGCCGGCTATATAAGACGACACAATGAAGACCGCACCGCTCAGTCGTCGTCAAGACAGCGTCAAGAAAGGACGTGGTATAACATCAGCCGCGTTATCCCTGCTCAGACGGATTCCTGTTGGTGCTGTTCTAAATCGAGCGATAGACGCTCTACCATACGAATTTCATCTGCCCGGAGGTTATCAATATTGTGGACCCGGAACTAAGTTGGCAAAACGTTTAGCAAGAGGGGATCCTGGAATTAATAAATTGGATCAAGCCTGCAAAGAACACGATATAGCGTATTCCAAGTTTGCAGATTCAACGAATAGATCGATAGCGGATAGAGTGTTAGCGGAAAAAGCTTGGCAAAGAGTGAAATCAAGTGACGCAAGTATTGCAGAAAAAGCAGCCGCTTGGGCAGTTACTACAGCCATGAAGGGTAAAACAAAATTTGGTGGCGGGAAACGTCGTAGAGGACGGCCTGCAAAGAGAAGAGCTCCCAAAAGAGGTGGAAACATTAAGAAAAGACGTCGTAGGACTCGTAAAGCAAAGGCGAAGAAAACTTCCGTTTGGTCGATGGTAAAAAACGGAGCAGGTCTATACCTAAGACCGTACCGTGTATACTAAATAAGAACAATCAATTGATAATTCCAAATAAAGCCTTGACAAATTATCAATTATCAAATTATGTGAAATGTTTAAGAATACCATTTTTTAGAGGAGTTTTTATGAAAGACGCATTACCAAATGAAATATGGAAAAATGAAACTGGAATAGTAAATTTGGATTCCACTCATGGTCCAGGAACTCATTGGGTATGCTATAAAAACTCGGACAGAACGTTTACTACTTTGACAGTTTTGGCAATCTACCACCGCCGAAAGAACTTCAACACTATTTTCGGAACTCCGAAAATATATTTTACAATTACAAAAGAGAACAACCCAACAATACAGAAATATGTGGACATTTATGTTTGGAGTTTTTAGCGAAAAGCGTCAGTCAACTTTGAGATGTCATCGTATACAGTGTCACTGAGTGGAAATTCATCCACACTGAAAAGCACTCTTTTCCCGGCACTACGTTTATCCAAGGATAGACTGTGGGAAGCTGCACTATTGGATTTTACTACGTACAATTCAATTCCCAACGTCACGGAGGGAAAAAACAATTTACTACATTATTACGAGAGTAAAGATGAAAAAGGAAATTATTCGCAATTGAAGGTAATAACTTTATCTACCGGATCGTATGAAATAGACGATATAAACCAAGTATTACAGAAGCAGCTAGGAGAAGAAAATATCAGTATAAAAGGAAATAACAATACTTTAAAAGCGGAAATCACTTCAAAGTATTATATAGATTTAAGTTTAGAAAATTCAATTGGTAGTTTACTGGGATTTTCAGATAAGAAAAGAAAAATCTTAGATCCCGGACCTACTCATACAGGTGATACCACAGTAACAATATTAAAGGTTAATAGTATTGATATAACATGCAATATCATACACGGATCGTATAGAGACGGGGTAAACCAACATATTTTACATACATTTTATCCAACAGTGGCTCCCGGTTTTAAAATAGTTGAGAAACCACAAAACCTGATATACCTACCATTGAACACCAGTTTCATTTCGGACATCGTACTGAACATATCGGATCAGGACGGTAACAGTGTTGACTTTAGAGGAGAAACCATTACAATACGGTTACACATAAAAGCGGTGTCATAAGTTCAACATGGGATTGACATTTAAACCGCAACGGAAGAGCCGAGACCTCAGTAGCTCTTCAACATTGGACGAGTTAACACCGGACAACATTCGTTTCCTGCAAAAGATCGGACTAAGACTTACCAACGATGGATATCCTGGATATATCTCAAGGGCCGACGTTCGACGAAACACTATGGGAGAAGGAATATCACACGCACAACCCTTACACTTCATCAAAATTAAACAATAACGATGAAATAAGGATCCCCATTCAACAACAGGACATTTACACGTTACCGTGTGAAAGTTACTTGTACATCGAAGGACGGGTATTAAAATTGGATGGAAAAACCGCTTCAACGGTTCCTTTTATAAATAACCCGATGGCATATCTTTTTGATGAAATAAGATATGAAATATCAGGAGTGACGGTTGATTCGACAAAAAAGGTCGGTCTAACAACGACGCTGAAAGGATTAACATCATTAACACCGCATGAGAAAAATTCAATAGTCACCGCCGGATGGGTTGCTCCCGATAAAGACACTATAACACCGGATTCCAATGGTCATTTTGACTTTCATGTCCCTTTACGTTTGCTTTTGGGATTCGCTGAAGATTACAGACGGATAATAATAAATGTCAAACAAGAATTGGTATTACTCAGATCTTCAACTAACAAGGACTTGATACTTGCAGACCCTGGAACTACGGAAGCCAAACTGGAATGGCAGCTACAGTTGGATAAAGTCGTGTGGAGAGTACCGCATGTCAGATTAGCCGATGAACACAGAATCGTATTGTTGAGAAAGTTGAAATCTGACCGTGATATTGTGATGCCATTCCGAAGTTGGGAATTTCATGAATACCCTACACTACCTCAGACAGAACGACAAACATGGACCGTCAAGACATCAACTTACTTGGAACGAGCAAGGTACATAATACTCGGTTTTCAAACTAAGCGAAAAGATGTTATCACTGCAAATGCTGGTCAATTTGATCACTGTAAAATAAAGAATTGAAAAGTTTTCCTAAAGTCTCAATTCTTTCCCTATGACAATTTGAATGTCATGTTCAGCAAAAAACGTTTTTCCATTTTATACGATATGTATGCAAGATTTCAATCGTCATATTATGGAAAAACTAATACACCACTATTATCACCTGACCAGTATTATTCCAAGGCTCCAATAATTGTAATCGATTGTTCAAAACAAAATGAATCGGTAAAATCATCAAGTGTGGATATAAAAATTGAAATGGAATTTGAAGAACCAGTAGCGGATGGAACTTCGGCATACTGTCTAATTCTACATGATAAAATAGTTACTTACACACCGCTGACCGGAATTGTGAAGAATGTACTTTAAGAAGAATTGTACAACGACTGCAAATTTTTGAGGTTAGAATTATCTGCTTCAATTTTTGAGGTTAGAATTTCATTTGTGAAAGACAAGTTGAAAACAAACAATTATGTAATTGTATAAATTTCAAGGATTTTACGAAAAATATAAAAGCGAGAAAATAATTAGTGGAAACTTCATTCTATCTTCAACCGTCGTATGGGAAACATCATTCGCAAGATGAATTCTACTAACGGAGAAGAAAATACACCTCTAATGGATGATAATAGGTCAGATATAGAAAAACAAGTTGAACGAGAAATGGACGAGTTCCTAAAGTTTAACAAACATAAGAAGAGAGAAGAAGAAGCTGAAAAAGAAGTAAAAAGGAAGAAGGTTGAAGTTAACATTACAACCAATATTTTAACAGAAGTATTTCTTCGGATTATCTACCCAATTTCTTCATGCATGACAAAAAGTATATCGGTTGGAATTTTAAAATCAATGGATTATTCACCAATTGTTATTTTAAATCATGGAAACAAAATGGTTACTTTCAGTGAAATTACTTGGGAATCTCTCATGAAACATTTACATCTTTTGGAGTGCTATTTAAGTAACAACACTTTTGGAAGAAGAACAAGATTAAGTTTATTGGAATCAAATATTGTCATCAAATAACAGTGTTGACTTTAGAGGAGAAACCATTACAATACGGTTACACATAAAAGCGGTGTCATAAGTTCAACATGGGATTGACATTTAAACCGCAACGGAAGAGCCGAGACCTCAGTAGCTCTTCAACATTGGACGAGTTAACACCGGACAACATTCGTTTCCTGCAAAAGATCGGACTAAGACTTACCAACGATGGATATCCTGGATATATCTCAAGGGCCGACGTTCGACGAAACACTATGGGAGAAGGAATATCACACGCACAACCCTTACACTTCATCAAAATTAAACAATAACGATGAAATAAGGATCCCCATTCAACAACAGGACATTTACACGTTACCGTGTGAAAGTTACTTGTACATCGAAGGACGGGTATTAAAATTGGATGGAAAAACCGCTTCAACGGTTCCTTTTATAAATAACCCGATGGCATATCTTTTTGATGAAATAAGATATGAAATATCAGGAGTGACGGTTGATTCGACAAAAAAGGTCGGTCTAACAACGACGCTGAAAGGATTAACATCATTAACACCGCATGAGAAAAATTCAATAGTCACCGCCGGATGGGTTGCTCCCGATAAAGACACTATAACACCGGATTCCAATGGTCATTTTGACTTTCATGTCCCTTTACGTTTGCTTTTGGGATTCGCTGAAGATTACAGACGGATAATAATAAATGTCAAACAAGAATTGGTATTACTCAGATCTTCAACTAACAAGGACTTGATACTTGCAGACCCTGGAACTACGGAAGCCAAACTGGAATGGCAGCTACAGTTGGATAAAGTCGTGTGGAGAGTACCGCATGTCAGATTAGCCGATGAACACAGAATCGTATTGTTGAGAAAGTTGAAATCTGACCGTGATATCGTCATGCCGTTTAGAAGTTGGGAATTCCATGAATATCCCACACTACCTCAAACAGAGCGTCAAACATGGACTGTCAAGACGTCCACTTATCTAGAACGGGCACGGTACGTAATACTCGGTTTCCAGACTAAACGAAAAGATGTTATAACTTCGCACGCCGGTCAATTTGACCATTGCAAAATAAAGAATTGTAAAGTTTTTCTAAACTCTCAATTCTTTCCTTATGACAATCTAAATGTCATGTTTAGTAAAAAACGCTATTCAATCTTGTACGATATGTATGCGAGGTTTCAATCGTCATATTACGGGAAGACAAATACACCGCTATTATCGCCGGAACAGTTTTTCTCCAAAGCCCCAATAGTCGTTATCGATTGTTCAAAACAAAACGAATCCGTGAAATCGTCCAGTGTGGATATAAAAATCGAAATGGAGTTTGAAGAAGCAATACCGGACGGAACTTCGGCATACTGTTTAATTATACATGACAAGATAGTGACTTACACTCCATTAACAGGAATTGTTAAAAATGTGTTGTAAAAAAACTGTTTTTTTTTTTTGCGGTCGACGCAAATGTTATAAAAGGGGGGAAAGAGAATGAAAATCTCATTATATTTCTGACCGTCGTATGGGAAGCATCGTCCGCAAGATGAGCTCTCCTACTGCAAATACTAACGAAGAAGAAACTACTCCTCCCATGGGTGACAATAGTTTGGATATAGAAAAACAAGTCGAACAAGAAATGGACGAGTTCCTCAAGTTTAAACATAAGAAAAAAGAAGAGGAAGTTGAAAAAGGAGTAAAAAGAAGAAAGGTCGATGACACCATCTCCACCAATATTTTGACAGAAGTATTTCTCAGGATCTACTATCCCATCTCTTCTTGTATGACAAAGAGCGTGTCCGCCGGAGTTATAAAATCATTGGATTATTCACCAACTGTTATTTTAAATCACGGATCTAAAATGGTGGCCTTCACTGAAATTTCCTGGGAATCGTTTAGAAAACATCTACATCTTTTGGAATGTTATTTGAGTAACAACACATTTGGAAGAAGGACAAAATTAAGTCTGCTGGAATCCAATATCGAAATCGATATAGTGAAACATCGAGGTGGACAAATCGTCCGCTTTCGAGATTTAACCAAGCATGAGATGAAGATACACCTGACAAAAGATGAATTCTACAGTCTAAGTTGTGCTACCGGTCCTGTCACAAGATATCTAAAACAGCTAATATTTTCAAGTGCAATTATAAAAGAGTATCTAACCGATACATTGGATAGGCAACCGTATGTGCCGATTCTGTACGGTCCCGTAGATACGTCCATCTTCAATAGGATACCTCATGAAGTTGACATGTGGAGACAGTTGCACAACTATCAGACTAACTACAGTATAGATGAGCAAGCCCAAGAGGTGAACGAAGAAGGCTCATTCAATAATTGATAAGTGTAGACCCTCGGGTATAAAAGAGCGTGCACCGCGGTTTTGCAAACAGTCGTTTACCAACCTTCGTCATGAACAAACGAGTTTCGTTTTCTAACAAATCGGAAGTAATGGAAGTGAGACGAGGTATAATTGAATTCCAAGCGTTCCGCGGTAACGACGGAAGTTTTATCATAAAAGAGTTAGTAGTTTTAGATATGAACACATCTGTAGTTTATCACTATTTATTCCAACCGCCACTACCGTTTAACAGATTAACTACCAAAGCGAGAGTAACGAACAAGTGGTTGATGAAATACTTTCACAACTTGAGATGGGATGAAGGTTTTGTACACTACAGTATGATGCCGCAAATCATGAATCATTACTGTAAAGAATTTAAAATTATTTACACAAAAGGAGTGGAAAAAGCCAGTTGGATACAGAAGTTTACAAACCACGAAGTGTTAAATGTCCAGGTGGACAGGGATTTCCAATGTCATTTCGGCAACATTTGTATTTCATCGAAAAACTTTAAACATCGTCAATCGCAATGCGCCTTGAAGAACGCTTATCGCTTGAACGCGTATCTCCAACAGAGTGGTGGGGGATGGGAAGGGTATAAAAGCGAGGGGACAACCATGACCGGGCATGAGTATTACTCTAGCCACCGAGCAGTCAACACCTCACACGCAGATTCGCAAGACTAAGAATATTATCAACGAAAAAAGAAGAAGTAAAAAATGGCAACGCAAACATTTTTACAATCGCTTGTCGATCAGTTCAACAAACATTCCAAGTCCACAATCCTACCCACTAAAAGATGTTCGGAATTGAAGGAAGAAAAGCATTACATCATCCACACCATCAAGAAGATGGAAACAACTGTCGGAGACGCCATCAACTGCACGCTGAGTGAAGCGCCCTACTCGCCTGGTGATGAACCGAAGTTTCAAATCTTTCTTCCCAAACGCTTCGTCCAACTTCTGCAGAACGAAGATCTACGCCTCATCCATCCCGGAGCTCTCTACTTGGCGTCCCACGGTCCGAGCGGAAGTAATTCTACAGAGCTCACGCTTCACGTCATGCCTAACGCCAACAGTTAATCTGTAATTTCATATTGTTCTTGTAAACTTTTGTAAAATATTTCTAAATAAATGAATAACAATAAAAAAAAAAAAAAACAAATATAAAGCAGCATATCGGTATGTGTTTGTACACATATCGGTATGCTGCTTTATATAAAAAACAATTTCGGGTGACCTTGACCTAGTTTCAAAAACTATATAAATGGAGCAATGTCCGTAAGAATTCCCTCAGTCTACGACTACCTTCAGTGCTGTACACATCTCCGTTGGTGATTGCACAATGTCTCTCAAGATCAAGTGTGCATCATACGATACCTCCACTATTACAACTTTTGAACAGCTCGACAATTTCACTAATGAATTGCGAGTGCTTCTTGCCGGTGGTTATCACTTGAACGTTGACACCTATGTAACAAACAAGAGGATGTTCTCCAAACAGAACTTCTGCGATGAAGAATTGTTCTTTCCCACACAGGCGGCGACAACATCCGCTCCATCTACTCAAACCAATGTCAAATTCCACAAATACTACTAAATGACAAAGCATGACGTCAACAAGGGTTCGCTGTAAAATTTCGCTATAAAACGAGGGATCAACTCCAACAGAATCATCATTTGCTCTCCTACGGTCGCAGCGATAACAACCACTGCCGCCATGTTATACCGAATGATGATTGAATTCAATGGAAAGATCTACGGAAAGGACTATAGAACCGTAGAAGAGATGAGCGCCGATCTCAGTGTATTGACTAGAGAAGGGTTCCAACCAAAACTGATCCTGAAGTTTCCAGAAGTGCACCCGCTATCCACTGAAGAACTCATCGCCATGGCTACAGCGAACAAGCAGGAACAGGAACAGAATATTAAGAAAGAACCTAAAGAAGAAGAAAAGGACAAGCCAACATCATAAATAAAAAAAAAAAAAAAAAAAAACATCTTACATTTGTAAGATGATCTTTTTTAAAACTCCATTTGGATGACCTTGAGATTACCCCCACCACTTTTATTGATCTATAAAACACGCTATCCTACACTGTACAACTTCATTTCTTGCCAACACTTGGAAGCGGCAACATGGAGGAGAAGAACAACGAGGACGCACCGCGCTACTGTTGTGAACAGAAATGCACAGATTTAGGAAGATGGATGGTAGACGGATTAGCTTGTACAAAGTGCGAATTCTTCGGATCCTGTTACTGCAAGTGCAAGACAAAGCAACTACCGCCACCAGAATTGCGAACCTTCAAGATTTATAAATCACGATACTTCCACACTTGCTGTCCCCAGAAGTGTATCAAATTTCATCCGCAAAAACTTGCCACTTGTCGAAAGTGCAATGCATATTATAAAGACGACTTTTGTACATGCATCATAAGTGCGTGCAAGTACAGATCAGATTGGTCTTCTGATCCTGTTGAAGCTTCAGATGTATAGCGGTAGTCACTGACTGCAGCCCTTTTTTAAAATTCCATTTGATTGACCTTGAGATTACCCCCACCACTTTTTTTACAACATATATTCTACGGATCATCCCATACGCTTCTCATTCTTATTTCATTACTCGCACTGACAACAACATGGATGATAAATTCATTTCCTTTCAACATTTAATTACCAACAGAGAAGAGATGGAAGAACTATTCCAAAACTTACTGACAGTCATTGATAGCTATCCTTTAAGATGGATCAACATCACGGTGCAATATGTCAATCCTACCACAATATTTTCATCCTCGTCATCTTCTCCTGGCACCTCCATGTCTTCATCGTCGCAAAGTGCAGAGGAAGAGGAACAGACTACTAATGGTGTTAAAATTGTTGAATTAAACGACGAGGAACAAGAAATGCAAGCTCTGGTTAAATATAAATTTAATATTTAATTTACAAACAAAGTATTACTATTTTCTACATTGTGTTACAGCTAGCGCTTATCTTCGTACGGCTCCCACAACCTATCCCGACGGCGTTTCGCGGCGAACTGCGATGACCGAAGTTCCCTCGTTCCCCACCCGGGCTTCGCCCCACCACTGTCCTCCCCCCACTCTTTTCTTCCCCCACCCGGGCTTCGCCCCACCGCTGTCCTCCCCCCACTCTTTTCTTCCCCCACCACGGTACCCCTACCGAATATAGGCGGCCGCCTCACCTCCGCTCGCCATTTGTTCGCCGACTCCCGAACGATGAGCGGCTTTCCTTTAGCGACAAGTACAAATACATTTACCGTAAAGTCGCAACAAGACTTGAAGGATATTTTTGAAACTTTGAGTGACGTAGTCAGCGCTCCCAACAACACCATCACCATGACTGTGGAGATCTCCTACAATTGTCCACAATGCGAGGAGATGGAGAGCGAGGACATCGAACCTGCAGGCGGCACTCCTCCACCTTCCGAGGCTGCACCTTCCGACACAGCTGACGATGAGGTTTAGTCGAAGACAACTGTTTTTTTTTTCTTCACCCCCCACCACTCTACAATAAATATGCACTGCATTCGTCTTCGCTTCTCATTTCATCGCCGACTTTCCTACCATCAACACCGCTCCCGTTTTTTCCCCCACCACAAACTAAAAAACACGCACACACAGACATGATGGACGACGTTACGCTCAGATCACGATTGGAGGAGGACAGACTCAGACTGGAGATCAACAGGCTGCAATTGGAAACGGCGAACCAACAAGGCATGGTCCGCCTGCTGCAACTGTTCAAATGCGTACTGTGCATGCTGTGCGTCTACCTCCTTTTCGCCATCACCTTCGGCGTCTACCACTGCGTCAACGGTGCACGACGCTCCAACGCCTCTCTGCACAACAACAACAACGACACTATTTTAATTTAAATTAATTAAAATAAATAAACTAAAAAAAAACAACCCTCCCTCGGCCCGCCGCTCCCGCTCCGATCCGACCCGTCCCGAGTCCCCGCCCCGACTGAGCCCCTCGCGGCTCCGCTTTTTTAAAACTCCCTCCGGATGGCCTTGACCCACTTACAAAACACACCCATCACTGTCAACCACACCTGCCGGTTCGAACCGCTTGGCCTTGAAATGGGCCAGAACCGGCAAAACCCCACTACTTACGTTATTGTTATTATATGTGAAAGTTGGGAAACACTCTTATTGTTCTTCTCTATTTGACCAGGTAATTGTTGCACCTGGCTATTAGGGCTGGATAAGGAAGTGCTTTTTCAAAAATACTGAATATTAACAAATCAATGATTGTATTATTATTATCTATATATTAATAGGCAAGCATGTTTCTTTTCCTCCTTTTTTCTCAGCTTGAGGATATCGCAGGAGAAATCCAAGCACACCGTTAGAAAGGTGGTGTCCTATAGGTGAGCAGGATCCCATTATAATTCAAATTTGCCCCCAGGGCTTCGCCCTACAGGCTTTCAAAGTTGCAATGTTAATCTTGTAAAGAAAAATAATTTATTTAATTAGACACCTGTTGTAATAACAAATGCTAACTAATCAGAAGGAACAGATGTTTCAGTTATAAAACATTTTTAAGCTGATTGCCTCAAGATTAACTTAATTTTTGTTCGAATTTCGACCAGTGGGCGATCCCTAGTTATTATAAATATACGAGTCGTTGCCAGCCGATACTCGACGAATACAGCTCCAGTCTGAGCGCTAGGCAGATGGTGTAAAACTTTATAAAATGAAAATAAAATACAATCACACAATTAAATAAACTAATTGTCGATCCCTAACACTCTGAATGAAAACTGCATGTTAATAAACACTATTCTCTTTCGTCAGTCATCGTTGCATTTGAATTTTAAAGTAAACTGATAAGTAAACGGAAAACTAAGTAAATTAAAATGACAGATTGGTTATTTTTATCAAGTTAGCTGTTTGTTTTCATGAAAAGAATCATATGTTAGGTAAACTTACTAAATGTTGTCTTATATTTAAAATACATGGAAACTTTAATGTCCAATGGGGCAAAGCTCATTGAGGACGACAAACATTATTCCATCACATCTACAGAGAATTCCCTTTGATTTGATACCTCAGTTATCAAAATCAGTTCATAAATGAAAGAGTTTTGCTGCTCACAAGAAATGCCTTACGGAATTAGTAAGATAGAGATACTTGTTATATAATAATAATACAATAAATAAATTATTGGGTTCATTAATTTGAGATTGTTAATTGATTATCATGACAAATTAACCAGCTGGTCTTTGTTAGTAACAAAGCCACACCTCATCTGATCCATTACACTCACCCTTCAGTCATGGTCAACTTAAAACACGCACCGCAGAGTGTGAGGAAAGGAAAGTCTTAAGGAAAGTATCTAATGTATATAATCTATAACAGCATAAACTTACATATTTAACCAAACATTCTAACCGTATGTGAAGATATTTTAACGGATAATTTTTTTACAAAGGTTTTTTCTCTTAAAGAAATATAAATGCCTTTAATTTCATAGAATTTATTTTCATATATCGGAACGTTTTCAATGTTGAAAATATTGTTTCTTAATTATTTGATAAGTTTTTTTTCCAAATCACGACGGAAATTAAACGATTTCCATTCCTAAAACCAATAGTCACTATTAAACAGAACACCAGAAGGGGTTTTGAAAAATTGTATTAAATATATTTTATGGGAAGTTTGTTGTCGCCTTAACACAGCCCATTAAATCAGCTATTAAAAACAGTTAAATTGAACTAATAATGAATCAACCATTTAGTAATTGGCTTTGGACGTCTTTTAAACATATAACAACAAAGTAAGTTACTTTAAGGTAAGTATAGTAAAAGTATTTGTCAAAATTGTCATTGTTCTAATGTTACATAAATTATTTGAAAAACTTATTTCAAAGCTAATCACTTTTCCGGAGACAAAGATGAATTTTAAAGAAAACTTTTCAGAAGCAACAAAGCAGTAGTGTCCTGTCGGTTTTAACGTAGGATGAAATGCAATATCTTCGTTGTTGTGAAAACATTTTCATTGAGGAAGCTTCTTATTATTTATACAAAGCTTTAGGCAAAATGTAATATTTTCTTAGTTGAATTTTTTCCTTATTATATATGTGTAAAGTGTTCTTTTATTAAGATAACCATTAGTCTCGTATAAAAAAGTATTATTTCTAAAAAAAATTTTGTCAAATATGGAAAAGCTTTTTTCCTATGTATATTTTTATAAAAATAGTTTTAAATAATAATATTAATTAATATAATTTGTTATATTTTATTAATTCTACACCTACTATATCAATAAAACTTAAAAGTTTGAGAGTAAAATTAGTCCAAGATCAAAGTTTATTTCCCCCATAAATACAGCTTAACGATAAATAATTACTTTTAATTAAAATGTCTTATTGGTAAGGTTATGCATTAGAAAAACCGCCAAAACTTATCACTGAGAATGAAACCAATATTGCACCAATATCACTCCGAATCTAAGAACGTTATGAATGGATGATTGAATTTGTTGCGCAATTACTAAAAACCACTAAACGTATTAGCATTGGCTTTGTACTAGTGTAGCATTGACTATGTACGTTAGTACGTGAGAAGACTTCTCATAGCATAGGCGTGTTTGAAACCAATATACGATAGCGCGATCTTCAGCGGCGGAAGTGCAGGAGTCTTATGATAGGAAAATCAGTGGAGTTTTTTGTTTCTGTTGTGATGAAATGTTTTTGCAGCACTGTAAATCCAGCTGAATAACAACATCCATGGCAGAGACTCTGCCACCACGTAAACGAAACTTATATATTTTTGCCTCAAACTATATCCATTGGATGAGAGGTCTATTCACGTTAGTGTACATAGTCAATGGTATAAGTTAAAGTTCTTTCAACAACAAAGGCAAAGCTATTAGATTGTTATAGGTTTAATTATTTTTAAATACATCATCATTCCACCTCGTTGGTTGTTGCAAGTGCACATGTTTATATTGTAAACACAGGTTGCATAAGACAGATGATTACTTCAACATCTTAAACATATTTTAATTTTGATCGATATAGTATATTGCTCATCATACGTATATAGGAACAAGCTCTTCTTAGAAGCTAACGAAAAAAATGAAGGAGCATATTCCAAAGGCGAGTGAGTGGAGCGAACTAGCATGCTTATTGACGAGTAATTCATTAATTTATAACAATGACTATTTAAGAGTAATTAAATTGTAATTAGCTTGTAGCAACACGTCTCCAAGACATAACTATTAGAATATATATCGTCTCTTAACCATAACGCTAGGTTGTATAACTCACTCATAATACACTATCTGAATATTAAAGCGAGTGATGGTGGTAATCAACATAAACGTCAATGGAAACTATCGTAATAAAGCTGTCTATAACACAGTTTAGTTCATAAGATTAAATTAGAATTTCTTCATCTCTGTTTGGTAGAACTAATGAATTACATAACGTTTTGAATTAAAAACTAATTATCCTGCTTCCTTTATTTTCTCAATCACAGGATCAAAAGAGATTTTGGAAAGGTTGTCCCGGAAACTCAATTCCAATTAATTTGAACGCTTTTAAATCAACGATTTAACGATTTTAAACGCCTTTCATCGACACAATTTAATTTACAGTATGGGTCACCGGCGGCCTTTTGAAAATGTCAAAATTAAACACTAAAAAAAAAAATGTGTAAGGTTTGTTTGAGTGATCCCGAGTAGTGTCAAATTGTTGGTGCTGGCTCAGTTCAAGGTCACCTGAGGGATGACGTCATCGAGGTCAATGACCTCACCGATGACGTCATCGATGACGTCATCGATTGCGTCATCGATGACGTCATCACTAATGACGTCATTTCTATGACGTCACACCCATGACGTCACAGAAATGACGTGCTGATGACGTCATCACCCCTTACGTCATCAAAATGACGTCACCGACGCCACTGAGGTCAAGGTCACGCCGAAACTTAAAATTTTTTGGCACTTTTGCCGTTTCTCGCACTACGCTCCGAGTTTCAGTCAGAGTCCTCGTGACCTTGACCACTTGGAGCGAATTTTCGACGAGAAACGGCAAAAGTGCCAAGTTAAACTCGAGTTTCTGACATGACCCCGCCTAAATGGGCAATCGGTTATCCCTCAGGTGACCTTGAACCAGCACAACACCAACAATTTGATATTACTGTGACCTTGAAAACCTAACAACGGAGCGCCGACACCGATGCGCACCCCACGACAGCCATCGAGTGACTGACTATCAGGCTCTGTGTACTCTAGGTATATGGGGAAGTGGAGGGGGAAATCTCAAGGTCATCCAAATGGAGTTTTAAAAAAGTTGAAGAGTAGAAAGACTACTCTTGTGCTTCCTGGGCGACCTCATCAATTTCCAACGGATCTGTAAACCAATCCGATCTGTAGCGGCAGGAGTCCAGAAAACAGGTGCACCACCCATCAGGTTGTCCGTAGCATTTCCGACAATTGGTAAGATTGGAGAAGTGAAATTTAATACACCGCTGCGGACAACAAGTATAAAAGTATTTGGATTTGTAGATTTTGAAAGTTTGTAGTACCGGCGGTGGCAGCTGTTGGTTCTTGCATCTACACCTGCAACATCCGAAGCATTCACATTGCCGGCAGGCCAGCCCATCCACTTGCCACTTTGGTAAGAGGAAACACTTATCCTCACAGCAATAGGTTGTCCCCGTCTCTTCCTCCCAACGCTTCTTTGCACAATATGTGACGCCTTGTATCTCCAAACACCTATGCTCGCAACATGAGATGCGCTTACTTTCCATAGTTGATGTTGCTTTGACGAGGGAGCACGATGAAGTGATGCTGTGGTCAGTGGGAATGGGGTTTATATAAACTAAGGTGAGTGGAGGGGGAAAGGTCAAGGTCATCCAAATGGAGTTTTAAAAAAGAAAAGAGTAGAAAGACTACTCTTGTGTATCTATAGCGATTTCATTGATAGTGAGTGCTTCTGTATGCCAAGTTGATCTGTACTGACAGGCTCCTAAATAATGTTTGCAAAAACCTGCAAAATGATTGTTGCACAATTTGCAGCCAGTTAGCTGTTTTAATGTGAATTCAATGCAACGTTCAGGGCAACAAGTGTACTTATGCCCTCTCATCTGGTACACATGGAATGTCTTCAACTCCGGTTTCGGCTTCTTCCAAGACTTGCACTTACACATGCATTGACCAAAAGCTTCACATTTTCTACACGCCAGGCCATCCGCAACATCAATGTCATTCGGCCATGAAAAACATTTCCGTTCGCAACAGTAGTTGAGTTGACTCTCCATGTTGCTGTGGTGAAGGTGCGCGATGAAATGATGCTGCAGTCATTGAGAGTGCACCTTAAATAAACTCAGTGGAGGGGGAAAGGTCAAGGCCATCCAAACGGAGTTTTAAAAAAGATAACTAGTCGTCCTCCTCCTCCTCCTCCTCATCCGTTGTACTTAGAGAGCTGTCAGACGAAGAGCCCCGTGCAGGTGCTCCCCAGATGAAAAACAAATCAATTTTAAAACGAAGACCAGGATCTTGCATCATCAATTCCTTTAATTTGTCACATACTAAGTCGACCTTGTGTAAGGTGTCAACAACAAGCTTCCAATTCGTTGGTTCAATATAACTTGTAGTAGAGTCTGCCTCGCTGATAACCACATCCTCCGGCCGTATTGGAGTGTAAAGATGTGTAAAGTTCTTCGGCTGTAGCTGAGGTTCAGGCTGGCTGGAAGTGGAAGGTTGAGTGTGGACCCCTGTCGCATCGAAATCCATAGTCATTCTACATTCAATGTTGGGGTTTTCGTTTAATACATACACCAATTTCTCATGCAACATATCCACTTCTGCCGAGTCTTGCAGATGAACATTCCAGGAAAATGGCCATTCTTCATCCGTAGTGGAGTCAACTCGAGAAAGAGTGCTGTCCGCCATGATAGCTAAGCAAGGAATGATGTGAGCTACAGACTGTGGTAACAGTATTGAAAAGTAGAGGGGGTAAACCAAAAGTACGTGGAGGGGGTATTTTCAAGGTCATTTAATTTGGGTTTTAAAAAAAAAGGAAATAGTGGAGGGGGAATTCTCAAGGTCATCCAATTTAGGTTTTAAAAAAAGGAATGAAGCTTACTCCTCTTCAGCCTCGTTGTCCCCTGCATCTTCATCAGCCTCATCTTCATCGACGTCAGACTCGCCGTAAGGATAGATCGGGGACATGGGCGAATATTGTGGAGATTGTTGACCGTTGTTGTCGTCCCCTTGCATTCTAACTTGGGACCAATCATAATTCAAATTCATTTGTATTATGATCCCAGGGTTGTCCCGCAGTATTTCCTTCATACGTTCGCAAATTGACTCCAAATAGTGTACACTATCGATCGACAGTGTCCAACCCGTACTTGTACCGACATCAGTAGTGGAGTCAGCTTGGCTGATGGTGTTGTTGTCTGCCATGGTTGCTTGTCGGACAAGGAATGACGGTTGATGTGATGCTCATGCAGGAACATGGTGAAGTGGTGGGGGGTGTGGTGGAGTAGTGGGGGAATTTTCAAGGTCATCCAAACGGAGTTTTAAAAAAAAGGAAAACTTACAAAGTAACATTGAAACTTTCCAATTGATGGTGGCGAGCGTTTTCTTCTGCAACCTTGCCGACACATGTGACTATGCCGTACAGTATGAAAAGTACAACCATAATAAGGCCGAACAATAAAAGATAGCCGTTGACTATCATGATATTTTCTGAGTGGATCTGTTTTCTTCTTATCGCCCTCTCCTGCATCCTCTTCTCCAACTCGTGGACGAAGTCACAACATGCGTGAGGACATCTTTCATCTGTTGGTAGGTTTGCCATTGTTGATGTTGTCGGTGTGGCTGTTGAAGATGGAATGAGGTTTCCAATTGTGATGTGCCATGTACACCAATAGTCAAGTGGTGGGGGTAACAAAGCAGTGGAGGGGGAAGTTTCAAGGTCATCCAAATTGTGTTTTAAAAAAACCTATCTTGTTACTGAGCTTATATGTCAGTAACAAGATAGGTGTTTTTGCTCTTTTACTTCTTTAATATAATGAAAAAATATACATATTCAACAATGGTTAGGACAAGAAATACAACTGCTAGTCAGCTGAAGTAGTCCAAGTTGTCTGGCTCGGTCTTCATGGACGCTGGTGAGGAAGCCGTCGAGGAGTGTCCAGGCTCTTCCTTTGACTGCCGGGTGTTCCGTATATTGCAAGCGTAAACTTGCACATTTATACGGTAGCCTCGTGCCACCATCAGCTGCAACTCCTTGTATAAGTCGTTTAGCTCCTGCTGAGTCTTGATGCTCACCTCCTCGTAACTTGCGCAACTGACGTTGAGAGACATCCTGATGTTGCTAGGTTGGCTGCTGGAGTAGAAATGAAGCCGAGGCACAGCGTTTGGAGGTACATGGAAAAGTGGTGGGGGTGATGGTGGTGGGGGTATGGAAGATGCAATTAAACACTTCTAAACTTTTTCCATTGATACAAAGGGATGGAACAAATAGCACAGGTGTCCTTGTAGTTTTCAAATCTAAACATTGGTGCTAGAAATCCAAACTGTTTTCTACCACCTTCCTGTACAAACCGTCGAAGGTCTCTGACGGCAGCATTGCCACAAGGCCTACAAAACTTTTCCCCGTCTTGGAACCTATACCAGGAGTATCCCGAATACCCTCTATTATCTTTCTTGTACTCCTCGATATCCTGCTTTACTGTTATAGGGATATTATCTCGTAAAGCCGTCTGGAATAAAGATGCGTCAGTTATAACTCGTTGTAAGCAAAGCTCGTACAAGGTGCTCATCGTTTGCTAGTTGGCAACAGACTGACCGTTTTTCGCATCCAAGCAGGTTTGAATCCTAGTGCGGTAGTGGGGGTAATTACAGTAGTGGGGGTAATTGTGAAATGCAAAGGTCAAAGGTCAAGGTCACCCGCGAAGTTTAAAAAAAAATGCAACATATCAATACGTGAAGTCTGTCACATATTGATATGTTGCATTTTTTGTTTTTTTTTTAATTTCTTTTTGTCTTTTATGATTCGTTTATTTATAAAACATTACAACAACAACATATGTACAACATTAAAACTTAAATCTAACACTGCTGCTTGTCAGCGATGTGGATGGTCAACTCTGTAGAATTGCTACCCGTGCAGCCGTGGGACACCAGGTATAGACACCCGGGTTGAATAGAGCGAAGATCCTCGTTTTGTAGAAGATGGACGAATCTCTTGGGCAGGTACACCTGGAACTTTGGTTCATCCCCCGGAGTAAACGGTGCCTCGCTGAGACTGCAGCAGATGGCCTCCCCAACTGTAGTCTCCATCTTCTTCATAGCATGGATTATGTAGTGCTTCTCGTCTTTTAGTTCCGAGCACTTCTTTACAGGTAATATTGTTGACTTGGAGTGAGCATTGAACTGCTCGACCAAAGTCTGAAGGAACTGGTGAGATGCCATGGTCAGGTTACAGATCGTCTTCTTGCTCGGAGATGTTGTCGTCTCGGAATCTCGAGTAATACTCATGCCAGGTCCCTGTCTGCTCCCCACTTATATACTCTCCGTTACCCCCACCACTCCCCAATTCCCCACTTTGAAGGTAAGAGGCGAGTTTATAGGCATTTTTCAAAGCGCAATGTCTATCTTTATCATGTTCTGGGCTTTTTGTACAAATACATATGGTTTCCAGCATGTATTGATAATTCTTATCCAATTCCACATCATTAACCGGAACATGAGTAAATCCTTCGATCCATCTTTTCTTTTCCAGCCCCTTTGTGTAAATATTGGTAAACTTGTCTGAAAAGTGATGCATAATGTGATACAAGTCCGTGTAACTTGTAAAACCATCATACCAATCGATATGATGGAAGTGTTTTGAAATCCATCTGTTGGTAGTAGCGGCTTTACTAGTTAAAGACGAATAAGAACATGGTGGTTTAAATAAAAACGAATAAGGAACACTTGTATTCATGTCCAAAAACACAAGTTCTTTTATAATGAATCTATCATCATTACCACGAAACGCTTGAAACTCAATAATACCAGGCTTGGACTTTACTTGTTGTTCTTCTCCCTTGTCCATTTTGAAGGTCACACGTCTGCTCATTACGAAGTCAGGAGGTCAACTGATTTCCACACCACGGTAGGTACTACTTTTATACCAGGCCGTACAGTTGTTGGCGCGTTGGTGTATATTTAACGTGGGCACCGTCCCCAATAGGCCTAACCCCACAAAATGTTGGTTATTGTTTTAAAAACTAACCATTGTCATTTAAGTTTCCATCTTTATATTTTCCTTATTTTCATTTTCATCACTAACACTTGATTCTTCTCCTCCATCTTCCTCTTCTTCCTGTTTTACTGATTTCTTATGTAGTTGAGCGTACTTTTCCAATTGTCTCCACATCTGTACTTCATGAGGAACTCTATTAAATATAGAAGTATCCACAGGTCCGTATAATATAGGTGCGTCCGGTTGTTTGTCCAATGTGTCTTCCAGATAATCTTTAATAATCGAACTTGAAAACACCAGTTGTCTCAAGTATCTTGTTATAGGTTCAGTAGCACAAGTTAAAATGAAAAACTCCTCTCGATTAAGTTGAATTTTGTTATCATGTCTTGTTGTGTCTCTAAACCGTAGCTGATGATCACCACGTTGTTTAATGATATCAATTTCCACATTTGAATCCAAAAGTCCTACCCTTGTCTTTCTTCCAAACATGTTACTACTTAAATAGCATTCTAGCAGATGCAAATGTTTCATAAACGATTCCCAAGCACTGTCCGTAAACAAAATCATTTTGGGTCCATGAGTTAAAATTACAGTAGGGGAATAATCTGTAGATTTCATAACACCGATTAAAACACTTTTATCCAAACTGGAAGAGATTGGGTAAAATATTCGCAAAAATACCTCACTCAATATGTTTGGAGAAATATTATCTTCAATATCCCTTTTTCTCTTTTGTATAGTCTTTCTTCTTTTACCTTTTTCTTCAACATTATTACTGGCGTGAAGTTGTCCGCAAACGTTTTGTTCACCTCCTTCCCGGTGACCTTGAGGATCTAAAAACTCAGATATCTCCTTCTCAATATCTACCACATTTTCAGGTGTACCACTAGGAGAAGCCATATTGAATACGATGCTACCCATACAACAGTAGGCAACAAACTGATGAGGAGCGGTCTGTACGCTCTGCTTTTATACTCGCGGAATGAAACAAAACCGGTTCTTACAATACATTTTTAACAATTCCGGTTAAAGGTGTGTATGTTACGATTTTATCATGTAGAATTAAACAGTATGCAGTTGTATTAGCCGGTATAGCATCGTTGAATTCCATTTCTATTTTTATATCCACACTTGAAGACTTTACTGATTCATTTTGTTTAGAACAATCGATTACAACTATTGGGTAGGCATCGAAATATTTGTCAGGTGGTAATAAAGGTGTATTTGTTTTACCGTAATATGAACTTTGGAATCTCGCGTACATATCGTACAATATACTGTATTTCTTCTTAGTGAATGACACATTTAAATTGTCGTATGGAAAGAATTGTGAATTTAAATAAACTTTAATATTTTTCAAGTCACAATGATCAAATTGTCCTGCATGTTTAGTAATGGCGTCTCTTCTACCTGTTTGTAAACCAAATATAATATACCTGGCTCGTTCTACATAATTCGATGTTTTAACAGTCCAAGTGTGTCGATCCGTAGTAGGTAAACTGGGATGCTCATGAAATTCCCAACTTCTAAATGGAATAACAATATCACGATCGGCTTTTAATTTTCTTAAAAGTAGCATTCTATGCTCGTCAGCCAATTTAACATGTGGAACTCTCCATACAATTTTGTCTAATTTTAATTTCCATTCTAAAGTCGCATCTGTAGTAGCATCTGCAGCTTTAATAATGTCTTTATCGTTAGAAGATCTCAACAAAACTAATTCTTGTTTAACGTTTAATATTATTTTCCTATAATCTTCAGCAAAACCAAGCAGCAAACGTAATGGAATATGAAAATCAAAATATCCATTTGGATCTGGAGTGATCGTGTCAATCGTAGGTAATACCCATCCGGCAGGTTTAAGTAAATTGGTTTCATTGGGTGTTATAGATGTTAATCCTTTTAAAGTTGTCGTAATACCTACTTTTTTAGTGGAATCAACTGTTACACCTGATATTTCATATCTAATTTCATCAAATAGGAAAGCCATAGGATTATTTATAAATGGAACTGTTGTACCAACAGTAGTACCGTCCTTTTTAGTAACTTGTCCTTCAATATACAAGTAACTTTCACATGGTAGTGTGTAAATGTCTTGATTTTGTATGGGAATACGAATTTCATCGTTATTGTTTAATTTCGATGAAGTGTAAGGGTTGTGGGTGTGATATTCTTTTTCCCATAGGGTTTCGTCGAATGTTGGACCCTGCGCTATATCCAGTATATCCATACTCGGTTAATTTTAATCCAATTCTCTCTAAGAAACGAATGTTCTCGCGTGTTAACTCCTCCACAGCTGAAGAGCTACTAATGCGGTTTCCCGTAGGTTGTTCGCTTTTAAATGTTAAACCCATAGTTTTGTATTAAAGTGTCGATTTTAAATGTAATCTAATCGTAATAGGCTCTTCTCTGAAGTCTACCAAGTTACCGTCTTGATCCAATACGCTCAACACGATGTCTGAAATGAAAGTGGTGTTCAACGGTAGATATACCAGGTTTTGTGGCTTTTCAACAATTTTAAATCCAGGTGGTACACTTGGGTAAAAAGTATGTATGATGTGGGTGTTAGCCCCATCCCTGTAAGCACCTTGTATAATGTTACAAGTTATGTCTATACTATTGACTTTTAATATTGTTACTGTTTTCTTACCGGAATGTGTTACATCTGGTTCTAAAACAGGCTCATCGTTGGAAAATCCTAATAAATCACCAATTGAGTTTGGTTGAGTGAAATCTATATAATATTTGGAAGTAATTTCAGCTTTCATCGTATTATTATTACCTTTTAATGTTATATTGTCTTTTCCCATTTTAGTTTGCAAAAATTCATTTATATGATCAATTTCATAAGAACCTGTGGGTAACCTGCACTCTTGTAAGTCTGTAAATTTTCCACTGGCATCCTTCCCCTTATAATAATGCAATACGTTATTTTTACCTTCCGTAACATTGGGGATAGAGTTGTAAGTTGTAAAATCCAATAGTGCCGCCTCCCAAAACCTTCCTTTTTGCAAGCGTAACGCTGGAAAAAGGATACTTCGTAAAGTGGACGATTTTCCTGTTAATGATACCGTATAGGAAGACATCTCAATAGTGACTGATACTTTTAGCTAGAAATTCCAAACATAAATGGCCGCATATTGAAGTATTATCAGGTTGTTCTCTTTTATAGTTATAATATATGTTTTTAGCAGATTTAAAGTAATTTTGAAGTTCTTTTGGTGGTGGCAAATTACCGAAACTATCAAAATAATATACATTGTTATTTAGTTTCTTATAACAAACCCAATGGGTGCCAGGCCCTTCAGTATTATCCAAATTTACAATTCCAGTCTCATTTTGCCACATTTTCTTTGGTAAACTGTCTTTCATAAACACACCGCGGAAAAATGGTATTTTTAAACAGGAAATATATTTAAATAATTCAATATTGGTTAATGCTTTATGTGGTATGACCAATTGATTTCTTTCATTTAATATGCACGATAAGGTCTTAGGTAAAGACCTGCCCCGTTTTTTACCATTGACCACACGGTGGGCTTCTTCCTGCCTTTTCTTGTAGATCGTCGTCTTCTTTTTATATTTCCTCCATGTTTTCTTGTGGTTGACCTCCTTTTTACTCTCCTTCTCCTCCTTCTTCCACCTCCTACTGCTGTTTTAGCCTTCATACCTGCTGTTACTGCTAAAGCTGCTGCTTTTTCTGCTATGCTAGCGTCACTTGATTTTACTCGTTGCCAAGCTATGTCCGCAAGCTTTTTGTCAGCTATTGATCTATTTTTTGAATCGGCAAACGTGGAATATGCGATATCGTGTTCTTTACAAGCCTGATCTAACTTATTTATGCCAGGATCGCCTCTTTCCAGTCGTTTTTTCAATTTAGTTCCTGGTCCGCAATACTGATAACCTCCCGGTATATGAAATTCGTATGGTAATGCGTCTATTGCTCTATTTACTATGGATCCTACTGGAATTCGTTTTAAAGCTTTACTTAACAGAGAAACCGCTGTGGACGTGATCCCACCTCCTCTCCTTACAGTGTCTCTATATGGACTGATGTACTGGAACGTCATTATTGTCCTTTTATAATCGCAATGTACAACTTATGTGTTACCTCTATGACAAGTTGGACATAAATGAAGTCGTTTATTGTGTTCTTTTATTAAATATCAAAATCACCCCAATCCGATGATCTAAACTTTTTTGTACGAGGGTTGATAAAATAGTTTTGAACAATTTCCCGTTTAATCCAAGTACCTCTCTCAGATTCCAACAAAGGAGTACGACCTGAATGAATACCAATAAGATTGTATACATCAAATAATGCATTTCCTAAAACTTTTACAAGAAAATTAACAGTGACAGCATTATCCACATGTTCAGGGTCTTTAAGGTCTGTTATACGTTTATTATTACAAGTATACACTTTGCTATCCATTTGTGATAATGTGATAGCCTGTCCTACAGTTGCAGCATCATTTGCTTCTCTTCCTTGCGCCATGTTTGTTAATTTTTTATTACTACATATAAAAAACGCATAGTAATTATTTGGATCTAGATGTACTGTTTGTCCTAAGGCAGCCGCGTCTTTATCTGCATGACCCCATGACACATTTGATAACCTTCCATGCCTGCAATCCCAATAAGCGTTTTTGTATGTCAATAAACGAAATTTTTCATTACCTTGAATAAAGTCATCCCCTTGCTTTGATAATACTTCATCTCGTTTTGCAAATCCAGTTGTTTCTTGTTTTAAAGTCTCTTTCATTTGACCCACTGTTGCACCATCAGATGGTGCTGAACCATCTTTTACATTCGCCAAACAATTGCCAAGACAATCGATAACTCCCACATCACGTATGACACAATGATCTTTTATATATTTGAGATTTACAGCATCATTTTCATTTTTTGGATAACCTATATCGTTAATAACAAATTTATAAAAAGAAAATCCATCTTTTGTCTTTTCAGGTATCAAAGAATGTAAATAGCGTCTATTTACGCTGTCTTTTGCATCTTTAGGGTCATCTACGTTGGATATACGTTTATTGTTGGCACTATACGTTTTCCCATTGAATTTTAACGTATTTTTTAATTCAGATGACAAATAACCTTTGTTTATCGCATCACCGTTTTGATTTGGTTTACCAACGTTGATAATTCTATGATCTTCTGCGTCATATGTGTTATTTTGTAGTTTTAATGTTGGCGATATCTTTTCCTTTAATATTTTTAGATTTATTGCATCGTTTTCATCCGTAGGATCTTTTATGTTTTTTAACCTTTTATTACTCATATCATAATCTCCATCAGGTGTTTGTGGTAAACCAGCACTTCTTTTTAAACTATTGGCATAATATAACCCATCCGAGGAGTAACGTCCGAACTTGTCGACACTCATGGTGCAACTGAATAGTATTCTAGGGAGTAACGCATTTTTATGAGATTACCCCACGGTTTCGGAGTTCATCCACTAAAGCCACCCATTCGTTTTCCAATCCAGTATGACCCGCTTCTTTAGCTTCATGTATTAGTTTCATTCTATCCACCAATTTATTGATATTATTGTAATAAATCACATTTGTGTTATATAGTTTCTTCATTAAACCTGTACCCGTAACGGACTTACTTCTTTTTCTTCGTTCCTGAGCACTTACATCCAAAGTGGATGCCATAAATCTTCGTTTTACAGGTTTTCTTTGTGTTAACGGCATTGTTTGTCTTCTAGTTGGTATTAACTTGGATACAAATTGTTTATATTTTAAAGACTTAGATCTAAAAGGAGGCTGGTCAGGTAAATACTTTCTCCTATATGCATTTGTCTGTTCCAAAATATTTTTATATGCTTCCATGTCTTTTTCTTTCACTACCGATACTGAAGGCTTATTTTCAAATAATAATTCAAATAATCCTTTTGTGCCCTTATACCTTTGATCACCAATGACAATATTATCATGTTCGTCAACGTTTAACGGGCTATTACCTATCATTAAACCGTCTTCTGTTAATCTCGCTCCATAACTATGGTAATTCTTATTAGGAATTGTTCCGAGTAACATTTTTACCATGTATTTCCTTCCTAAAGGTCCTTTGTTATGAATGTTTTCACCCAATAAGCTTATGTTTGACGGACCTTCCCTTGTCTCTTCTTCTTTTTCCTCTTCACTAGCAGTTGATACAACTTCATGTCCTCTTTTGGCTTTTACTTCATATAATTCTTTTATTCCACTATAGTCCGGTGATTCTAGCTCTCTTTCGGGTTCTCCACCGGTAAAACCACTATACGTAGAGGATTCCAGGTCTTCATCACTAAAATCTTCTGATTTTACATTTTCTCTTTCAAACTTCGTAATAGGTGCAATCGCATCTCCTTCCAATACAGGTTTAGCAAATTTTTTGTTTAATTGTTTCAAGGGTTCAGTAATAGGTTTAAAAGTAGATTCAAGGAATTTCTCCCTCTCGCTAATACCTAGTTTCAATGCTCTGTTTTTAGCCCGAATAGAATCACTAAGTGATTTTATTTCTTTTACTAATTTTTCTTGGTTAACCATGTTTGTAGCAAGACGTGTTGTACAACAATGAATGTGTTATACCACGTTTAATGTATTAATATAAATTTATCAAATCCTATCCTGTATCGACCATTGTTTAGCGGTTGTTCCTTCATAATTGTTAGGAACCCATACTTTTCAGCCCAAGCCTTTCCACACAACTCTCTAAATCGTTCAAATGTCATATCCGCATTTACATGATCAAAATATATATGTTTTAGGTTGGTTTCGTCCTGTTTAAATACAATTAACATGTTTGCATTGTCTCTAATGAGTTGTTTAGGTATTTTGCTGTAAGTTTGGCCAATATAAATGCTATCTATGTTGTTATGTCGACCCATAGCGAAGTAATTCCTTATTGTGTTTTGGTTTTCACAAGATACATCGTCGAATATAAACACGGAGAATGGTTTAGCTTCTTGTGGCTGCATGACACTCTCGCTTGCATTAAACTTTAAATATTTAACTTCAGGCACATTAGTCAGTATTTTTTCCAATAATTGATACTTTGGTTGTTGTAGTGATTTTGAAAATACATATAGATTGTTAAATCGTAATCCTTTAGGGTTTGTAATCAAATTGAATACTACATTAGTTTTTCCACAGTTGGAAGGTCCGGTAACCAGACAACGAACGGTGTTTGGTAACAAATCGCCATGCTTCCCACTATTGAATTCTGAATTATCCACTGTGAGTTCATCTATATTATTAATAGTAAAACTCTCTTTTTGTGGTACTATCTCCATCCTTTGTAATGGTTCAACCTAAAATGATTCTCTATCGTTATATCAAATCCTTTTTAGGTATCCAAGAATCTTCCGTCTTATTAAATCCTAACCATCGTACTTTGACCTTATCTTTTTTCCGTTGCAACACCTTTTCAACTAAATATACATCGCCTACTGTTGATTTTAACATTTCATGTCCATAAAACCCTCCTTCAAGCAATTGTCCTTTATTATCTTTTAAAATATATGTCTCAGGTACTGTAGGTTGTACTTTGAATACAGTAAAAACCTCATTGGTCCAATTTGGCAGGTATCTTTTACTGAATACACCTTTATATTTACTTATTCGCACTTTATCACCCACATTAAATTTTTTAGGCTTTAGTTTTTCAACTTTTGGTTTAGTATTCGTTTTTATACGTTTTAATACAAGGTTTTCATTTTTACTAGTTACTTGGTTTGGTTTCATCCCGATAGTCCTATGAAATTTGTTATTGTAATCGTTTATAAGTTTTGGTAACATATCAATCCATATGTGCGATCCTCTGTTGGAAAACATTTTATACATTGCACTTTTTAAAGTTCTGTTGAATCTTTCGATTATTGAGGCTTTTACTTCTGAATTGGTTGAATAATGGTTTATATTGTGTTTTTTCATTAAATTTGCAAATTCCTTATTAAAATATTCTTTTCCATCATCTGTTTGTAAATGTTTAATAGTATGTTTGTCTCTTTGTATAGCTGTTTCCATTGCTTTTGTAACACTTTTGCCACTTTTATCTTTTAGTGGTAAAGCATCTGCCATTTTTGAAAAACAGTTAATAACAGTCAATATGTATTTATATCCTTTATTTTGTTTGCTATAAGGAATCATTTCGATTAAATCCGCTTGATATAAATCATTAATTCCTTTTATCACCGTATTTCTTCGTGGAAACTTTCTTCTTGCAGGTTTATGAAGTTCGTTGACAATTTGTTGCTTTAAGTCCTTCATATTGCAGGTTTCAATGTTTGTTGTATCACATGTATAATCACAATGAATGTTGTTTTAAATATTCACATCATTTATATGGGTCAAGGTCATCCAAACTTGTGTAAAAAAATGGGGAACACGGCGTTGGACTTGCCGTGTTCCCCATTTTTTTACGGAAGGAGAAAGGAATAAGGTCGTAGTTGTAGAAGGACGAAGAATAGGTTACTAGTTGATAGGGTTTAGAGAGTAGTGGCCAAAAGGAAGAGTGTGGATTTTGTCGGGCATAATGTATCTTTTATCATCCCGAGCTGACAACGCTTTTTTAATTTCGGTGACACTGTAGACTTGATGCTTGAAGCTTCGGATATTGTTGAATGTTGCTGATATCGTAGTATCTTCAAACAAACAAGTCTTGTAGTGGTCAAATGTCACGTGTTTTTTCAAATAAGATGTCTTCACTCCTTTTGCTTTCTTCACTGTCGGTGTGTTGTTCTCGTGGTACATCTTAAATGAATACAATTTCGCCATCAGCGCCACTATTTCTTCTAAAGGCATTCCATTTGCTTCATCTTTGAATTTTCCAATTACTTTTTTATATTTTTCATTAAAATTTGGATGGTTTTTCGGATAGTCAGAAAAATCGAAATCTTCTTTGTATGGAAAAGTCCTTAGGTCTTCATACATGTCCAAAGTCTTTATCCAGTAGATAAACGCGTCCGTATCCATGTATGCGACTCCAATGTTTTCCCTTCCGTAATGTTTAACCATTTTGTTATAATGGAAATCATACATCAGGGTTTTACTTATATCCAAAATCGACATACCTATGTATAACGGACGGTCCATGACTATTGTTGTTTTCTTCATACTGACAGCGACTAGATTTTCGTTTATAATCATGGATGTTCCGAAATTTGGTTTTTGCACTAATTTTTCCAATTTCCTAGGATCACTCACTAATTTTACATTTTTGTGTTTTCTTTTGTTCTCCAAGGTCTTCCCAAAGATGGCATTGTTCATTAATTTATAGAAGTCCTTTTCAAATGCTGTTGTCGCTGCAGCTCTTCTTGCAGTGTTGGAATCAATATATGGTTTCAACCAACAAGACTGGGTGAATTCAATTGCTCTATGAATTCTCACTATACGTAGACCCAATTCAAGAGCCTGTTGAACTACCCAGTAGTGAGCCACATAGCGATCCTTATTCTCCAAGGTCATCATCAATTTTGGCCATCTTCCTGTCGGTGAAACTTCAGTCTTGGCTAGGAGAGGCAAGTCGTAGTGATGGTCATGAAGGTGCTCCGGGTATTCAAAATCACAGTCCAAAATATAGCCTTTTGGACCATCCTTTGGAATCTGTGAGATGTCTCCGATGGTGGCCGGGTCGATCCACTTGAAGTCAGCGTAGGGAAGCGGATTTGACATTGCCCAACCATAAAGGTTGTTTGCATCAAAATAGCCAAGGTAGACCGATGGTTGTTGCTCGTCGAAGCCGGGGATGTACTTGTTGTTGGCTTTGACATGACGTGTTACAGCTTGTGTCAAACCGCCCCGTACACCAGATTCCATCATGAGCACCATATCAATATCCGTTAGAAGTTCCAGTCGACAGTTGGTTGACTTTAGCATAGCTTGCCATGCTAATCCTGGAGATGTGTACGAGTGTAGAGGGTCCAGTCCATAGGCGGAGAAGCAGGTGTTTCTGAATTCTTCCATCACATCGCACAGCAGAGTTACGTCCAATTTTATATAAAAGTCAGAATATTCCCCTAAGGTTTGAATGTTTAGTTGGTTCCAAACATTACATGCATGATTGTAGTCTTCAACGGAGATTTCACTTTCGTTTAATTTGCTGTTGAAGGCTTCAATCGGCGGTAGACTGGTTTCTTCAAATTTTTCTGTAGAAGTTATGTAATCGTAGGGGAACACTCCTTTCCGTAATACTAGGTCTAATTTATCTTCAGGTACAATTTTTCTGGTTTCTTTTAGGTCTTCTCTTCTTAGGTTCTCTGACAATTTGGCTAAACTAGATGCCATAAATCTGTAAGAGTCTACGAAGCGAAGTTTAATTTTGTTTTTGAAAAGCTGATGTACTTTTCCAATGTTGTAGCAAGAACATCAATTTTACCGTCATCTCTTCCTAACTCCGGGATAATAAAGTGGGAGTCGTAGCCGCTAAGATTGTGTAAAACGACAGGAATAAAGTTTGGCAGTTTGTAATTTATATTGCATGAATTACAAGCAGCTCCTCTGTATAACCCTGTCAGGTGATCGTGATCTCTTACTTTTGGATTTTCTTCACTGAACATCTTCTTGCATAAATAGCATCTTGTCGCTAAGTTGTATTCTTCTTGTTGATTTTGGTTTAAAGGTTCCATAGGTACAATATTACCGAACAAGCGTTGAACCTTTCCAGCAATATCGTACAGTTGGTCTACAAAATACTTAGCGGCTTCTTCACCACGGTAGAGTATTGGAGTGGATGTTAAACCATAGTCTTGCAATTGGTTTTCAGACAAGGTTGATTTAACTAGTAAACAAAAACTGTTGGGCTGATGCAACTGATATTTTGTTCTTCTAGTCACTTCGCCGTCCGGCAGCTCCTGTGGTACTAACGTTGATTCAAAATCTGCATAGACCACTATTGGAATTCGGTATTGGTGAACTGTCTTGTTAAATTGTATTGAAGCTCGGGTAGGCGGTGGAAGACTTATCTTTACTTCATAGTTCTCGTTGCAAAGTCTTTTATGTTCCAATAACCAGTCCAATCCTCCACGTCTTGAATCTTTCCAAGAAAAGCAGAAACATCTCTTGCAAACTGTAATCCTATTTACTCTTTTGGTCAATTGTTTTACAACTAACGCTTCAAAGTCTTTTATCCATACATAATGGGAAATTTCACCCTTGGTTATCAATAGCAAATCCGTATGGTTTCTTTGCTCAACCTTTACTACCCGCAAAGGATAAACGTTGTTGGAATCATCCAGACCAAAAACATTAACTGAAACGCCAGGATTTTTCTTTTCAAATTTGTCAATATCTTTTAAAGTAACTGGGTAAGTAAGACCTTGAAAGTTGTAGCGGTGTTCATTTTCGTAGTATTCTCTACCAACTCTACAAGGATTGTTTTTAACATACTTGGTTAACATTGCATACTTGAAACATTCATTACCCTCATTTTGAACATTTCTACACGAGTTAGTGTTTTGGATTTTCTTTGGTAGAGGGATAAAACTACTACCTCTTAAACCATATCCATGTTTATGAACCCTAACATCCATACCTTCGATTGATGACAAAGTCCATCCAGATCCTCTTCCTTCATGTTCTTGGAGTTTGGTTATAAGTTCCTCCAAGCATTCTTCAATAATATCATCAATGTCGGAGGTGAAGGTAAGGGTTCGGTTTTTGGTAATGAATGCTCTCAATGCTGTTTCACCATCAGTATTGTTAAACATAGCCTCTAACACCATTCCAAATTTAATAAAATTTAGCCTTTGTAATTCTTCCCTCAACGTTTGACCAACAAGTTCCTTAGCCTGGGTTATGAATGTTTCCAATTCCAATTGAACGTTATTAATTTTGAAATGTGTTACAACTCGTCCTGGCAAGGCTGTGGTGCGCAGTTGTCTTACATCTTCCAGTTCTTCTTCTTCCATATCCTCTTCTTCGGTGTCCTCTTCTTCGGTGTCCTCTTCTTCAATAGGTCTTGTAGCAGTAGATGGTCCAGCACCAGCAAATTGGATCACACTAGGTCTTCTTCTTTGCATTTGCTGTAGATAGCTGTCCCAGTAGTCCGTCTGCTTCTGGTGCTCTTCCAAAAACCGGTCAATTGAGTCTAAGTCTATTTCATCCATGGTAATATCTTCTTTTCTATCTTCGTCTTCATGTAATTCTCTGTGTATGGTGAAAAGATCTTCGTCTTGAAAGATTTCCCCACAAATGTCGCAAAGAGCCATTTCAAACAGTTTGGCTTTGAATGCACACTCTGTGAATGTCCACGCAATAATGAGCAGCGCACTCCACCGGGACCCTTTATATCCGAGGCAGATAGGTGGGGAAAGTGACGTCATATGGAAACAGGTTATCACTCATGTGCTAAATTTAGCCTTTACACAACCATTTGTAATACATTTATCAGTAGGCTTGATAAATTGATGATATTTGGTCTAGATTCAATAATTTGTACAAGTTTTTTCAAAGATGTCTGTTTGAGCAAGTTTATGTAGGTCAAGGTCATTTGGAATTATTATTTTGAGCGGGGGATAGAGCACTAAGCAGCATCATTTACTACAAAGTGCTCTATCCCCCGCTCACATTCTTTTTTAACTTTTTGTTTAAACTTTTTACAAGGGTGAAACATCACCATCAGAGTCGGAATCATCCTCATCACGGAATAGGCAGCGATGACAATACATAATTCTTCTGGCAACTAACATCCTATCCATTGGACGATGGGGAGTGTCTTGTTCTTGTTCTTCTTCTTCTTCGATTTCCAATTGGAATTCCATTTCCGACTCAGATGACGACTCTAATGTTTCGTAGGCATGCAAGTCCACCTCATTGTCCGTTGAACCAGCTTCGTCAGAGTCCGTTTCAATATCCATTATCTCTTCCTCCTCCTCTTCTTGATCAACCGCAGGTAGTTGGTCCTCTACTTCTATAATTTCTAGAGGTATTACCTCCAGAATAGAGACAATTCTGTTGCGATGGAACACGGTGTTGTCAAGTGGAGCCATGGTATGGAAGTGTTGTATCCATCCAATTTGCTTACCCTTTTTATACCCCCACCAACTATACAATTTATGTGGGTCAAGGTCACGTAAAGATACCCTTTGAGCGGGGGATAGACCACTAAGCAGCATGCTAGTCCATTGCCGCAAAGTGATCTATCCCCCGCTCTATTCCGCAGACCACACTCAAGTCCAAGTCCACATCCAAGTCCACATCCATATGTTACACTTTATTATTACTGCCACCAAGTAATTGTCACTCGCACATTTACTTGGTTTTGATAAAGGTACTGCACAAACTCCATATTGGTTGTTTGTTCGTTATACAAATGCATCATGAAATATGCAATCTTATCGATTGCGGCATTGTCCAACGGTTCGCAATTCACAAGTTCCAATGTGCCCTGGCTGGTCTTCTCCTCTATAAGTTCCACCACTTCGTTGATGTCTTCTTCCAAGAGGATGAACTCAACACTGAAGCTCTCCATTGTTGTTGATAGTGTCTAGACAAATGCTTGACTAAATGCTTTATTCATCAGTCCTACATATATACCAATTTCCCCCTCCTATTACCCATTCCCCCTCTACCTTTATATGGGTCAAGGCCATCCAATAATACCCTTTGAGCGGGGGATAGACCACTAAGCAGCATGCTAGTCCATTGCCGCAAAGTGATCTATCCCCCGCTCTGTATTCCACACAAGTCCTAGTCTTTACACACACATAAGCCCCCAGTCTTTTACACTTACTCATATACTCTGTCCTCCCTGCCAATTAAGAGTTCCCCATGTTTGCCACTATTTTCAATTAACCTTTCCAAGTCCCAAAACACAATGTCCAAATTAACCAAGTTCGCTCGTCCAATTTGAAACACACTATTCCCCCCAAAGTCACTTGCTCTCACTTGTTGTCCTGTATACTGCTTCTTCTTCCACGCTACAATCACTACCCTACCTTCTTCAACAACCATTCTTTTAACATTATCATACACCTTCTTCAACATCCCTTTACAGTTTAAATAGTTTATGGTTACATACTCCCACTCCTTACCAATGATCAGTGATCCACTCATTTTCTAGCGTTCCACTGGAAGGTTCAAAGCAGAATGAAGTCGGGATGTACAGACCCCCCTCTTTTATACCAGTTAACCGGTTGTCCTTGCTGTAAAGTGGGTCAAGGTCATCCAATGCTACCCTTTGAGCGGGGGATAGACCACTAAGCAGCATGCTAGTCCATTGCCGCAAAGTAGTCTATCCCCCGCTCTGTATTCTACACACACACACACACACACACACACACACACACATGTCCCTGTCCAAGTCTTTCATTACATACCCAATATATATTCAGTTCCTTCATCATCACTATCACTCATCACTGCTTCCACAAACTCCACAGGATTAAAGTTAAATTGTTTCAATTGTTCTTTTAAGTTTTCAATTTGTTGGTCCTTTACTTCTAAAACACTGTGAAGGTGTGATATGTAGTCCGCTGCCTCGTTGATGCTTGCTACTCTCGGATCGCCTAACTTCAAGCTGGGAACTACACCCTGCAGCCTGTAGTACGCCATACGCCTTTCTTGCTCCTGCCGTTGACCAGGACTGAGCAAGCCTTGCCCGTCTTGGCTCACCTCCAGCAAGGTCCGTAGCATTGGAGCTTTGCAGGCATTTGCCCGAGCAACAGTTATGCTGTGGAATGGTCGAGCAGGTCCACGAGTAGCAGGCAGGACGTTGGCAGCACGCCTTCTTGAAGAAGAAGAGGAAGCCTGAGAAGTTTTGCAGTTGGAAGCCATGTTGAAGTGAGGTATTCAGCTAAGCGATACAAAGCAGAATAACCAAACTGCACATCAATACCCGTATATATACACTTATCAGTGGTGGGGGTACTAGCTAGCCTTGGTAAAGTGGGTCAAGGCCATCCAAAAACATTACCAGAACGGGGGATAGATCACTAAGTGGCATGTTAGTCCATTGCCACAGAGTGATCTATCCCCCGCTCTGTATTTCACATTCACGCACACATTCATACATACACACAAGTCCCAGTCCAAGTCTTTACCCACACACCTATCCACTCTCATCCTCACTATCATCACTGTCCAACAGGCTTTCACACTTCTTAATCAGTTTTTCCCATTTACTCCTGACATAAAGTAGCTCCCTGCGAGTATTCTCTAGCATTCTGTCCCTTTGCTCTATCACTTCGTCGTACCACTCGATGATGTTTGGTGGAGTCTGAGTTGATGCATCCGTCGTGGTTGGTTGAGACGCTCCGCTGCTCCGCAACTCCTTCCTCACAGGACCAAAGCCGGAGAATCGGACACGACTTCTTGACGAAGGCCCCGATCGGATTGGTCCAATGCTCGGGCTGGAGTTGGAGGCGACCGGGCCAGAGGTAGAGGCTGGGACGTTCATAGCAGACATGGTGGTGTTCAGCTTAACGGTGTAAAGCAGAATGAGAGGACGGTTGATCACCACTCCTATATATACCCATTTTTAGTGGTGGGGATAACACTGGGTGGGTGGGGGGGGGGGGGTTAAAAGAAATTTTGCTTAGTCTTCCCGGTCATCAGTTTTACATACCTTTAGCACACCCATTATTTTGGTTTCTTCAATAACTTTACACACCTCAAACACCCAAGCAAACAGCTCATCTATGTTGTTATAATTAATTTTTGTCCAGTGTTCATACTTATGAGTTTGGTTGTTTATAATACATAGATAAAATGTAGACCCGTCTTGTCTTATACAATACTCAACTTCCATTCTATGCTGGTTTAGCACTTCCCAAGCATTGTGTTGATCTATCAAGAAGTCACCACCTTTGTAATTGTACCGTGACATGTTTACCACGGAGCACAGAAACAGACTGAAGCAAATGAACGGCTCATACAAGCTTAGTAAGAGCGTTAGAGTGGGGGTATCACGTGATACACAACATTAGTTGTAAGTAATTTATATGGGTCAAGGTCATTCAAACTTTGAAAAATTTTTACCTCCAAACACTTGTAGCAAGCTACAAGTGTTTGGAGGTAAGTTTTTATTTGTTAATGATTTATTTGTAACTTAGTCTTCACCCTCAAGGACACGGTTTGAGATTGTCCCAGTGACTTTACATCACCGCCAGGTTAAAGTATTATACAAGTCAAGTATTTTTTTTTTTTTATTAGTTGACTTGTATAATACCCCTCTCCCTTACTTTAAGAGGGTTAAGACTAAATTTGGAAAAATAATTTGGAAAAAGACTTTTTATATATTGTCCAACACAGCCTAACAATTTTGTTTTTTTTTGGTGGGCCCATGTCCTAGTCCATTTCCCACACGGTTTCACATCCTTTCCTTCGTATCAGATAGGCTTTAGGTATGAAAAATTCTCTTTGTACCATACGAGGTGGTACTTGCATTGTACAAAGGCGGCCTTCACCTTTTACAACGATTTCTACTTTCTTATTACCTGCTCCATATGTCTGACCAATGAAATAGTATTTTTCATCAACCTTTAGCCTTCTAATATCCCGCGGTTGCGGACCGTGGGGATGTCTGAACTTGAACGTTTTAGGCTTAATGTACAGAGTATAGGGTTTGAATTGCCGAAATTTGACTGTACTTTTGAGGTGTCGTTGGCAGCGATCCCCTTCTGCACAAGCAAGTTTCTGGCAACACAAAACCCCAAACTTACTAGACATCCAAGCGTAATCGCATTTCTTACCCTTGCCAGCAGGGGCTTTAACGCGTTTACGTTTCTGTGTTGGACTCTTTAGCGGAGTGTCTTGGAGCTTCTCTGAATTAGGCTGGCTAGAAGGGATGGGGTTGGAAGGAGGTAGAAGGGGCAAAGATTGTTCAAGCGGGATGGAGCAAACAATTTTGGGCGGGGTAGGAGAGCGTGTTAGGTCTATGGTGGGAAGATCAGGGGAGAAGATGGATTTACGGGGTGGTTTGGTTGGTGTAGGTGGCATGGGGGATATAGGTGAGGGACATTGGGATGTAGTGTATGAGAGGATTTTCCGGGTTCTGCTATATGGGGTGATCCTCGACCTAGACGTCTCTTCAAAAGCCGCAGACTCCGATCCTGAGTCCGATAGCAGCGAGAGTGCTGGAGAGGCTACCGGGACTCGACCTGACGACTTGACGAGTTCTCCTGGCGATGGCTGTGCACCAGCCTCTTCCACTGTCGCCGGCAATGGCGACAGGCTGGGCATTGAGGCGGGCTGTGGTGGCGGCGGCGGCGGTGGCGGCATCGTCAGGCAGCTCAGGATGTTCGCAGTCATCAGGTATTCCAGGATCGAAGTCGAGGATGATGAGGGTCGAGACGCGTCGGTCGAGGTTGAAGTTGATGGGTAGTTTTTCAGCTTCAGACCCATTTTACCCATTGTAATGGATGAAAAGAATAGATGTAAAGAAAGAAGTGAACTTGTAAAACAAAAGTCTCAAGAGCGAGAGAGAGTACCTGTCCGTATGGGAGCTTGGACCGGAATGAGAAATGCGTGCAGCCCGGCCGCCTTATATCCCCACCGGGGCTGCCACGCCCAGGATATCAGGGGTGGGGGTGGGGGTGGGGGTGGGGGGTGGGGGGGGGTTCGCACTTTTTGTCGGGGGGGGGGGGTTCGCACTTTTTGTCGGGGGGGGGGGGGGTTCGCACTTTTTGTCGGGGGGGGGGGGGGGTTCGCACTTTTAAAAAAATAAGCCTTACTTGAGGCATTTATGTTACCATAGCTGAAGCCTCCCAAGGGACCCAACTATTAACAACTCCAAACTTGTGGGTTACAAATACCTAACTGTTATATTTTTTTAACAGACATTAATGTATTAACTGTGTTAATAAGACCTGACTGTTAAACACTTTGAAAGATTTTACATATTTAGGTCAAGGTCACAAAAAAACTTTAAAAAAATTAAGCCCCACACCCCCCTTTGGGGGTGTGAGGCACTTGGGTTGTCATCGCTGTAGCCTCCGAAGAGACCCAACTATGACAACAAGGCAACATCCAATGTCGTGTACCCTTCGCCACGCAAGACTTGTAAACATTTACTGCATTGTCTTTTCAGTAGTTAACAAAGATACATTTACATAATTTTGTGTTTCCAGAAGGAAACAAACTGAGGACACCCTAGTGGCTTACGTCCTCGTCCGAGTGCAGAGGCCGCCGCAACCTTTTGCATGCCAGCGTACAAACGGACATGCTCCCAAATGCCATCCGCAACCTTTTGCATGCCTGGCAGGAGCCTACCGATAATTAAAATAGGCTTTACACGGGGGCCTACTCCCGTAACCTATCTTTAATATTTTTCATTTAAAATGCATTGAATTTTTACAAGTCTTTGTAGGTCAAGGCCACACGGACATTAAAAAAATTTCGGCCCCCGTACACCCATGGCGAACCACGAATGTTCGGGGGCCTTGGGGACTAAAAACACAAATAGCTAACAAAGATTCATTTACATAATTTTGAGTTTCCAGAAGGGAAACATACTGAGGACACCCTAATGGCTTACGTCCTCGGTCCGAGTGCAGAGGCCGCCACAACCTGTTGCTTGCCAGCTTACAAACGGACATGCTCCCCAAATGCCATCCGCAACCTTTTGCATGCCTGGCAAGGAGCCTACCAATTATTAAAAGTGGCTTTACACGGGGGCCTACTCCCGTTCCCTGACTTTACAATTTACTTTGAGCATTGAAAAAGCTCAAGGGGGGATTGCTAAAACAAGCGTATACACTTTAGAAACATATAACACACTTACAACACACAATTGAGCTCAACGTAGTCAATGCTGGAACAAGCACATACACATTAAACACATATAACAAACAAGACACAAAGGATAAAAGACACAGGAGACATAGGGTACAAGTAAAACACTCTCATATAAAACAATTCGCAATACCCAAACGCAAGCGCAATATCTTACAACTAATACAAGTCTTAAAGTTAGAGTAGACTTCGCTAAACACTGAAGGCGCCATTCAATGTTTAGTGATGCCTATGGCGGTCCGTCCCGGTCGTTCACGTTCAACGCGCGGGAGCGGACTGCGAGCTGGCTCTGGCCGGACCCCCTTATATCCCCACCGGGGCTGCCACGCCCAGGATATCAGGGGTGGGGGAGGGGGTGGGGGTGGGGGAGGGGGTGGGGGTGGGGGGGGGGGTTCGCACTTTTTGTCGGGGGGGGGGGGTTCGCACTTTTTGTCGGGGGGGGGGGGTTCGCACTTTTTGTCGGGGGGGGGGGGGTTCGCACTTTTTGTCGGGGGGGGGGGGGGTCAGGTAAGTTAAGTGGGTCAAGGTCACCCACAACACTTGTACTCTAAGTGTTGGCTATACCCCCACCACAACTGGGTCCCTAGGCTGCACAACACCGCTTCGCCAGTATGTCTCCGGCTTCCATGCGGTGCGTCTCGCTGTTCTCTAGCTCTCTATATGTAAGTAATTTTACAAGTTCTGAATGTAGGTCACTACACTTTAACTCTGGGACGATATCGACTTGTAGTATTTCAGTGTTTTGACTCAAGGTCATCACACTTTAACTCTAGCACATCGGTTATCGTACCAGAGGTGCTCAATAACCTAACTTGTAATGTTTAGGGTGGCGTTTGCACGCCACGTGGTATCGCCATGAGTGTCCAGTCCAAGTTTTAAGTTAAATTAATTTTACTGTAATCTTTTCCATTTCCGCTTCGTTTTGCCAAAGTATAAGGTGTCGCTTAATAAAGTGGTATTTCTCTAAAGTTATAGGAGATTGCAGGGATACAATTAGTTTATTTAGGAGACTCTTCATCTTAGAGTTTAACACAATTTCCACTTTGACTTTGCTTCCTCGGCTCTCACAGCCTAAGCTGTACAGAAATGTTTCTTCTAGTGCCAACTCGGGCCAAGAGAACAGTGTGTTGACTGTAGGACAGCTCATGGTGAAGTGATGCGATACTCCAGCGTACCACCTCACCTTCCCCCACCACTGTGACCTTCCCCCACTCCTGCTGTTTCCCCCACCTCTTTTCCCTTGACTCATGCGCTACAAGCAGTCTCTCAGTATTGTGCGGACTTTTGTGAGGTGAAGCCATGTCGCAGGACACTTTAGGTAAGAAACTTAGCCGTGTTAAGACTTTATTAGTTGCTCACTGTCCACCACTCAAAGTTAAGAGAGTTTCAACTTTAGCTAAGTGGCGCAAACTGTTGCGCGGACACCCTAAGTTTTATACCAAACAGACTAATGTCAGTTTTACTGATGACGATTTGTTTAATATATTGGATGAAATGACTTTTCCTTGCAAAATTCAGTTAGTTACTCCCATTCCTGACAGTTTAGAGTCTTAGTCTCTCAAGCCAATATACCTAGCGTACACAGAGCCTGACAGTCAGTCACTCGGTGGCTGTCGTGGGGTGCGCATCGGTGTCGGCGCTCCGTTGTTAGGTTTTCAAGGTCACAGTAATATCAAATTGTTGGTGTTGTGCTGGTTCAGGGTCACCTGAGGGATAACCGATTGCCCATTTAGGCAGGGTCATGTCAGAAACTCGAGCTTAACTTGGCACTTTTGCCGTTTCTCGTCGAAAATTCGCTCCAAGTGGTCAAGGTCACGGGGACTCTGACTGAAACTCGGAGCGTAGTGCGAGAAACGGCAAAAGTGCCAAAAAATTTTACGTTTCGGCGTGACCTTGACCTCAGTGGCGTCGGTGACGTCATTTTGATGACGTAAGGGGTGATGACGTCATCAGCACGTCATTTCTGTGACGTCGTGGGTGTGACGTCATCGAAATGACGTCATTAGTGATGACGTCATCGATGACGCAATCGATGACGTCATCGATGACGTCATCGGTGAGGTCATTGACCTCGATGACGTCATCCCTCAGGTGACCTTGAACTGAGCCAGCACCAACAATTTGACACTACTATAATATATTTTAAGGTATACATTTTGTATATATATAAAATACATAATCAACACAAAATAAATATATAGCAATATATTTCTCCGTCCCATAATTCTACTATATGAAATATAGTAATTATATATAACCGAAAATATATGACTATATATTCCAAATATATTTTTTTTTATATATTTCAAATGTAAAATTTCCATATGGGGTAACAGCGAAAATCACTCCTTACCTGAAAAAAAGGAATAAAGTAAATTCTAAATAATGAAATAAATTCCATAAAAAAAAAAACAAATAATCGATTGTGTAAAATACAATGATGTAATGAAGAAAATATTATAATCCTACATATCATATAAAACAAAATGAAACTCAATACACAAAAGAAGCAGAATATAACCTTCAAACACGTAGTGTATAAATACAGTGTCAATCCATTGTATCTGGAACACCTTCCCGTTAAACAATACAAGGGCGGTTTTATTGGTTAAATGGCTTCATATTTGTACGGTTATCCTCGCTTCGCCAATGATTGAAATATGTTATTAAAGAAATATTAAATGCATTGTATAACCGCCGTTAATCCCTCTCAAACCCGAATCCGCTTACGAATTGAATATGTGATTTTCGTAACATTTACATACGTTTATGATGTTTTTAGCGAATTTCCCTATAGGGAATACGCTATTACGGTAGTAGCCATGGTAAGACCTAAGCCCAGGACCACTTTACTTTTTCATTTTGAGATCCCCAGAAGCCAAAAACACCATTCGTTCATTTTCATATATATGTGTATATATATATATATATATATATATATATATATATATATATATATATATATTTATATATCTATCTATCTATATATCTATATATCTATATATCTATGTGTCCGTGGTACTGATAACTTTTGAAGGGGACCTCCGATTTTGATGAAATTTGGTATGGAGGTGTAAGGCCAGGTCTATTTTCATGAGTTCGCAAACCAGCATTGTAGGGTTATGGGAACGGGGTTTTATGGGGTTTCAAAGGGGTCAAAATGGGTTTTTTGCATTTTTGGACCTCAATTTTTAAAATTCATCAATTTTAACTGAAACCATTTAAAAGAGCTTAAAAAAACAAACAATTTGGTATTTTGAATTTTTATCATAGCATAACTGATTACGGGGCAAATCCAAAAATGTTTTTTCCATGTTATTCTTATGGGAAATGAAGAAAACCCAATATCTTGCTTATTTATTGACATAACTTAATCAAATTTGGTATGTACATAATCTATATAAGGTTTAACTTATACTTGCTTACAAAACCCATATGGCGGCAAACCTACATACTCACCCCCATGGGGTTTATGGGGAAAATAAAAAATTGCCAAGTTTGATACAATTTGATGTTTACTTTCACCAATTATTGATTAACTTACATTTTCTAACAACACCCAATGGCAGAAAACCTACATACTCGATCCTATGGTGTTTTTATGGGGGAAGTAAATAATCTGAAATTCCATTGGAAATTCGCTGAGTACGCAGGTCTGCTGCGACGGGGGTTTATGTGATTGGTTACGACCAATATTATTGAAAATCAAGAGATCCAAGCTTTATGAAAATACTTTTTCATATTTCAATATGTGGTTCAATGTTCTTCTGTGAATATAACTGGTATATGCCTTTTTCATCACATTAAGTTCACCTACAATTTTACTTTTCATATGGTTTTTTAAATTTCTGCGTAATTAAATATACAAAATTATACACTATATTCAAAGCGACAATAGTTAATTGAACTAACCAGACCTAAGAATAATCATAATAAATAAACAGATCGATTTGCAATACAATAACCAATAAAACTAGTAACTTCGCACCACTACAAGTATAGGTGTAAAATAAACAATAATATTAGGATTCGTATACAAATCATAATACTGACAGTAAAACTCTCCGGTACAAAACCATGACAAACTAAATAATTAAGTTGTTAAAAACGGTATTCTGATACGGATCCTTTAATGAAGGTATTACTACATGGACAGTTTTGTGTAGCTTTATAGTACAAATTAAAACTTATTTCTAACAATTGGGCTCTTTCGCCACAAAAATAAAATGTAAACTGTTAAAAAAGACGTTATTCCAACTATTTTGAAAAGTATTTACTGAAGGCTGTTAAATACAAATCACTCTTTAGAATATTAAGATCTTTAGGCTAAAAAATACTTTATCGCACAATTATTATGTAAAACACATTACATATATAGGCCTAAATCATTAAAGATCGAGTTTTAGTCGTTTTTCTAGATTTCCAGTTCAATAATCAGACAGCCAATATACCCCAATCCAATTTGCGTGTTAATGCCACGTAAAATTGACTATGGCAGCGTTCGTTGAGGGCTTTACGTTAAATCCATTACTAACCACTTTATCCGTGAATATTGAAAGCTTACTTGTTGGTCCTTTCACTAAAAATGTAACTTCAATTATTAATTTCCCTTGCAGTTAAAATATGTCAGGCAGATAAATACAACATGACACCAATTTCACATATGAACTGAAACTGAACGAATGTTTTGCCACAGAACAATATGAATATCAATTGGTTTTGAGTCTTAAAACATAATCTTAATACGTCATGAACTGAAAGACCCTCGTCATTAGTATCACAATAAATAGTATAGGTAGAAGATAAAAAATGGTCTTAATGTTTTGATGTATGAAGGTGGACATTTACCACAGAGATCGAGTCTCTGGCGAACAATGTTGAGCGGTTAAGCGGAAAAGTGACAGCTATCAATATTGACCAGTCTGACCCCATCAGAAGCTTCACAACGTGTAGGGGTCGCGGGCTACAAAGGGTCCCTCTCTGAGCGTCATGCAATGCTTCAACTGCTTTCATTTTGCGCCTAACGTGTGATAAAGATGGGAGAGGTTTTAAATTAAAAAAGAAGACTTGGGATATTTGATTCGCTTTTTGATTTGTATATATTTTATATCTATACTAAGCTATAATGGTTCAAAGTATATCAATTTTATACCATCATAGCTTAATATGAGTTCAAAATAATGGATAAAAATTTAAAATGCTAATAAAATAGCCCAAGTGTTTATCTTCCATTAAAAACCCATTACACTTTTATCGGACTTAATATAAAGGCGCAAAATGGGAGCAGGTGAAGCACTGTGTGATGAATTTTTTTAACTGCAAGCCCCCGATAGTGACAACCTCTATCGACAGCCACTGAAACTGCTGAAATAGCATGTATTAATTAAAAGGCCTATACTTTCCGTGGCCAAACCTCCTCCCTCACCATCATCTACCTGAGTCTTGGGTCTCCACAGTGCTGTGGTGCAGCAGCCTTTCCTTAACTACAATGTTTTACACAGAATACTTTATATTGTTTCTCGCCCTCAGTATGGTTGCGATCAATGCGAAACGTACTCAGGTAGTTTCCACAATGGTCATGCTCTATCCTTTGGCCCCCTATTTAAGTTAACTAGAGATCACCCACTGGTCAAAATTCGACCAATATTTCGGTTGTTTTTGACCATCTGGACCCAATTATTTATTTTTTTATATATTTTATAAGTGAACGACCTGTTAAGTCCATGGAATCCAACCACCCTGATTTGCTAGAATTCGTTATTACAATAGCTGTCTAAATCATTTCCCGTTCTTCCATAAGATTATCATTGAAACTTTGAAAGCCTGTGAGGCGTAGCCCTAGGGGCCGGTATGAATTACGATGTTTTTACACATAATTTCTAATGGTATGCACGGATATCTCTTACGTGCACTGTGCTAACGAACAAAAAAAACGAGCTGAGAAACGAGGAGACGAAAACATGCTTGGCTATTCATATATATATTGGGATATTAAATACAAGAAGTATTTGTACATAAAGCGAAGTTGAATAATAAAAATAAAACTGTCCTTAAAATAATTCATAACCCTACATAATCGGGTGCTGAACTAAAGCCATTTTTCTAAAAGGCGCCTTAAACAAACAAAATCTTTTTATAGTTTTTTTATTGAACATTTACTGGAATTTCCCTACTGTAGTGGCTAGGATATAACTCGGGGTTACGATGCGAATATAAACTCTAAATACATAGTTAATGCTGAATGCTGTAACTCAATTAATGGAGTCTGGAGTTAGAGGCCAGACTGCGAGGGATTATCGTTGTACGGGTTGGTCACTGTGTTGTCTTTTATTGGAAACCAGTGACGGTATGGAAAAATATAAATACTTCACTTAAATAATATGTTTATTTATTTACTTTTCTTTTGAATGCTTTTCCTTAACTGAGAAATCTCAGGTCAATACAAATTAAATTTCAGAACAATTTCCAAAGCGTTCTTATAAAATGACAAATAATTTATAATGGTGAAGTGAGAATCAATTGACGTGAATTGTTACTACAACCACTACAGTTCAATATATTACGAAACCATTTAGGTTTGCTTATCAAATTTGAAAATATATTAGAACACAGGTTTTTTAAAATATAAAAACGGGTTGGAGCATAAATTGTGAACCGTACTTACCATAAATGCATATTTTAATGTGTGAAAATATACAGGGTGTCCGGCTTCCACCTTTACAAACTTTTACAGGTTATTGCCCACGTCAAAATAAGCAAAAAAGTTCCTGCAAACATATGTCCTAAAATCCTTCGTTAACCCGCTAGCCGCCATTTTGTTTTTTACACTAAATAATTTTTATTTCCGTAACGGATCATTGTATTAAGTTAATATTTGGCATGAACCTTCACTATAACAATGCCCATTTTCAGTAAAAAAATTATTTTTTTCCAATGTGAATTTTCAAAATGGCGGTCATTTTAAAATTTTAAACTCAAATATCTCAAAAACGGTAAATTTTATAGAAATGTTACGAGAGACAAAAAAGTTTACAAATTAAATTCTTTAAACAATGATACCAAGTTTGTAAGGATCCGACAACAAATAACGGAGTTATTGAGATTTTTCTCTTAAAATAACCTAAATTGGCGTGCAAAATCAGTGTTTTTCTGCAGGAAAACCACAATTACTCCGTTATTTGTTGTCGGATCCTTACAAACTTGGTATCATTGTTTAAATCATTTAATTTGTCAACTTTTTTGTCTCTTGTAACATTTTTATAAAATTTACCGTTTTTGAGATCTTTGAGTTTAAAATTTTAAAATGGCCGCCATTTTGAAAAAAACACATTGGAAAAAATAACGTTTTTAATGAAAATGGGTATTGTTATAATGAAGGTTCATGCCAAATATTAACTTAATACAATGATCCGTTACGGAAATAAAAATTATTTAGTGTAAAAAACAAAATGGCGGGTAGAGGGTTAACGAAGCATTTTAGGACATATGTTTATAGGAACTTTTTTGCTTATTTTGACGTGGGCAATAACCTGGTAAAGTTTGTAAAGGTGGAAGCTGGACACCCTGTATATTTCTATTGTATAAAAAATATACAACGTGACATTATGTCGGATCCAAATGTCCTGGTTAAAATCTATTTTAAATTGTTTTCTAAAAGATGTTTCATTAGCAGACGTTGAGGCTGGGTAAGGATGGCCTATATATAAGGGATGTTCATGTATTTTATTATTTACTGAGAATTTTTGCACTTTAATTTACCGTTACAAGTGATATAATCTTATATGTCACACGAAAACCATTGTTTAGAGCTCTCTTTACTTTGTAAATAATTGGAGAGTTGTACTGTAAATGCTAAATTCTAAGGGAATGTTTCTAGCACCCTTTATTAAACACACATAAATAATTCATATTGCTAAATTTACAAGTTTGAAAAGCTTACAAACTATTACAAAATTTTAAAACATTTATTATATTATTGTGTTTTTTTCGATGGTATCACATTCATTAATTTTTACCAGTTTTCATTAAACTTGGAAAACATAAGAAAACAAAACCTTAGATAAGAACAAGATTACACGGTTGATGATGACGACGCCAAGAATAAAAAAGCGGAGGAGACAAAGGTGGTCTAATGTGGAAACCGTGTCGACTCAACGCTGGCGAGAAGAGCCTGAAATTAATGAAGCGCAACAAAGGAGCGCCGAGACATTGTAGTGAACTTTACTGTTTTATACACTTTGTGCAAGCGCGAATTTCATTCAAGCAGGACATCAAGTAAAGAAAATTTTTTACGTATTTAAAAATATTACAAACTAATTAGGTAATCCTTAAAAATAAAAATCAACCCAAAGGTAATTCTGGTTTCCGAGGTGTTTAAATTTTACAACTTACGACTAAATACATAACAACACGTTCTACATGGTGGTTCTAATCAGTCGATCATACAAACTGGGTATAATCATCGATAAATTAATATTTCCTCTGTGGTATAATCTAAGTACTGTAGGCACATCAAAGCAAGGCCGCGCAGCATGTTTGTGCTGTGCCTATCATGTGTATATCGTACTTCAACCTAATCTGATTATAAAATATCTGTTTTCATAATAACTTGCAAAAATCACGTAATAGGCGTAATTGAGAAAATTAATGGAATATTAAAGACTAAACACGTTTTTGACAATCTTAACACTGATTATTTTAAAACCACACACTACCAAATTTATAAAAACTTATTGTCAGTAGTCCAGTTTACCCACGATGTAAACTAACTCTTCAATCTTGATTACTAAAACAATCTTATTCAAATTTTTTTAATTTTTTGTGATTTAAAATAGATATGGATTTTTACAGGGCTTACAAAATAAAGTTTGATTTCTATGCGATTTTTTAATAATGAATTTAACAGGAGAGTTGGAATAAGACTAAAATATTGGTCAAATACTAAGCCTAGGATTAGTCAAATAAATGGAATATAGTAAAAATAATAATAAAAAACCATAAAAGTACTACTTTTTAATTTAAAACAAAACAAGCAATAAGTTTACTTGCTACGGAAATGAATGGCTGTTGACTTTTATCCTGTTTGCAGGGACGATATATTATATTGTGCACGCTGTTGCTTGACATTATTAAAGTGTGTACCTGACACACTTTGTAGCAATCCACTTGAAATTGAAAACAATTTCAATAATTATTTTAATTTCGTAAAGGAAAATAAATTTACTATAAAATATATGAACAAATTAACTGACGAAATGTCATGCGTCGTTTAAAAGCCATTGAAGGTATATATTAAAAATTAATCAAATTAAGTTTTAAAACCGCTAACACTTGTTAAACTAAAAGCATGGTTGTATCAAAAAGTTATGTTTATCGTGCCCAATTTTTTCCATGCCATCAAATATGTCATCCGAAATGGTTAAAATTCATAATAATTGAAACAAATGTCAGGGTGTTCCAAGGTCTTAAATTTAATAACGTCTTCTGATTTAAGAAAAACTAAAATATTAATATTCTAATGACACACAAGGTGTACCTGGATAATACTATAGTTTAAACGAAGAAAAGTAAAAGCAGTAAAGCGCCAATTAAAATAAAACAACCAAAAGAAACTAAACTCTCAACATTTTCCTTCGTCGATTTAATCAAACAAAAATAAAAACTGTTTTGAAAATATTATTCCAGTTTTCATTACATTGCCTCAAGTCACAATGTGATTTTAAACCAATCTCTTAAGAAGTGCAAAAGGCGTAAGTTAGTTAAAAAGTTACGCTCGGTAAAGAACACTAAGAAACTCTAAGAATAGTCCTTTAAACCTAATTACTTTTATCTTCATTCCTTGTTACTTCCATAGCACTCTCTTAAGGAAACGCATTGCATTGTTTAATCTCCTGTGAAAGGGAGCTGTCTGCTAAACGAGTTTTTCAATATCTGGATCGATAAGAAATTTTGAAATAAAAATCTGGTTAGGTTCTAATTATTAAAAAAGAAAACTTGAACATGCCATGATAAATATGGATGGTTATTTTTTGTTGGATTTACATAAATATAAAATTAGATCGTACAAATTAAATTTTGTACCTTGTGATGTTTCAGCCATTCACATGTCACATTCCAACATGTCACAAAAATTGGAAAAATTTTCTAATGGATTTTCAATTACAGAAATTAATGTTTAAGCACTATGGAACTACTGTATTTGTATACTTCCTTTTCTTAAATTAACTTAATTATAATATCATACATGGTCTTGGTATTGTACTTACACCTTGTTCATAATTTTAAAATATTAAAATAATATGCATTTATCCGAATTTTTATTCGCTAAAACTGTCACAATATTTTACAAATAAGCTCTATATCATCCTTAGCTTTTATTAACATAATAATGTACCAGGAATTCCTCTCACTTGAAACTGAATCTTGTCGGTCCAATTCCCTGATGTATAGAACTTTGCAAAAAATTAATGATAAAAGGTGTTTTTATCCTCTGTAAAATAGACTTTTTAATTAGGCTATTAAGAGAAATCGGAATTCAAGTTTGCTCACGAACTGGGCATGCAACTATTGGTCCAAACTCGTGGAATGTCTGGCGAAGTTGTGCTGTACTCAACGCGGGATAAGCTGACACTAAGCTTGAATTAATCTTGTTTAACTACCAGCTGTTGTATCCAGTAAGAGGCTTAGAGACGCGTCTACTTGTTCCGAAATGTAATAATAACATTACATCATTCCAGATTCGTTCACCTATTCGCCACAGTCAAATTGCGTTGCTATCTTGTGCCACAATCATAATAATAGAACATGAATTATTAAGCTTCAGAAAATCTTCAAAATTGGTCCTGATCCTCTCATTCTTAAAATACCCCCGTCGCAGCAGACCTGCGTACTCAGCGAATTTCCAAATGATCTTAAGATATTGTATTTTCCCCATAAACACCATAGGAATGGGTATGTAGGTTTGCTGACTTGGGATGTTGTTAGAAAATGTTAGTTTTGTTAGGAAATGTAATAGTTACGTTAGGTAAATGTCAAACTGTCTCAATATTCGGCACTTTTTAATTTTCCCCATAAACTTCATGGCAGTGAGTATGTAGGTTTGCCGCCATATGGGTGTTGTAAGCAAATATCAGTTACATCCTCCCTAGTGAATGTACATACCAAATATTATCAAGTTATGGTGTTCTTTTCATTTTCCCCATAAACCCCATAGGGGTGAGTACGTAGGTTTGCCGCCATGTGGGTGTTGTAAGCAATTTTTAGTTGAACCCTACCAAGTGAATTTACATACCAAATTTTACCAAGTTATTCCAATAAATAAGCGAGATACAAGGGTTTCGTTGATTTCCCATAAGATTAACATGGAAAACCTATTTTTGGTTTTTCTCCGTAACCTGTTAAGCCAAGTTAAAAATTCAAAATACTAAATTGTTTATTTGTTAAGCTCTTTAAAATGGTTTTAGTTAAAATTGTTGAATTTTGAAAATTATGCTCCAAAAATGCAAAAAACCATTTTTGACCCCTTTGAAACCCCATAAAACCCCGTTCCCATAACCCGATCATGCTGGTTCGCGAACTCATGAAAATAGACCTAGTCTTACACCTTCATACCAAATTTCATCAAAATCGGAGGTTCCCTTCAAAAGTTATCAGTACCACGGACACACACACACACACACACACATATATATATATATATATATAATTTTAATAAACATTTTTAAAACAAAGTACCCTTTTTCATTATATTGTTTTATTTTATCGACAACTAGTTTCTGTCTTAGACCATTTTCAAGTCGATTTAACAAATGTAATAACCTTAAATACTAAAGATAACAAATTTTTATCTTATCATATTATAACATTCATAACATCTGTTTTCTTGATTTACTTCTTAATATTTTAGTCATATTATATAAAGTATAAAGTTTTTAATCGTTTTGTTTCATTTGATATAGTTTCTTCAAAATTGCGTTTTCATAATTAACATTCATGGTATTGAGTAGTTTTTCCGGCCATTTTTTACTATTCGTATAAATCCAAAAGTCTTCTTTGACGTTGAGTTTGTCTTTATTATTTTCATATTCAAGCACTTTTAGATTAGCATTGATGCTTGTGTAGCCGTGATTAGATTTCAGGAGATGTTCAGCGTAGTTAGATTTCATCGACGTTAGGTTCTTAGAATTGTAAGCTTGTATATGTTCTTTAAATCGTATGTTAAAGCTTCTCTTTGTTTGACCTATATATACTTTATCACAGTTGTTACAATGGATTTGGTATATACCAGCTTTGTCATAATTGTCAATGTCTTTGGTTATCCTTTCATTCCTTGGTAGGTTATTTTGTATCATTTTGAGTGAATTATTTTTGGTTTTATAGCTCACTTTTGTTGTTGAATTCTTGAACGTTTGCCTTATTGATTTGTTAAGAGTTGTATTATGTGGCATGCATATGTAATCTTTTCCTTCGTCTTGGTTTGTTCTTGACTCGTTTTTGTTTTCGATTTCTCTTTGTTTGTTTTTTATCATTTTATCTATCATTTTTGTTTTGTAGCCATTTTTTCTTGCGATATATTTTATTATTTCCTTTTCTCTATTGTAATTTTTCTTACTCATTGGGACGTTCAAAAGTCTATAAATCATGGAGTGAAAACTAGCCATTTTTTGAGACCATGGGTGGTTTGAATCCGATGGTATTACTATTTCAGTGGTCGTTGGTTTTCGATATATTTGAAATGAATGTTTTCCTTTTTCGTTGGATATAGTTAAATCTAGGAAGTTTATTTCGTTTGTCTGGATTTCAGATGTGAATTTGATTGTTTTGGACAGTGAGTTGAGGTACAATAGAAGTTCATTTGATTCTTTTATGGTTCCTTCAAAAAGGCAAATCACGTCATCAACATATCTGAACCAGTATGTTATTTTGTTGCGTATAGGATTATCTTCATTGATAATTTTTCTTACTTCTAGATCATGGAGAAATATTTCGGCTAATAACCCTGACAGAGGGGATCCCATTGGAAGTCCATCTTTTTGAAAATAGAAGGAGGAATTATATTTAAAGTAGTTTTGAGTTAATGCTGTTCTTGTCAAATTAATTAGATCTTCGATTTCATTTTTCTTTAATGATTTACTTTCAGTTAGGTCAGACTTCAGTATATTTAAAGTTTCATGTATCGGGATATTTGTATACATGTTTTTTATATCAAATGATATAAATAGCGAGTTTTGTGGTATTTCGATTTCTTTGATTTTATGGATAAGGTCATAAGTGTTTGTGATATCAAATCTGGTTTCCCAAGTAATGCTGTCCTTTATTTTAGCTTGTAAGTATTTACAAAGTTTATAAGTAGGCGCAGTTTGAAAATTTACAACAGGTCTAATGGGAATACCTTGTTTGTGTGTTTTTGGTTGGCCTCTCAGCAATGGCGCTATAGGTTTTTCCATTTTTAGTTCAGCTTTTTCTCTTCTTGATAATGTTTTGCACTTTACGATTACAGCATTCGTTGATTTGATATAACTGTCAGTTGGGTCTGAGGTCAGCATTTCAAAGTTGTCATCCTTTAAAAAATCCTCTACTTTAGAATCATATTCATTTTTATCCATAATTACAATCGCATTACCTTTGTCTGCTTTGGCAATTATCGAGTTATTTTCTTTGAGTTTAATTGATATGGAACGTACTAACTTCATTTCTTCTTTTGCTTTTTTCTTTAAGTTCATTTTTATCAAGCAAAACATTATCAAGAAGAGAAAAAGCTGAACTAAAAATGGAAAAACCTAAAACGCCATTGCTGAGAGGCCAACCAAAAACACACAAACAAGGTATTCCCATTAGACCTGTTGTAAATTTTCAAACTGCGCCTACTTTTAAACTTTGTAAATACTTACAAGCTAAAATAAAGGACAGCATTACTTGGGAAACCAGATTTGATATCACAAACACTTATGACCTTATCCATAAAATCAAAGAAATCGAAATACCACAAAACTCGCTATTTATATCATTTGATATAAAAAACATGTATACAAATATCCCGATACATGAAACTTTAAATATACTGAAGTCTGACCTAACTGAAAGTAAATCATTAAAGAAAAATGAAATCGAAGATCTAATTAATTTGACAAGAACAGCATTAACTCAAAACTACTTTAAATATAATTCCTCCTTCTATTTTCAAAAAGATGGACTTCCAATGGGATCCCCTCTGTCAGGGTTATTAGCCGAAATATTTCTCCATGATCTAGAAGTAAGAAAAATTATCAATGAAGATAATCCTATACGCAACAAAATAACATACTGGTTCAGATATGTTGATGACGTGATTTGCCTTTTTGAAGGAACCATAAAAGAATCAAATGAACTTCTATTGTACCTCAACTCACTGTCCAAAACAATCAAATTCACATCTGAAATCCAGACAAACGAAATAAACTTCCTAGATTTAACTATATCCAACGAAAAAGGAAAACATTCATTTCAAATATATCGAAAACCAACGACCACTGAAATAGTAATACCATCGGATTCAAACCACCCATGGTCTCAAAAAATGGCTAGTTTTCACTCCATGATTTATAGACTTTTGAACGTCCCAATGAGTAAGAAAAATTACAATAGAGAAAAGGAAATAATAAAATATATCGCAAGAAAAAATGGCTACAAAACAAAAATGATAGATAAAATGATAAAAAACAAACAAAGAAAAATCGAAAACAAAAACGAGTCAAGAACAAACCAAGACGAAGGAAAAGATTACATATGCATGCCACATAATACAACTCTTAACAAATCAATAAGGCAAACATTCAAGAATTCAACAACAAAAGTGAGCTATAAAACCAAAAATAATTCACTCAAAATGATACAAAATAACCTACCAAGGAATGAAAGGATAACCAAAGACATTGACAATTATGACAAAGCTGGTATATACCAAATCCATTGTAACAACTGTGATAAAGTATATATATAGGTCAAACAAAGAGAAGCTTTAACATACGATTTAAAGAACATATACAAGCTTACAATTCTAAGAACCTAACGTCGATGAAATCTAACTACGCTGAACATCTCCTGAAATCTAATCACGGCTACACAAGCATCAATGCTAATCTAAAAGTGCTTGAATATGAAAATAATAAAGACAAACTCAACGTCAAAGAAGACTTTTGGATTTATACGAATAGTAAAAAATGGCCGGAAAAACTACTCAATACCATGAATGTTAATTATGAAAACGCATTTTTGAAGAAACTATATCAAATGAAACAAAACTATTAAAAACTTAATACTTTATATAATATGACTAAAATATTAAGAAGAAAATCAAGAAAACAGATGTTATGAATGTTGTCATATGATAAGATAAAAATTTGTTATCTTTAGTATTTAAGGTTATTACATTTGTTAAATCGACTTGAAAATGGTCTAAGACCGAAACTAGTTGTCGATAAAATAAAACAATATAATGAAAAAGGGTACTTTGTTTTAAAAATGTTTATTAAAATAATAATATTAGTAGCCCTACAAACTAAACTCTTCAATTTTCAAATAGAAATGGCTAACAACCACAACTTTGTTCATACCTACAAATACCTATGGCTAAAGGAACAAAAAATAAAAGAAGATATCAAATTTAACAAAACATGTCTATCAAAGGGTTTGATTCCAAACTATGTTCAACTACATACTAAATCGACATCCCAAGCTGGTATGAGAACATTAGAGACTGGTAAAAAAATCTGGATAAAAGAAGAAATAAATTACTTGTATACAAAGTTGAAAAGAACTTCTGATTTAATGGAAAAGTCTTTTGAAGACATGACCAATCAATATCATATCGAAAGTATAGAAGAAATTCTTCTAAATATCTCAAACTGGATAAAACCATTAATTATGAAGAAAAGGTCTACTCACGAAAAGAAAATACAAAATTTGCTTCAAATACAAAAGGAAAGAGAATTAAAACCCTATGAAAAGTTTAGAACTCAGTTCTCCCCAGAGTAGAAGGGAATAGCCGCTCCTGGCGCAGGTCAAGGTCAGCGGTTGTAATTGGCAGGTGTGTGTTGTTGATTTGGGGGTTTTTTTGGGGGGTTTGGGGAGGGGTTGGTAAGTGTGTCAAGGTCATTCGGAGGGGGTTTTAAAAAAGGTGGGGAGTCTGGGGACGGGTGGGGCTCCGGGAAATAAATTTATTCATTCATCAAAGCCTACCAGTGATCGTAGGATGGCTTCTACATCGTTTGCAGCCGTACTGTTGATTTCATTGCTATGTACGGGTCGGGAGTCGGTGGAGGTAGTGTATGTAGGCGAATTTTGTGTGGGAACACCACCATTGTTATCGTTAGTAGTGGATGTCACTATTGGAGATTGTATGGGTGCACCCTGCCGTGTGTCCATAACTTGAAGAAATAAGAGCTGCTAGATGGTTATATTGTGAGTTGATAGAGTAGAATGAGAGATGTGTGTGATGAAGAACGGTTATATAAACCCGGTAATATAGTGAATAAGAATAACTGGATAACATCATCAATAGGTGTGACAAGATTGTAATGTTGATATTTCAGCATATCAGTTAAGACTGTTTGCAAAATAGTGTCAGTAGAATAACTGTTGCGAAGGTTGGATCTTGTAAAATACAAGGGGTGAAAGCTGAACTGTTTCTTAAGTTTAGCGAATGTATTACGAGGTCTTGAAACTGTGTAGTTAGACTGTTTTTGTAAAATATGTTTGGTGCGTAAAAGTTTCAGCTGTAAAGTGTGGGAAGCCATTGTAATAGTGGTGACTAAATGTGCACTGCATAAAAAAAAAAACTGATAAATGGTTAGTGTCTGTAAATGTGTTTGAATATATAGAGAGTGATTAGCATATTAACCGCGAACACATGTTTTAGAGTAAGAAATGTAAATTAGAAAATTGTTAGAAAAGTAAAGACCGAAGTTTACCCTACGAAACCCGGCGAATAAATGAGACGCTCGCGGTACCGACCCCGTATTTAAGCAATTTGTGAGTCACGAACAACCCCTCCTCTACCCTCCCCCCTCAGCCGATGGGATAAAAAGGGTGGGATTGCGGTTACCCCGGTTATTTGTTCGGTAGAGTTGCGATAGTTTGTATTAAAGGGAGAGGGAAATACTTTAAAACTATTTTGTTAAAAATATTAAGATAACATCTAGTTGAAAAAAAAGGAATTTGTTACTCTGTATGAATTGGCTATGAGCTGCACAAGTGCAAACAACAATCTGTTAATAAGTTGATGCGGTAAGAACTAGTATTTGTACAAACATTATAGTTCAGCAATAATTATATGTGTTATTAATGTGAAAAATGGTAAGTTAACACCATGGATAAGACTAACAGTAATGTAATACTATAAATGTTTAAAAGGATTAAATATAATTAAGAGTTTAAAAAAAAAAAGCAGATGTGAATATGAATAATTAGCAGCAGGTGAATATAAATATTAAATAATAACAAAAAAAAAATATTGATGTGATGTTAATTTATGCAGTAATAAAAAAATAGGTAATGGGAGAGTAATATGTGTTTATAGTAAATAAAAAAGAAATAGTTGAAAACTAAGTTATGCATGGGGTGTTAAAAACAAGTAGACCTAATTGGAGTAAGTTAAAAGAAAGCATATATAATATTATTAGACGGTAGCGACTTACCGAGGTGTTGTGTCAGCTGTGGGTCCCGCGAGTGAAAAGAGGCGCAGCTGCTCGTGTAACGGTATTTATAACAGCAGGTGGTAATTATTATGAAAGTGACCCCCCCCCCCCCATAGGTAATTAACCCCCCCCCCCCTCTCCTTCACTTTTATTTTATGTTGAAATGGTAATAGTAGTTAAGCTTGTGTAATACTAATTTGGTGTTACCAAACGGTAACTATTGTGGTTAAGATAATACAACATATACTTAAGATAAATTAAACCGATAGAGTAACGGTAATTTAGGTCTGCTGTTGGCAATAGATAAGAATCATAGTTGAGCGGCGAAAGGGAACACATAATTTCCTACTGTTATTAAATTAATAGCAGTGAACAACTATGGTGTAATGCTATAAGGAAAATTGTGGTTCGATTAGGTGGAGATTATAATTAAATGTTGGCCAACATTATTGAAAGCCGCAACACTACACTTAAATTATCGATGACCTACTCGTAATAATCGCCGCTACGTGTATGAAACAGTGTTGCTTGGAAATTTCCTATTGAAGTTGTACTTCGAACGTTGTAAGCCCCTCAAACCCCTACGAGTTCCCCCCACCATCTTGAAAGTTTACGAATATTCTGTTGAGAATTTTAGAATCAGTTCGTACCGAAACTCCGGACGCGAAGCTTCGGGACGAACTCAAAGGGTAACTTAAATATATAGGCGGCCGATATATATTTGAGTTATTCTTGCTGTTAGGGTTCTAATATTAATATTTGTTGTGTGTGACTGTGTTGTGTGTGTATAAAATGTTATTTATTTTTTAGTTTTAAGTTGTGTTATTTTTAAGTTTTAATTTGCGCATTGCGATGTTAGTATTAAGGTGTGTTATATTATTGCTAATGTTTAAAAAATGTGTTTATGCATTTAATGTTGAGTGTTGATGTAATTATTGTGTATTTGTGTGCATGTGTGTGTGTACTAATAACCTTTCACAGCTAGCTGTTAGGAGGGTAGATTAAATTTAAATTTAAATTATAGAAGTTCTGTTGAACTTCATTAAATATGGGTGGGACATGCGTGTTGTGCCATAGGCAGCGCATATTTTTATTTTTTTTAAATTTTTAATTTTTTGTTAGGAAATAATTATATTTGGGTGGGTTTAGATTAAGGGTGGGAGGTTAGAGTTGCGTTTTGCATTAACTGTTCCAGATTCCCTATTGTACAATTGGAATGGTCAGGTCCAGTGCCCAGGCCCGAGGCCGGACCGCCCGTATCACAGCCCACCAAACTGGATCGCCACGTGCGTGCGGGCAAAAAATTGGGATCCCTTGCAAGACGTAACTGTAGTGGGTTGGGATTTGGGGAAGTGTTAGGCAAACAGAGTGGTGGGGATGGCTATGGCCGTCCCCATCACTTTGGTTTATTATCATTTTTTGGTGACCTTGACCTAAATTAAGTTAATGCCCCCCCCCCCCCCCATTAAAGGTAATTTTATATCCTTAAGCAAAAACAAACTATGGGGTTGCCATTTTGAATTTTTATCTATACTTACCTAAAATAAAGAAACAAATTTAAAAATTGCATCTTTTTCAGTGATTTTTATATACACAATTTTATATTGAATCACAATCAATACCCTAATAAATTAAAAAATTATTTATGACCAAAATAATAAAAAAAAGGGAAAATAAACCCAAGTTTAAATTAAAATAAATGTAAGTAAATGGGAAAAAGGGGTCTAAATTAATTGTTGTTAAAAGGGTAAAATTTTTATGAAAAACCAACTACCTCTTCACAGTTAACACTTGTTTTAAAATAGCAGGTGTCGGCTTAATATATTATAGTTTCTTTATTTTTGTATAACTTTTGTTGTTATTTCGTTACACGAAAACAAGCACATGGTAATACTCAAAAACAAAGACTGAACTTTGACAGTTGGGCCAGCAGTTTGTATTATTTCTTTATATTAATTTTTAACTCCATAATACCGGTGTTAAACATTTTAACTAAACAATATATAAAAAATAAGTTTTTCCAGACAAAAGACCTGTATTTACTTGTATATTATTTTATCAAAGAACTAAATTGCCCCCCTATTGCTAAGTTTAAACAAAAATTGTTTTAATAGTTTTTGAGATCCGTGTGTAAATATGTATATAAATATATTTTACTTAAATTATTTTACCAGGATAATAGTATAAAAAAATTGCCTGGTAAATTTGTATGATTTATCGTAGTAATAATAATATTATTAACAGATTGTACTCTAAAATTATAAGCTTAAAAAGGATTGTTTAGTTGAAGAAGAGCTCAGTACCTCTGCTTATTCACCTTTATGGTGAGCTTGTTAAAGGAGTTTTAATGTAAGCCTAATTCTAAACTTATTAGAAATATATTAAACAAATAATATCAATGCTCTTAGAAATTTAATATATCACCATGAGTTAGTTTATTTCAAAGTATCTAGATACAGTATCAAGTTTTATGCTTAATAGTATCCAGGTACATTTGTGAAAATCTTGTTATATACATTTCTTTTATTTGGTTTAAAAGTTATTTCTACTAATGTTTTTGCTGCAGTGTGATTGAACATTTATATTCATGTAGTGATTTACTTTATAGTTCTATGAATATAAACTCAGACAATTTAAGAAAAGAATTAAGTTAAAAAATTATAGATTATTATAAAATCTAATATTGAATCATTGATTTGATCTGATGATGGCTATATGCTAAATACAATACATACCACACCCTTGAATATCTGGTTTTACCCATTAAAAATATGTACAGACATGTTCAACCTAAAATGTAAATTAAAAATTAATATAAGTTTAAATAGGTACCCAAACCAAGTAAAACAAAGTTAAAACCTGTCTATAATGTGTAAGCACCATACTAGTGTGCATATTTTAAGTAGATATTAGGTCTACTTAATTTAATTTTTTCTTTAGATTTTACCTTCTTACCTAAAATATTATGTATTGCCAATGTGTATAAAAACAAATAAATATGCGGCGTCCCATGTTAAAAAAATTTGCCGTATAACGGAGTAAAATAAAGCATTAATGGTAGGATTATTTCTTGTTATTGCCGCTGGAAGCGCTATTTCTACCTTCTAAATGTAAAAATAAGCATATTGTTTGTTTACACAAAATAAAAAAATAACAAAATTTTGCAAAAATGTTCTAAAACCATCTGATTCCATTAAACTAATCAGCATGATTTTTGAATGAAAATTATAGTAGTACTATTGTATCAGTATTTTGTGAGCGGCTTTGTTACTTCTTAAGAACACTACTCATATATTTTCATCACAACATTATTGCCCAGTCTATAGCCAAACTACTTAAAAGATTGAGCAATTTATAAACCTTTTTGGTTTATAAATTGCTCACCTTATAATGCACCTTTTAAATACATATTAAACTACATACTAAATTAGGAACTAAAATTAGTTTACAATAATAATAAGAAATGTTATAAGTTTTAAGTAATAAAACTGATTTTGTAATAACATTTGAATAAATTATTTTAATATTCATATTTAAAACCAAGAATTAGTTAAATTTACTCATTGTATTTAGGCCAGTGAAAAGTTAAAGGGTTAAATATAAATGAGTATGTATTTAACATTGTTATCTGTGGTGAAAATAAAAAAAACTGTCTAATGCAGCTGATAAAAAAGCATAGATAAAAAGTTAGAATTAAATATTATCCATAAGATTAACATTAAATATTTTATTAACTATGAGGTAAAGCGTTTTTTACAAACCATGCTTTAGAGCAGCTAAAATTATTCCAATTGCACCATCTAACGGTAAAAAGTTTTGATATAGTTTATTAAATTCCTTGTTGCATGGAAAAAGATTAAAAATTTTTATTTTAGCATAACTTGGCTATTTTGACGTACTATGGGGCAAAGCTCTAAGGTTGCTAAGGTGATTAAAGTTGTAGTAAACTTCACACCGCTCTAGTGTATGACATGAAAAAATGTATACTATTAGGTAAAGTCATTAATTTGAAAAAAAAGACAAAATAGGACCCATGAGCGTTATAGATAGAGTAACCAACAGATGAGAGACATACACAGGAAAAGAAATTTTTATGACATTGGTTTTAGATTCTGTGATGCATCAAAAGTAAAAATAACCAAAAATGTTAAGATTATAAGCAATACACAAAAAAACTCTAATTTTATCAATATATCTGAATTTAAATATAAAAGGGATTTAAGGGCGTACAAGAACTTCTTTAAAGTCTATAAATAACTTTATTGTTTGTTATTATCAGTTATTCAAGGTACGTGCAAACAGTTTTTTTTTTTAAATTAAAAAGATATATAAGAAACTTTTAATGACCTCGAAGGTCTAGTAATAGTTTATAATGCGTGTTGTGTGTTTAAAAGTTTTTAGGTTTAAAAATTGTATATTCATTATAGGAGACAAATATTTAAAGTTAAAAAACTTTGCCTCACTGTTACCTAAAAGAAATCTAAAACAAGCCTGGATGAGATTAATAATAATAAGATAATCTACAAGCTGAACCGTTACTATCATTTAAAGACTAATATTGTATCCACAACTTGTATTATTTAAATATCATAACCACCAGTATTATAACATAAGCCCTAACAGTTGAAAAGGAAATTTTTTATTCTATTTGTCACATGAAATACAGTGTGAACCAGCTGCTTATGGTATAATTTTTATCATACCATCAATGGTATGGTATGGATGGTTTTAGAATTTATACTTTAGAAATGTTTTAACCATTAATAAAAAATATCTTAACTTAATGTATTTCAAATAAAGTTAGTGTAAACTCTAGAAACTAATTACCCCCAAGTCATAAAACATGTTGTGTATGGCAAAAGCTTACAATATTTTGACAATACTCCTGCTAATGTAAGTTTGATTAATATAATAACCACTGGTAAAAATAACATCTAGCTTTGTTTCTGTTGTTGTTAGTTATACCTCTAAAAGCAATGCTATGTTGTGTGCAGGCATTAACGTCTGTGGTTTGCTTACAGTTTAAATTTAGTGATGGTAAAGCGTATTGGTTTTATGGACCCGCTTCAAAGGTCTAAATAGATTTTTACAATAAAATGAGAAATTTGTGCATTGAATCAGTACAGTATGTATATAGTATTAAGAGGTATACTGTTATCGCAACAAAAACCTCTGAAGACTTGCTACTTAACTAAAAATAAAAATTTTTATAATAATTTTAAATGTATGGTAACATATAAGAGTAACAAAGCGGCAATGGCGATAGAATGCCTATATTAAAAACAAGGACCTTACATAGTGAGAATTTTAATTTGAAAGTGAATGAGAAATAAGATTTGGTTAATTATGCCACTATCAAGTAGTATTCTTTTATCTATGCATTCATTCAGCTTTGTGTATTCCTTTGAAGACAACAGCTAAAAACTGTATACTTTGTGTACTTATAGTTAGTGTTACTGTATGGAATCATGGCATGAGGTGGTGTGCTGCCGACAATATTCAAGCCTCTGGCGATTACTCAAAGATTTATTATTAAAATCATTTTAATAAATGTTTCACATATTCCACCTTTTAGCTATTTATTAATTTTTTTTTACTTCTCAACAGAAGGAAATTCTTTATTAAAACTTTACTTATAAACATTATGAATAATAAAAACTATTTTTATACCCATTAAAAATCTTTATGTAATATGTAGCAACATTAATATCTCATTTGTGTTTCCTAAGCTAATAATTCAAATTTAAAATATATACAATTTTTTTTTGCCACATTATTTATAGGAAAGTTCCAACAGAAATCAAATTGGCCAAAAGTGATAGTATTGCAGCTTACAAGTGTGGCATAACTTGGTGGCAAGTGTGGCGATTGTCATCGATAAATAAATACCCAATTGGCTTTTAAATATGCGATTTGACTAAGCTAAAGCTCTTTTTGCTCACAATATCTATACTTATTTAATATGCTAAGCGTTTTTTTTTTTTTTTTTTTTTTTTTTTTTTAGAACTCCTACAATTTTTAACTGATATTTAAGTTTTTGGTGTTGTTGGATAGGGCTTGGCTTGTAGTTGTTTCCGCCAAACATTGATAAGAATCTGACTGAAATAAAAGCACTATCCACCATTGAAATCTCAAAATTTCCCATTTAAATAACATTGGAATTAAATAAAGCATTTTAAATATTTGGTAATAATCAGCTGTAAATACGTGATGTTTTGGTTATTAAAGAGATTCACAATATTGGATTGGTCAAATTTAATTGATTTATAGCTAAGAGTAACATTTGTATTGTATTAAAATAAATTGCTTGATTTAGAGCAACACATATACTAGTACTTGAAAACAATTAATGTAATTTTGGCTAATGACTCTCTTGTTTATTATTTTTATTGATAGTGTTTGTTATTACATATTAAAAGTTCTTACTATAAAAACTTAATATCAGATAGATTAAGCTTTAAAAATATTATCATCGTGATAATAATTTCATCATATAGGAATTTTATTAATTTATTAAAGTCATTATCATTATATTCTATAATGTTTGTATTTTTAATTGTTACATTTATTAAGGTTTCTAAATTAGTTTATAATGTGTATTTATATATTCCTGTAATATTTGATAAAAGTAAAATGTGTAACCGGCAAAGACTTATTCCCAGCCATAGACCCAGAGTCTATTTAAGAATTATTTAGTTTAATTGATATTGTTATCACACTTTTATTATATTTTATATAAAGGAATAAAGTTTATTTAATTTATTTCATTGATCTAATTTATTTGTTACTCATGAAAGCTTACATTCTCCTTATACAGAACTGTTAATCAATACCCTAACAGCAAATGATATCTATGGAGCTATAGTTTAACATGGAATGCGAACTTCAATTTCTACCTTATAAATATGATTTATTCTTTATGGATAAAACATTATTTACTATTGCCGATTTTAATCCTTACTAAGTAATATTGCATTCTTAAACCATTGTTTATAACCATCAACAATTTGTGATGTCCAAGTTGGCGGACTGCAGGACAACGCCAAGTACTGTAATTCAGGATGTCATCCATTCGATATACTGCCAATTATGGAATTAGGACCGAAGATAAAAGCTTTTAAAAACCTAACTCCCTATTTTAACGATAGCAGCTGTAATTAAGTTGTAAAGGACATTTCTTCTTATTTTTGGTATAAATATTACCAGGGGAAATATAATTTACAGAGTAAACATTATTGTTTCTTTGTAGTTCATCCACGGACCATTGGGCACTGTATAAAACTAACTTATCAGAAAAATATACATTTATTTAAAACTATTTCCTGTTTAAAGTATGTTTTAGATAAAAGTGATCAACACCAATTTTGACTTCCTAAAATTTTGGTTGCTATGGTAACACTAGCATTTCTGTTTAATTGCTAGTTATTGTTTTATTAGATGGCAAAAATAGCTGTATTTTCACCAACTCCTCAATTTTGTCTCCCGTCTGAGTATTGGTTTAAATTGTTTTGTATGACAACGTGCATGGACAAATAATAGTCAATAGGTAATTTTTTATGTATTAAAATGAACCCTTAAAATGTCACCCTGTATAAGTATTGTAGAGTTTGCACCCGTTTTCTGGCCTAAAACTGTACCTGTTTGGACACATGTCAAATTGGTTTGTGAACGGTCCATGTCAATTAACAGTTGAAAAAATAATGCTTTAAAAATATTATCTTTTAGTCTTTAGACATCTTGAAGCAAAAAAAAAAAAAAATGTCCTTGGCTTAGGTCTTACATTCACACCTACGGTAATAACTTATTCCCTATGGAAAATTAGCTAGACATATAAATTGAAATTAATTTGAGTGCATGAAATGCTTTGTTAAATAGTTTTATATATTTAAAAAGTATTTACAATTGATATTATATAAGGTTAAATGCATAATAACCACCTTTTACAACCCCTGTAAAATTGACGGTTTGGTTTGTATTATACTTTACCTTATAGGGAACAAATATGTTAAAAGTAAAAAAACTATGGGTTTCTAGTTTAATATGTGCCTACAAAGCTTGTTTAAATTTCTTCTTGTAAAGTTTTTGTTTATACATTACTCTTATTTATTCAATTATTGATACTGCATTGTTTATAATTTTTTATTATAAATTAATAAGTTACTTATTTAATAGCATTCATTGTAATAATAAAATATTTATAAAAATAAATAAAGTTAAAAAAAAAACAAATTAAAGGATTTCCACTTAGTTACTACTTACCATGTCTAGCAGCATTCGTTGCAGCTTCATGACTGGTAGTGTTTCAACTAGCTGTCACTAAACAGGTGCGAGAAGAAAGGAAAGTGAAAGGTTGAGGAACTGTGTGCTTGGAGGTGTACCTACCCATGCCCTTCCCCAAGATGTTGTCTAACTTTTTTGTGATTGGTGGTTGGATAGATGTGGGCGTGTCTTTTGTTTTTACTGTTTAATATAAAAGACCGACACATATTCCTTCCAGCATAACACATGAAAATGGCTTTCATATGCTTCTGTGGGAAATCTTTTTTCAGAAGGGATAGATTATTGAGGCATATGCAAATTCACAAAGGGCATGTGTATGCATGCCCTTTTTGCTTTAGAAATGTGTCAAGCAGACGTGACCATTTAAAGCGACACTTGTTGTCATGCTCAGCAAGGTGGCAACAGGCACAACCTGGTACGAAAATAAAAATAAATAAAAATATAAACCATGACATTCCCTTTTTCCTATTATATATTCCTAGCCTAACTTGCTTACTTATATATAATTTATTAATTTGTTTCAGCTGCTGCCGAAGCTCAGCCACAACAAGGAGTAGTTATAGTAGAATTAGATTAAGGAAATAATGGTTTTATAAAAAAATAAATAAAAAAAAAACAAAAAAAACAAACAAAAAACAAAAAAAAAACAAAAAAAAAACAAAAAAAAAACAAAAACAAAAAAATAAACTTAATATTCTTTCATACAATACAGCTTCACTTATAACACACGTGAGGTTGCACTGTATGAAATAGTTATTTATGCAACAAGTGCGGAAAGTGCTGATTTGCTGCACTCAAGAGAAATGTTTATGCACGAGCCGCAGGCGAGTGCGGAATAATTTCTTTCGAGTGCAGTGAAGGCACTTTTTGCACGAGTTGCATATTAAATTTTTCCTATGACTGCCAAATATTTCTTAAATAAGCATAAAAGTTTAATATTCATGTTAAAATACCTACTATGTGAGGTCCCTATCTCAAGATAGTGATATATATTTATGATAGCCTGTATTATGCACTCACTTCCTACATTTAGTTAAAAATTCATTCGATTTTTCATGCAGAAGATTTAACGCCACTGTTTTAGCAGTCTTAGCAAGATCGTCAGAGAATAAGTCACTTAAATCACTAAAGTTACTGTCATAGTTGATCATTGCGCACCTAACTTACGTACCGGTAGCTCACCTGTAGCTGGTTTGTAGGTTGTGTTTATTTTGATTCAATAGAAAACGACCACATTGACAACAATAGATCAGATGTTTATATCCAGTGTTGCCAACTTAATTCCTGACTAATCAACGTTTCCTTGCTGGCTAATGCAAATTGTTTTGTGTTCTGATGTTTAAACACTGGAGTGCGCAAAGTAAATCTAGCATGCGCAAAGTAAATCTAGCGTGTGCAAAGTAAAATGAATACGGCAATTACCTGTTTTGCGACGAGTATTGAGTGCGTAAACAACTGTTTTCATGGACAGTCGTAGGAAAAACTATTTACGTAATATTGTTAATACTTTTTCTCTTTTGTAGCTCATTTATGTAAAATTTTTGAAATACATTATAGAGTTATTTACTTGCGATATTATTGCAAACTTTTTCTTGGTTGTCATTTGTAAAGAATAATTGTTTCATTGTAGATTTACATTAACATTTAATAAACAAGTTTTGTTATATAAAACCATCGATTTTTCTATATATCTAGTTAATTGAATAAAGCTTTCATCTGTTTTATTTTTTTACAGGTTATTCAATCATTTTAAAGACATTATAAGTAAGCATTGATGAATCATTTTTAGGGTTTTTACCCAATAGGACATTTTTAAAATTGTTTTATTAAAAACACATAATTACAAAACAAATATAAAAACCTCATTACTCTTTACACTTTCATTATAAGTTTATAGCTTTTTAAACATTAAACTTTCTTTTAATTTTAAATAAAAATTAACAACATAAAATAAAAATGTGATTCTAAAAATGTAAAACATGTCTTAAATTGTAAGGAATGAATAAATTTTAATTCCTTACTAGTGTACATGTTGCTGGAAATTGATCAATTTCATTATTATACTTATTAAATATTTTATTTCCTATAAAAGATAAATATTTGTTTTTTATATTAAATCCTTAATAAACTTTTTTGTACGCCTACATACACTTTACCATTGTTATGAAAATAAAACTTTGCTTTTGCGTAGCTTAATACCTATAGTGGCTTACAATCCAAAGCTCCTAGTCAGATGCATTTACAAATTATTCAATTAGTAAAAATTAGAGCCTTGCTGAATGCCGATGTTTCATCCAATAATTACATGTAATAATTTTACTTTTAATTATAATATTTTGCTCAATTATTTACCTTAACAAGTTACTTTAATTTTCTAAGTGACAGCATGAGTTTAAAATAAAATATAAAAAACAATCAAATCATAATTTTATAATGGAAATCACATTAGTAACGTACCCGGCAATCAGAAGCAATGTCACAATTAAACTTCTTTCAATACAGTTCAACAGTTTATGCTTATTGTATTACTATTTATAATAACAAACATCTTGGTTTCTGTGCTTATCATGGAAGCAAACCTGCGTACTCTTTTCCCATGTTAATCATATGGAGAATAGGCGAACTACTTTAGCAATGGACAGATATTGATAAAACTTAGTTTATGGCTTCATATGGTTGAAATAAATTTTATTCATGCTAAAAACCTACTTTTAGTGTTCCCCAAGGCGGCATACCTGTACAATCTTTCCCTATATTTATCATAAGGAGAATATACATTTTTTATTTATGCGCATGTGATGATATTTGGTTTACAGGTTTATCTGGTAAAAATTGATATTAATAATTTGAAATTTGATAAGTACGCAGGGCTGCTGCGAAGGGAGGTATTTATGTTTAAGCTCTAACTTTTTGATAATTTTTATTTATCCTTTTAGCTTTTGGACATTTAACTATTTTTTTAATTTTATAAATTATCAAATGCCCACAGATTTGTTATAAATATTTTTCATATGCAAACTTAATGCAATTTGTTAATTAGGTACATGCTTTGGTTTAACATAACCCCTTTTATATGGCAAGGTAAATAAATCAATTTCATTGCCAATGTTAGTGAAATGAAGAATTTATGAACTTTAAGGACTTTTAGTACCTTTTCTTTGAAATAGATATTTGCTAATTTACTTTAGAAACAAGGTCATGCTGAGCTATATCCAATGATACTACAATTATTAACATCTATTGAAAACAGTGAAGGAGTTTTTATAGAAAAAACCATGTTACAAATTAAATATATAGATACATATTTTATAACTACTCCTTTTTTTAAATAATTTTTAAAAGTGTATTCCGTAACATTATGTTTAATTGTTTGACATATGTCTTCATTAGAAAACCGAAATAATGTAATATGGTACACCTGTAATAAGGTTATAGTATACATTTTTACACTTCAGTGTAAATAAAGTAATTGCTTTGATTCAGGTTTTTACATGTTATTTCATGATTTAAGTATAAACTCAAATTTTTATTTAAAATTCATCTACTTCCAAAAGTAGAAGGAGAATTTTATGGCATTTGTCACCCACGAGCTGTTTTTCGCACATTTCATTGTGTAGTATGTGTAGTTTTTATTTATTTATACATTATATATATAAAATATATGTATTTTAATGTATCTTTCATTCTTAAAAAAAATTACATAAGTCAGGCAATAACATAATCTGCGTTATAACCACGAGATTTAAACGGTTATAAGGATAGGTTAGGTGATTTAGATTTAATAAACACTTCCCGATATTAAACTAACGATAGTTCCTACAGTAGATCGATCTAATCTAGGAAACAACTTTCCCCTATATCATTATGATAGCTCTCGCTTGGAAAGGGTAATTGGTGGTTGTACTTCTATTGCACCTGCAGTTACTATAGTAAGCCGCATGATGCAACCTGCCTATTACAACTGCATTTACTTCCTGTAAAAATTGAAAGTGATGCATTGCTGTTTTTTCATTCACACATTACTAGTACGGTAATAGTGATATACGATAAGCTGGATATTAATAATTAATGTGAATATAAGTATTTTATAATAAAAACACTGTATTAACAATATAATAGATCTTTGTAGCATCAATATAATACATTTAACTAACTTATGTATAAAACTAAATAATTTAGTTAATTAAACAATAACGCCGGTTATAAACCATAATTGTTATTTTTCAATCATTAAATTTGCAAAACATGTTTTATTTCACTAAACACTCTAAAAAAAAAAAATAATAATAATTGCTGTTAGTATTCTTTTTCATCAAATCAAATGTGGCATTTACAAATATAAATCTTTGCATTTTATACTAAATCTAAATTGTTTAAATATTATATGTAGAAAGTTTTATAACATAAATATGTCGTGTTTCTCTTTGTTGAACACTACGAATGATTAAAGTTGTTATTGCACTTACATATAACACCTTTCAATAATTTTAATCATATGCTATATGTTAAGGAAAAATGTTTTTGCTTGAAATAAATTTTAAAAATCACAAATCTAAATTTACTATAATACTCTTTGTCACAGCATAGACCCTGCATACTCAAAAAATTTTCAACAAAATTCCGCTTTTACCAAATATCCACAAGAAAGATAATATTATTGTAGTTCTTATTGTAAGACTTAAGCCCAGGACCATGTTGATTTTTTTTATTTTGAGGTGTCTAAAGATAAAAAATAATATTTTTTTGGAACGTTTCTTTTTATTGTGAACTAACATGATTCTTGCATGGACTACTTTGACATGATATTGAGGTTAAAATACCAATTTAATATTTCAATTCCTTATTTAAAAAGTGATGATATAACCTATAGTGATTCTATCGCCGTTGTTGTTTTATTATTTTTGTGTGTTACATTTAAATTATTGTCGAAATTTGATTTTTTAGTAAAAAAGTAAGTGTTCAAGGTTTTTGTTGTAATAAGTGTGTACCTTTTAATAGACTACTATTTCCATACTATATTAGTACAAGACATATTGTAAAAATGTGTTTAGACCACAATACAGCTTTAAAATAAAAACAAAAGTTTAAAATATTTTTAGCAATGGTTTCTGTATTAATAAAACTAACATTAGCCAGACTATTGGTAAAATACTGTAAGCTCCTGGCACATACAACATTTTTCATGACATAAAAAATTAATTTGTGGAGCTTACACTATTTTTGCTTTAAAATACAGGGGAACTTAACATATGTTTATTGTTTGTTATAATAGTGGTTTTCATCACTAGAAGCAAAAGTGGCTCTTTTTGGTGCGCAATCATATTTTAAAAACAAGGCATTCCCGAGTTTTTAATCATATCATATTTTTTATCGTAATGCAAAATTAGACTTTTAATTGTTAAAAATATTAACTATAAAGTTATATATTTCAGCTAATATTTACAAATTAGGTTATATGCAGTGTTTATATTTCTGTTATTTACAAACAATGCTCTTTATAACATTTAAATTTCAAGATTCTGGTCCTTAATATTAATAAATTAATACATGTAGCAAACAGCTGACTTTTCAGTCCTAGGACCTAAAAATACTCCAGATAATCTTTTAGTCCTAAGACAA